>QLOH01000490.1:0-600000 GCA_026901365.1 Sesbania bispinosa
TTAAATACATCCACAGAGAAAGGTCAGATTCAGAACTACCTTGTCATTTTGTCATGCTTTGTAATCTTATAACTATCAATTTTCTTTATTTCTTTGTTTTTTTTCAAACAATTCAACTTCAATATGCATGGTACAGGTACTTGATGGGTTTCCTATATTTCACGGGCATTAATTGTGTTTTAACATTAGTTGCTGCTGTTCTGTGTGTGTGTTTTGCACCCACAGCAGCTGGACCTGGAATACCTGAAATCAAAGCTTATCTTAATGGTGTTGATACGCCCAATATGTATGGTGCTACAACATTGATAGTCAAGGTAAGAATGTCCGGTTCTCTGCTTCACTGCTTCAATTCTTTCTCTTCTGATTAACTCACAACAAAACTCATTTATAAGACTTCTTTAATGTTAGGAAAGAAACAGTAAAATTATGCAAACAAGGGTTTTTTTTTTTTTTGGCAGTTTTCTTTTCTTCTTTTATGCTGAGGATCCAAAAAATGAATGTTTTTATAAATTTCTGTTCATTTTTATTTTATTTATCTATCCATACAAGGCTTGCAGACTTATTGATTGCGGCACTGATTTCGGGAAAAGATACATATATAATAACACCGCAATTATGGAACTGCCAGCAGCAATGCTTTATAGCATAGGGTAACCCGTTTTATATTTTAAAAAAAACAAAAAGCAAATCTTGCAAAGGGAATGAACTCAATGAAGGATGGATCATGATACAAGTCTTCCTGGTGTAAATAATTTAACACTTGCAATTTGTCTAATTGAGTGACAATCATGAGCCGTCAATTATTAACATAATATATAGAAATCATGCTCTTCCCCAAAATTAGACGCCACAAGTGACAAGTATAATGACTAAATCAAGTTTTACAAGTCTTGTTATTGGGGTTTGCATTTAACATGCACCAGCAATGTTATCAGCTAATTACTAATTCCTCTTAACATCAAATATCTATTTGCTCATTAATGTTGTTATCAACAAATCACTCATGCATATCTCATGCACTTGTTCTTGTAGATAATTGGAAGCATTGGAGCTGTCTCTGCAGGCTTAGATCTAGGAAAAGAAGGACCCTTGGTACATATAGGAAGCTGCATTGCTTCCTTACTAGGACAGGGAGGCCCTGACAATCACAGGATCAAATGGCGATGGCTTCGATATTTTAACAATGATCGTGACCGTCGAGATCTTATTACCTGTGGTGCATCTTCTGGAGTTTGTGCAGCTTTCCGGGCACCTGTGGGTGGAGTTCTCTTTGCTCTTGAAGAGGTGGCAACTTGGTGGAGAAGTGCTCTCCTATGGAGAACATTTTTTAGCACAGCTGTGGTGGTGGTGGTGCTCAGGGCTTTCATTGAAATCTGCAACTCTGGGAAATGTGGTCTTTTTGGTACAGGAGGGCTGATCATGTTTGATGTGAGCAATGTCACTGTTAGGTACCATGTGATGGATATCATCCCTGTGGTAGTCATTGGAATCATTGGCGGGGTATTGGGAAGCCTTTATAATCATCTTCTGCACAAGGTTCTCAGACTCTACAATCTCATCAACCAGTAAGCAAACCATATCCAACCTTAGTCTCTAAACAAATTGCATATCATGAACTTCTAAGGTTACATTATTATCAAAAAGAAATTATAAATAAGGATTAGTCTCCTCTAAAGTGAGGAGTGCACTTTAGAAGGTATAGGGTCGGTTTGTGAGGAGTGCACTTTAGAAGGTATAGGGTCGGTTATAACGGTTGATTGGAAAATTAGATGTTGAGATCATCACACAACACAAATTATGAAGATGTTAAAATTTCAACTATTAATTTTTTCATTAACGGTTATAAATCTCACACTTTATCCTCTAAAGTGACCCCTCATTTTACAGGAGTTCATCACACGTTATGTTCTGTAATCTATACTGACCACACATGCATTACCCAATGAAAACTCTATTATTGTGTCAGTCACTGTCAAACAATTATCGCATGCCATCTAATGAACTAAACTTGTCGCATTTGATTCCAGACTTATCCTGGATTTAAATTCCACAATAAAGCACTGCCAAGAGCTAACACAAAAAAAAAAAAAAATGATCATATATATCTGAATTATATGATTACTGAGGGAGTATCTACCTTATTATTGCAGGAAAGGAAAAATACATAAACTCCTCCTCAGTCTTGCAGTTGTACTCTTCACGTCAGCATGTCAATATGGTCTCCCATTCCTAGCAAAATGCACCCCTTGTGATTCATTGCTTCCAGAGTCAAAGTCTGTCTGTCCAACCAATGGAAGGTCTGGAAATTTCAAACAATTCAATTGCCCACCTGGCTACTACAATGATCTTGCTACTCTGCTGCTTACCACTATTGATGATTCTGTTCGAAACATATTCTCAACCAACACTCCTCACGAATATCAACCCTCCTCCCTCCTAATTTTCTTTGCACTCTACTGCATATTAGGACTGTTCACTTTTGGAATTGCTGTGCCATCTGGGCTCTTCCTCCCAATCATCCTTATGGGCTCAGCTTATGGCCGCCTTCTTGGCATGTTCATGGGACCTCATACAAACATTGACCAAGGGTTGTTTGCAGTACTTGGTGCAGCCTCCCTCATGGCTGGTTCCATGAGAATGACTGTATCCCTTTGTGTGATCTTCCTTGAGCTCACCAGCAACCTTCTCCTGCTACCAATAACGATGATTGTTCTCCTAATAGCTAAAACTGTTGGAGATTGTTTCAACCCAAGCATCTATGAAATTATACTGCACTTGAAAGGCCTTCCTTTCATGGATGCAAATCCTGAGCCATGGATGAGAAATCTCACTGTGGGTGAACTCGTTGATGTAAAGCCAGCTGTGGTTTCCCTCCATGGAGTAGAAAAGGTAGCCAATATAGTAAATGTCTTGAAAAACACTACACATAATGGTTTCCCTGTGATGGATGATGGGGTGGTACCACCGGTAGGACAGGCCAATGAGGCAACAGAATTGCACGGACTAATTCTAAGAGCACACCTCATCCAAGCATTAAAGAAGAAGTGGTTCTTGAAAGAGAGAAGGAGAACAGAGGAATGGGAAGTGAGAGAGAAATTTACCTGGGTAGAGCTGGCTGAGAGAGAAGCGTTTGAAGAGGTGGCTATAACAAGTGAGGAAATGGAGATGTTTGTTGATCTACATCCTCTCACCAATACAACTCCCTTTACAGTGCTAGAGAGCATATCAGTAGCAAAAGCAATGGTCCTCTTCAGGCAAGTTGGACTTCGCCATCTGCTTGTAGTACCCAAGTATCAGGCATCGGGGGTGAGTATATTGAACAAATTATTAACATTAATAAATACCATTCAAACATGAATTAGATATTTTAGTATTTTTTCAAGTAGCATAATTTAGTACCATATTGACTAACCTAATGGTGTGATCTCATAGGTATCCCCTGTAATTGGGATCTTGACCAGACAGGATCTACTGGCCCACAACATTCTGACAGTCTTTCCTCACCTGGCAAAATCTAAGGGCAGAGAAAAGAGAAATTGAAGCTTTCCTAGTCATTGAATAGCTAGCAGCTCTTGGGACAAGTTGGTTTCTTAATTCCACAAAAAGTTATTCCTCAGTTTTGTATTACTTGAATCAAAAGCATGGAGTTGAATAAGATACAAATGTGATGAAAAACTATATCCATTAAATTCTATCTACAGAAAATTTATCAAATGATGAACCAAATTCCCTTTTCCACTAGTACAATACAACCCCTCCCCCCAACAAAGAAAATGGCAGGGGTAACTTTTTTTGCACTTGAGACTGCTACTAAATTTATCCATTTCTCTTCTTTGCAAAATTACAGACTGATTTGCAGTTGTAACTTGTAAATGAAACCCCCTGTACTGAATCATGTGCTCATTAATGTCTAGAAGCTCCTTGCAAGTTCTTTTTCTTTTTCTTTCCTGATTTCTTTTTCTGAGGGCCCCTCTTGAACACTGCTAGAATTTCAATGCTGCAAACAATTGGAAAATGATAAATTAATATGCTTTTACTTTTTGGGGGAGGAGGGGAAGCTATTCTGCGTACAATCATAACATCAACTACACAACGAGTCCAAAATTTACTTCTGAAGAGATAAAAGATTGACTGTAATAAAATTTTAATTGGAGGAAAAACAAAAACTCCAGGGAGTGATGGGAACATATTTAAAGTACATATCTTGGCAATATACAGCATGCATTTTATGGAGACAGGAAAATCACTCCCTCTAGGAATCATTCTGTAATTATATATATTAAATAAAAAGTGATGGTTTACTTTCCTAAGTTGGTTTGGTTGTGTTTAGAGTACAGACATAAAGCATATAGGGCTTCTATCAAATAGTCAAATTTAGGTTGCACAAGCATGCCTTTCAGGTTAGTCCATCACATGTTTTACAGATCAAACATGATGAAAATATTGACACTTCCCATTATTTGCATTCCTGATTTGGCGATCATGTTCCCATTATATGCTCCCCCCCCTTGACACAGTACAGTATAATATGTTATCTTAAAAGTAACCAATAAGTATACCAAAACGTTCAATAATATAAGTACTTGAACCGGATGAAAACTATATAAAGGTTTAGGTTTACAAATATGGAAATGCAATGAGAACATAATTCTGAGAATGAAAAAAAATGAAGATTTATTAACTCCAAGAAGCTTTTTTTCCAAGAATAAAAATTAAAAAAAAGACAAATAATAAGAAATTAAAGAAAAATAAAAAAATTACCTTTGGGTACCAGGAAAGAAATTAAAACCATGAGCTTTTTCCAAATACCATGCCTTGCTAGACAACAATGACTTGCAGTCCTGTCAAGCAGCAACTTTTAGAATTAACATGATGAGAATTCAAGTTTGATAAAAATCAAAGTACACCCAATATTAAGTATTGAAATACCTCTTTAAAACTTTCCCATCCACAACTTATATAAATAATGGTTTGTGGCACTGATTGAGGGATGTCCACCATAGGTGGTTTGCTTCCAATCTGGACTGAAGCTTCTTTAGCGCGTAAAACCCACGGTCTTTTCTCTTCCTGAACTGAGTTTGAGCTGCAGTAAATTTGCACTAAATCAGACACTGTCATAGGGAAATACTTTCAAATTGACCAAACTTAATATGTTTACAAAAGGAACAACCGTTCAGATGATGACAAGACTTTACGCTCAATTGATGATATATTCTTCAATGCATCAATAAGAGATACATCTAGTCCTTTCCTAGGAGGATCAACGACAACAACATCTGAGCCAACAAGCCACAAAAAGGGATCCTGTTACTTGCAAATGAGTCATACAATCAGTTTTAAATAAGACATGTCAAGGATAAACACTAAGAAACACTATACTTTCTGTTTATCCTTTCCAAAATAATTCTTCATTTATGTTGATGAAAGAAATACACATACCAAAATTTAAGTTGTAGTGACAATAGTTACATGAAGCACAAAAAGTAGTTTCAGAAATCAAAGCATGAAAAATATGATGAGGCTTCAGATATTCAGTACTAACTTTTGAAGCATCTGCATGGTGCCAACTGATGCTGCTGTCAACGGTGGCAGGCAAACGTTCAATAGTCTTCTCAAAAGATACCTTCGACTCTTTGTTAATCTCAATGCATTTAATGGATCTGTAAGACAACTAGAAACATAAATCCTTTAAATCAACTAGGTAGCAGAAATTTAGAATATAACATTATAAAGGTTTAGAACACCCAGGCCTTGCCTGCACTTTCTAGCGGCAGCTAATGATAACCCAATGACCCCAGCTCCAGCATACAAATCAGCAACAGATGATTCATGAGGAACATATTTGTGTAACTTCCGCAGCAAGGAATCAAAAGCCTGGAAAGAAATTGGAAGCAAGAAAGCAGACATATCAGTCCTTTCATGGCTAATGGCACAGCAGCCCTCAGTGATATGAGAACAGTGGATACATAGGTGTGAGCACACATACTGCATGTTTTCATGCATCTTCTGGAAAATTAGATTAAATGAAAACTGATTTCATCATAATAATACAAAGAGATCATACAAGATATATACACGAGACCTATGCTATTTTAGGAAATATAATAACTCTCTATTCTAGGATCCCTTGATTTATGGGATTGTTCCTAATTATTCAAATCTGTATAGATTACAGGGAAATATACAAATTTCCTAATTTATTCTTTCCTAAAATACTATTTGATTTCCCACACTCCCCCTCAAGCTGGTGAATAGGTGTTTTCCATTCCCAACTTGGATACAATCTTCTCAAAATTGTGGCTGCCCAGTCCCTTGGTAAGAATGTCTGCAATTTGGTCTTGAGAGGACACATATGGAGTACATATCAAGCCACTATCAAACTTTTCTTTGATGAAGTGTCTGTCTACTTCAATATGCTTTGTTCTATATCAATGTATCATGTTGCACTGGGTTGTGGGCTATGCTGATTGCTGACTTATTATCACAATAGAGCTTCATAGGTTCTTCCCATTTTATCCTCAAGTCTTCTAAGATGATTTTAAGCCATAGCAACTCACATATACCTTGTGCCATGGCTCGGAATTCCGCTTCAGCACTGGACCGAGCCACTACACCCTGTTTTTTGCTTCTCCAAGTCACAAGATTTCCTCCAAGAAAGGTGCAATATCCTGTAGTTGACCTCCTATCCACAATTGACCCTGCATAATCAGCATCTGTATAGGCTTCAAGCTTCACATTACCATTCCTTTTGAATAGAATTCCTCTTCCTGGAGTTCCTTTAAGGTATTGTAAAATTCTATGGGCAGCTTGTAAATGGGTCTCCTTTGGGCTATGCATAAATTGGCTAATTAAACTCACTGGATAGGAAATATCCGGCCTGGTATGAGACGAATATAAGTCTGCCCACTAATCGCTGGTACATCTCCTTTTCAACAGCAACATCTTCTTCTGCATTTCCAAGCTTTAGGTTTGGTTCTAATGGGGTACTAGCAGGTTTGCAAGCTGCCTTGCCAGTTTCCTTGAGCAAATCAGTGATATATTTCTGCTGTGATATAAATATCCCTTTCTTGGAGTGGGCAACTTCAATTCCCAAAAAATATTTTAGTTTTCCCAAGGTCTTGATCTCAAATTCCTTGCCCAAACATTGGCTCAACAATTGCTGCTCTTCTTTATCATCTCCAGTTAATATTATGTCATTCACATACACCAATAATATTGTTACTCCCCCTGACTTGGAATGTTTAAAGAACAAAGTATGGTCCCCTTGGCTTTGTTTGTAACCCAGGCCTGTCATAACTTTAGTAAACCTGCCAAACCATGCACGGGGGGGACTGTTTTAGCCCATATAATGTCGTTTTCAACTTGCAAACAGTGTTGGCAGCAACATCTCTACCATATCCCGGAGGTATCTCCATATAAATTTCTTCTTCAAGGTCTCCATGTAGGAAAGCATTCTTAACATCAAATTGTTCCAAGTTCCAACCATAATTGGCAGCAAGAGACAATATCACCCTAACTGTGTTCATTTTGGAAACCGGAGCAAAGGTCTCCAAATAATCAACTCCATAGGTTTGGGTGAACCCTTTGGCAACTAGTCTTGCCTTATATCTCTCAATTGATCCATCAGCCTTGTATTTCACTGTATAGACCCACTTGCATCCAACCGGTCTCTTTCCTATTGGTAAGATGACTAACTCCCAGGTGTTGTTCTTCTCCAATGCCTCCATCTCTACATCCATGGCTTGCCTCCATTTTCTGTCAGACAATGCCTCAGATAGGGTATTAGGTACAAGTGTAGTGTTTAGGTTTACTAGGAAGGTTTTATGGGTAGGAGTGAAATTTTTAAAGGACAGGTAATTTGAGAGAGGGTAGAGTGGTTGTTTGGTGCATTTTCTTGACCCTTTTCTAATGGCAATTGGGAGGTCAAGATTATTTTGGGTTTCAATTTCAACCTACACAGCTGGAGGAAAAATTGTTACCTTTTTTTTGTGGAGTCGAGTTGGATTCTTGAACATGGCTTGATCCTGGAATGGCCTTAGTCTTCCTTGAGTACACCAGCTTCTTACCAAATCTTTCAGCTTCAACATCTCCTTGATCAACTTCACAATTAATTTCACTTTCTTGACCAACTTCCTTTTCTTGACCAATTCCTTGACCAGCTTCACTTCCTTGACTTGTTTCACTTGTTACAGCTTCAAGCTGATCTGGTTTAGGTTCAAATGTCAAGTCTGTCAAGTCTGGAAGAGTGGGAAAACCAGAATTACTTTCCTTATCTTCCCTGAAACTCTCCCCTTTAAGATAAGGTTGATTGAAATAGCCCTCTTGTTCATTGAAGGTAACATCCCTAGACACAAAGAATTTTTTGGATGGGGGGGTGGTAATATTTATACCCTTTTTGAGTGGATGAGTAACCAACAAAGACACACTTTAAGGCTCTAGGATCAAGTTTCCTCCTGTCTGTACTATGAATATGGACATATGAGATGCACCCAAAAACTCTTGGTTTAAGATTATTTGTAGTGGACAGGTTTGGATAGAAAGACGACAAAACTTCCATAGGGCTTTTTGATCCTAAGACTCTAGAGGGTAGTCTATTGATAAGGTGTGTTGCTGTAAGAACAGCTTCCCCCCAAAAATTTTTTGGGACACTATTTTGGAACAACAATGCCCGAGTCTGATTTAATAGATGCCCATTTTTCCTCTCTGCAACCCCATTTTGCAGTTGTGTTTTGACACAAGAAGACTCATGAATTATACCTTCTTTTTGACAAAAAGAATTAAGGACATGATTGATGTAATCTTTGGCATTATCTAACCTAAGCCTCTTAATATTAACACCAAACTGATTTTTTATCAAGGAGTGGAAGTTTACGAAGACAGAACTGACTTCAGATTTTTGTTTAAGTAGGAAAACCCAAGTGACCCTTGTACAATCATCTATAAAGGTGACAAACCATCGAGCACCAGACACATTTGGAACATTAGAAGGCCCCCATACATCAGTATGAACAAGATAAAAGGGGAAATTGCTAATTTTATTACTTATTGGAAAAGATACACGCTTATGCTTAGCAAGTTCACACACCTCACAATGAAGACTCAACATCTAACTTGGTAAACAGAGAGGGAAACATAATTTTGATAACTCCAAAAGAAGGATGTCCCAACCGACAATGATAAAGAATGATTTTTTCTCTGTTGGTCATCATAGATTCAGATATGAAGGAATGAGAGATTCTGTTCTTGCTAGACAGACTTGGATCTTCAAGATAATAAAGGCCATTCCATTCTCTAGCATGTCCAATCGTCCTCCCTGAATCCTTGTCCTGAAATACACAATGATCGTTGTAAAAAACAACATTACATGACAAATCCTTTATAAGTTTTTGTATAGAGACAAGGTTGGTGGACAACTTTGGGACATGGAGAACATCTTTTAAGGTTATTAAAGGATTGATTTGGATATTTCCTTGACCAGCTGCAGTTATAAGGGTTCCATCTGCTGTGGCAATTTTTTGTTGCTGGGACATGGGGAATATGTGGAAAAGTGTTTGGCTAATGGTGTCATGTGGTCTGTGGCTCCAGAGTCCAATATCCAATAATCGTTAAAGGGTGTATCTGAGACATTTAATCCAAAAGAAAGTGGAAACTTACCTGAGTATGCCAAAGAACACACAACTGTAGGTTTTTCCAGCTTACTAAGAAAGGTTCTCACCCTTTCTATCTCCTCTTGCTTAAGATGGGCAGCAACTTCTGGCTTATTTTCTTCATTTATTCCAGCAGCAACATAAACTTGACCTCCCTTCCTTGAGGAGCCTCCTCTGTGTCCCCCTTCTCGATCTCGATTTAAAGGCTTCCCATACAACTTCCAGCACTTCTCTCGGGTATGACGAGGCTTATTGCAGTAGGTACACCAGAGACTGTTGAGTCTCAGAATTAATTTAAGTATTCAAATTATATTCAAGACTCATTATCCTTGGTTTTAATGATTAACAAATTAGACCAGATAAAAAGAAAACAGGTGCTACTAAGAAAGGTATTGTTTTGTTGATTGTATTTTAGGTTGGAATATCCGTCTGAGGTATCAGAAGAAGAAGAACAAATAAGAAGAAGAATCAGAAGAAGAAGAACCAGTGAAGTATCAGAAGAAGAAGAACAAATCAGAAGAAGAACGAAGAAAAATCAGAAGATGAAGCAATACAGAATCCGAAAAGAATATAAAAGATTCAATTATCTGAAGACATGAAAGACTCAGACCGTCTCAAGACCTATCATCATCTGAAGAATATCCTCTGTTTGAAGAATGACTATCATCTGAAAACGTGAAGACAAACTGAAGAATGACTATCATCTGAAGACGTGAAGACAAATTGAAGAATGACTATCATCTGAAAACATGAAGACAAACTGAAGATTTATCTATCATCTGAATAAATTATTCATCGTCTCAAGAATAACTATCATCTGAAGAATGGAAGCTGATCAGAAGCACTTTGTATAACTGAAGGACTGAAGGCGTCAGAACCAAGAAATGTTCTCATGAAGATATTGCCAAAGCATGAAGAACACTGTATCCAATGGACTACTTCATTTCGGCACAAAAGTTAGGCATACTTTTCTGCCTCGACCAAAAAGACTTGCACAAATAAGGAAATCCTGCAACGACTGTTGCATCTGCAATCAGTAGGATACTGTATACGCAAACATATTGCACATGCTACTGTCCAAAAGCAAATCAGAAGTCTGGACAAGAAAATATCGAGAAAGATGTGTGAACTAATACTATATAATTCAACATCTATTCAAATATCAGAAGAACTAGAAGAGTCAAAGATGAATAAAGCTAGGATTGTCTGAAGCAAAAGAAGAAACATTCTGCTGAAGTAAAAAGGAAGATTTCTACTAAGAAGAAGCATCTTGCTTTAATCATCTGAAGAAGAGAAGAATCATATTGCAAGAAGAGAGGAGCGAGTTGAAAACATTTCAATATGAAGAATTAAAAGAAGCTTGAAGCTATCATCTGAAGGAAGTTATAAATGGCTCTCTGAATGCATGGAACAAATTTCAACATAGAATAAATCACAACAGAAGCTGAGACCATATGATTCAACGGTCATAATATCATATGTCTTTATTCAAATAGGAAATAGCAAAAACAACTATTATCTTTATGGCAAGACATCTCACTCAAAGAGGAAAGAGAAAACCGTGTCAGGAGCAAATGAAAAGGAATATATACAAATAAGCGAAAGGACAAATCCAACGGATACCTCCTCATACATACTCTAGAAGAAAACAGAGGAAAGAAGAAGAAAACTGAAGAAAGCAGAAGAAAATCAAGAGAGAGGAAGCATACAAATATCAAGGAAATCTCTCAAAAGAGCTCATCAATAGAAGTGTCAGAACAAGATCGTCTGAACACTTATTTTGCTTAAGAAGAAGCAACCGTTTGAGAAGCTATTACACAACGGTTATATGAGCCACATCATCAACATCTCAACGGTATTATCAACCATCTTCAACGGCTATATTCTATCAGAATATAAATAGCCTAAAGTATGAATCTGATGGTGCCGACTTGTTGTCGATTGTAAGAAGACAACCAAGTTTGAGCCAATGTCTTAGCATCACATCCACAAGATGTCAACCAGAAAGGTTTGACATTGAAGCCCAAGGCAGAGATTATGCCAAGAATGAACTGGCTGAAGCTTAATTCAATATTTTACTTAGCCAATTCCTTGAGGATGTTATACCTCACTTAGAAGACGAGATTGTACCCAAAATCATACACTTGTATCTCAGTCTTATCCCTGTACTTAGAATTCATTTCATATATCCTGAGTAGTACTCAGTTAAACTGTAAGTATAGGATGAAATTAAGTTTATGTTTCGTGGAAACTTAAACATAGTTTAGTTTGTAAACACTTTATGTGTCTGAGAGCCTGGAAAGGCTTGGTGGAAGAAAGAATACTTGTTGAGCCTGGAGAGGCTTTGTAAGAAAGAATACTTGTTGAGCCTAAAGAGGCTTTGTAAGAAAGAATACTTGTTGAGCCTGGAGAGGCTTGTCTGTAAAAGAATACTGCACTGAGTTGCCTGGAGAGGCAGTTGAAAATAAAATAATACTTGTGGTTGAGCCTGGAGAGGCTTGTCTGTAAAAGAATACTGCACTGAGTTGCTTGGAGAGGCAGTTGAAAATGAAAGAATACTTTTGTAGAGCTTGAAGAGGCTTGATAGAAAAGAATACTTGTATTTGTGGTTTCAGATAATGAAAAAATCCAGTGGTGGTTTGCCCTGGGACTGGATGTAACTCACTGGGTTGGTGGGTGAACCAGGATAAATTTTGTGGCTAAGTTTTCTATCCCTTAAACTCCTTAATTTACAGCTTTATATTTCTGATGGGGATTGAACAGTATTTTTCATAATAAACTTAACACCACAATTTAAATAGACTAAGTTTTCCAAAATAATAACTCACTCAGTTAATCCTATATCGTTTGGAATATTATAAAGAATTTACTTTGAAGAACGTCTGAAACAACTTCTTGAAATGGATCTGAAACAATTTTAGTTCAGAAGTTAGAAGTACACTTCAGACGATGATCAATCATCTGAAGTAGCTCAGAAATGGTTCTGAAAAGGTTCTTTGTAGTATCCTTCAGAGGGTATCTTGAGATGAATCTGAATGATTAAGATTAATTAATTAAGAGTCCAAATTAGTCAGCGTTCTGTTCAACTTTCCTTAGTCTCTAACTGTGTCAAAATTCGTCCTTCTTATCTTCTACAATTTTCATGTTAACTCTGATTTTAAGTTTCTCATTTTATTTTGTCTTAATATGCTTGAAGTATATTTTTAGATTTCCAAAATGATCAAAAAATGTATAAAACACTATTCAACCCCCCCCCCCTTCTAGTGTTGCCTGTGGAACTAACGGAGACCATCACCTTTCTTCTCCACATTTGATGATCCTCCTTTCTTTTGTTCGGCTACCATGGCCAAAGTCTGATCTCCTTTATGGTCAGCCACCATTGCTGAGTTCTCTACTGCTGGACTCTCTAACATGAGACTCATTCTACTTTCTTCACTTCTCACAATAGCCATTACTTCATTGAAGCATGGTACCTTTTGCTTCCCCAATATTTGAATCCTAACTTGATCAAATTCAGGATTCAAACCAACAAGGAAATTATAAACTCTGTCTTGTTCGATATACTCCTTGAGAAGTGTTGAATCTTCAGTACATTTGGCTTTTATGACTCTATAATGGTCTAGCTCCATCCATAATGATTTCAGCTGATTGGGTTTTGCTGCCAAAGTTTTCACCTTTACTTCATATACTTGAGCAGCATCTTTGGCTTTAGAGTAGGTTTGCTCTACAACATCCCAAATCTCTTTTACCGAGTTAAGGAACATGCAGGTGTCACTGATTTCTGGAATCATTGAATTCCACAGCCATGCCATGATCATTGAATCTTCCTCATCCCATGTAGTAAACTTGGGATCCTCCTGTTTAGGTCAAGACTCCATCAGGTGACTCAACTTCCCCTTTCTCTTCAACACTGTACGAACAAGTTGGGCCCACTTCAAATAAATTCTTCCATTTAGTCTATATGCAGAATGAATATTCTGCAGTTCTCCAAGTTGCTGGGATTGGGTATTCCCTGTTTCTGTGGTTGGGTTCACAACTTCCTCTTCCCATGACATTATAGCAAGATGGTTGAGTGGTGAAGAATAAAAGGAAAGGCTGTGCGATTAAGGCACAAAGAAAACAGAAGCAACAAAAGGTTGTGCGACAGAGAAGGTTGCGATAGCAAAAAAAAATGTGCAATGAACTTATAGGAAAAGATGCAGCAGCAATGCAGGCTACCGTCTTAGGGTTAAGAAAAATGCAGCAGCAATGCAGGCTGTCGTCTTAGGGTTAAGAAAAATGCAGCAGCAATACAGGCTGTCGTCTTAGGGTTTACAATGCGCAGACAAAGCTTCCTAGATTGGAAGCTCTGATGCCATCTGGAAAATTAGATTAAATGAAAACTGATTTCATCATAATAATACAAAGAGATCATACAAGATATATACAGGAGACCTATGCTATTTTAGGAAATATAATAACTCTATTCTATTCTAGGATCCCTTGATTTATGGGATTGTTCCTAATTATTCAAATCTGTACAGATTACAGGGAAATATACAAATTTCCTAATTTATTCTTTCCTAAAATACTATTTGATTTCCCACACATCTCACTCCTCCATCCCATTAATGTGAGTTCCCTTTTGGTTCAATACTTGCAAAGCCCAAGCAGTTAAAAATAGAGCCTATGTGTCCAATACATGTCAGACTGTTAGGCCCAAATATGAAGGTGGATTTCAAGGCCAGTTGATAATGGCCCAGACCAATTGGCCTAGGACATGCAAGGTTTATACCAGAAGAAATCGGAAGGTGCAGAATGGTGAAGGCCAGAAATAACTTGCTGACTTGGAAAGTTGATTTTGCTGGATAGATACTCATGTCTAAGACAGTTATTAAGCTTGATTGTGGTTAGTTTATGACAGAATTTTATGGCATCATATGATCTAAGTAGCCATCCACTTAGTGGGAAACAGCTTAGTTGTTGTTTGTTGTCATGACAGAGATTAGCTTCTTGGCTCTAAGCTTGGGCAGAGAATTCTTTTTTGTGGAGCCATAGGCTCTGGGTAATTGGAGGATTCCATCCAGTGTAATCCTTTTCTTTTCAGTTACTATTCAGCGATAGTACAATATTTTCCTGTTTTGCTTTTGGTCTACATCACAGACAAACTTGTGACACTCACATTGACACTCTATCACCTTTATATAATGCTCTTAGAAACACAACAAGTTATAAGATAACACTTTTAATACCTTCTAAATATGTTTCTATTACATACTACAAAAATGCATTCCCCAATTGCCATTTAAATTAGGAAGATTCACTGAATTAGAATCTTTACCCGTGTGTTTGCCTGGCCAAAACTAGAAGGGGCCAACAACACGTCAATTCCACCAACATGTTCCCAAAAATCTCTTTCTCCAAGAATATGTCTCCATCTATTCCCAAAAATGACCTGAGCCATCAAGTAAGCATTTCAAAGGCATGAACCTTTTGATAAAAGCAACCATTCAAGCATGATGAAGTAATCATATATTGTCTAGAAAAGTTAGGAAGATCTGCATATAACGAATCCTTGATAGAAAATAGCTTATTTTAGATAATAACTAAAATGGATATGTCAAGTTTCAGAGTTGCAGCATTGAAAGATTTCCCCTTAAAAATGTATTATCAACATCATTCCTGTCAACCTCCAATTCATATGATATTATTTTGCACAGTCAATCCAAGTTGCAAAGTCCAACATGATATATTGATATATAGTCACACAAATAATATTTATTAAGACTATATGCTCTAATGTAGCCTTTTTCTCCACCATAAAATGTTTAGGTAGAACTTGGACAACAGTACTTTGTCCCCCACCCCCCCGAAAAAAAACAGAACATATGACTAAATCAACAACATCCATGATTTAAATTTACAGAATCAATATGATTGTATGCAAAAGCAATACATGAACCAAGAGCCCTCCTTCCCTCCCAACTTCAACTACAACATCTATCTTCCCTGTATCACATACAGCATACCATTTTCCATTTTAATCAAATACAAGCCATTCATTAGTTTCATTAGAACAACTTAAACTCACATTGTTAGTAGAAGTCTGAAAGTTGGCCCACACAGAGTGAATTAAATGAAGCCTGCTTCGTGGCCCACCATTTTTCCATAGAAACTGCAATCAATCACATGAACCATCACTTTCTAGGATAAAAAGGGAAGGGGTAGGAGAATTTATAACAGTTAAAACTTAAAACAAATATCATAGAAAGGATGCAGCTAGCTAACATTTGCCAGTGCATTCAGTTTGTCTGAACTGGGTGAATTTTCATTTCTTGAATTCCAAACCAATGTAACCTGAACCTTTCCTGAAAACATATAATTTAAATGAAATAATGGTTAATTTCATTCCATTAACAAAAAGAAAAATATCAATTCCATTTTTTTCACATAATTCATGAGTAAGAACTATGAACTAACCATTCTTATATCTTTGTGCTGCAGGAAGAGACGTGTTGTATGTTGTCACAGCCATCTGCAAACACCCACCCAACATCGGTTAATTTTCCCGAATTCAAAACTCAATTGTTAACTGAATTCATCATCCACCCTATATGATTTTGTTATAAATGGTTCACCTGAACGTATCGCAAATTTCCAGTACCTTCATCTTCAAGATATGGCTCAACATCTAATTCAGTAATACCTGGATGATATTGAGGAAAACCTATATAAATAAATTGAAGAATAAAATATAATAAACATTCAGGTAATAACAAAATATGGAAATACCTTGTCTAAGAAGCTCCACGGCAGCATTAATATTAGGATGATGAGCTGCACAGAGGTTTAATTAACATAATTTATTTATGTCAACTAAGAACATTAAAAAATAAAAATACCCACACACACACACAGCCAAAGAAACAAAGGTAGTGTCCATTTGGTATTGAGTGTTTAGGTGAAAAACTGATGCAAGTAAAATCAATCCTGCAGTCATGAAATTGATTTTACAAAAAGTGAACATTTTTAGCTTTTTTCATTAACAAAAATTGATTTAGAGTGTGGGACCCACAATATTTTTAAAAACATAACTAATATTACATTTCAAAAGATATATTTTACTTCACCATCCAAACAAAATCAATTCTTATAAACTCACTTTTAAAATATCATCCCTAAATACAAATGAATTGTTTTTAACATCAATTCTTTCATTCAAAACAAACAAACCCACAGTTACTGTTTCTGCACATACAATACGGAATGGGATAAAATGGAACAGGAAAGTTTTGCTTTGTTGTCCTTAATTCAATCTCTTTTAGGGTCTGTTTGATTCAGAGAAGAGAAGGGGAGGGATTTTAATTGAGGGGAGGCTTGTTTGGTTCGAGAGGAGGAAAAATCACCCCCTACTTGTTTGATTCAGAGGAGAGAAGGGGAGGGATTTTATACCTTCTATTTTTATAACAAGTCATTTTGATTAGTTCATTTTAAACTCCCCTCCCCTCCTTTTCAAATCCCCACTATTGCAAAAATGCTACTACTAGGGTTTTTGGCCTCCTCCCCTCCCCTCCTAAAAAATTGAGCCAAACATTAAAAAACAGTATTTTTTTAATAAGAGATTCATTCCTCCCACCAAAAAACAATCAACATCAGAGGTAAGGAGCTGTTCAATCTCCATAGGTGGGATGTCAACCCAATACCCCTCAGAATACAAATGCTAATTTAGCCAACTTATCTGCCACTGCATTTGCAGAGCGCCTAATATGAATTAAAGAAATAAAGGAAAATTGCTCCTTCAGACTAATACAATCTCTAGTTACTTCAGCAAAATATGACAGGCCAATAAGGACTTTATTACACGCTGAGACCAATTGAGAGGAGTCTGAGTCTGACTCAAATTGCACACGGAGGAAACAGAGATCCTATGTTAGGGAAACCAATATGTATCATTTAATGAACCCCATTCCATTTCTATTCTATTTATCAAAGTACCAAACACACTTAGTAATGTAATCAAGCTCTGAACCTTTGCACTCTGGAATGTCAATTACGTTATGAGTACCCTCCTCATAGAGCCCAATAAGAGGGTTGGTTGAAGAGCCACGCACAGCCAATTTCGCACGGCACCTCCAACCCCACTGCAAACAAAACCCCAAATAACCAGACCACGTAAAAAATTTAAAAAAAAATAAAAGAAAAAGCTAAATTAAACAGACTTTTGTGAATTCAGAAGAGGGTTAAAGAAGATACCAGTTTGCAACTATCAAATGTGAAGTCAGAGACACCGTATTTCTGAAAGAAATTAGTAGCTTCGTCCAATATAACCGCACGGTGGAGGTTGTGCTCGTACGTGCACCCCGAGCACCTGAAACCAAAAATAAAAATTCGCGAGTGAAAAAGAGGATAATATGAAAGGGTTTCAGTGCAATGATAAGTAACAGAGGAGAGAGTGAAGAAGCGTACGATTGGAAGTGGGGACAGTGAAGTGCGCACGTTAGAGGTGGGGGCTGTGGAGCTGAAGAAGTAGGGGTAGCCGGCGAGATTTGCGGAGGCGGAGGTTGGGGGCTGACGGTGGTAGTGGCGGTGGCATGGCAGTGGAAACGAGGGAAGGACGGCGGAGCTGAGACGAGACGAAGTGTCATTTTCCGGTGGGATGCTGTATGCGGTTTTTTTGGGGTCCGAGGCGGGAATGGATAACGAAATATTAACACAGTTTTAAAAATATCTCAGGCCAATTATGTGTAGTGGGCCCAAATTTACCAAGGAGATCAGGCTTGCTTTTCCCACTGTGATTTTTGCTATTCCCACCCCTCTTTATTTTTTAGAAAATTATAAAATCCTAAATTGCCCTTCAATTAATTGATTTACGGACAACGTTGTTCGGGAACTAATCTCAGATAACGGTGTCTGTAAGCATTTTTTTACAAAAAAAAATGGACTTACGGACACAAGTGTCTCGAACAATTCCTAGACAATCCGTAAAAAATTGGCTTACGGATACAGTTGTCCATAAGTTTTTAAAAAAATGACTTATTGACACATCTGTGTCCGGGAACCATTCCCGGACAGATGTGTCCATAAGTCATTTTTAGAAAAAAAAAAAAACTTACAGACAGTTGTGTCCGTAAGGGGGAAAAGGGAAAAGGAAAAGGGTTGGGGGAGGGAGGAAGGGGGAAGGGGATGGGGTGGGGGCGGGATGTAGGCATGGCAACGGGGCTGATCGGGGTCGGGTTTTGCTCTCCCCGTCCCCGCCCCATAAAAGTCGGGGCGGGTTCGGGTTCGGGTTTAAAGAGAGTGGGTATGAAATTATGAAACCCAACCCCATCCCCGCGGGGATTTCACCTTCTCTATTTTTCATTTTTTATTCTATTTTTTATAATTTAAATATATGTTTTTAAATCAGTTATATATATCTAATATACTCTAATTCAAATAACATGTAAATATAAACATTGATAATCCTAATAAAATAAGAGACATAAGAACTATATTATATTTTAAGGAAATATATAAATTTACCTTTATTATTTAAGTATTAGTATATTAAAATTATTTAATTATTCTGTCAGGGCGGATTCGGGTTCGGGGGCGGGGCAGGTTCTTACACCCCCAAACCCTCCCCCGTCCCCGTTAAAGGCGGGGCGGGTTCGGGGTCGGGGTCGGGGTCGGGTTTCACTTAAACCTGGTCAAACCGGGTTTTCCCCGTCAAAGTCGGGGCGGGGACGGGTTGGTACCCGTGAGTTCGGGTTTGTTTGCCATGCCTAGCGGGATGAAGGGAAAGTGAGGTGGGGGAGTGGGGAAGGGGGAAGGGGTGGAAATGGATCCTCTCCATTTACTGGAAATTTCCAATACTGGAGAGAGCTTGAACCCGAAAGGGGTAGGGGTAGGCCGGGGAAGAAAAAAATAGGGGGTGGGAAGAGCAAAAATCACGATGGGAAAAGCAAAGGCTAGGAGCTCAACAGCTTAAAAGGAGAGCTATTTTTAGTTTTACCACCCTTGTTTTTGCAATTCACACCCTTCCCTTTTTTGAAAATATCTTTCCTAGAATACCTTATCACCCTTCTTCCACCTTCACCTCCCCAACCTTCTTTATTTTTTCTCTCTTTGTTTTTTTTTTATTTTTGAAGAAAATACACTTCCACAAATTAATTTTCGTAACACTTTGTTTGGATGTATAAAAAAATGAGTGAAAAAATGATAAAATAAAAATGAGATAATTTTTAATTTGTTTAGTTTTAGAAAAAAAAATAAGAAGAAAGAAAAGTATGAAATCACTTTTGTTTTGTTTGGCTTAGTAGAAATTGAAAGTATTACAAAATGTCATAATTATCTCTCTCTAAAAATCTTTTTTTTTCTAATATTTGATCTAGTTGTTTCTGTAGAGAAATAATCTATCAATTCTTCTACTTGTAAAAAAAAATTGGCCTCATCAAATTTTTTTCTTTGAGACATTATTCATATAATAATTTATACAACATATATTTTCTCTCTATCTCTCATTATATCACCTATTACATCTCAAACTTCTCTCTCTACTATTTCTAACTCTCCCACGGTTGTAAAAGCTTGGTGTACAAATATAATTTCTTTTTTTCCTTCACCCTCCATTATGGCACATATCGGCCAAAGTTTCTTGCCACCGCGACAAAAAATATAATTGCACAAAGGCTGCCAAAAATTCATTCTACTGGAAACAGCATGAAAAACAACTGGTGATGCCCGCCGTAAAAGGTTCCCAAACTCGTCTGGTAATGCTCGCACATGATTCTATTGGATGAAGCCAGGATGTGTATTCTCTTAGATTCAAAGCCTTGCAAAGACCCTTAAACCGTAAACCAAAGCGACGTCGATGAATGTGAGCACAACTTGCAGCAAATTTTTTTCTCTCAACACCTTGTTCTCACACATTAGTATTGTAAAATAAAAGGGTAATTTTATCTGGCGTTGTTTAGCATACACAAACAAAATATTTGTGTACACAAGTGACTCCAACCGGTAAGATTTAATAATTTTTTAATTGATGGTTCAAATTGAAATCAAGCAACCGGTGAAGGGAATCAAGCATGTGGTCAGGGTGAAGCGGAAATAAATGGATTCCCTCCCTTGTTATAATCGTTTTGCGAAAACATGAATCAAGACATAAAAGGTATTAAAGCGAAAGGTCATACCTTATTAGGATTATGAACGAGGCAATAGCAACCACGTCTCTAGTGGTGTCCACACCAACAGCCGAACTAGGAAACCCTCCTCGGCTCTGCTAGTAGCCTTAGAAAGTAAGAAGCGATTGCTTATGTGTGTCTGGGGTAGTGCATCTCATGCTCTATTTATAGAGTGGTGGTTAGGGTTTTACCCCTTCACTCACTTAACCCTCACACTTATGGGCATGGCCCATTATGTAATAATTCTAATTAAATTAAATTAGAATTATTATCATTTTCTTAGTGGCTTGTTGTATGCGTGTGACCCAATAGACTTTTAATATTTGGTTATAATATTAAAATAAAACCCTTTTATATTTAATATCATAAATCGTGAGCGGTATCTAGCAACACATCACTATCCAAATATTGAGATTATCAATAACTTTGATAAATCCTATTTTATGATAATAATTTATATGTCCAAATATCTAATTGAACACAAGGGCATGGATTGTGTCAACCTTGATTACCCTGTTACAGGTAACGTTTGATGATAATTAAAACATATAATTCCTTATGTAGGAATCGTAGTGATTTCATGTCGAAGGACTTCATATAACACTTATCAATTTAAGAAACGTTCATGACACTTATGTAACAATCCATGCAACGTTCTTAAGGTGGGTGTGTCCAGTACACCATTACTCTTAATATGTACCTATGTGAGCACATGATATCTCATATCCATGATCTGTGAGATGTGATCATCAATGAACTCACATGCTAGTCTAAATGCATCTTTGTCCTAAGATGATACTTGACTAGGGACTATTTAAGAATAGTTCTTCATAAGATCTCACGATCAAGTCATCTACTTGATTTCTTATGAAGTTTAAGCTTACTATTATAAGGACAATAATTATATTCTAAAAGAATTAATAAAAATGAAATGCCTTTATAAAATAATAATATGATACAAGTGATGGATGTTCAAAAACATATAGGTCTCTAGTGCATACACTAACAATCTCCCACTTGCACTAGAGCCATTCAGACATAACTCTAATGCCTAATGATCTAGTGTGCCCTTCATGCTTCTGCTGCACAAGAGGTTTTGTTAATGGGTCTGCAACATTGTCATCTGTATGCACTTTGCATATCTTCACATCTCCCCTATCAATGATTTCTCGGATAAGATGGAAACGTCTAAGTATATGTTTGGATCGTTGATGAGACTTGGGTTCCTTGGCTTGTGCAATAGCCCCATTGTTATCACAATAAAGACTTATAGGATTCACAATGGTAGGAACTACTCCAAGTTCAATAATGAACTTCCTAATCCAAACGACCTCTTTTGCAGCATTTGAGGCCGCAATATACTCAGCTTCTGTGGTAGAATCAACGACTGTTTCCTACTTTGAACTCTTCTAGCTCATAGCGCCACCATTCAAACAAAACACATAACCTGACTGTTATCTTGAATCATCTTTGTCGGTTTGGAAGCTAGCATCAGTGTAACCCTTTACAACTAGCTCCTCCTCACCTCCATATATCAAGAATGAATCCTTAGTTCTTCTTAAGTACTTAAGGATGTTCTTGACAGCTGTCCAGTGACCTTCACCGGGATCAGACTGGTATCTGCTAGCCATGCTCAAAGCATATGATATGTCTGGTCGAGTACATAACATGGCATACATGATAGATCCTATAGCAGATGCATAAGGAATCTTACTCATGCGATCTCTCTCTTCTTTACTAGAAGGAGATTGAGCCTTAGATAGGCTTATACCATGTGACATAGGCAAAAATCCCTTCTTAGAATCTTGTATGTTAAATCGTTTTAACACTTTGTCTATGTATGTACTTTGACTTAAGCCAAGCAATCTTCGAGATCTATCTCTATAGATCCTAATACCTAACACATAGGTTGCTTCGCCCAAATCTTTCATAGAAAAATAATTTCCTAACCAAGTCTTTATAGACTGAAGTGTAGGAATGTCATTTCCTATAAGGAGTATGTCATCTACATACAAAACCAGAAAAACCACTATGTTGTCACTAACCATTTTGTAGACACAAGGTTCATCTTCATTTTTAATGAAACCAAACTGCTTAACAGCTTCATCAAAACGAAGATTCCAGCTTCTAGAAGCTTGCTTTAATCCATAAATGGATCGTTGCAACTTACATACCTTTAGGTATAACAAAACCTTCAGGTTGTATCACATACATATATTCAAGAAGGCTTCCATTTAGGAAGGTTGTCTTGACATCCACTTTCCAGATTTCATAATCATGGTAAGTTGCAACAGTAAGCAAGATCCAAACAGATTTAAGCATGGCAACTGGGTAGAAGGTTTCATCATAGTCCACACTATGAATTTGCGTGAAACCCTTTAGCCTCCAACCGTGCTTTAAAGGTACTTACATTACCATCCATGTCAGTTTTCTTTTGAAAACCCACTTGCACCCTATGGGTTTTATCCCTTCGGGTGGTTCAATCAAGGTCCATACCTTGTTAGTGTACATGGAATCCATTTCAGATCTCATGGCATCAAGCCATTTCTCAGATTCTGGACTCAAAAGAGCTTCTTGGTAGATCATTGGTTCACCTTGATCCATTAGCAATACATCCCTTTCCTGAGACACAAGGAAACCATATCTCTCAGTTTGGTGACGTACCCTATCTGACCTACGCAAGTCTTGCGCTACTTGAGCAGGTGGCTCCACAACACTTTGTGGTATCTGCTCTTGTTCCATTACCAACTCATTGCTACTCTGTGTTACTTGAATTTCTTCAAGTTCTACTTTCCTCCCACTTATTTTCTTAGAGACAGATTCCTTCTCTAAGAATACAACAGTCCTAGCGACAACCACTTTGCCTTTGCTAGGATTATGGAAGTAGTAACCCTCCTTTTCTTTTGGGTATCCCACAAATAAGCACTTATCTGATTTGGGTCCTAGCTTATCTGAAACTTGGAGTTTTACATAAGCTTCACAACCCCAAATCTTCATAAAAGACATACTAGGTTGTTTCCCAGTCCATATCTCATATGGTGTCTTTATGACAACCTTAGATGGAACACGGTTTAGTGTGAAGGCGGTTGTTAACAAAGCATGACCCCAAAAGGAGTAGGGGAGATCAGAATGACTCATCATGGATCGAACCATATCCAATAGGGTTCGATTTCTCCTTTCTAAAACATCATTCCATTGAGGTGTTCCAGGAGGAGTGAGTTGGGATACTATCCCACACTCTTTTAGATAGTCATCAAACTGTTGGCTCAAGTATTCTCCACCTCGATCTGATCGAAGTGTTTTTATAGTCTTGCCAAGTTGGTTTTGTACTTCATTCTTAAATTCCTTGAACTTTTCAAAGGATTCAGATTTGTGTTTCATTAGATACACAAATCCATGTCTACTGAAATCATCAGTAAAAGTGATGAAGTATTGAAAACCTCCTCTAGCCATTGTGCCCATGGGCCTATATACATCACTATGTATGAGGCAAAGAAGATCATAGGCCCTTTTATCCTTTTCCAGTGAATGGGGTTTTGGTCATCTTCCCAAATAAATAAGATTCACATGTCTCAATTGATTCAAAATGAAATGAGTCCAAATAACCATCTTGGTGGAGTTTGGATATCCATTTCTCATTTATGTGGTCTAAGCAACAATGCCAAAGATAAGTCGGGTTCAAGCCATTTATTTTGACCCTTATGTTATATATAGGCACTTCCATGTCAAGAACATATTGTTCAACTTTGCACAACCATATCATTCAAATAAATTGAATTGTTCTTTATAAAAACACTCTTTTCTAAACAAGAAATAGAATTAAAATTCCCACTAATGGTAGGCACAAAATAACAATTATTTAGTTCAATAACTAGTCCAGTTGGCAAAGTTAAATAATAGGTTCCTACGGCTAAGGTAGCAACTCTTGCTCTTTTTCCCACACGTAGGTCGACTTCTCCTTTAGCTAATGACCTACTTCATTTAGATCCTTCACATTCATATTAATGTGAGATTCACATCCGGTATCCAATACCCAAGATATAGAAGTAGGTAAATTGACTTCTATAACATATATCTCTGAAGCGGAAGTCTCACTTCCCTTTTTCTTGATCTCCTCTAGGTACTTTACACAGTCTCCAATGTCCTGATTAGCCACAGTGGAAAGAATTTTCCTTCCTTTACTATCCCACCCATAGGCTTCAAAACAAAGGTACTAGGCTTATCCTTGCTTTTGTCCTTTGGTTTGAAATAGGGCTTCTTGAACTTCTTCTTGCCCTTGCCTTTTGCAGCTTGGACCATCAATATGGCCTTCCCTTTACCTTTATTAATATTTTGCTCAACTGTTCTCAACATGCTTAGCAATTTTGGCAGTGGTTTGTCAAATTCATTCATGTTGTAGTTCATGATGAATTGACTATAGCTGTCCGGCAATGATTGCAGGACAAGATCAGTGGCCAACTCTTGGCCTAATGGGAATCCAAGCCTTTCTAGGTTTTCAATGTACCCAATTGTTTTGAGTACATGAGCACCAACAGGGGTTCCCTCTGCCAGTCTATATTGATAAAGTGCTTATGAGACTTCAAATCGTTCAAGCCTAGCTTGTCCTTGATAAGGTCTCTTTAAGTGTACAATCATATTGTACGCCTCCATGTTCTCATGTTGTTTTAAGCATTCATGGTAGCAAGCACAAGGCAACCTACATCGAAAAAAACATCCAGATGTTTTCTAAAAGCATCCTTGTCAGCTTTCGAAGTAGTTGCAGCGGGTGTTTCAGGAATGGCCTCTTCCAGGACATACAACTTCTTTTCATGCCTAAGGACAATCCTTAGGTTTCTGTACCAGTCTAGAAAGTTAGTTCCAGACAGTTTGTCCTTCTCAAGGACAGATCTCAGTGACAGGTTACTTGTTGTGTTTGTTGCCATGGTTATCTATTAACAGAAAATTATGCAAATAAGTATCATATAACAAACATATTCAACAAGGTCTTTAATCAAATATGCCTCCCACTATTTTGATTCAAAATAAGTACCCTCTATATAAAATCAGAAAATCCCATCACTAGATTTTCTAGTGGTCCAAGATCCATATTTCACCTAATTTTAAGTCAGCTTTGGCTGATCGCTTAGAAAAGGCTATTTAGGTAGGAACACGCTTTCCAATTGTATCTCATACAACTCTTGGATATATATAGTTAGGTGAATAACTCTTATTCTAATTCATCTTATGAATTAATGCCTAACTTAGTGCCTCTAGGTTCTTCAATCCTATTGAATATACCTAGTTAAGTCAAAAACCCAATGAATAACAGTCGGATATTACTTTTTATCCTATCGCATTTTACTAAAATAGATAAAGGTACCCTGCTTTGACAGACCCACACTTCATCGCCTCTAGTCTTAACGAGTGTTATTCATTGGAAGGCAAAACAAACTTAATATTCTCTTTGAGGGATTTGATCGTTTTAATTTTATTCGTTGTTAAACCATTTAACATACAAGCATACATCTCATACAAATACATGATATGGTTATGGCCTCCTAAAATTCCAATACAAAATTACATCACATATAATCTTGAAGTCTCCACCCACATGTCTCCACATGCTCCTTTGACTCCAAGCTCTTTTCGGTTACATTACATAACAAGAAGAAACCTCGTTTTAACATACGAGGGGATAGAGATGAGAAAAGAATTACAAGAGGAATGTTTAGAGGTAAGGCACGACACGCAGGTCGTATTTAAATTAAAACAACTAAGGCCATAACCAACCATCATGCGAATTCAACATCCATTGATTGCAAAACGAGTGATATAATAAGATGTAAATATATTAAGCGAGGTTTGATTACGCGCATACAAAATAAAACATTACGCAGTGTCTCAAAACAAAAACTGGATTTGATAAACACTCAACCAATCATCAATAAGTGTCTCGCATCAAATGAATACTTCACGAACCGATAAACGAGTAAGTCCCTCGTATCATTTAAATACGCTCTTGTCAACAAATTGATAAGTGGCATGTTTATCGCAGCCAATATTTGAGTCAAGACAAGGTTTCAACAATTGAACCCTTTGATGCCCAAGACATGAACTCTTTCATGTTCCTTGGGACCCTCCAACATTAGAACATATAAACATATATATACATCGCACATAAAACAATCAATAAAGGGAACAAAATAAACTGATTCTGAAAGCTGTGCTTCACTTGCGCTTTACGTGCGCTTCACCCGCGCTACAGCGTAGGTGAAGCGCAAGTATCAGAATCGAAAACGTAAACTGCGCTTCAGTCTGCGCTGCAGCGCAGGTTGCAACCCAGATATCAGCGCTACGTTTTTTCAGTAGAAAAACAACAAAAAAATCATAACCTTCATAAGATTAAAAGCCTAAAACGTGTTTATCGCAAACCAAAGCTCTGATACCAATTGAAGGGAATCAAGCATGTGGTCAGGGTGCAGCGGAAATAAATGGATTCCCTCCCTTGTTATAATCATTTTGCGAAAACACGAATCAAGACATAAAAGGTATTAAAACGAAAGGTCATACCTTATTAGGATTATGAACGAGGCAATAGCAGCCACGTCTCTAGTGGTGTCCACGCCAACAGCCGAACTAGGAAACCCTACTCGGCTCTGCTAGTAGCCTTAGAAAGTAAGAAGCGATTGCTTATGTGTGTTTGGGATAGTGCATCTCATGCTCTATTTATAGAGTGGTGGTTAGGGTTTTACCCCTTCACTCACTTAACCCTCACACTTATGGGCCTGACCCATTATGTAGTAATTCTAATTAAATTAAATTAGAATTATTATCCTTTTCCTAGTGGCTTGTTGTATGCGTGTGACCCAATAGACTTTTAATATTTGGTTATAATATTAAAATAAAACCCTTTTATATTTAATATCATAAATAGTGAGCGGTATCTAGCAACACATTACTATCCAAATATTGAGATTATCAATAACTTTGATAAATCCTATTTTATGATAATAATTTATATGATCTGTCCCTTTGTCAAAATATCTAATTGAACATAAGGGCATGGATTGTGTCAACCTTGTATAGTTCAATTTATATTTTCTTGATCCCCAAGTAGACTGTACAGAAAATAAATATCTCATATTTATCCTCCTGAGCATGGCAATGCATTTTGCAGTCTCACTTTATTAAGAGGCCTACAGATATAACTCCTGTTACATAGGAGGGACAAATCCCATCTAGGGCACTCACATTCCTCCACATAATTTATTATATGTCCAAAAACCAACTTTATGATTACCCTGTTACAGGTAACGTTTGATGATAATTAAAACATATAATTCCTTATGTAGGAATCGTAGTGATTTCAGGTCGAAGGACTTCATATAAAACTTATCAATTTAAGAAACGTTCATGACACTTATGTAACAATCCATGCAACGTTCTTAAGGTGGGTGTGTCCAGTACACCATTACTCTTAATGTGTACCTATGTGAGCACATGATATCTCATATCCATGATCTGTGAGATGTGATCATCAATGAACTCACATACTAATCTAAATGCATCTTTGTCCTAAGATGATACTTGACTAGGGACTATTTAAGAATAGTTCGTCATAAGATCTCACGATCAAGTCATCTACTTGATTTCTTATGAAGTTTAAGCTTACTATTCTAAGGACAATAATTATATTCTAAAAGAATTAATAAAAATGAAATGCCTTTATAAAATAATATGATACAAGTGATGGATGTTCAAAAACATATAGGTCTCTAGTGCATACACTAACAACCGGTTGCAGGTAAGTGTTTTACATAATGTTGAAAATTGCAACACGTGGGTTTGTATATTTAGCAATTTGTTGAGGAAGTATGGCATCCTATGTGTATCCGTGAGTCCGGTTCAGTGATAATAATTAAAATTTAGCAAAATTTCATGGTCGTCGTTGATGTCTAATTTGAATAAATGAGAATTACTTAAGATAACATTAACCTTATTTATATGCTTATTTCCCTTAACTTGGGATGATTGTGAGTTTTCAATTTTTTATTTAAAAAAAATTAATCAAGTTTTTACATCTCAAAACTGAAAATTGTTTTGGGTGGTTGGGAGATTTCAGTTTTTGGTTTTTAAAAATTTTAAATCAAATTTTTACCACTCAAAACCAACCATTGAAAGCTTGTTTTTGAGTCGTAAAAATTTGATTGAAAATTTTAAAAAATAAAAAACTGAAAAGTAACAACCACCCTAAACGACCCCTTGGGTTTCAGATTTGAGTTTTATAGATGAAAAAAATTCCCGTTGGGAGAGATAATCCCATCATATTGTGGATGTTTTGGCTCGAACAGGATTATCTGCCATAGAAGATACTTGTAATTTAAATAAAAAATACAATATAGGATATTCTAATATTATTAGCTTCTTTTTTTTAGTACTCAAGATATTCTTCTCCTGCACTCATTTAATTTGTGTAAACCGTTAAAAATTATGTGATTTAAAGAATGATTTTTTACAAATGATTTACGCTTTTGACAAAAAGAGTATATATGCCTTTCATTTTCATCAGATCAACGTGCTTTGTTTAGTTAATTTAACGCCATTCATTATAATTAATGCAGTGTCCCAAATTATAACTATTAAAATTTTAAATTTAATAATATTCATTATCCCACACTCCTGAATATCAACTCCATTTATTCAAAATAAGGCATTTTACTTCTTTTATGGCTAATTTTCCTGCAGGCTCAATAAATATACAAATAACAGTTATCCTTTCTTGCAATTTCATAAACATTGTGTAATAAAAGAGACTTAACCGGCTGAACCTCTTGCTGAAGGTAATTTTGATTTGGGCACCGGTGCAAAATTTGTGCACCTTAGAAAGCCCCATTTTATCTTGGCTAAGTTTAAGGTGCACAAATTTTAAATTTGTGCACCAATACGCAAGTATTATTGACCTCCAATTATATGTTTCAACGGTTAACATTAATATTTTTTAAAAGCTTTTATTATTGCAAATTAAATCCTAAATTTTGCATTTTTATGAAATAAGCAAAAATTAAAATTTTGTTGGCCTCCTCATAATAAAAAATAGAATTGCCCTATGCAGTCCATACATTCCCTCACACAATCAAATATAATTATCTTATTATCATAAACTCATCCATGATGGAACAAAAGGCGACATCTATCGTGCTTTAACAAATAGGTCAGGTACCAATACCAGACCGTTCCAAAAGCATTAAATTTAATGATATTTTATTCAACGGCTAAGATTCTTATCCTGTTACCCGCTGGGTTTAAAGGTCTATAAAACAAAAGTGTTTATCGTTGTGACCCGTTGTTGTGTATTATTTCTTTGTTGGCCCCAACTATTCAACACCTGTGAGTTGTTGTGTTGGCACCAAACAAATATCAAACTCTCGGAGCACCATTACCATCCTCTCAGTGCTGTGTTTCTACTCTCCTTTCTTCTCCTTTAGGCATTTTTTCTTTCAGTGCTGTGTTTCAGACATTTTCTGATAAAGTGAGAAGTTTTGTCCCTTTTCAGTTCATTTTTAACAATGAAAACCTCTCCTTATTATTCTGTTTCGAATTTTGGGATTGCTTGTGCATGCAGAAATGCACAATGAGGTTGAGATGGCGTGGCGTTTTTGTGAGAGATTGATATGTTAAACACAACGAGACAGGACAATGAGGTTAAATGGTGAAGCTAGCCTATTCTGCAGAAACAGAGCATGGTGTCACACATGGCATTGGGTCATAGAGTGACCAAAAGAAAAAAAACAGAGAGCCCGAATAGAAGAGCAGAGTAACAAAAAGAAGAGTGAGATCAAGTCACTAGAATGAACTCAACAAAGAAACAGAACAAACAATATTACATTTGTTTCAAATGTACACAATCTAAAGAGAAGCAATGAAAAAGAGAGTCGGAAGCAAGAACCACCCATGGTTATGATCCATAGCTTCACCAAACATCACCGTCGCCCCCATGTCCAAGACCACCTATCACCATTTAGGTGCAGTGACCCGAAACATCCAGGCCATCCCTCACCACCTGTAGTGCATCCAAAGAAAGAGGGAGAGAGATAAAAAAGTAAAAAACCATAAACAGAAAAATGAGAAGAGAAGAAATTAAAATCATAGGTAAAATCTCTCTAATTTTTTTCCTCCAATGCTGATTGAAATGTTACTAAATAACTATGCGTTGGATTTAAACGCATTTTGCAAGAAAAAATTGAAAAAAATGAGGACTTGCAGATAGGCATGAGATTGAAGAATCATGTAAACAAAGTTTCCATCCTAATAAAACAGTGGTGGATTGTTGGCTTAATTATTTTCCACCTCGATCTCATGAAGTGTTTTTAATAGTCTTGCCAAGTTGGTTTTATACTTCATTCTTAAATTCCTTGAACTCTTAAAAGGACTCAGATATGCGTTTCACCATATACACAAATCCATATCTACTGAAATCATCAGTAAAAGTGATGAAGTATTGAAAACCTCCTCTAGCCATCATGCCCATGACCCCACATACATCACTATGTATGAGACCAAGAAGATCACCGGCCCTTTCACCTTTTCCGGTGAATGGGGTTTTGGTCATCTTCCCCAATAAACAAGATTCACATGTCTCAATTGATTCAAAATCAAATGAGTCCAAATAACCATCTTGGTGGAGTTTGGATATGCATTTCTCATTTATGTGGACCAAGCGACAATGCCAAAGATAAGTTGGGTTGGGTTCAAATCATTTGCTTTGACCCTCTTAGCACTTATGTTATAGACAAGCACTTCCAAGTCAAGAACATATAGTCCATCGTTTAACTTTGCACAACCATATCATTCAAATAAATTGAACAACTATTACTCTTTATTTTGAATAAAAAACCACTCAAGAAACGAAATTAATATGGCAGACACAAAATAACAATCATTTAGTTCAATAACTAGTCCATTTGGAAAAGTTAAATAATAGGTTCCTACGGCTAAGGCAGCAACTCTTGCTCCATTTCCCACACGTAGGTCGACTTTTCCTTTAGCCAATGACCTACTCCTTTTAGATCCTAAACATTCACACAAATGTGAGATCCACATCCGGTATCCAATACCTAAGGTGCAGTAGTAGGTAAATTGACTTCTATAACATAGATACTTGAAGCGGAAGTCTCACTTCCCTTCTTGATCTCCTCCAGGTACTTTACACAGTTTGTAATGTCCTGATTGGCCACATTGGAAATATTTTCCTTCCATAGCTATCCCGCCCCTAGGCTTCAAAGCAGAGGTACTAGGCTTATCCTTGCCTTTGTCCTTTGGTTTGAAGTAGGGCTTCTTGAACTTCTTTTACCCTTGCCTTTTCCACGTTGGACCATCAATATGGCCTTCCCTTTATCTTTATTAATGTTTTTGCTTAGCTGTTCTTAACATGCTCATCAATTCTGGCAGTGGTTTGCCAAATTCATTAATGTTATAGTTCATGACGAATTGACTATAGCTGTCTGGCAACGATTGCAGGACAAGATCAGTGGCCAACGCTTGGCCTAATGGGTATCCAAGCCTTTCTAGGTTTTCAATGTACCCAATCATCTTGAGTACATGAGCACCTATAGGGCGTCCCTTTTGCCAATCTACATTGATAAACTGCCTTTGAGACTTTAAATCGTTCATGCCTAGCTTGGCCTCGATCAAGTCTCTTTAAATGTACAATCATATTGTACGCCTCCATGTTCTCATGCCATTTTTAGCATTCATGGTAGCAAGCATAAGGCAACCTACATCGAGAGCAACATCCAGATGCTTTCTAAAAGCATCCTTGTCAGCTTTCGAAGCATTTTCAGCGGGTGTTTCAGGAATAGGCCCTTCCAGGACATGCAACCTTTTCTCATGCCTAAGGACAATCCTTAGGTCTCTATACCAGTCTAGAAAGTTAATTCCAGACAGTTTGTCCTTCCCAAGGACAGATCGCAGTAAAAGATTATTTGTTGTGTTCAAAATTATGCACGTAAGTATCATAAAACATATTTAACAAGGTATTTAATTAAATATGCCTCCCACTATTTTAATTCAAAATAAGTACCCTCAATATAAAGAATCAGAAAATCCCATCATTAAATTTTTTAGTGGGCCAAGATCCATATTTCACCTAATTTTAAGTCAGTTTTAGCTGATCGCTTAAGAAAAGGTTATTTAGGTAGGAATACAGTTCCAATTGCATCTCATACAACTCTTGGATAGTCAGGTGAATAACTCTTATTCTAATTCATCTTATGAATTAATGCCTAACTTAGTGCCTCTAGATTTTTCAATCCTATTGAATATACCTAGTTAAGTCAAAAGCCAATGTTTGACAGTTGGATATTACTTTTGTTAGAACCACATGAAACACTAGAAGGGGGAGGGGTTGAATAGTGTTTTAAGCTTTTTGATTGATTTTGGAAATATTTAATTTAATTCATGAAGATGAACAATGTTCAAAACAAGTCTTAAGATCAGAGATAATTAAAACGTGCGGAAGATAAGAAAAATAGAGTTTCTTCTACAGCTTAAGATTGTTTTAAACAGAGGCTTCTCAAAGTATCTTCTGAAGATTATTACAAAGAGTATTTTTAGAACGGTTTCTGAAATACTTCAGATGACTAGAGGTTGTCTGAAGTCCGTTTCTGATTTCTGAACTGAGCTCTTTCCAGACTCACTTCAGATAATTATTTCAAAAGTTTTTCAAGGTACATTCTTTGTAATGCTTCAAATGATATGAGATACATTTCATGTTTTGTTCATATGAAAGATTATATTATTGAAATAGTTGTGTTAAGTTTATTATGAAAAATACTTTTCAATCCCCAACATAAATATGAAAACTGTAAATAAAGAGATTAAGGGAAAGAGAACTTAGGCACAAAATTTATCCTGGTTCACCCACAAACCCGTGAGCTACATCCAGTCCCAGAGGCAAACCACCACTGGATTTTCCACTATCTGAATCCACAGATACAAGTATTATTCACAGCCTCTTCAGGCCAACACAAGTATTACTTTGTTTTCAACTACCTCTCCAGGCAACTCATTGCAGTATTCTTTTACAGACAAGCCTCTCCAGGCTCAACAAGTATTCTTTGTTTTCAACTGCCTCTCCAGGAAACTCTTGCAGTATTCTTTTACAGACAAGACTCTCCAGGCTCAACACCGAGTATTCTTTTATAGACAAGCCTCTCCAGGCTCAACAAGTATTCTTTCTTACCAAGCCTCTCTAGGCTCTAAACCAAGTATTCTTTGTCAACCGAGCCTCTCCAAGCTCAACAAGTATTCTTTCTTCCACCAAGCCTCTCTAGGCTCTCAGACACTTAACCAAGTGTAGAGTATTCTTTCTTCCACCAAGCCTCTCCAGGCTCTCAGACACTTAAAGTGTTTACAAATTAAATTAAGTTTAAGTTTCCACGAAACATAAACTTAATCTTTTCCTGTACTAGAGGTTAACTGAGTACTACTCAGGATACAATGAATGAATTCTAAGTACAAGGGTAAGACAGTGATACAAGTGTATAAGTTTAAGTACAATCCATGTCTCTGATATGAGGAATAACATCCTCTGAGAATTGGCTAGGTAGATACTGACTTTAAGCTCCAACCTTGTTCTCCAACCATTGGTTTCCATGGGCTACATTCTCACCCGTATCATTGGAATAACCAAGGTACATTCGTGGCTTCAAACCATTATTGGTTCATTGTCATTTTGGCCAACTTGGTTGGTTGTTCTTCCGAACAACAATTTTTGACTAACTGACCAATAGGTCGGCAACATGGTTGATTCTTTTTCAACATCTTCAAATTCAATCTTGAGGCTATTTATATGTTCTGTTGGAATATAGCCGTTTGAAGATGATTCATAATACCGTTGAGATAATTGATGATGTGGCTCATATAGCCGTTGTGTAGTAATGTCTCAAACGGTTGCTTCTCCTTAAGCAAATAAGTGTTCAGACGATCCTGTGCTGACACTTCTAGAGATGAGCTCTTTAGAGAGATTTTCTTGATATTATTTTGCATGTTTTCTCTTTTGATTTCCTTTTGCTTTTCTTCAGCTGTCTTCTAATTTCTTCTGCGTTCCTCAGCTGACTTCTAATTTCTTCTGCTTTTCTTAGGAGTGTATATGAGGAGGTATCCGTTGGATTTGTTCTTTTGCTCATTTTGTATATACTCCTTTTCTGTTTTCTCCTGACATCATTTCTTCTTTTTTCTTTGAGTGAGGTGTCTTGTTGAATAGTTGTTGTTGCAGTTTCTTCTTTGAATAAAGACATATGATATTATAGTCGTTGAATCATATAGTCTTAGCTTCTGTAATGATTTCTTCAATGTTGAAATCTGTTCCATGCACTTAGAGAGTTTATATGTTCAGACAATTGATTTCTTCATATATACTCAAATTCTTGTATTTATCACATCGTGATTTACTTCAACTTGTGCTCATCATATTAATTCAGGCTTTTCTCAATTCTTCAGCTTGAATATTATATCATATTAATTCCAACTTTTCTTCTACTTCAGCTGATTGCTATTCTGTTCTTCTTTGCAACTTCTTCTTCTTCTGAGATGTAGATGAATAAAGATGTTGAATCAATTGTATTTTATTCAAACATCTTTCTGGTTTCTTTTTCTCAGTCTTCTGATCAGCTCTGTATGGCAGCAGTCGCAGGTGCAGTAGGTCTGTGCACGCAGATCCCTTTTGTTGCAGGTGCAGCAAGCGTTGCAGAAAGTCTTTGCAGAGTTTCCTTATTTGTGAAAGACTTAGGTCGAGATGAAAAAGCATGTCTTGCTTTTATACTGAAATGCCTTTTGTTGCAGGTGCACCAGTCATTGGAGAAAGTCATTGCAGAGTTTCCTTATTTGCGCAAGACTTTGATCGAGGCATAAAAGCATGCTTAACTTTTATACTGAAATAAGTGTACTCCATTTTGGTAGAGTGTGCGGTCTACACTTATTCAAGTGTCCAAGACATCACTTCCTGATTCTGCTCGTAGACTTCTTCGGATTATCTTCATATCTTCAGAGAATAATTGTTCTTCAGCTTTAGTTAAGTCTTCAGATGATGTAAACGCTTCAGATAGACGAGTTTTCTCATTTCTTTTCTTCAGACGATATTCTTTCAGACGATTGTCAAGTCTTTACTCCTGTCTACAAATCTTCATATAGTCTTCTTGTCTTCAGATAGTCTTCTTGTCTTCAGATGGTCTTCTTGTCTTCAGACGGTCTTCAAGTCTTCAGACGGTCTTCACGTCTTCAGACGGGTTGCGCACTTCAGACAGCTTCAGCACTTCAAACGAGTTGCGTTCTTCAGACAGCTTCAACACTTCAGACGAGTTGCGTTCTTCAGACAGCTTCAACACTTCAGACGAGTTGCTTACTTCATACAGCTTCAACGCTTCAGACAACCTTTATATTAAATCATGCATTTGTTCTTCTGATCCTGATTTTGTTCATCAAGTCTTATTATGAATATTCCAACCTGAAACACAATCAACAAACCAATACCTTTCTTAGTATAATCTGTTTATATAATCTTATTTGTTCTTATTATGTTCTTATATAATCTTATTTGTTAATATTATGTTCTTATATAATATTATTTGTTAATCATTAAAACTAAAGGATATTAAGTCTTTGAGTCAGGTTTGAATGCTCAAACTGATTAATAGACTTCACAACTTTTTATCCCATCGCGCCTCACTAAAATAGATAAAGATACCCTGCTTTAGCAGACCCACACTTTAATCGATTCTAGCCTTGACGAATGCCATACATTGAAAGGCAAATCATGACTTAATATTAGTGCCTCTAGGGTTTTCAATCTTATTGAATATACCCAATCAAAACCCAATGGTTGACAATTGGATATCACTTTTATCCTTTCATGCCTCACTAGAATAGATAATTGCACCCTGCTTTAGCAGACCCACATTTAATCGATTCTAGTATTGACGTGTGTCATTCATTGGAAGGCAAAACAAGCATTGAGGGATTTTATCGCTTTAATTTTATTTCTTGTTAAACCATTTAACAAAACATACAAACATGCATCTCATACAAATACATGATATGGTTATGGCCTCCTAAAATACCAATGCAAAATTACATCACATATAATCTTGAAGTCTCCATCCACATGCTCCATTGACTCCATGTCTTCCCGGATATATTACATAACAAGAAGAAACCTTGTTTAACATACGAGGGGGATAGAGATGAGAAGAGAGTTACAAGAGGAATGTTAAGAGGTAAGGCATGACACACAGGTCGTATTTAAATTAAAACAACTAAGGCCATAATCAGTCATCATGCAAACTGAACATCCATTGATTATAAAACGAGTGATATAATAAGATGTATATATTAGCGAGGTTTGATTACGCACATACGCAGTGTAGCACTAGGTCAAGGGGAGGCCGCCCCTTGCGGGGATCGGGGCAGCGCCCCGAAACAAAAATTGGATTTGATAAACACTTAACCAATCATCAATAAGTGTCTCGCATCAAAGGAATACTTCACGAACCTGTAAACAGGTAAGTCCCTCGTATCATTCGAATACGCTCTTGTCAGCAAATTGATAAGTGACATGTTTATCGCAACCAACATTTGAGTCGAGACAAAGTTTAACAATTGAACCCTTTGACGCCCAAGACATGAACTTTTCATGTTCCATGGGACCCTCCAACACCAAAACATATAAAATATATACATCGCACATAAAACAATGAATAAAGGAAACAAAATAATCTGAAATGTGCACCTGCGCTTCACCTGCGCCCAGCGTGGGTGAAGCATAGTTCTCGGTTTTAGATTTAGAAAGTTGCGCTTCACATGCGCTTCATTTGCGCTCAGCGTGAGTGAAGCGCAGATATCAAAATCAAAACCATGTATGTTGCGCTTCACCTGCGCCCAGTGCAGATAACAGCGAATAACTGCGTTTCTACGTTTTTTAAACAAAAAAACCAGAATATCACTATATTCAAACGATTAAAAGCCTAAAACGTGTTTATCGCAAATCAACGCTCTGATACCAATTGAAGGGAATCAAGCATGTAGTCAGGGTGCAGTGGAAATAAATGGATTCCCTCCCTTGTTATGATCGTTATGTGAAAATACGAATCAAGGCATAAAAGGGTATGAAACAAAAAGGTCATACCTTTTGAGAATTGCGAACGAGGCAATAGTAGCCACGTCTCTAGTGGTGTCCACGCCAACAGCCGAACTAGGATACCCTCCTCAACTCTGCTAGTAGTGTTTAGAGAGTAAGAGCGACTACTCTTATTTTCACGTGTCTAGGGTAGTGCATCTTATGCTCTATTTATAGAGTGGTGGCTAGGGTTTTACCCCCTCACTCACTTATCCCTAACACATATGGGCCTGGCCCATTAGGTTATAATTATAATCAAATTAGAATTATTATCTTTTCCTAGTGGCATGTTGTATGCGTGTGACCCAATAGGCTTTTAATATTTGATTATGATATTAAAATAAAAACCCTTTAATATCATAAATAGTGAGCGGTATCTAGCAATACACCACTATCCAAATATTGAGATTATCAACAACTTTGATAAATCCTATTTTATGATAATAATTTATATGATCTGTCCCTTTGTCCAAATATCTAATTGAACACAAGGGCATGAATTGTGTCAACCTTGTATTGTTCAATTTATGTTTTCTTGATCCCCAAGTAGACTGTACAGAAAATAAACATCTCATGTTTATCCTCCTGAGCATGGCCATGCATTTTGCAGTCTCACTTTATCAAGAGGCCTACAGATATAACTCGTGTTACATAGGAGGGACAAATCCCATCTAAGTCACTCACATTCCTCCACATAATTTATTATATGTCCAAATACCAACTTTATGATTACCATGTTACAGGCAACGTTTGATGATAATTAAAACATATAACTCCTTATGTAGGAATCGTAGTGATTTCAGGTCGAAGGACTTCATATAATTTTTATCAATTTAAGAAACGTTCATGACACTTATGTAACAATCCATGTAACATTCTTAAGGTGGGTGTGTCCAGTACACCATTACTCTTAATGTGTACCTATGTGAGCACATGATATCTCATATCCATGATCCGTGAGATGTGATCATCAATGAACTCACATACTAGTCTAAATTCATCTTTGTCCTAAGATGATACTTGACTAGGGACTATTTAAGAATAGTTCTTCATAAGATCTCACGATCAAGTCATCTACTTGATTTCTTATGAAATTTGAGCTTACTATTCTAAGGACATTAATTATATTCTAAAAGAATAAGTTGCCTTTATAAAATAACATGATACAAATGATGGATGTTCATAAACATATAAGTCTCTAGTGCATATTCCTAACAAGTTTAAACTTCACCCTAGCTAAAAGCAACCTTTGAAACATTAGATAGTTTGAATCTCCGCATTGTCAACCTCTCACCACAACGTTCCCGCTGCTCCTTCAACTTGGATGCAAGGAGTTTCTGATACTCCACTGCATCTAATTTTACTTTTGCAGAGAATCACCAAGGACCTCCTGTGAGATCCTCTTGTCTACTTGTCCCAAAATGCCTGAAGCTTCTAGTCATAATCAATTTCCATCTTCTTCTGGTATCTAGTGGTGGGATTCACAATGTCCTTTTGATCCCACCACAGTTAAATCTTTACGTGCGTTCGAAAATTAAAGTTATTTAAGAATATTGGGCACAATTACAAAATTAAAAAATAGTCTCATTTTCAACCTGGAACCTATTTGTTTAATTAAATCCACACCCTATGTTATATTATTATATCTAAGGGTTGATTTTAACTTGTGTATGTTACACTATCCCTTTTATTTTTGTGCAAACTATTTCTCATCCGGCTTCCATTTTCATCGCTAGGGAGAGGTGAAAAACTTTTTAGTGGTTCCCATTGTTTTATTTTCACTCATGACCATTTTCTCATGTAACCAAGCTGAGGAAACTCCGCTTTTCTTTCCCTTTCTCACCCTTGCTTTTCTTTCCTCACAACTTCAACAAATCCAAATGAAGAGTAAATCTTCAAAAATAAGTTTTCGAAAAAATTACCAAAAATTAATTTTCAAAAGTGAACAATTTTTTTATTAAAGTTTCAATTTTTTAAATATGGTAAAACACCGTCTCTAAAAATTGTCACTTTTCAATTTTTAGGGATAGAAAAATTTTATCTCTAATAATTTTCGAAAGTGAAAATTTTATTATAAAATTTCAATTTTTAGAGACAGAAAAATTCTATCTCTAAAAATTGAAACTTTTATAAAAAAAAGAATTCATCTAAAAATTAATTTTTAGGAAAAATTATTTTATCATTTAGCTTTCAAAAGTTAATTTCAGTAAGTATTTTCAACAACTACACTTCCAAAAAATTAGTTTTCGGATAGAAGTTGTTTATGGTGAAAGAAATTTTAAGAAAAATAAGTGGGGTGTGAAAAGTAAAAAGAGTGTGCAATAAGTAAAATTCCTCAAAGAAATGTTGTTCAACAAAAAAAGTAAAAGAAATATTGGGTTTGAAGGGCCCATTGTGACCACTACACCCTCGGTAGTTATGGACTAATGAATTCCATGGGTTATTGTCTTAGCAAATTTTAGGATAGAGTCTCTTAAGTTTGGTCTACCGTAGACCTAATACTTTATTGTTATAAAAAATAAATTTAATTTAATAATATATAATATTAACAATTTTTAATATTAAATTTGTTTTAAAATTGTTCTAATGTCATATCTGATTTTTGTATTTTTGTTGAAGATATTTTGTACGATGTTTTATTTTATTTTTAATTGTTTTGTTGTAATTTGGATGTGAATTATTAATGCGTGTATTTTTAGATACGATAGTGATATCTAGATAATGTTTGGTAATATTAACTGATAAGGTTGTTATCACATACTAGCTCATAAAACTATTAGTTGATAAATTTCTAACTTATAAGTTAATTTATTGAACTAAAAGTGTTTAGTAAAATGGTTGTACAAGTAGTTGATAAATAAAAAATGCTATAAAATGACATGTTTACATAAGTGTTTTTTTTTGTATAAGTTCTATTTTTCTGGACAAAAATATATTATTATAGGTAATTATAATTTTCAGATTTTTATACATTTTAAATTATTATTAATTTTTTGTTCTAACATTCCTTCTTTTGTGCTTTTCCCTTGTTTGCAACATGAAAGGATGATCTTGTCTTTGGTGTGATTCTCAAGGTTCTGTGCTAGTTCTTGATTTAAAACATCACTTTCTTGTTTTGAGAAGTTTTTTTTTAATGCGTTAAACTTCAGAAGATTTTGTGAGATGATTCTTCAGATAAGATGCATAATCTTCTAAAATTGGTTGTTCAAATGAGTAATTCTTCTTTCAGATAGAAGTGGACTTGTTTAAAGGTGATGCTTTTCTAAACTATTCTGAAACAACTTAAGATGAGATTTCAGTACTTAAAGGATTGTAGGTTAGTTTAAAGGATTGCAGGTTAGCTGGATATTGCGATGCTGCCTTTGCTGGATACAGAGTTGAAAGAAAAAGCACCAGTGGTAGATGTCACTTCATTGGAAGTAACATGATCAGCTGGTCAAGCAAAAGGTAAAGCACCATTGCTTTTTCCACAACTGAAGCTGAGTACATTGCTGCTGTAAGCTATTGTTCACAACTGCTATGGGTAAAATATCAATTAGAAGATTTTAATATCTTTGAGCATTCAATACTTGTGATGTGTGATGATACAAGTGTTATAAATTTGTCTAAGAATCTCATTCCGCATTCTAGGGCAAAGCATATAGAAATCAAACATCATTTTATTAGATACTATGTTCAGAAATAGATCTTTGATATTAAGTTCATTGATACAGAACATCAATGGGTTGGTATTTTCACAAAGCCTTTAACTGAAGATAGATTCAAATTCATTAGAGATCATCTGAACATTCATGCATTGTTTGAAAAATGACTATCTGAAATGCATCATCTGAATGAATGTTCTGAAATATTAATGCATGTGTCTAAGACAGTGTGATGATCTGAACACATGCTTAAATTTGAATATTAAATGAAAATTTAAAACTTCATTGGAAAAGTGAAGTATCAACTGAGGTTGGTTACACACTTTTCATAACGTAAAACTTTAAACTTGGCACAATTTCCAAGGTTTGTTTAAACCCTAGTGATGACAATAAGCCTTCTCATTGCCTATAAATAGGAGTAGAAAAGTAGAACTGTGGTATAGGGTTATCATCACTTCCGTATAAAAAACCTTGGTGTCTAGAAGCTATGTTCTATCTTTTCTTTCCCTGCAACGACTATCAAGAAGAATGTTGATGGAAGACTACCTCCTCAGGAACAAAGGAGTATTTCATCATGTACATGCGTTCAAAGCTATAAGCTGGGATAATACCTTCGAGAAGGACCCTGGAGATTGCCCAAGAGCTGAAGTTTTGACGTTCCAAAAGAACGCAAAAATCAATCTTCAGCAGGGACAACTCTACCTTGTGTTCCTTCTTGAGAAGGATCTTGAGAATTGTTCTCAAGAGGGATGTTTCAGCGCGCTCATTGAACGAACCGGATTTCGTCTCCATGAAACCTCTCCCGATAAAACCCTCAGAGCCTTGGCCTGACCGAGATCGTGTTAAGGTTAAGAAAGCTCAGAGAGGTATGAAGGTGTTATCTTTCCAACGCTTAATGGTATCATTTGTTGGAAAAGATACCATCTTTTGCCTATTCCAGAAGTATGTTCGGTAATAGGACTTTGGACCTTCTCCTAGCTCTAGGATTGTCCAAAACCCCAAACCCTAGTCGACGGTTGAAGAAGGCAGTAGCCAATCTGGATTGCTACAGAAGCAACCTGAAGGGAAAGCTGAAATGCTCAGATCTGAACATTCCACGCAGCAAATAGCAGATTAAGGAACTGAGAAAAGTGAATGTACTCATGTATATGATGTAAAAGTCATTTCAGTTTCATTAAAATAAGATGTTGATTCAGAGAATGATTATTGTCTATTATCTTTAATATTGCTCTGATATTCTAATTTGCGCACTCTGAACTGAAAATCATATATATAAACACTTAAATAAAAAATAAGTATGCTCTGAAATGCTTGTTATGTTGCATAAAATCTGAAATGCTCTGAAATAATGCTCTGAAATCATATATGCTTATTATGTTAGAACCTGCATTATGGTAATAATGCTCTGATACCCTTTTGATGGATGACAAAAGGGGGAGTAAAACTAACATTTGTGAAAGTATTGAGAAACAAAATGCAGAAACAAGCAGAAGGAATATGCAGTTCAAATGGAGCATAACGCATGAACTTAACACATATCAATGAAAGAAAAATGCAAAAACAAGTAGAAGAAATATTCAGTTCAGGGGGAGCAAAACGCATGAACTTAACGCATATCAATGAAAGAAAAATGTGTACAATAACAACAAAAGGAGAAATATGTTTGAGGGGGAGCTAATATGTAAACCTATAACTCTGATGTTGATATTCGCTCTTATTTCTCAAACTTTATCCCATTTAGTATATTTAAGTTTGTCATCATCAAACGGGGGGAGAAAGTTGAGTCTCAAGACGTAAAAGTCTAAGACACCCCAACACTTAGTTTTGATGATTATAAACTTAATTAAACTCAGAACTTTATGCTTAATCAATATTTTCAAAGTTCTGTTATTTCAGAGAACTTCTGAAGAAAAGTCTGTCTGATGTCAAGCTAAGATCTGAAGATTGGTCAAGTTCTGAAGACTCAATCTCTGAAGATCAAGGACCTGTCTAAAGTAAGAATAGTTCAGACGATGGTTCCCATCTGAAAATGAAGTCTGTTTGAAGTACAAAGGCATCTGATGTGGAAAGTCAAAGCCAGTACCAGAACTACATGCAACCTCAGTACATCAGAAAAGCAAAACAAAAGACATCTTTTTGGCTGCGATTCAAAATGGAAGCACAAAAGGAGAAATGCTGCTCTACAACAGTCGCAGAAGTCAAAACAGTACTGTAACCTAGTACGGTAACAGTAATTGTGTCACAACAGGATTAAACACATTTAATGCTATCTCACGACGAACTTCTCAACGACATTCTTCAAGCTGAATGAAGCCTATAAATATCAGAAGTCTCCTGAAGCTGAATAGAGAGAGTCACTATTGCCATAAGTGAAAAAATTTCATAAACCCAAGCTTCGCAAAACTCTGTAAACAACCTTTGAGGTTTTACTTGTTGTAAATAAACTCTTGTACAATCAACTTTCATATATAGAGTTAGATCTATGTTATTTCTTGTACACCCATAACAAAGAACTTGTGTTCTAAGTTCAAATTTCTCTATAAACAAATACTTGTTGTTAGAGCCAGGAGTGGCTTGGTAGGACAACGAATACTTGTTGTGTAGAGCCTGAAGAGGCTTGGTGAACAAAAGAATACTTGTAATCTTTGAGATTAAGAGGAAATCCAGTAGCTCGTTGGCACTGGGACTGGAGGTAGCTCATGGGTGGTGTGAGTGAACTAGGATAATTGGCTGATTTCTTTTCTATCCCTTATCTTTGTATATTCAGTTTATTTTAACAAGAAGAGGGAATCTGAACTAAGTTTTTATAGACTGTTTTGTGAAAATATCTTTACGAAAATCCTGTTGCAAAACCCTGTCTGAAATCTTCATACGCTTAACAAAACTTCAGACAGCGTCTGAGATACAGTTTGAAATCTCTTTTAAACGTAGTTTTACGAAAAGATTTCCATAAAAACGTGAAGTTAATAAAAACACTATTCAACGCTCTTCTAGTGTTTTTATGTGTGTTCTTACACACCCATGGTTCGAACCACTGGTAAGTAGTGGTTTTTTCTAACTACTTATTTTTCTACTTTTCTAGAATTAGTTGAACCACTGGTGTGGTTTTCACCACTGGTAGGCAATGGTTCTTGTTGTTGGGGCATTTTCATGCAATTTTGATCCCAAATTGATACCACTCTTCTTTCTCCTTTAGTTCCTGATTCCTTCACGTTTTTTTATCTTGCAATACATCCTCCTACACACAAAATATCAAAAAGTAGTAATTTGAACTAAAATAACTAAAATGTGTAACATCCCACAAATTGGACCTAAGAAGAATCTAAAGGAAGATAGAGGTATGATGAGAACTTAGGGGTTGGAAAGGAAAACACGACGAGAGTTAGGGAAATGATTAAGACTAATTAAGAGAATAGGATATTGTTTTTTTTAAGAATGGTATTAAGTAAAGGGTAAAAATGATACAAGAAGAAAGATTTAGAATAAAAACTATGATTGGAAATTTCATCAATTCTCGCTCAAGCTAGAATCTTGCTTGAGCGAATTATGCAACAAAAGGGGTAAGTTTGAAGTTTCTGCATATCTCGCTTGAGCGAGCGAGCTCACTTAAGCGAGATACAGGGGAACTTTTGGGAGGTTCTCTGGACAATTTTCACTTAAGCGAGAAAGGCTCGCTTGAGCGAGAATTATCCAAAGAGGGGGTCTTTTCTGGATCATTCTCGCTTGAGCGAGACAGTTTCTCTTGAGCAAGAATGTGAAGGAAAAGCATGCAACCGACACGCTCGGCCAAGCGAGAATATCTCGCTTGAGAGAGAATTCACTTATAGGCACTAAACCCTTAATTTAGAATGAGAATTCAACTTTCTTTCTTCTTCTTCTTTTAGTTTAGAGAGAGACTCTGAGTTTTAGAGATAGGAAACTTGAATTGAAGCTTGAAGAGGGGATTTGGGGCAAGGAATCATCAAGTGATCCACCTTTATCCATTCTTCTTCCTTCAATGTTGAGTATAGGTGAGTAGAGCTCACACACTCCATCTCCCCTTTGTATGTGAACTCATACATGAACCCAATCCTCCCTCTCCCTCTCTTTAGGTTGTATGTGCTTATTATTGTGATTATACCGATTAACTTATTATTGTGATTATACCGATCCCCTTTGTTAGTGTTTGAAGAATCAGGTCCCTTGTTGTTTGGTCAAGTGTTTGGAGTGGAGTCACGTGATTATCAAGTTTTAGGCTTAATACACCATTGTTTGCTTTTCCTTGGGTAGACACTCCATTACCTACCTTTAGGAGTATGTTGGCAGCACACGAGGAGTTACCTATTTTCCAAGTTATCTATGGTAAAGCTAAGACTATAGGTTAGGCTTCTCAGTCTCTTCGCTGGTGCTTCCTTAGCGATAAAACTCTGATCTTTATAGTCCACGGAAGAGGAAAAATCTTGCGGAATTTAGAATTGTTACCCAGGATAGAACTCCTACTAGAGTCAACGATTAGTATCTAGTTAGTGTTTTGTTAAAGACTAGGGTTAAGCTTAGTGTGTTGGATTCATGGTTAGGCGTTGAACGTTCTCCTCACATTTCTTTTGTTTCTAAAGTTTCGGCCATCGTTTTAGGCTTGAATGTGTCCCTTGGCCACCAAAGCAATTGAATGTTCTTTCAATTGTTCCAGTTGCCAGCCCTAGCCAATAGCTGCTAATGTCCTTGTATAGGGCAGGAGTTCGTGCTCAGTCTTCTAGGTTGTCATGATAGAAAATTATGTTTTCTTCACCCTTGCACATGATGGAGTGGAAGGTACAAGCAGACCTACGCACTATCATGTTCTGTTTGATGAGGTTGGTTTTCTTCGGATGAACTACTGGAGTTTGTCCATTCTTTACCAAATGTGTATCAAAGAAGTACCACTACTTTGGGTTGTGGCTCCGTAGATTTCGCACCTTTGACTACGATCTTATGCTCGTAATTGAGGCCAGCGTGTTGCCGTTTTATCCACTAGGGATAGAAGCGTGATGTATTTAGGTCGATAGCCTTTTGCTAACCCTGCCTGTGTGCCTAATTGCCTTTCTGGATTGCTGACAGTTGTATGTGCTATTTTTGTGATATATGTACATTGAATGCATATCCCGCGTCGGGCTATCTTCTCGGTGCAAGTTTCATGATTCACAGGATGTATGATTGCATTTGAAGGGGGTGTTAGTATTAACTTCAAGAAAACCTATGGTAGATTAGGAATCAATGAGGAACTTTCAGTTAGGACCAGGTTATTCTAGAACACTCAATTTTTAGGGTGGAATTGTAATGTCCATTTTTGACATCTTCTCACTGGTTAAAGAAGCTCTGTGGGCTTTGAAACATTACACTGTATTATCATATATTGTATTGGTTGGATTTTCTGGATTTCAGGTTGAAATGAAAATTTTGGGAATGTCCAGTTTTTAGGGAAAACTCTACCGAATTTTCGGAAGGAGTATGACATCCCACTTGACAAGGTTAAGTTGTAATTGGAAGTGAGTTAACGAAATTATCACCATTAGACTTGGGGCGAGATTGGAGAGAGGAAGTAAATCTAAGGCTTGATTAGTAGATAAAGAATGTGGGGATAAGTCTGGGAGACCAAACGACCTTTAGTTCCCGTAGCCATCCTTAGGGACCGGAATATTTTGATAGGCGATGATTGGAGAATTTCCTAGGAAACCAACATCATTGAGGAGAGAATATGTCTAGGAGTAGTAGCGGAGCTCGTCAACCTGAAATTTTGAGGACAAAATTTATTTAAGGGGGTAGACATGCAATATCCCGAAAATTGGACCTAAGAAGAATCTAGAGGAAGATAGAGGTATGATGAGAACTTAGGGGTTAGAAAGGAAAACACGATGAGAGTTAGGGAATTGATTAAGACTAATTAAGAGAATAGGATATTGATTTTTAAGAATGGTATTAAGTAAAGGGTAAAAATGATACAAGAAGAAAGATTTAGAATAAAAACTAAGTTTGGAAATTTCAGCAATTCTCGCTCAAGCTAGAATCTTGCTTGAGCGAATTATGCAGCAAAAAGGGGTAAGTTTGAAGTTTCTGCATATCTCGCTTGAGCGAGTCAGCTCGCTTAAGCGAGATACAAGGGAACTTTTGGGAGGTTCTCTGGACAATTTTCGCTTAAGCAAGAAAGGCTCGTGCGACACTCTTAGTTATACCGCTAAGAATATCACATTATAACACGTAACCGTCAAGCTTACTGTTTTAAAAACGTCAAAATATGGAAATTATTTTTTTTAAAAGAGTTTAGTCATTATCAATCTATTATATCTCTAATTCATTTTAACTATTTATGAAATATCCTTTCCTTAAGTTTGAAACTCCTTTTCTGAAAATATCTAGACGATTATCACCTCGCGTACATACACAGCATACACGCAGTTATAAAATCAGTTAAAAGGGAAGAAACATCATAAATATATACATACATCACATTGTCAGCGTATCTCTCGAGTCATTAAGATATCCACATCAAAACATGAGTTCTAGTAGTAGACTAAAATAAACGAGACCTCAACAAAATACAAAATAAGAGGTTACTAAATCAGAGCTGCTACTACCTAGACTCAAAACCACACTAGTCCTACTCGTCATTTCTAGTGCTACTATGCTTAGGCTGAGAATCAGGCGCCTCAGAAGAAGGTGAGTACCTAAGAGAGTCTGGCCCGACCATATCAGCCATCCGAGATGACCACGACGACGAAGAAGAAGAGGGGCGACGGCACGAAGGACGGAAGGTAGAATGGCGCACCAAGTTAGGTGGCGTCGGAAACTCGAGGGTCACAGGTACGATGAAGTCCAGCTCTGGTACAAGTGGAAGTCCGAGATGAGAAGTGATGACACGGACTTCCTCCCGAAAACTCACATCTGCGAGGGATGTCCGTCACCCTCCAGGTGCCCCTCGGCATCCACCGTAGTCGCACTTGCATTGACGTCATAGCTAAAGTCTCTGATACCGGCTATCGACGTGACGAGAAGAATACAACAACAAGAGATAGAAAAGAAGGGTGAGAACATCGCATGAACTCACAGCATGTAGGATACAGTAAACTAGAGCACACATACACAGACAGTCAACACAGTCCAATTGATAGGCACCACAAAACATGTCATCATAATGTACTCATATGAATGCGACTTTACTTATTATAATGCAACATCTAATGCATGCGGGCCCAGGGAAACATCACCATCCACAGTGCACACAGCAACTGCCCGACCATATATGCGCAACGTATAAGGAGTTAGAGTCTGTACTAGCATGGTACAAAGAGCATTGCTCATTCATTTTTGGCCAAATCATTTAAGTGTTCTTCCGGACAATCTCAACTGACCCCGAAAATCATGAGAGCGACAGGAATAGCTATGCTGGGTTCCCCGATCTCGACAGTAGGGAGCTAACCTACGTCACCTGAGATCTTCCAGGAGCTAGGCTATCCTCAGGGCTGGCGTCCCTTTTGAGGACCCACTGACGTTCTTTGCAAAACCCAGTTGCACCCTTCCCAACCGATTTCACACTGTACCAAGTGTCAATGCCATATAGGTCGTAAGGTTTTGAACCTCGAACATCATCAATGCTTTATGATGCATGTCACACAACAAGATTTTAAAGCAACACATCCTTACAGGCGAAGCCCCTTGAATCATTCTATGTCACCACTTCCCCGTGGTACGACCCGATTCAAAGTCTCCCCTTCACAAGAATAGCCGAACCTTATCCTGGGTTGGAGCCACACTCTCTCACTAAGCTTTTCAAGTCTTATGTAAGAAAGGGGATGTTGGTTATAATCTTTTATAGTGACTTGTACTAATATTCTTGATAATCATGTCCACTTAAGTCCTATAATTTACTCAGACTTATGATTGTGTCTTATGAATGGGATTACTTACCCTAATCCTTCTTGTATGATTGATTAAAGTTAAGTTTAATCTTTAATTAATCTTCATTAACTGGGCTATAATTAATCTTAATCCTCCTTAATTAAGTCTTAATCTCTTCCTTAATCTTGGATTAAGCTTACATTTGATTAAGGTTAATCATAGTTAGTTAATTCTTAATCATCATTACTAATTAATTACTTAATACTTTTATTAAGGTTAATTAACTTTAGCCTTAATTAATCCTCCGTTACTTAATTAACTTAAGTAGATTATGTTAATTTAACTTAGGTAATTAGATTAGCTAAGTCTACTAATTAATTTCTAAGTTTTAATTTCTTAATAACTTGGGTTAGAGTTGAAGTCCAACTCCAATCTAAATTTAATTTCATAATCTAATCTTGATTGACTTTTAATGAGTCTTTAACTCCCTTTCTTAAAGGTTTTAAACTTAAATTAAAGGCCTAAAGGTTTTATAACTCTTAGGAACTTATTTTTAGTCATGGAAACCTAAAATATTAACCTTTAAGTTGACGTTTACTTGGTTGGAATTGCAAATCCGAATTTGTTTTATTTATTTTTAAAGACTTATTCTTAATTGCACTTTAGTCCTTTTACTTGTAAAATTGCTTCTTAGTCCTTTTGGACCATCTAAGACCCATAAACACATTTCCAACACTCATTGGATCTTTTCAAGATCAAAGAGCATTCTTGATGAGTTTCATCAAGAACAACTCATGAACATCAAGAACACCTTGAATGTTCATAAAAAAATGCCAATTTTTCAACCATTTCCAAACTTCACCAAAATCAAGCATAATCATTAACAAGCACTTTAAACAACTATTTTCATACCAATTCATCATTTGCACACCAAACATCATCATAAAACTTCATACATGATTTATAGGCTCAAAACATCAATTTTCAAGATTACAACATACCAATCAATTTTATAATTCAAACCAAATACATGCTGTAACACTAGCGTTTTACCGTTTTTGCCGTTTTTACCGTTTTAAGTGTTTTATTGGATTTTGAGTGATTAAAATTATTTTTAATCATAAAAATTTATATTTTAGGATTTAGAATTAAATTTCCTATTTTTAGGGAATTTCTGGGAATTTTTGGGGTTTTTCTGTGAAAATGACTTTTTTGCCCCTCCTGTCTCTTGAACCGGGCCCGAATACTCTTGATCCGGGCCAGAAAAATTTGCACAACCCTTCCTTTCCTCCTTCTAGAAGTCGTGCATGTCTTGTGTGTGTGCATGAAGGACATTTGTCCACTTCACACTTTGTTTCTAGACAAGTGTCAAGCTTAGGGAAAAGTAAGACATTAAAACACCAAAATTCATTACTCTTTCTTTTTCCACATGCAAAGCTTAGAAATTCTCTCATTTTCTCTCTTCCTTTTCTCTCTTGGCTGTGAACTATCCATCAACTTCTCTCAAAATTTTTCATCTCCCCTTAAACACATCAAGCCAAGGTTCCATCTTTGAACCAAAGCTTCCATTTCTAAGCTTTCTAGCCTTGAAAAATACTTGTTGGTGACTAAAGGAGGCATCTTTGGGGGCTGTTTTGGGACCAGAATTCTGCACTCATTTTCTTGGAAATTTGAGGTAAAGGGGGGGAGAACTTGAACTCTAGTAGGATTGGTAACTAGAGTCAAGGATTAGCCCTTAAAATCCTTGTTTTTACTCTTGTTCTCCTTGAAAAAAATCACTTTTTGAGCTTTTCTTTGAGCAAATGTTTTGGATTCTTGGAGCTGGGTTGTTTACATGTTTTTAAGTTTATTTTGATGCTTGGAATGTGCTTGGATTATGATTGTTGGTGCATGCAAGCCAAGAAACAATTTTGGAAAAATTTTCCCCTTTTTCCTCTAATAGCTCTCGGCCTTGAGGGATTTTGGGGCTGCATGTGTTTCAAATTTTTTTTGGTTCTTAGAATGTGTTTGTATGATGAATCTATGAACATGCATGAAGTTGGTTGAAGGTATACAATTGTTTTGGATGATTGATCTTTGAAAAATAGTGTTTATGAGCTTGAAAATGGAGTTATGAACTTTAATGTGTATGTGGATGATTTTGAGTGGATTAGTATGATATTTGGCATTTAGATTGTTTGTTGATGAATGTGTGAAGTTTTGGTGAAGATTGGATGTTGTGAAAAATTTGAAGTTTTGATGAACATTCAAGTTGTTCTTGATGTTCATGAGTTGTTCTTGATGAAACTCATCAAGAATACCTTTTTGATCTTAAAAAGGTCAAGGGTATGTTGAAAACATGTTTATGGGCTTTGGTGGTCCAAAAGGACTAAGAAGCAATTTTACAAGTAAAAGGACTAAAGTGCAATTAAGAATAAGTCTTTAAAAATAAATAAAACAAATTCGGATTTCCAATTCCAACCAAGTAAAAGTCAACTTAAAGGTCAATATTTTAGGTTGCCATGACTAAAAATAAGTTCCTAAGAGTTATAAGACCTTTAGGCTTTTAATTTAAGTTTAAAACCTTTAAGAAAAGGAGTTAAAGACTCATTAAAAGTCAATCAAGATTAGATTATGAAATTAAAAGTTAGATTGGAGTTGGACTTCAACTCTAATCCAAGTTATTAAGAAATTAAAACTTAGAAATTAATTAGTAGACTTAGCTAATCTAATTACCTAAGTTAAATTAACATAATCTACTTAAGTTAATTAAGTAACGGATGATTAATTAAGGTTAAAGTTAATTAACCTTAATAAAAGTATTAAGTAATTAATTAGTAATGATGATTAAGAATTAACTAACTATGATTAACCTTAATCAAATGTAATTAAAAGCTTAGTCCAAAACTAAGGAAGAGATTAAGACTTAATTAAGGAGGATTAAGATTAATTATAGCCCAATTAATGAAGATTGATTAAAAGTTAAATCTAATCTTAATTATTTATACAAGAAGAATTAGGATAAGTAATACCATCCATAAGACACAATCATAAGTCTTAGTAAATTATAGGACTTAAGTGGACATGATTATTAAGAACATTAGTACAAACTACTATAAAAGATTATAACCAACACCCTCTTTCTTCATAAAACTTGAGAAGCTTAGTGAGAGAGTGTGGTTCCAACCCAAGGTAGGGTTCGGTTTTCCTTGAAGGAAAGACATTGAATTCAGGCCGTGCCACGGGGATGTGGTGACGTTGAATGGTTCAATGGGCTTTGCCTGTAAGAATGTGAATGTTGTGAGCATTGTTGTGTGACATGCATCATGAAGCATTGTTGATGTTCGAGGTTGAAAACCTTATGACCTATATAACAGTAGCACTTGGTACAGTGTGAAATCGGTTGGGAAGGGTGTGTGAAGTCTATTAATCAGTTTGAGCATTCAAACTTGACTCAAAGACTTAATATCCTTTAGTTTTAATTATTAACAAATAAGATTATATAAACAGATTCTACTGAGAAAGGTATTGGTTTGTTGATTGTGTTTCAGGATGAAATAGTAATCAGAATCAGAAGATTAGGATCAGAAGAACAAATGCAGGATCAATTATAAAGAAGCTGTCTGAAGAATGCAACTCGTCTGAAGTGCGCAAACTGTCTGAAGACGTGAAGACCATATGAAGACAACATAAAGCAGTCTGAAGAAAAGAAGCTGTCTGAAGCAAGGAAGCTTTCCGAAGCAAAGAAGCTGTCTGAAGCAACGAAGATGTCTGAAGAAGCAGAACTCGTCTGAAGAGTTGAAGCTGTCTGAAGTAGTTCAACCCGTCTGAAGTATCAGTGCTGTCTGAAGTCTCACTTATGACGTGGCACCCTCTGCTGAAGTTTGTGAAGACTTTTCTGAACCTCTGCTGCACGTACCTTTTCAAACACGTTTATGGCAAGGAACACAGAGACCTTTCCTGGTGATTTTGAATTTCATACACCACTGAGGAAATCTCTGCAACGCAGAAATTGCAGCAACAACGATGGCAGCTTTATAGCAGCACCAACGTTGTACTCTGTCAGAATTGTGAAGACACCCAGAAGCGTGTCTCACGATGGATTGAATGGCATTCAATGCTTTCTCTAAAGGGTGGTATCACAACGGAAATATCATCATCAGCAATCCAAAAGAAAGCACAAGAAAAGCTCAGGAGACTAAGCAGAAGCAACAAAGAGAAATGTTTGAATAACATATTTTAATTCAAACATATTTTATCATCTGCAAGAAACAGCCATTGAAAAAGACACCTCACTCAAAGAAGAAAGGAGAAATGGTGTCAGGAAGCAAACAGAAAAGGAGCATATACAAAATAAGCAAGAGGACAAATCCAACGGATACCTCCTCATATACACTCCTAAGAAAAGCAGAGAAAATCAGAAGTCAGCTGAAGAAAAGTAAAAGGATATCAAGAGAGAGAACATGTAAAATAATATCAAGAAAATCTCTCTAAAAGAGCTCATCTACAGAAGTGTCAGAACTAGACTGTCTGAACACATAACTGCTAAAGAAGAAGCAACCGTTTGAGACACTATTACATAACGGCTATATGAGCCACATCATCAACATCTCAACGGTATCATGAATCATCTTCAAACGGCTATATTCCAACAGAACATATAAATAGCCTCAAGGAAGAATTTGAAGATGTTGAACTCATTCACTTGGTTCAATCAGTTGATCAAGATGCATCAGAAAAATCCTATCGGTGTTGACCACACTTACTTGAATCAACTATGCTAGTCAAAATAGCAGTTGTTCAGTTGAACAACCTACCAGGCTGTGCTTAATCTCATATGAACCAAGAATGGTTTGAAGCTGCAAGTATGCCTTGGTTTTTCCAATGATACGGGTGAGAATGTAACCCATGGAAACCAATGGCTGGAGAACAAGGCTGGAGCTTAAAGTCAGTATCTACCTAGCCAATTCTCAGAGGATGTTATTCCTCATATCAGAGACAGGAATTGTACTTAAACTTATGTACTTGTATCACTGTCTTACCCTTGTACTTAGATTTATCCATTATATCCTGAGTAGTACTCAGTTAACCTCTAGTACAGGAAAAGATTAAGTTTATGTTTCGTGGAAACTTAAACTTAGTTTAATTTGTAAAAACTTTATGTGTCTGAGAGCCTGGAGAGGCTTGGTGGAAGAAAGAATACTCTACACTTGGATAAGTGTCTGAGAGCCTGGAGAGGCTTGGTGGAAGAAAGAATACTCTACACTTGAATAAGTGTCTGAGAGCCTGGAAAGGCTTGGTGGAAGAAAGAATATTCGTGGTAGAGCCTGGAGAGGCTTGATAGAAAAGAATACTTGTGGTAGAGCCTGGAGAGGCTTGATAGAAAAGAATACTTGTGGTAGAGCCTGGAGAGGCTTGATAGAAAAGAATACTTGTGGTAGAGCCTGGAGAGGCTTGATAGAAAAGAATACTTGTTGTGTCTGGAGAGACTGTACTCGTGGTGTCTGGAGAGACTGTACTCGTTGTGTCTGGAGAGACTGTACTCGTGGTGTCTGGAGAGACTGTACTCGTGGTGTCTGGAGAGACTGTACTCTTGGTGTCTGGAGAGACTGTACTCGTGATGTCTGGAGAGACTGTACTCGTGGTGTCTGGAGAGACTGTACTCGTGGTGTCTGGAGAGACTGTACTCGCTGTGTCTGGAGAGACTGTACTCATATTCAAGTTTGTAATCTGAATATTCATATAGTCGAAATCCAGTGGTTTTTTTCCATTGGGACTGGATGTAGCTCACAGGTTTGTGGGTGAACCAGGATAAATTCCTTGACTAAGTTTTCTTACCCTTATCTCTTATTAATTCTTTTTATACTAATCAAGGGGTCAGAATAATTAATCTGATATTTTATAAAGACACAAAACATCTTTTAAAATCAGATTTTACAAGCCGTCTAAAAACTTCAGACATCCACTTAAAAGCCTGTCTGAAATCTCTATGCCTAAGTCCTTTTTGTTTAATCTCTTTATTTCCAGGTTTCATATTTAAGTTGGAATTTGAAAAGTATTTTCTATAATAAACTTAACAGAACTATTTCAATAAAATGATCTTTCATATAAACAAAACATGAGATATCTCTTATATCATTTGAAGCTTTACAAAGAATGTTCCTTGAAGAACTTCTGAAATAAATTCTTAGAAGTGAGTCTGAAAGAGATCAGTTTAAAAATCAGGAACAGACTTCAGACAACCTCTAGTCGTCTGAAGTATTTCAGAAACTGTGCTGAAAACTCTATTTGTATTAATCTTCAGAAGATACTTTGAGAAGCCTCTGTTTAAAACAATCTTAAGCTTTAGAAGAAACATTGTTTTTCTTATCTTCCACATGTTTCAACTATCTCTGATCTTAAGACTTATTTTTAACAGTGCCCATATTCATGTTTTAAATTAAAGATTTCCAAAAACTATCAAAAAGTTTAAAACACTATTCAACCCCCCTTCTAGTGTTTCCTATGGTTCTAACAATTGGTATCAAATCTCACCTTCGGGTTGAGCATCTAACAAATGCAGAAGGAGTAGATCCTCAGAAGATGGAAATCTCACCAAGCTGAAGCAACTCTGAAGAATGATAATGAGAAAATAAAATCACTTTCTTAAAACTCATTATTCATACAAGGCATTTCTCAGAAGGATATAGCTGGAAAAGGAAAGTGTATCTATCTCTAGATCACAACCGGGTAACACCTTTCCTATCCTTGTCTAAATCTAAGTTTAAATATAATTGTTTATTTGCTGAATGTTTTGTTTTATCGAAATTACTATTACATAAGAGTACTTGTGTGAAAATAAATTATTGCATAATAAATGTCCTATATATATACGTATTACTTGTTTTGTGTGTAAATTATCTGCATTGTATGCGTGAATATATGTGTATATTTATTTTAGTAAATGAAGAGTCATGTATGTGTATCATGATTATCATTAAATGTGTTATGGCGCAACGAGGATCAATGTATCATCAACCGGTTTCTCATAATTAGCACGATGCACAACTCTCAATGAATGCTTGGTGCATGTAACCGTTATTCTTCTTTGAACGAAGCAATGCTTGATTGCCTATTTAAGAATTGGAAGATCATCATAGGAACTACACTTCAATCAACTTATCCTCAAAAGCCAGAACTCTTCAAGCACCCTAATCTCCTTAGATCAATCGTACTCAATGGCCAACATGTCTGCATCATCAAATAACCCAAACCATCCTATGTTTGATGAGAGAATCATACCTTCTAAGTTGGTCAATCTCTCTGACTTTGATGAGGCAGATTATAAAATCTCAGAGTATTTTGACTCCGTAGGGTGGACTCCCTTCTTCAGCAACATTTCCTCACCATGGCATGAGAAAAGTGTAATGGAGTTCTGGGAAAACATCAAAGTCATATCTGAACCTAACAGAACTGGGATTGAAACGAAAGTAATGGGAAGGTCATTGTTTGTGAATACCAAACTTATTGCTGAAGTCATAGGTGTTCCAAACAGAGGAGAACTCTATTTCCAAAAATGGGAATCTATGCATGGTGGAACTCCTGTCCTTGATCAATATCTGTTTGGAAAAGCAAGGCTTGGTCCCTTCAGACCTTCTCAACTCCTTAGCACACCCAGAGCCCTTCTTGCTATGCTAAACTGCTGTATTCTTCCCAAAGGAAGAAACAACTTAATAATAACCATGATGGAGAGGTTTGTTTTGGGACTCCTGCTGTCAAAGAAGAAAGTCAATCTCCCTTGGATACTGATGTATCAGATGATGTTCAGAGATGAGATGGGAAATGAGAAGTTCTATCTCCACAATACCCTAATTATGAAAATTCTCCTGTACAAGAGCTTTCCTATGGAAAGTCTCTATGACCAGCCATCTCCTGACTTCTTCACTTCGGTTGAATATGCTGAGTTAGACCGGACTTTTATGGAAAGAGAAGAAGCTCCTGAAAATCAAGTGGTCATTCCTCCTCTCTTTGCCCCACACACTGAAGAAGGAACTGAAGATGCTCATCTGAAGTTTCATAAAAGGAAAAGGATGACGTCTGGTGCACTCCATGAGAAATGATAAGGTGATTAGGTTTGCAGAGAGGCTAAAAGCAGCAAAGAAAGAGATTCAAAAGCTGAAGGCTGAAATGGTTAATAGTAAAACGAGTAGAGATGATAGCCTACTTAATGTTCAATGAGAAACTTGTGAATCATTGTGTCTATGTCTTTTAAAAATTCTATTTTTATGACCCTTATAATATAAATATTTTTACTTTGCTTGATTTCTTTACCCTCTAATTGTTTATATGTGTTTCTATTTGTGCATAGTTAGTCATATTCTTAACATAAGATAGTTGATTACTGGAATATAATAAAATTAAAACCATAAACCTAAACCATTTGTTTTAATGATTAATCAATCCTTAAATTATAATCAGGAATTTAAGACAATTGGTATAATGATTAAACATCAGATGCTACTGAAAAGGTATCTTTAGTGGCTCTTATTTCAGGAAACAGGCTTTAAGAAGATTGCCGATTAACACCTTCTAATAAGAACACTTTCTATGGACCTGCTGAAACTTTGAGACAAGAATGCTGAAGGGATAGTCATTTAAATCCAACCCAATCGTAGAGAGCATCAAGAAAATTCAGAAGAAGAAAGTTTTCAGAAAAGGAAATGCATTTTTCAAATCACAAAACAATAAAAGTTGTGAGTAATATCTCTCCCCTTTACAATTTTTTTCTTTTCTCACTTAATTACTAAATTCTTTGATAAGATGAGTCATTTAAAACGGGGAGGGTTTCATGCATCTGTACCGTCACAAATCTTGAGAAAGCAAAGGTCACGTCATTTCACTTGTCTGTCAATCAACGCACTCTTCCCCAAAGAGACGTTGTCAGTATCATCGTTAATATCTCTTAAGTGCCTTTTGAGTATATAAATACCCCCACTAAATCTCTATCTTCAGAATATCTGCTCGCTTCATCTCGATCTTCAAAGTCTCTCTAAGTAACCATCAAAAGTTTTCTCTTTTTCATTTCTAGAAATGTCCTCCTCTCAGTCCATTTTTCAAACCCAAACTGTAGACTTTCCCTATCTCTCTAAAGATGGTCCTAATGTAACTGCCTATTTCGAAGCCGCCGGATGGTTGCCCTTCTATGAAGCCATTGATAGTCAATGGCATGAAGAAAGTGTGTACCAATTCTGGAACACATTATCTCTGGAAAACTCAGCAGAAGAGACTTGCCTCAAAGCCCAAGTAATGAATAAAAAGGTGATTGTGACTACAGATATCCTTGAAAGAGCTCTAAGAGTAAAAGCAGAAGGGGAACTGTTCTCAACAGGCTGGAATGACCTACATCATTGTACTGAAGAATCTAACCATCTGATCTACAATAGGCGAGGAATGAAAGTTATCCCCAAAGTTCTCTTCAACATTCTAAAATATTGTGTGATCCCACGAATTGAGGATAACCACAACCTTGAGATGGAAAGGTTCTGTGTTATCAATCTTCTGCAAAAGAAGAAGATTAATCTTCCATGGATCATTCTATTCGATATGGCAAGAAGAAAACTGGGAGACTCTACTATTCTACCTCACAATACTGTGATCATGAAGATTCTTATGGTAAACAATGTGGTCATTGATCATCTGTATAATCACAGAAACCCCGGTCTTCTTAAGGTTAATCATCGGAACACAAAGGAAACTCATGACATCTCTGAGGTTCAAAGACTAAGGATGGAGAACGCTCGACTTCGGCGCAAGTTAAAGGAGATAAGGAGGACTGTGTTCAACCTTACAGGCGGTCTGGGAGTTTAAAGAAGTCAAAAGGAGAAAAGATCCTTTAATATCTTTGCTTATCAACCTCTGTCAATATTTTTCTCTTGTCTGCCTTTATGTCTTTGCCTATTTGTTGCTAATCTTAGATGCCACTTCTCTTTAGATGCTGTAACCATGGTTGATTTTTCTTCAGTCGCTATATATTATGTTTATCTTTTTAAATCAGCTTTAAGACTTTACCCTGTCTAAGAAAAATAACAAAAATAATTGATAAAAGTAAATGAACCACTTACTTATGAAACTCAACTATATGAAACCATGAACCTTTTTAATTAATGACAAAAGGGGGAGAAATATAAAACTCACAAAATGATTTAAAGAGGGAAAAATGATTTAAAAGGGAAAATATAAATAATAAAAATGTATGTCAAATGTATGTCAGAAAACGACAATTGGTAATTATATATCAATCAGTATTTGTGATAAGTTAATAATATGTGGTAATATTAGTTTTCAATAAATAAAAAACAATAATAATTGGTGTCTAAAAAGATTAACACATCTGATTAATAATTGGTATCTGAAAGATCAACATCTAGTTTCTAAAGGATAAGTTAACAAAATCTAATCTTCTTAACAATTTGCAACATTTAACAATTTGCAACATTTAACAATTGGCAACATTTAACAAACTAAAGAATAAATGTTCTTCTCAGGGGGAGTATTATAGATAGGGGGAGCTTTTTATATACTTACCCATCTTTCCTTAAAACATTTTGTAAGTTGTACATATCTTATTTGTCACCATTAAAAAGGGGGAGATTGTGAAGTCAATTAATCAGTTTGAGCATTCAAACTTGACTCAAAGACTTAATATCCTTTAGTTTTAATGATTAACAAATAAGATTATATAAACAGATTCTACTGAGAAAGGTATTGGTTTGTTGATTGTGTTTCAGGATGAAATAGTAATCAGAATCAGAAGATTAGGATCAGAAGAACAAATGCAGGATCAATTATAAAGAAGATGTCTGAAGAATGAAACTCGTCTGAAGTGCGCAAACTGTCTGAAGACGTGAAGACCATATGAAGACAACATAAAGCAGTCTGAAGAAAAGAAGCTGTCTGAAGCAAGGAAGCTTTCCGAAGCAAAGAAGCTGTCTGAAGCAACGAAGATGTCTGAAGAAGCAGAACTCGTCTGAAGAGTTGAAGCTGTCTGAAGTAGTTCAACCCGTCTGAAGTATCAATGCTGTCTGAAGTCTCACTTATGACGTGGCACCCTCTGCTGAAGTTTGTGAAGACTTTTCTGAACCTCTGCTGCACGTACCTTTTCAAACACGATTATGGCAAGGAACACAGAGACCTTTCCTGGTGATTTTGAATTTCATACAGCACTGAGGAAATCTCTGCAACGCAGAAATTTCAGCAACAACGATGGCAGCTTTATAGCAGCACCAACGTTGTACTCTGTCAGAATTGTGAAGACACCCAGAAGCGTGTCTCACGATGGATTGAATAGCATTCAATGCTTTCTCTAAAGGGTGGTATCACAACGGAAATATCATCATCAGCAATCCAAAAGAAAGCACAAGAAAAGCTCAGGAGACTAAGCAGAAGCAACAAAGAGAAATGTTTGAATAACATATTTTAATTCAAACATATTTTATCATCTGCAAGAAACAGCCATTGAAAAAGACACCTCACTCAAAGAAGAAAGGAGAAATGGTGTCAGGAAGCAAACAGAAAAGGAGCATATACAAAATAAGCAAGAGGACAAATCCAACAGATACCTCCTCATATACACTCCTAAGAAAAGCAGAGAAAATCAGAAGTCAACTGAAGAAAAGTAAAAGGATATCAAGAGAGAGAACATGTAAAATAATATCAAGAAAATCTCTCTAAAAGAGCTCATCTACAGAAGTGTCAGAACTAGACTGTCTGAACACATAACTGCTAAAGAAGAAGCAACCGTTTGAGACACTATTACATAACGGCTATATGAGCCACATCATCAACATCTCAACGATATCATGAATCATCTTCAAACGACTATATTCCAACAGAACATATAAATAGCCTCAAGGAAGAATTTGAAGATGTTGAACTCATTCACTTGGTTCAATCAGTTGATCAAGATGCATCAGAAAAATCCTATCGGTGTTGACCACACTTACTTGAATCAACTATGCTAGTCAAAATAGCAGTTGTTCAGTTGAACAACATACCAGGCTGTGCTTAATCTCATATGAACCAAGAATGGTTTGAAGCTGCAAGTATGCCTTGGTTTTTCCAATGATACGGGTGAGAATGTAACCCATGGAAACCAATGGCTGGAGAATAAGGCTGGAGCTTAAAGTCAGTATCTACCTAGCCAATTCTCAGAGGATGTTATTCCTCATATCAGAGACAGGAATTGTACTTAAACTTATGTACTTGTATCACTGTCTTACCCTTGTACTTAGATTTATCCATTATATCCTGAGTAGTACTCAGTTAACCTCTAGTACAGGAAAAGATTAAGTTTATGTTTCGTGGAAACTTAAACTTAGTTTAATTTGTAAAAACTTTATGTGTCTGAGAGCCTGGAGAGGCTTGGTGGAAGAAAGAATACTCTACACTTGGATAAGTGTCTGAGAGCCTGGAGAGGCTTGGTGGAAGAAAGAATACTCTACACTTGAATAAGTGTCTGAGAGCCTGGAAAGGCTTGGTGGAAGAAAGAATATTCGTGGTAGAGCCTGGAGAGGCTTGATAGAAAAGAATACTTGTGGTAGAGCCTGGAGAGGCTTGATAGAAAAGAATACTTGTGGTAGAGCCTGGAGAGGCTTGATAGAAAAGAATACTTGTTGTGTCTGGAGAGACTGTACTCGTGGTGTCTGGAGAGACTGTACTCGTTGTGTCTGGAGAGACTGTACTCGTGGTGTCTGGAGAGACTGTACTCGTGGTGTCTGGAGAGACTGTACTCATGGTGTCTGGAGAGACTGTACTCGTGATGTCTGGAGAGACTGTACTCGTGGTGTCTGGAGAGACTGTACTCGCTGTGTCTGGAGAGACTGTACTCATATTCAAGTTTGTAATCTGAATATTCATATAGTCGAAATCCAGTGGTTTTTTGCCATTGGGACTGGATGTAGCTCACAGGTTTGTGGGTGAACCAGGATAAATTCCTTGACTAAGTTTTCTTACCCTTATCTCTTATTAATTCTTTTTATACTAATCAAGGGGTCAGAATAATTAATCTGATATTTTATAAAGACACAAAACATCTTTTAAAATCAGTTTTTACAAGCCGTCTGAAAACTTCAGACAGCCACTTAAAAGCCTGTCTGAAATCTCTATGCCTAAGTCCTTTTTGTTTAATCTCTTTATTTCCAGGTTTCATATTTAAGTTGGAATTTGAAAAGTATTTTCTATAATAAACTTAACACAACTATTTCAATAAAATGATCTTTCATATAAACAAAACATGAGATATCTCTTATATCATTTGAAGCTTTACAAAGAATGTTCCTTGAAGAACTTCTGAAATAAATTCTTAGAAGTGAGTCTGAAAGAGATCAGTTCAAAAATCAGGAACAGACTTCAGACAACCTCTAGTCATCTGAAGTATTTCAGAAACTGTGCTAAAAACACTCTTTGTATTAATCTTCAGAAGATACTTTAAGAAGCCTCTGTTTAAAACAATCTTAAGCTTTAGAAGAAACATTGTTTTTCTTATCTTCCACATGTTTCAACTATCTCTGATCTTAAGACTTATTTTTAACAGTGCCCATATTCATGTTTTAAATTAAAGATTTCCAAAAACTATCAAAAAGTTTAAAACACTATTCAACCCCCCTTCTAGTGTTTCCTGTGGTTCTAACAGGGTGCAACTGGGTTTTGCAAAGAACGCCAGTGGGTCCTCAAAAGGGACGCCAACCCTGAGGATAGCCTAGCTCACGGAAGATCTCAGGTGACGTAGATTAGCTCCCTACTATCGAGATTGGGGAACCCAGCTTAGCTATTCCTGTCGCTCTCATGATTTTCGGGTTAGTTGAGATTGTCTGGAAGAACGCTTAAATGATTTGGCCAAAATGTATGAGCAATGCTCTTTGTACCAATGCTAGTACAGACTCTAACTCCTGACGTGTTGTGTATTTATGGTCGGGCAGCTGCTATGTGCTCTGCCTATGGTGATGTTTCCCTGGGCCCGCATGCATTAGATATTGCATTATAATAGTAAAAGTTGTGTTCATATGAGTACACCATGATGAGATGTCGTGATTGCTTATTGATTCGACTGTGTGGATTGCCTCTGTGTGTGTGCTCTAGTTTGCTGTATCCTACATGCTGTGAGTTCATGCGATGTTCTCACCCTTCTTTTCTATCTCATCTTTCTATGCTCTTCTCGTCACGTTGACATTCGGTATCGAGGACTTCCGTCATGACGTCGATGCAGGTGTGAATCAGATGGTTGCCGAGGGGCACCCGGAGGGTGACGGGTATCCCGCCCAGGTGTGAGTTCTATGGGGGGGAGTTTGTGTCACCATCACGCACCCCAGACTTCCTCTTGTACCTGAAAAGGACTAGGTTGTGTTGAGTCTAGGTAGTACGCAGCTCTGATTTAGGAATCTCTTCTTTTGTATTCTGTTAGAGGTCTCATTTATTTTACTACCGGAACTTATGTTTTAATGTGGTCATGTGGGTATTCGAGAGGTACATCGATGCTACTTAATATGTATGTATGTATTTATGTCATACTGTTTTATGTTCTCTCAAGGTCTTTAACCATGTGTATGTTGTGTATGCGCGTAAGGTGTTAATTCTTTCGACGCTTACGGAAAGATAAGTTTTTGAAAGGGAAGGAAGGGATATTTCATAAGTACTTAAAATAAAGCTAGAGAGGTAATAGGTCAATGACACCTAAACCCTTTTCAAAAAAAAAAAAAAAAAACTTCCGCATTTTTTACGTTCTACTTCGTTGGTCACGTGTAATGCATGTGGTACTTTTAGTGGTAACTAGGGGTATCACACATACATGCACTTATATTCATCATATGAACATGATTTAAACATCAAATAGAATTTAAATACTTGCTGTCCAGATTTTAGCTCATGGCCGAGAGCTATACAAGGAAAAAGGGGGAAACTTTTCCAACAAAAATTTCATGATTTTGCATGCATTAACAACATCAATTCAAGCACATTTCATGCATTAAGGCAAACATAAAATTATCACAAACAACCAGCCATGTGTATGCATTCATAATCATCATTTAAACACATTTTAAACATCAAATAAATTTTCAAATACATGCAGCCACATTCTTCCTCTCTTGGCCGCATGCATGTGGGAGAAAAGAGAAAATTTTACAAATCAATTTCTTTACTTTGCATGCAACATAAACCACCAATCAATCACATTTCCAAGCCTTAAAACAATTTAGAAACATACAGCCAGCCATACATAAGAAAAACAAAATTATTTCAAGAGAAAAACAAGGTTAAAACAAGGATTCAAGGGCAAATCCTTGACTCTAGTCACCAATCCTACTAAAGTTCAAGTTCTCTCCCCCTTACTTAAGAAATTTCCTCAAGAATGAGGTGCAGAAACAGTCCCAAAACAGCTCCCTTCTTGAGCCCCTTTTGACCACCAAAGTGAAGGATTCACAAGGTTTGGAGGTTAGGTGTTTAGGCTTGGTTCAAAAATGGAACTTTTTGCTTGCAAGTGTGTGGAGAAAAAATGGAGAACTTGAGAGAAAATGGGAAGGAAGCTCACGGCTGCAAGAGGATGAGAATGAGTGAAATGAGAGAAAAAAATTCTGGTTTGCATGTGAAAGGAAAAGGAAGAAAGTGGAGTTTTTGCTTTAGGAAACATAAATGACACATGGCTTATTTGCTTGCACACTTGTCTTGTAAGAAAGGGAAAAATTTACAAGTGTCTCCCATGCACATTATTCTGCATGCACAGCTGTTATGATGTGTCAAGGTGAGTCAGTGTAATTTTTCTGGCCCGGATCAAGAGTATTCGGGCCCGGTTAAAGGAACAGGAGGGGTAAAAAGGTCATTTTCACAAAAAAGCCCCAAAAATTCCCAGAAATTCCCTAAAAATAGGAAATTTAATTCTAAATCCAAAAATATAAATTTTGATGATTAAAAATAATTTTAATCACTCAAAATCCAATAAAACGGCAAAAAGGACAAAACGGTAAAAACGCGGGTGTTACAGCTCGCTTGAGCGAGAATTGTCCAGAGAGGGGGTCTTTTCTGGATCATTCTCGCTTGAGCGAGACAGTTTCGCTTGAGCGAGAATGTGAAGGAAAAGCATGCAACCGACACGCTCGCCCAAGCGAGAATATCTCGCTTGAGAGAGAATTCACTTATAGGAACTAAACCCTTAATTTAGAATGAGAATTCAACTTTCTTTCTTCTTCTTCTTTAAGTTTAGAGAGAGAGACTCTGAGTTTTAGAGAGAGGAAGCTTGAATTGAAGCTTGAAGAGGGGATTTGGGGCAAGGAATCATCAAGTGATCCACCTTTATCCATTCTTCTTCCTTCAATTGTTGAGTATAGGTGAGTAAAGCTCACACACTCCACCTCCCCTTTGTATGTGAACTCATACATGAACCCACTCCTCCCTCTCCCTCTCTTTAGGTTGTATGTGCTTATTATTGTGATTCTACCAATTAATTTGTGTTATTGCGGGTTATTGGAGGAGATTGTGGTTAGATGTCCACCTAGGGCTTGAAATTGGGGCTTTTCCTAGGGATGGAAGTTTTTCGTTGTTTTAGTGGATATTATGATTTAGGTGGATGCATGTATTATGATCTATATGAATGTTATTAATTGAGGTTTGTTGTTGGAAAACCCTAGGTCTGAGGATTTCATTTATATGTTCATGCTCAAGTACCATGGAAGAGTTTTGATCCTAGGGGCTATATGGATATTCTGTTGTATGATTGGAAATATATAGATTATAATTCATTGATCAAACTGCTCATGTTCATGCTCATGCTCATTTTCATGTTCATTGTCAAGTACACATGTTTTCATGAATTATGTTCAAGTTCAAGGAACACTATTCACGCATTCACGTACTCAAGTAATTTAAGTGAAAGATTCATGTTAAGGCTTCGGCCATCACGGGTCTTGGACCATCATGTTCAAGTAATCAAGCTACTTAATATTCAAGTGAAAGATTCATGTTAAGGCTTCGGCCATCACGGGTCTTGGACCAATTATGTTAAAACCTGGCTTCGGCCGTCATGGTAACGGTGGCGACGTAATGTCCTTGTAGTCTGAGCTCAGTCTAACTGCACAGCAAGTGATAAGACCTCTGCTGCTGGGTTTGCAGTTCATGTTAAGATGATTTTCAACCTATCATGTTTAACTTATTTCCAAGCTATCATGGTCAATGGAGTCCAGCATTGCATCATGAGTGCATTATGTCAACATTACATTCTAGATTGTCACTGATTATATTATCTGAATTGCTATTACATGTTATCCCTGCTATGTTATGTCCTATCTGCTATGTGATGTATATGTATGCACTACTTTGCTCACTGGGACGTTAGTGTCACCCCTTTGTGGGTTTTACATTTTAGATTCCCAGGCAGGTCGTGAGGATCTTGGCACCGCTGTAGCTTAGGAGTTTTGTGGGCTTGGAACCCCTCTTTTTATTGTAGTTCTTGGGATGACTGTATTTGTATATATGTATGTAGTTTCTTATGCTTCCGCTGTTTAGAGCTCATGGAATTGTTGTAACCATAATTTATGGGATGTAATGTATTCACAGGTTATGTTTAAGTAAATGTTGGATTAGTTAAAGATGCCTGTAGTTAGTTATTGATATCGATGATGTCGCGAAAATAATTCCCTTAAATAATTCCCTCAATTCAGGTCCTATGTTTCCAACAGGCATAATTTGCTAACTTTGGGAATTAGGACGTTACATTTTGGTATCAGAGCAGTTCAATCCATTTGGACTGTGGTTAGGTTAGTTGCCCGTGACTTACTATGATTCCACAGTGCCCCGTACTCAGTATAAGGACTAATCACCCCTTTACTCGGTGCGTTGTACATGGGATTATGGTTAGTGACGTAAGTAAGATGCCTTGGATAGGAAATTGGGACACTTCCCTAACAAGGTTAGAGCCACCCACTTGCTTTATAGAGGGAGGTTTAGAGGGAACATGAGGAGTAGGCTCTCTTGTGGGGAGAGGAGAGTATTGGGTGTTGATAGTTGCACCTTGGTGGTGTGATCTACCTGGGTTGAATGGAGTGTTTGATTTGCCTGACTAAATGTTATGTTTGCTTGCTTGAACAATTGTATGCCTTGTGTACTTGGTAGTGATGTCGTTTGTCTGCTTAAATGAATGCATTACAGGTATGACTGGATGTGTTGCTCGAAAGGTCTTGTAAGTAGAGAAAGAGGGATTGAAGGTGAACTTCTAGGGCATAGGTGGAAAGCTTTTGGAGTTTAGCATCTCACAGGTTTAGGATTTCAGGTCTGGTTGGACTGTAGATGACATGTAGAACTCATTAGAAGTTAGAGAAACCTAATACTATTGGTGAGGGAGAGTAATCCTAGTTCCTTGATTAAGTTTCTTACAAATAGATGGATGTAACCCTAGACACAGCTCAAGGAATGGAATCAGGACCTTGATCTCACTTTTGGTTGTCTGAGTCGTTATATAAGTTCGGTTAGATATCTAACTAGGTGGTCAGTGAATTATTAGAGGGTAAGAGGCGGGTCCAACCCTGTGTTTCTCAAGATGTTAGACCGACACTTAAGAGTCCTTACTTATTCCTTAGGTTCATGCACTGGTGAATTTGATCCTAGTTTTTAAGGGAAGATTCTAAACCTTTGGTATCTTAACAAATCAATATGAGAGTTCTTAGATGTAGTTTCGGCTTACGTAGGTATATGGTAACCAACTAGTTACTCGAGTGTATTCATACTTCATGAACCAATAGAGGAAATTAAGTTTGAAGACCACGACTCCATAATCACCCTGTTCTACCTTAGAACACCCATCTTACCTTAGGTCCCATGTGGTATACTACATTGCTATCCATGTCTGAGTTAGGGTTGGGGATTGCCGCTTAGTGAGGACCACATGATTAGTTCCGTTGAGCTAGAAAGTAAAACCCAAGTATGTAAAAAGAGGGAGTGACCTTGGAAACTTGTGTTATAACCACAGGAAACACTAGAAGGGGGGTTGAATAGTGTTTTAAGCTTTTCGTGTCAATCTTGTAAATCTTTTATTTAAATCATGAAGATGAATAATGTTTAAAATGAATCTTAAGATCAGAGATAATTAAAACGTGCGGAAGATGAGAAAAATAAAGTTTCTTTTAAGTCTTAAGATTATTTTAAACATATATTTCTCAAGATATCTTCTGAAGATTATTACATTGAATGTTTTTCAAAACTGTTTCTGAAATACTTCAGATGACTATAGGTTGTCTGAAGTCTGTTCCAGATTTCTGAACTGAGGTCTTTCCAGACTCACTTCAGATAATTGTTTCAGAAGTAATTCAAAAGACATTCTTTGTAATGCTTCAAGTGATATGAGAAACGTCTCATGTTTTGTTCTTATGAAAGATCATTTTATTGAAATCGTTGTGTTAAGTTTGTTATGAAAATAACTTTTCAATCCCCAACATAAATATGAAAACTGTAAATAAAGAGATTAAGGGAAAGAAGACTTAGGCACAAAATTTATCCTGGTTCACCCACAAACCCGTGAGCTACATCCAGTCCCAGAGGCAAAAAACCACTGGATTTTCCACTATCTGAACTCAGATACAAGTATTATTTTACCACAGCCTCTTCAAGCTAAACAATGAGTATTCTTTCATTTTCAACTGCCTCTCCAGGCAACTCATGCAGTATTCTTTTTCAGGCAAGCCTCTCCAGGCTCTACCGAGTACCGTCTCTCCAGACATCACGAGTACAGTCTCTCTAGACATCACGAGTACAGTCTCTCTAGACAACACGAGTACAGTCTCTCCAGACAACACGAGTACAGTCTCTCCAGACAACACCAAGTATTACTTTGTTTTCAACTGCCTCTCCAGGCAACTTATGCAGTATTCTTTTACAGACAAGCCTCTCCAGGCTCAACAAGTATTCTTTGTTTTCAACTGCCTCTCCAGGCAACATATGCAGTATTCTTTTTCAGTCTAGCCTCTCCAGGCTTTACAACTAAGTATTCTTTCTTCCACCAAGCCTCTCCAGGCTCTTAGACACTAACCACAGTAGTGTATGAGTATTCTTTCTTCCACCAAGCCTCTCCAGGCTCTCAGACACATAAAGTGTTTACAATTTGAACTAAGTTTAAGTTTCCACGAAACATAAACTTAATTTCTTCCTATACTAGAGGTTAACTGAGTACTACTCAGGATACAAAGGTTGAATTCTAAGTACAAGGTTAAGACAGTGATACAAGTGTATAAATTAGGTACAATCCTGTCTCTGATGTGAAGAATGACATCCTCTGAGAATTGGCTAGATAGATACTGGATTTGAGCTTCAGCCTTGTTCTCCAACCATTGGTTTCCATGGCCTACATTCTCACCCGTATCATTGGAATAACCAAGGTATACTTGCGGCTTCAAACCATTCTTGGTTCATTTGAGATTAAGCACAACCTGGTTGGTTGTTCTTCCGAGCAATCTTTGACTAACCGACCAATAGGCCAGCAGTATGGTTGATTCTCTTTCAACCTTTTCAACCAACAACCAACATCTTCAAATTCAATTTTGAGGCAATTTATATGTTCTGTTGGAATATAGCCGTTTGAAGATGATTCATAATACCGTTGAGATAATTGATGATGTGGCTCATATAGCCGTTGTGTAGTAATGTCTCAAACGATTGCTTCTCCTTAAGCAAATAAGTGTTCAGACAGTCATGTTCTGACACTTCTGTAGATGAGCTCTTTTAGAGAGATTTTCTTGATATTATTTTGCATGTTCTCTCTCTTGATATCCTTTTGCTTTTCTTCAGCTGTCTTCTGATTTCTTCTGCGTTCCTCAGCTGACTTCTGATTTCTTCTGCTTTTCTTAGGAGTGTATATGAGGAGATATCCATTGGATTTGTCCTTTTGCTTATTTTGTATATGCTCCTTTTCTGTTTGCTTCCTGACACCATTTCTTCTTTCTTCTTTTAGTGAGGTGTCTTGTCGAATAGCTGTTGTTGCGGTTTCTTCTTTGAATAAAGACATATGATATTATAGTCGTTGTATCATATAGTCTTAGCTTCTGTATTGATTTCTTCAATGTTGAAATCTGTTTCATGCACTTAGAGAGTTTATCTGTTCAGACAATATACTCAAATGCTTGCTTTTATCTCATCGTGATGTACTTCAACTTGTGCTCATCATATTAATTCAGGCTTTTCTCAATTCTTCAGCTTGAATATTATATCGTATTAATTCTAGCTTTTTCTTCTACTTCAGCTGATTGTTATTCTATTCTTCTTTGCATTTTCTTCTTCTGAGATATAGATGAATAAAGATGTTGAATCAATTGTATTTTATTCAAACATCTTTCTGGTTGCTTTTTCTCAGTCTTCTGATCAATTCTGGGCAGCCAGCAGGTGCAGGTGCAGGTGCAGGTGCAGTAGGTCTGGGCACACAAAAATGCCTTTTGTTGCAGGTGCACCAGGCTTTGCAGAAAGTCTTTGCAGAGTTTCCTTATTTGTGCAAGACTTTGATCGAGGCATAAAAGCATGTTTAGCTTTTATACTGATATAAGTGTACTCCATTTTGGTAGAGTGTGCTTTACACTTTAGCAACGTCTTCAAGAGATAAATTCTTGATTATGTTTGTAGGCTTCTTCAGATAGTCTTCACGTCTTCATACGGTCTTCACGTCTACAGATGGTCTTCATGTCTTCAGACGGCCTGCGTACTTCATATGGCTTCGGCACTTCAGACGACTTGCGTTCTTCAGACAGCTTCTATGCTTCAGACGAGTTGCTTACTTCAGACAGCTTCTGCACTTCAGACGAGTTGCTTTACTTCAGACAACCTTTATATTAAATCCTGCATTTGTTCTTCTGATCCTTATCTTCTGATTCTGATTCTATTCATCAAATCTTCTTCTTCTTCTAATGAATATTTCAACCTGAAACACAATCAACAAACCAATACCTTTCTCAGTAGAATCTGTTTATATAATCTTATTTGTTCTTATTATGTTCTTATATACTCTTATTTGTTAATCATTAAAACTAAAGGATATTAAGTCTTTGAGTCAAGTTTGAATGCTCAAACTGATTAATAGACTTCACAATCTCCCCCTTTTTAATGATGACAAATAAGATATGTATAACTTACAAAATGTTTTAAGGAAAGATGGTTAAGTATATAGAAGGCTCCCCCTATCTATAATACTCCCCCTGAGAAGAACATTTATTCTTTAGTTTGTTAAATGTTGCCAATTGTTATTATTCTAACTACTAACAAGATTAGATACATTTTGTTAACTTATCCTTTAGAAACTAGATGTTAATCTTTAGATTCCAATTGTTAGTACTTCTTAGAAACTAGATGTTAATCTTTTAGAAACCAATTATTGATCAGATGTTAATCTTTTTAGATACCAATTATTATTGTTTGTTATTCATTGAAAACTAATATTTTCACATATTATGACTTATCACAGATACCGATTGTTATATAATTACACTGTTATTACATATACCAATTGTTATTTTCTGACATACATCATTTTATATATTTTTCCCTTATTTTTATATTTCTCCCCTATTTCTCCCCTTTTATATTCTTTCAGTACATACAATATTAATATCATTTTGTGAGTTTTATATTTCTCCCCCTTTTGTCATTAATTAAAAAGGTTCATAGTTTTATATTTATATACATTCTTATTTTAAGTTCACTTATTTTTGCCATTATTGCTTAGCTGTATTTCTTTACTGATTATATTTCTCCCCCTTTTTATCTTACATTAAAGTTTTTAGACATTGTCTAAATCTTGATATCAGTTGTTATAATTTGCAGGGACGTTATTACTCAATTTGTTATTATTATTATTATTCAGATACCAAAGATTAAGAAATAAATACCAACTGTTAATAAATGAAACAAGAGAAACTGAAATACATTTTAAATAAACACCAACTGTTAATGAATGAAACAACTTTTGATAAACAAAATAAACTGAAATAAAAATAGAAATACACAAGTTTAAATTTTTTTCAAAACATTTGATAATACAAATAAAAACTAAGAAAAAATGGAAAACAAAAAAAATAGAAAATACATCTATCATTGCATCCTCTCTGATCTTCCTATGAAGACTGAGGCATAGCCTCATCAACAGCACCTTCCCTATCTCAACCACCACTTCCTCCTTGTATTGAATCCTTAGAAGTGTTGATTAGAGCCTGTATACTTCAGACAACCTTTATATTAAATCCTACATTTGTTCTTCTGATCTTTATCTTCTGATTCTGATTCTGTTCATCAAATCTTCTTCTTCTTCTAATGAATATTTCAACCTAAAACACAATCAACAAACCAATACCTTTCTCAGTAGAATCTGTTTATATAATCTTATTTGTTCTTATTATGTTCTTATATACTCTTATTTGTTAATCATTAAAACTAAAGGATATTAAGTCTTAGAGTCAAGTTTGAATGCTCAAACTGATTAATAGACTTCACAACTTGGATGGATAGAGGAACGTAGTAGGTTGCAATCATAGCCAATTTCTTTCAGTTCTAGGTTTACTTGACTGTTAGCATTTGAAGAATCAGGTCCCTTGTTGTTTGGTCAAGTGTTTGGAGTGGAGTCACATGATTATCAAGTTTTAGGCTTAATACACCATTGTTTGCTTTTCCTTGGGTAGACACTCCATTACCTACCTTTAGGAGTATGTTGGCAGCACACGGGTAGTTACCTATTTTCCAAGTTATCTATGGTAAAGCTAAGACTATAGGTTAGGCTTCTCAGTCTCTTCGCTGGTGCTTCCTTAGCGGTAAAACTCTGATCTTTATAGTTCACGGAAGAGGAAAAATCTTGTGGAATTTAGAATTGTTACCCAGGATAGAACTCCTACTAGAGTCAACGATCAGTATCTAGTTAGTGTTTTGTTAAAGACTAGGGTTAAGCTTAGTGTGTTGGATTTATGGTTAGGTGTTGAACGTTCTCCTCACATTTCTTTTGTTTCTATTCCGCCATCGTTTTAGGCTTGAATGTGTCCCTTGGCCACCAAAGCAATTGAATGTTCTTTCTTATGTTCCGGTTGCCAGCCCTAGCCAATAGTTGCTAATGTCCTTGTATAGGGCAGGCGTTCGTGCTCAGTCTTCTAGGTTGTCATGATAGATAATTATGTTTTCTTCACCTGTGCACATGATGGAGTTGAAGGTACAAGCAGACCTACGCACTATCATGTTCTGTTTGATGACGTTGATTTTCTTCGGATGAACTACTGGAATTTGTCCATTCTTTACCATATGTGTATCAAAGAAGTACCACTACTTTGGGTTGTGGCTCCGTAGATTTCTCACCTTTGACTACGATCTTATGCTCGTAATTGAGGCCAGCGTGTTGTCGTTTTAGCCACTAGGGATAGAAGCATGATGTATTTAGGTCGATAGCCTTTTGCTAACCCTGCCTGTGTGCCTAATTGCCTTTCAGGATTGCTGACAGTTGTATGTGCTATTTTTGTGATATATGTATATTGAATGCATATCCCGCGTCAGGCTATCTTCCCGGTGCAAGTTTCATGATTTACAGGATGTATGATTGCATTTGAAGGGGGTGTTAGTATTAACTTCAAGAAAACCTATGGTAGATTAGGAATCAATGAGGAACTTTCAGTTAGGACCAGGTTATTCTACAACACTCAATTTTTAGGGTGGAATTGTAATGTCCCTTTTTGACATCTTCTCATTGGTTAAAGAAGCTCTGTGGGCTTTGAATTACATTGTATTATCATATATTGTATTGGTTGGATTTTCTGGATTTCAGGTTGAAATGAAAATTTTGGGAATGTCCAGCTTTTAGGGGAAACTCTACCGAATTTTTGGCAGGAGTATGACATCCCACTTGACAAGGTTAAGTTGTAATTGGAAGTGAGTTAAAGAAATTATCACCATTAGACTTGGGGCGAGAATGGAGAGAGGAAGTAAATCTAAGGCTTGACTAGTAGATAAATAATGAGGGGATAAGTCTGGGACACCAAACGTCCTTTAGTTCCTGTAGCCATCCTTAGGGAATGGAATATTTTGATTAGGCGATGATTGGAGAATTTCCTAGGAAACCAACATGATTGAGGAGAGAATATGTCTAGGAGTAGTAGCGGAGCTCGTCAACCTGAAATTTTGAGGACAAAATTTATTTAAGGGGGTAGAAATGCAACATCCCGAAAATTGGACCTAAGAAGAATCTAGAGGAAGATAGAGGTATGATGAGAACTTAGGGGTTGGAAAGGAAAACACGATGAGAGTTAGGGAATTGATTAAGACTAATTAAGAGAATAGGAAATTGATTTTTAAGAATGGTATTAAGTAAAGGGTAAAAATGATACAAGAAGAAAGATTTAGAATAAAAACTAAGTTTGGAAATTTCAGCAATTCTCGCTCAAGCTAGAATCCTACTTGAGCGAATTATGCAGCAAAAATGGGTAAGTTTGAAGTTTCTGCATATCTCGCTTGAGCCAGCCAGCTCGCTTAAGCGAGATACAGGGGAACTTTTGGGAGGTTCTCTGGACAATTCTCGCTTAAGCGAGAAAGGCTCGCTTGAGCAAGAATTGTCTAGAGAGGGGGTCTTTTCTGGATCATTCTCGCTTGAGCGAGACAGTTTCGCTTGAGCGAGAATGTGAAGGAAAAGCATGCAACCGACACGCTCGCCCAAGCGAGAATATCTCGCTTGAGAGAGAATTCACTTATAGGAACTAAACCCTTAATTTAGAATGAGAATTCAACTTTCTTTCTTCTTCTTCTTTTAGTTTAGAGAGAGACTCTGAGTTTTAGAGAGAGGAAGCTTGAATTGAAGCTTGAAGAAGGGATTTGGGGCAAGGAATCATCAAGTGATCCACCTTTATCCATTCTTCTTCCTTCAATTGTTGAGTATAGGTGAGTAAAGCTCACACACTCCACCTCCCCTTTGTATGTGAACTCATACATGAACCCACTCCTCCCTCTCCCTCTCTTTAGGTTGTATGTGCTTATTATTGTGATTCTACCGATTAATTTGTGTTATAGCGGGTTATTGGAGGAGATTGTGGTTAGATGTCCACCTAGGGCTTGAAATTGGGGCTTTTCCTAGGGATGGAAGTTTTTAGTTGTTTTAGTGGATATTATGATTTAGGTGGATGCATGTATTATGATTTATATGAATGTTATTAATTGAGGTTTGTTGTTGGAAAACCCTAGGTCTAAGGATTTCATTTATATGTTCATGCTCAAGTACCATGGAGGAGTTTTGATCCTAGGGGCTATATGGATATTATGTTGTATGATTGTAAATATATAGATTATAATTCATTGATCAAACTGCTCATGTTCATGCTCATGCTCATTTTCATGTTCATTGTCAAGTACACATGTTTTCATGAATTATGTTCAAGTTCAAGGAACACTATTCACGCATTCAAGTACTCAAGTAATTCAAGTGAAAGATTCATGTTAAGGCTTCGGCCATCACGGGTCTTGGACCATCATGTTCAAGTAATCAAGCTACTTAATATTCAAGTGAAAGATTCATGTTAAGGCTTCGGCCATCACGGGTCTTGGACCAATTATGTTAAAACTTGGCTTCGGCCGTCATGGTAACAGTGGCGACGTAATGTCCTTGTAGTCTGAGCTCAGTCTAACTGCACAGCAAGTGATAAGACCCCTGCTGCTGGGTTAGCAGTTCATGTTAAGATGGTTTTCAAGCTATCATGTTGAACTTATTTCCAAGCTATCATGGTCAATGGAGTCCAGCATTGCATCATGATTGCATTATGTCAGCATTAAATTCTAGATTGTCACTGATTATATTATCTGAATTGCTATTACATGTTATCCCTATTATGTTATGCCCTATCTGCTATGTGATGTATATGTATGCACTGCTTTGCTCACTGGGACGTTAGTCTCACCCCTTTGTAGGTTTTACATTTTAGATCCCCAGGCAGGTCGTGAGGATCTTGGCACCGCTGCAGCTTAGGAGTTTTGTGGGCTTCGAACCCCTCTTTTTATTGTAGTTCTTGGGTTTACTGTATTTGTATATGTGTTTGTAGTTTCTTATGCTTCCGCTGTTTAGAGCTCCTGGAATTGTTGTAACCATAATTTATGGGATGTAATGTATTCACATGTTATGTTTAAGTAAACATTAGATTAGTTAAACATGCCTGTAGTTAGTTATTGACATCGATGATATCGCGAAAATAATTCACTCAATTCAGGACTTATGTTTCCAACAGGCATAATTTCCTAACTCTGTGGATTGGGACGTTACAAAATGCATGATAAATATAAATATGGAAATGCATTGTTATATACAAATTTGGTTACAAAGCCTATAATATATGCAAATTATGCACACATCAATAGCCACACCAATTTATTCTATTAACTTGGTAATCAAAGAAATCTATGTTGAAATGTGAATAATTTAAGGCTAAAATATGTTTTTAGTCCTTGAAATATAGTCAAGATTTGGTTTTAGTCTATGTAATTTAAAACCAGTGGATTTGATCCCTCAAAAAGTGAAAATACCCCTTTTTAGTCCTTATTGATACAAATTCGTATCTAATTCGTAGCAAATTCTATACCAAAACTGTGCAAAAAAGGACTAAATTGGTGTATTTTCATTTTTTGAAGTACCAAAACCACTGATTTTAAATTATAGGGACTAAAACCAAATTTTGACTATATTTCAGGTACTAAAAATATATTTAACCCATAATTTAATCAATTAGAATAAAAATTTAACCAATTACAAGAAATAAATTGAACAACATAATCAATTACAAAACTGATTTAATCTATTATTAGACTTATTAGAAATGAAAATAACTAACTTTTATGGTAGTAACAAGTTGATTATCGTCTCTAACAACCATATTTCCAAATAACCTATAAAGGCTCTCATCTCTGACTTAGTATAACAACATTTAGTGCATTGATCACTTAGATTCATAGATCTCTCATTGGAAAAGGGTGTTAGAGCTATTATAACGCTTAGAAATTTTGTTATTTTAATTTATGTAATCTATCACAAGAGGTGACTACTACATAATTCATCATTGTACATCATTGGAGGTTGTGGTATCTATCTGCTTTTTGGAAGTAGGTGAGAGATCCTACAAATTTTGTTTAAGCAAAAGGTAGTGAGGCATCTATGCTTTTGGCTCAGGGAGACAAGAAAGCTATATTCTTTTTTATTGTTTGTAAGAAACACAAGAGTATAGTGGATAAATCTTAGAGATAATATGAGGACTGGATGTAGCTCTCGGAGGTTGAGAGTAAACCAATATAAATCATTGGTGTTCTATCTCCTTACCCATTCTCTTATATGCATTTTACATTTTTTGTTGGTTCTTGGTATAATTGTATTGCATCTAAGTTTTATCTCACCATTTCAATTAGTTAACGTTGTTATAATTATTTAAATCACTTCTTAAGATCAAGAATACTTTCGTTCCATCACCAATAAAGTGTTTCATAGTTTAAACTTTTCAAAAAGTACAAAGATTTTCAAAATCCAATTGACCTCCTTTTGGATTTGTGGTTATTTGCCTAATAGATAGTGAGAACCTATAGACATATTTAGAATATTATTCTTAAATGTCCATAGTCAAGTATTGATATGAATAAGGACAACAATAATGCGTTAAGATTTAGTATATGAGTAGATTGATGAACACATCTTACTAGTCATGGATATGTGATATCAAGCCTTTCATTTAGGTACACATTAAAAAGGTTTTAAAGTATACTAGACTATCTCACCATGAGATTAATTCCACATGAATTGTTATCTAAGTATCATAAGGTAACTTTCATTGGTCGCCTCTAGTACCACAAAGAAGGGAGTGCAAATATCACATTCATGTGAATACCAGCATAAGTGTCACTACACTTGTGTATTTATTTGGCAAATAAGTAGTCACCCCCTATCTAGTCAACCAAAGAGGTGTACTCTATAACTCAGCTTTATGACTAATACATGGATCTTAGTTGGGTTTTGGGATATTTTAAAATTCCATTTTCGCATATCATTATTTAGTTTTCCAAAACACAACAATTGTTGTGTGTCTTATTTTAGGGTTCATGATGTTAGGGGGATATGTTATTATGCTTGGAGGTTTTTGGGGAAATTTTGATCTCCTAATTATGTTCTTCATTGACACTTATGAGTTTGTTGCCTTGGGTATAGGTCTTGGGCATTGAGGTATGGAGAGGGGGTCCCTAATTATGATCTCTTTATTTGCAATCATCACCTTTATTCTTGGGTGAATGCCAAAGTAATTTAGATTTCCTCCAATATCAATTTTGAGGAGAGGTTATCCAAGCTAAAGGGGTATCTTCAACTCTTCAAGAACAAGGACGAAAACCTATTGTACATAATTGCTTATCTAGACCTAGATGAAAAAGCTCAATTCTCATGCTATGGATAAGGAATTTTTTTGATGATATGTGAGACTCTATTCATTGATATTTGGCCAAAGTTTTCTTTTACAGCTTTCACAATTGACCTGTTAAATCATTTGGTAGTTGCTTTAACTTAACTTTACTTGAAATCTTGGACTCTCACTTGAGAGTTCAAGATTCTTTGTACTTGTTCGGAGTTTCATGTCTCCCACCAAGTGTTTCTTTGTTTTTTGTTTTCCAAAATTCCAGTGCCCGATCCCAAGGGAGGAGTTTTGTCATTTCATGGAGGAAATTGGTTTGACAAAGACAAAAGATTTTCTTAATGTGGTAGATAGAATGAATTTTTCAATGCTTTGGTGTTAAAATTAATTGAAAATGGGTTGAATCTTATAATAACTGAAATGTTGTATAGGCACTGATGAGCCTCCATGGAAGAAATAGATAGTTATCTATAAAAAAACAATTCGACGTTTAAGTCAGCGTGTGAACAATATGGTTAGAATGAAGACATGATACCTGTGAGACCCCTTTGCTTGTATAATGAGTGATACCCAACTTTATTAGTAAAAATAGATGGCTTGTAGGATTGTACCATTATTCTAACTGGTTTATAATACAATGGAGATTTTGTGAATTCTCTTCCATATAAGGGCCTACACATGCTTACTTGGTATTTTCTATTGAGATATATTATTCCTACAACTATGGTTTTGAAAATCGGAGCGAATTGGCCGATTTGACTGGTCCATACAGGAACCGGTCTGGTAATTGATCCATTCAACAAAAAGAAACGGTAGTTTGTTTAAGGATTACACATAGATATCTATCATATTACAATTATTATTAATTACTTTTTTATAAAACATATAATAAAGTTATTTATATTAATTCACAACTTTATATATTTTAATGTCTTATAAGTTTATGTTATTTTATTGATTAAAAATTTATATAATATTAATAATATATCTAATTAATTTCGGTTCAATCACTGAACCATGAAACCAGTCCCTTCATGAGTTCAATTATTTTTCTACTTTTTAAAATATTGCATACAACCATATATAAAATAATTCATACAACACATTTTTTCTTTATATCTCTTTATCACATTACCCATAATATCCCATACTCTATCTCTTTTCTCTCTCGTTATTGCATCTCTCTTTTCTAGTTTCGAATGTTTGGGCGGAAGAGCCTTTTCAGCCGTGTATCCTATCCACGACAGTTTCTTTTGTTTAATTATTTTAATTATAAATAGGAAAATGGTTTACTTGCTTCTACTTTTCACGTACCAAGACCTTTACCGTCAGGCCCGGCTCGGGGGTTGGTAAAGCAATCGCTTTAGACCTCCCCTATATAAGGATTCAATTTTTTTATATATATTTTATATATAAAATTAAAGGTAAAATATGCTTGTAATTTCTGTAAGGGGGTTGGTGAAGCAATCGCTTTAGACCTCCCCTATATAAGGACTCAATTTTTTTATATATATTTTATATATAAAATTAAAGGTAAAATATGCTTGTAATTTCTGTAACATTAAATAGATTTGATTTTGGTTCTCATAACTTAAAATTGGTATGTTGAGTCTCTCTCTCTTTTAAATCACCCCAAATTAGTTTTTATCAATGTGTTATTAGTCTTCAATGTTTCTTATCAAATGCATTTTTAGTCCCCAGCGAGAGGGATGCTAAGGATTAATTTGAGGTGAATTCAAGGAAAGAGAAACTCAATACATTAGTTTTAAATTATAAGAACCAAACTAAAATATGCTTAAATTTATAAGGATTAAAAACATATTTTGCCAAAAATTTAATAAAATCTTTATATCAATTATAAAAATATTACAGCTCATTAGTTAATAGATAGTAATTAAGAATATTTTTTCTTGTAAAAAATAAAATTTTAATTTAATATAAGTTTCTTTTCTTAAAAATAAACTATTTTTTTTTAAAAAATATGTCACTTTAGGTCGTTTACGTCTTAGAATTAGCCTTTTATCTTATAATTTACTTCCGGTATCATGGTTTTTCATCAAACAAAGTAATTTCTTTCAAAAGCAAATTCAACTCAATCTTTTGATGAGAGAATCACTCATGTATTGATTAATTGAGTGATTTAAGTAAATAGCTTCACACCCACTTTTATGAATGCATTTAATTATATCAAACGGAACCATATATCTTAAGAACTATTTTAATGAAAGTAATTTTAATGCAAACCTTTTTTCTTTTCAGATGCAGCACCAAAATAAAATTTCTTCTGTTCACACTTAAATGCAAAAGCTTTTCAAGAGTGAAGGAACCCAATACCCTCAGTACCCACTGACCAGTTCTCTTTTTCTTTATTTCAAATTCGTTCAATCCACTTTTCTTCCATTTGTTGCTTTGTTATTATTCATATAAATTATAGCATTGGGAAACAGATAGAAGCCCCATAAAATTAAGAGAAGAACCCATACCCAAATTGGGCCCACAATCCCTTTGTTGACATGTTTTAATCTCCAGAAGACACATACAAATCCAGAGAAAAAATTTCCTCCAAATTCCACACTGCAAGACAATACATTATCTAAACTACATATATACTTGGCACCACAACATCAACTAGTGAACAGTGAGATCAGACTTCACATAGCATCTATGTGTGCAATTGATTCAAAAACCCATTCCATTCCCATTTTGCAACATTAGTGGACCCCACACAACTTGAAGAAAAGCCCTATGCTTTTAGGCAAAGAAATCTTTTATCAGTCAGTTAAGTAAATAAACAGAGGAAAATTAAATTAGGAGTCAGAACAACTCGTTTTCCCATCCTGTATGTCCCTCTCTTTTACTTTTTTCATTTCACTTTTTTCACATTCCTTTTCCCACAAACACATGTGTGTATATATAAAAGGAATCCACTTCTTCCTCAATCTCAAACATTCAAGACTATCTCATAGAAAGAAAACCAACATGGCTATTCTAGCCTTGATGCATTTTTCTGCTATGACCCTCTGTCTCTTACTCTTATTAACAGCTCTGCCTCATCAAGCAAAAGCTTCAAGCCGTGGCTTTTTTGGCAGAAAACATGTTGATGTTCACTATCAATTGGATGGTATATGTGCCTCTTCTGTCATTGTTCATGGATACAAGTGCCAGGAACTTGAGGTAATTAAGACTAAGAGCTCTAGACATGTATACAACAAACATTGGAATTTGCATTTGTTGAGCTATCATGTTTCGTTTAGTATTAAAATGTGGTAATCTCATAGTAATAAGAAATCTAAACTTGAGTTTGACCGTTTAAACGTTAGATCAAACATACATTTAATCTAATGATTAATTTGCTAAAACCTGTTTTTTCAGGTTACAACCAAGGATGGGTACATTCTGAGTCTACAAAGGATCCCAGAAGGTCGAGGTGAAGTTAGTGGCAGTGTGACTAAGAAGCAACCAGTGATCATACAGCATGGAGTACTAGTGGTAAGTGAGTAACACAATGCATGTTCCCAGTTTCAGTTACCCTTTTTCATTGCCCAGAGAATAAGATATAATATAGTATAGTATAGTAGTACATACAGTAATATACTGTGGTAGCTTCTTCTAGCTATTGGAAGAGGAAAAATATCTACCCACTCAGAAATATCTCAGTCTAGCTAGGTAATTGTTTGAGGGATAAATTTATTTCTACACTTAAATTTCTACTTACCCTTTTATTTTTAAAAGGAGAAATTAAACTTGAGTCACTTTCCTTTTTACTCTATTATCTAAAAATAAAGAAGTATATAAAATGGGTATAAATTTGAAGTATCGATAATAGATGTGTCATCATATGTGATTGAGTGTGAACTTGACTCTGTATATGGCAAGGTGACAAAAAGGGTAGTGTTCCGCGTCTGTCACATTATGGCACTAGAGTTGCTTTTATTCTATTTTTTTCAGTCAAAGGGTGACAACTTAGTGACGCCCATGTGTCAGGTTGCTTATGCTGCACTTTGTTAAGCGAATGAATGACTTAATAATCAAGCTAGCTAGAGAAACAATCAGTACAATAGAAGGACCTTCCTTATATCAATCTCCTTGTTCAATGATATAATGAATTCTTATTTGACAAGCTTAAGGTCAACTGAATTCTTAAAAAAACAATGATAATTAATTAGATAAATACTTATCAGTGTTTGAATTATCAGTGTTTGAAGACAGGAATAAAAAAGAAAAAAATATTTATTTTAATATTTATTCTTTGTTTTTACTCTAATAAAAAATTATAAAATTCATATTTCCTTTTTCTTTATATTTATTTCTCTTTCATTTCCACATTCTCTCTTATGCTTTGTTTGGTTTGAAGAGAGAGTAAGGGAAGAGAAAGATAAAGGAGAGAGAAATAGTAGAGAAATAGGGTAGAAATAAAGGTTGTTTGGTATGAGAGAAATATGAGAGAGATAGGATAGAAATTAATTATGGTAGTTGTTTGGTTGTGGAGAAATGAGAGAGGGAGATGTGTAAGAAGGTAAAAAGACTAAAATACCCTTTAGATAAAAAATTAAAAAAAATTCATTTTTGTGAATTATAATCGATTTACTTGTTTAGGTTAATCGATTAAAATAAAGTCAACATTTTTAATCGAATGACAGGAACCTACTGACCACATTTTTAATCGATTTACAAAGTGCTAGAATCGATTTTCAAGACAAACAGAACCAGTATATGACAAGTTTAATCGATTTATACGTAAATGGAATCGATTTGTTAACAATCATAATTGCACAACACGCAGATAGTAAATAAATTGAGGGACAAAATAGACTTTTGATTGCCATAACCTCCTTCTCATACCAATCCCTCTCCCACATTGGGGAGAAACAATTGTATGTGGTCCCTACCTAACAAATATGTCGGATCTCTCTCTTTCTTGCAAACCAAACGCGGTGCCTAGCCTGTCTCTCTCGCAACTACACCGTAATAAACAGAGGATTAGATCCACCATTTTTCAAAAATAAAAAATAATTTTTTTTCCTGAAAACATTGATTGATTAGATGTGTAGATTTAGTTAAATCAGCATTAATCTTTAATCCTTATTAATAAGTGCAGTCCAGGAGTTAAGTCAGCACTATATGGAACAATAATGATGTCCTTCATATGTCTTTCAAATTCATGTTTCCTATGCTTTACATATTCACGCTTCATTAATAATAACTTTGTAAGCAACTTTCATTTATCTGTGTTTTACTTAATTGCCACGTAGAGGCGTAGAGACACACTATCATGGTTTCAAATTGATGGTATGCTCCACAGTAATTTTTTATATGATAAAATATTTTTTTATAATTAGGACACATATATAGTTTAGTGACTGTCAGCTATTGTCTCTCAAATCCGTGTATGTAAGCACACTTAACGCATGTTAAGAACCATAATGAATTTATCTAATTCCCACGACTAATTATAAGTGAAAGTTTGAATTTCCACTATTAAAAAAAAAAAGAAAAAAATTACTAAGTGAAACCATTCAGTAATTTTCCCTACATTTTTGGCTTTTTGCCGCATATAAAGCATCAAAATGTTAGATGTGTTGGTGGTTTGGTGCACTTTAAGCGGAAGTTCAGCTAAAAGCAAAAGATTAATGTTATGCCATTTCTTTCCTAATAATATGTGCAACAGTTTTAGTGTGTGTTTAATTTTATGTTATCATATGCATTACAATGCCTATTTTCGGAGTAACAACAATTGCATAGGCTTAGGAGAACAAATGTTTGCGTGTGTAATGTTGAAAAGTCCCATATTAATTAATGATAAGACTAAATTAAAATATATAAAAGACTTGAACAATCCTCACCCTAGTTATAAACTAGTTTATGGTTGAGTTAGATTCAATTCTAAAATCTAAGATGTAACATGTCATTAATTAGTATATGTTTGATTATAACTTAGTAGTATGTATTAACAGAAAAGCAAACATCCTATTGTAATAATAAATTATTAAACATAGCCTAAAACATTGAATCTCATCTCCATGACCAGAAAAAGTGTGTTTATTTAATTTCCAACATAATTTATGTTTCAGGCCTGCCTATGATGTATCATTTTCTTGGTTAATTGAGAAATGGACATTCCCATATTAAATGTAATATCTCTCTCTTTTTTTATATAAGCCCATGTTTATGATAACTTCTACTTTACTTATATAAAAAATATAAATTTTTACATAACAAATTTACAAAAAAATTATTATGAGAAGGTTCATTTAATTTCCTTAAAATTCGAATCTCTATCACCTAGGCTACATGAGTAAGCTTGTAAAATGACTACTCAAATAATGCACCGTCTCAAGCATTGGTAGGAACACCCATTGATGGTCTTCACGTTTACGTGGTCGAGCATAGAGTAGTCGTAGTGTCATATACAAAGACTTAAATTATGGTGCACTCTGCTACATGTGTGATGAAGTTTTGTTTGTTCCTAAAAACAGAGGAATATGGATTTGTGTGTTTGCTTAGCATTATACCATGTCGGTGCAGGATGGCATGACATGGCTTCTGAACCCTCCAGAGCAGGACTTGCCTTTGATTTTAGCTGATAATGGCTTCGACGTGTGGATTGCTAACACCAGAGGAACCAGATATAGCCGCCGACATATCTCATTGGACCCCTCTAGCCCGGTCAGTTACTTATGTCATGTTATTTTTATGTTATTTTGTTTCACACCTCTAATAATGTCTTGGTAAAATGCTTACTAGTTAATATTTATTACATTAAAAATATAAATATTATTTAATACTTGTTTTTTAATATAATTGGGAACATTTGATAGCGTTAAATATGTGAATGTTGTTGTGCATTGTATGGTTATAGAAATCGTAATATTCACTTAATATTATGATTCGACTCACTGAACAAATGATACATATATATCAGATGTTAAATTAGATAATATTCTGAATCATGGATTTTAATTCATCTCAAAATTTACGATTTAAATGTTATTTATAATTCCTATGCTTTTAATTTTAGTAATTTGTAACATACACTCGTCACTTTCTTTTATGATAGTAATTATAACTTCACACAATTTTATTAATTATTAGTTTATATTACAAGTTATGATCCAAGTTATTTATTTTTTATGATTATATTGAACATTATATACTTAATACATTATTTATATGATATATTTTAAGTTTTTTTTTTTTTTTTATGTTCCCAAATTTTACCATTCAATAAGATATACGATTCACGATTTGATAACTATGGTGGACTCCTTTGAAAGATGCTTTGCTAAGATAACACTTACTATTATGTAATTATGACAGGCCTTTTGGAATTGGTCTTGGGATGAATTGGTTTCCTATGATCTACCAGCTGTCTTTGATTATGTATTTAGCCAAACAGGGCAGAAGATTAATTACGTTGGCCATTCTCTGGTATACTGCATTATATATACTTTATTTGTTTATTTTATTTATGTAAAAGTTCTCATAAAAAAAAAAAGGTAGAACTTGAGTTATCTGAAAGTGGAAGACCATGTTTGGCAGGGGACATTGATAGCTTTGGCTTCCTTCTCAGAAGGGAATTTGGTTAACCAGCTGGAATCTGCTGCTTTGTTGAGTCCTATTGCTTATTTGAGCCACATGAACACTGCACTTGCAGTGATTGCAGCCAGGTCTTTTGTTGGTGAGGTATATAGTAACACTATCTCTTGTTACTTGAGTGTGAAATCATATATTCCATTCACACACATAACATAAGTAGAGGCATTTGCTAATTCAGGGAAAAACTTTTTCTTTGCCAAACAGATCACTACCCTCTTTGGTCTAGCAGAATTTAATCCCAAAGGGTAAGTAAGACCATGTCATAGAATTCACAATATAACATAACAAGCTGTCTCCTTTATGATTTCATATACAATTTAATGCTCTTTCAACAATTCCTTGAATAGGTTACCTGTTGAAGCCTTTCTCAAGTCTCTCTGTGCTGACCCTGGGATAGACTGTTATGACTTGTTGACAGCATTAACTGGTCTAAATCTAAGTCTTTGGCCAAACTCTATTTATTAACAATTTCATTTATATAAATAAATTATCCAAATTTTCTGATTATATATATATATATACCTGCTATTGAAATGTCCTATTCAGGTAGAAACTGCTGCCTCAATTCTTCAACTCTTGATCTATTCTTGATGAATGAACCTCAATCAACATCAACAAAGAACTTGGTACACTTGGCTCAGAGTAAGTTTTTCCCATCTAGCTACTTAGTACTTTTATAACTGACCAAGGAAGAATGTTATGTGTGAATTTGCACTACTATGCAGCTGTTAGACATGGGGTTCTTGCAAAATTCAATTATGTGAGTCCAGCATATAACATTATGCATTATGGAGAAATATTCCCCCCAATATATAACCTTTCCAAGATCCCCCATGACCTCCCTCTCTTCATTAGCTATGGAGGCCAAGATGCACTTTCAGATGTTCGTGATGTTGAGAATTTACTTGATAGCCTTAAGTTCCATGATGTGGATAAGCTAAGTGTGCAGTTTATCAAGGACTATGCTCATGCTGACTACATTATGGGGTTCAATGCCAAGGACATTGTGTATAATGCTGTTCTTTCATTTTTCAATCGTCAAGTCAAAACTTGATGAGAAGCTAGCTCAGCTACAAATTAACTGCCAGAACTACTACACTTACAAAGAATCAAGCTTTAAGAAACAAATTCCATGTACTAGGCTATCACTGAGATCAATATAAATTATCTACTAAAGATTAGCTAATGGCCAATTACACAAGTAATGAAGTATCTTCTTACATGCTTTACTTATTTTGGGGTTGCAAATGGCTTTGCATCTATTATTATTTTACAGTAATTCAGAGGCTACATGCAATTGGGCTTAACTATCTAATAAGGAAACTAAATTGTATGTTTGGTTTTACATTGAAAAATGATCAAATTTAAGTTTAAATTCTTCAATGTAATTTTTTTTAGTGTTTGAAATATGAGTTTACCACGTTTCACTGCTTTCAGCATGTTTAACATCACATTATAAATGTGAATCCAATTCAATACTTTCAATACTATGATTTTGATCAAATCTAAACTTGTTATACGTTTCCAAACATTGAGCATGTATATACATATATAGATGGATGGATGGATAAGTATCCATCAATGTATACTTAAACCAGATTTTCATTCCCCAAAGCACATTTACTACTGATGCAAGTAGAACCAAATATATGCCTATCCCAATCAACGAGGGAAGGCTCTCATCATTAAAATGTTTCAGATGAAATATACACATCTAAGCTTTTGTAATTGAAGTTCATTTACAACCAATGCCTGTCATATGTCAGACTATCATGATTAGCTATCAACGGAGGTTGGTTCGAGTAGTACATGCTTGATTCCCCTTAAGCAAGGTCTCGAGTTCGAGTTTGTGGATGGAAAAAATCCTCGCTGGGAGAGCTAGTCCCACCATGATGTGGATGTTCCCGGCTCGAACAGGATTGCCTCCCGTGGAGGATACCTGTGGTTAAACCAAAAAAAACTATCATGATTAGCTATCTGACTATTTCATTTTCATATTTAGAAATGTTTCCTTAATTGAATTGATCTGCTTTGACAGAGATATGCGTTCAATATGAACCCTTTTTAGATCCAAACATCACTTGTTTGACTCTTAGATATCGATAGTCAAGCAGTTAATACTAATATATGCATTTCTAAAAGATTTTTGAGGCCAACTAACCCAAGCAACTAGTCTGCATAGCCCGTGCCCGAAACTGCTAAATCAAAAGATGAACAAATACACAACAATTTTTTTTAAAAGGTAAATAAACAAAAAATAAAAAATAAAAAATTGAGGTTAAGAATTATCATTCTAAAATAAAATGTTTCTGTAAGAGAAACACAAAAAAACTTGTTACTTCCTCCTAGGTGGAAATAAGTGAGACTCTTTATAAAGGCTTACGACCTTGTCTATATTAAGTCTAAATTAGATCGATTTATTAAAAAAATCATGTGATCAAGACTTTTTTAAAAGCTTATATAACTAAATAGGTCAGATTTCGAGTTATTGAAAAAGCCTTTTAAATCTACCAAAATAAATATTAATACATTAGTAATATTTTTTATTGTTATTATAAAAATTGTTATTATAAATTTCTTATAATTATATATTTATCAGCTTATTTAAATATATAAGTATGTTGTCTCACATAAACGACATCAATCTATTGGTATTTTTAAATAGGGAAAAATATGTTTTTCCGTTCATGTAATTTTGGTCAACTTTGGTCTTAGTCCATGAACTATTTAAATCATTTATTTTATATTCCTGAAATTTCTAAACCTTGTAACAGTTGTCTCTATTCTTAATGAGGTCATTTAAGTTGCTGATATGGTTAGATGGTGTTTCACATCACCCTTTATTGAAAAGGCCCCACTTAATGACATGGAAGTTGACTCGGTCAATTTTTTATAAAATTAAAATTGCAATTAAAATATCTCTCTAATTTTATTAGTTTTTTTAGCAAAATAGGATCAAATTCATAGGGGTAAAAATGTATTCTACTATAACCCTAATATACTGCGCCTCTCCCTCTTTGTGGATCCGTGGAAGATTCTCTTTTGTTGACAATAGGAAGCATCAACCGAACGGTGTGTGGTCCCGTTGAAAGTCGCATTGGAACGGTGTTTGTTTGGTCGCGTGGAAGGTCAAATCTGAACTTTCCTTTGGACCGTTGATAGTTGCGAGTAAGGTAAGTCTGTTGCCCTTACTTCTTTTAATGGTCTGCTTTTAGTGATGCAGATGTTGATGGGGTCCACCGTGGATTCTTTTTGCTGCATTGTAGTGTAGAATATCACATGAGTTATAGTGTTTTTTTAATGCTTTATGCATGCATATACTACCTTATAGGAATGAGGGTTTTTGATTGGTTGCTTTTTACCATATGAGTAACTTTGTGCACAAACCTACCCTTCATTATAAGGGGGACAGGATTTATGTGTTCCATGGGTTAGACGTGGACACATGGTCTTACTTTGAAGCATTAGGCTTAGCTAAGGATTTTGGGTATGTTGACAAGGTAAATATATATATGGTGGAAGGAGAAAGGGGCCACATTTAAGAGAGGGTTAAAACAACTGCTTAATGATGATAATACAATTGAGCTTGAACTGTTGCTGAAAAAAATGTGAAATGGAAATTTACTTAGAGCACGGTTTAAGTAGTGAGAGCAATTTACAAATTGTAAATGCTCCATTACTTGCTAACAAACCAGTGGAAGAAAATGTGCAAGTGAATGATATGGAGGTGAATGAGGCGTAGGTAAATGATAACCAAATTGAGGTTCCTATGAGTGTCCCAAATTCTGAAATGGGCAGTGAACGAATGAATGAGATTTAGGTGGAGAATGATGAAAATGGTGAGATGCAGACTGAAAATTTGAATGATAATGCAAATGTTGAAGAAGCATGGGTTGACAATGACTGTAATGAAGACTCAGTGAGAGATGTGCACTTTGATGACAGTGAGGAAGAGAGGGCAACAGAGGCTAATGGTGAGTTTAAAATCCCTGAAATGGGTCAGACTGAGGCAAGTTTGAATGAAAAGGTTATGAACACAAAAGTTGAGTGTGGATGTAACATTAGGTCACCTGTTAAGAAGAATTTACAAGGGAATAAAAATGATATGACAATGCATAAAGGAAATCTTCTAATGTAGGAGAAACAAGTGGAGTTGTCGGTAGGTAATTTGAATGGTAGTGGCCCTGTTCGTGGTTTTGTCCCACTAGATGTGGTTAACATGTACAACATGGAGAGATATTTTAATTTCAGTTTTAATTTTAATTTTATAAAAAATTGACTAAGTCAGCTTCCACTTCATTAAGTGGGGCCCTTTTAGGAAAGGGTGATGTGGAACACCATCTAGCCACGTTAGCAACTTAACAGACCTCAGTAATAGCAGGGACAATTGTTACCGGGTTAGAAACTTCAGCAATACATAAAACAAAGGATTTTAAAGTTCAGGGACTAATACCAAAGTTTACCAAGATTATAGGAACGAAAAAATATAGTTTTCCCTTTTAAATATATGCTTATGGTATATTTAAATATCTCATTATAAAACGGGCTTTTAAACATGGCTTCAAGCCAAATTAGGCTTTTAAACAGATCTTAAAATAAAGAATACATTAGATAGATGGGTCAAACTCAAGCCATAGTTGTAGGAGGTAACGGCTTAGAGTATAAAAGTCCAACCTACTCCCTCCTTTTATTTATCTATCATTTTAAGGTTTAGGCGTAAAAATTAAGAAATAAACTTAATTTTTTCTCATTTCTTTTGAAATTGTTATTTAATTTCGTGTTATATCTTTTATTTTTCATATTAATTAATTTTTTTATAAGTGAGTAAAATAATTAAGACCTAAATGAATATAAGGGTATAATTAATAAAACATAATTAATGTTGGCTTATTTTTTAAAATGATGGATAAATATAAGAGTAAAAATCTTCTAAAAAATTGTGAGAGAGAAAAAGAATCGAGGGGAGGGAGTATATTTGACATTTGTTGAATAAAATAGATTGAAGATAACAATATTATACACGTGAATGAAATCGTGTTATATCTGAATGAAAGAATGTGTTTGTATTAGCCCTTTATTTTACATGTTCAGAACTGACATTTGGGATTCTTAACAATATTCCACATTCTTAAGGCCATAAAGATTTCAGTTGCTTTATTTCTGTCCTTGTTCCATTTTTTCTGTCTTAAAGAAAATCAGATAATTTATTTACCTTAAACCACCAATGTACTCAGGTATAATAACACCAGCCACTTACCACTAACCCTTTTTGTTCTAGCCTTCTAGATGTGTCTGTCATCTGAATGTTTTTTTTTTTCTTTCTATTTTTTGGTAATTATCATCTGAATTAAAATATGAGCTTCCAGACTAGCTACCTCCTTAAGAATATGATTCATGCTAACTTTGTTTGAACGCAAAGCTTTGCCAACCTTTACCCACTAGAGTTTACTTGGCGGCCAATACAAACACTTAACAGAGATACTACACAAAAGTGCACTATTTGTTCTGTCCCAGAGACCAAGAGATTGCCAAGCTATGTTGAGCCAATTAGGTGGAAGCATTCTTTATATTTTCTAACATGTTATTATATAACAACTCAATTTTAATATTATTTTCAACATGTATGAGATAACGAAATAACCAACGTTTGGGGCATAGGATGTTTACTGATTGTGTGTATAAATAGTAATGAATTATAACAATGCTCATACATAGCAGAAAGTTGAAAGCAAAGGCAGAGACAGAGACCAAAAGAAACAGAGAAAGGGATAGATGGGGCTCAAGAACACAATTTTCTTGGCACTAGTTGTTGCTTTGATCATGAAGGAGGCCTTGGCAGAACAACATGTAGTTGGTGGAAGCCAAGGTTGGGATGAATCCACAGACTTTAACTCTTGGGTTTCAGGCCAAACATTTAAAGTTGGGGATCAACTTGGTATGTTTCTTACCCATAATTAGTTTAGAACATAATAATAATACTAAATAATCATTTTTTATTGAAAACCATAATATTTATTGTATTTTATCATTAAATGTTTGAATAAAGACTTTCTATTGAAGGGTAATAGTATTAATATTCCTTAATGAATTTGAATCATGTTTCCTTCAAAATTGTTTTGAATAATAAGATCAATACTTTTCTCTTTGCTTTTGTTTTGGCAGTTTTCAAGTACTCTTCTGGGTTGCATAGTGTGGTTGAACTAGGCAGTGAGAGTGACTACAAGAATTGTGATCTTGGCAGTGCAGTGAACTCCATGAGTAGTGGCAATGATGCTGTAAAACTGAACAAACCAGGTACACGGTACTTTGCCTGTGGTACCTTGGGCCATTGCAGTCAAGGAATGAAGGTGAAGATTACAACAGTGTCTGGGAATGCACCTTCTACCCCTGCATCATCATCATCATCTTCAACTACTTCTTCTGCATCTTCAGCCTCACAAGGCCTCATCTCTCTTATGCTCATTGTTGCATTGTTGATTGCCTCTCTGCTTCCCAAGTTTTGATTGATGATGTGAAGTTGGGTTTGCAAATGCTTCTAGCATGGACTTGTTGGCCATGGATGCATTAATATTATTTTACTATCAAGGAGAAAATCATCAGCTAGAGAAAAGTTTGAGTTGTTGAAGTTTAGTCATTGTGGATGTTTTATCTTTTTGTGAGATCTATTAGATCTGTTTACTGTATGATTGGAATGATATATAGTTTAATAAACAGTGATAATGGGCTTTTTTTTTTTATGATTAATTTGAAATTGTTTTATACATAGATGTAAAAGAATACTTTGACACCATTTTCTCCTGGGAGAGGCGTGGAGAATAGAGAAATAGAAAGAAAATTAGAAATGAAAAGGAAAAGAGTAAAAAATAAAGAGAAATTAAGAGAATAAAAAAATATAAAATAGGGAAAAATATGTTTTTCGTCCCTATAGTTTCGGTCAACTTTAATTTTCGTCCCTGTACTTTGAATTCTCTGCTTTTTGTTCCTAAACTTTCTAAACCCCCAAGCAGTGGTCCTTGCCCGTTAGTGAGATCTATTACCCCGATGAGCTGGCTAACAAAAGTTACATATCAACCTCAATAGTGAGTCTCAAATAATTAATTGATCATGTAATTAATTTTTTTTGTTATTTTTTAATTATTAAAATAATACTAATTGTTAAATTAGGGTTTTCACCTGAGCAATTTTACCCGATAAAAAACCTAATTTCATAATAATGATTATTTTAATAATTAAAAAATTAATAAAAAAAGATTAGTTAGATGAGTCAGCTATTTAGGGCCCATTATTGAGGCTAACATATAACTTTTGTTACCCAACTCATCAGGTTAACAGATCTCATTAACGACTAGGGACCATGGTTTGAGGGTTTAGAAAGTTCAGGAACAAAAAACAATGGATTTAAAATACAGGGACGAAAACTAAAGTTAACCGAAACTATAGGGACGGAAAACATATTTTTCCCTATAAAATAATAGAAAAATATGAGTGTTAAAACAACTCCACTTTACGAGTTTGTTTAGATTGCAGTTGAACAATTCCAAACTCCGTTGAAAGTTGGTCAAACTCTATTTGTATTTTTTTTATTAGGGGTGTTCAAGACCCGATCCATCACTTTGGTCCATCCCAACCCGTCTTATTCGGTCTGGGTATGATCCTATTCTACAAGAAAGAATAGAACCAAATTAGGTTTTATCGGGTCTCATTTGTTGACGCGACATCGGGTTGAGGACGGGTTCAGGTTAACCTTAGGGTACCCGACCCGTCCTTTATATATAAATATAATATTTATTACTTATACTTTTCTATTATGTAAAGTCCTAACCTTATTTTTTACTTTTAGATAGGGTTTTTGAGTATATGTTTCCTCTATCTACCTTTAAAAATACATTCTATATATAAAGTTATATAGTGATATAAAGTTATTCTTGTTTTGGTAAGAATTTAATAACCATATATACATTGTCAGTGTAAAATTATTTTACACAGTCATCCAATGATGTATTGAAATATCATTTAATCTTTATCTTTATATATATAAAATGAAAAGAGTATGTGGCAATTTTTTCCAGCCAAAACGGAGGCTAAAGTAGTAATTACTTATTTAATCATTTTTTAAAAAAAATAAAAATGAGTTTTTGAATTTTGAAATTCTAGTTAGTGGGTTTGGAAAATAGTAATTCTTTAGTAAATGGAATAGAGAGTAATTACATACCCCCTTTCCCCATATTTTGCACAGAGAGTGAAGGGGCTGTGCATTTTTAAACACCGGTTCGTATTACCAATCTGACTAATATATTGGGTGAGAGAGAATGTAAAAGTGCTAGAGCTATAGTGTCGCGAGAGAAACCCCCTTCTTTTCCCCTACCTCTTTCCCGATGCTCTGCTAGGGTAAAATTGCTGAAGAATTTTTTTTCGCTTCTCCTCTTTCTCTTCTCTGCTTGCTTCTGTGTTTTGCTTCCTCTCTATCCAAGTGTTCATCCTCAAAGTCGCAGTAAGAGGGATCGATTTCTTCTCCTATGATCGGTTTGAAGCGTTCATCCTTAAGGTTAGGTTTTTTAGATTTTCTGCAACTATTGTTTCCTATTTCATTCTTCTTGGTTAAGTAATGCATTTTCCTGTAAGGTTGAAGTGTTCCTCTAAACTTCTCTCTTCATTAATTTGTGTGTATAAATGTTCGGATTCTATATCTGATTGTATTTCAATATAGGTAGGTGGATAGTTGAAATTTATGATTTGATTTAAATTTAGGCAGATTTGTTTTTGATTTGTTCGCATAAACCCGTTCTGATTCTTAAAGTTGTTCTTTTTAATGAGTTTGAACTTGATAATGAAATATGGTTGAATTTTTTTATTGTCGATTGCTCAACATTTCAATCTACAGCTTAAACATGTTCTAATTGAAAAAAATATTTTGATTTGAATATAGGTAGATGGTTGTTCTAAATCTCTTTTAATTCGTGTGTATAAAATCTTCTGATTCTATATATAATTTTATTTTAATATAGGTAGGTGGATAGTTGAAATCTTTGATTTGATTTAAATGGAGGTAGATTTGCATTTGATTTGTTCGCATAAACCTATTCTGATTCTTAAAGTTGTTTTTTTTAATCCCTTTGAACTTGATAATGAAATATGGTGCTGATTTTTTTTAAACATGTTTTGTAGCCTAAACTTGATAATGAAATCATGCTTGGTTTTTGTTTTTGGTTTTGGCTTAAAGCATATATTGGTTAATGGTTTTATGTCTTTTATTGCTCATTACTCAACATTCTTTTTTGAGCCAAATGTTAGTCAACCATAAAGTCTTATACACATAACATAAGTATGCATATGTCTCTGTTACTCCCCTTCTCTAATCCTTCTTTATCCTCTCACTCTCTCTTTGTGTGTATGTGTGTGAGTGTGTGTGAATTTTAATGTATTATGAACATCCCTGTTCAAACACCAGAAACCATGCAATATTAATTTATCAAACTATATATCAGATGTCCGTATAAGGCTTTTCCACATATGTGCTTCTACTTTTTCCATGTTAATGTCTTCTTATTCCCTAATCCCTTCTACATTTCTAATCATGTTACTGCCTTCTAATTATGTAATTAGTATTGCTAACAATACCAAATAAAAGCTATGTCGTTTAATTTATGAATTTGTTAACCTTTTTGGATGTGTGAAAATTATTCTTAACTTCGTCTCCTTATCTATTAGCATTGTTGATCTTTCTAAAGTGGATAATTTCAATCATCTTACCGCCCTTTTACTTTTTTCATACCTCTGCTTCCACTTTCTTTTTCATTCAACTACCTTCTACTATACTTTGTGCATAATGATTGAGAAGACATGTACATCATCAGTGGCAGTGTTCTCTTTCTCTCTTTCTCATTTGTCATTAAAGTTTAGATTTCTCTTCATTTCATTTTTTTACTCTTTTCTTTGGCCAGTTTCGTTCTCCACCTTCACCTTCACCTACCCTTAAACTACTTTTATAATTAAATTATGGGTTAAATATGTTTTTAGTCCATGAAGTTTGACTCGAATTTGATTTTAGTCCCTAAACTTTAAAACCGTTGGTTTGGGTCCCTCATGTTCTGAAATTACGTAACTTTAGCCCATCATGTTCTAAAATCACGTAACTTTACTCCCCCTTTAACACCGTTAACTTTAACGCTGACGTGACAAATGAATTTATGTGTCAGTTTGTCTAATCCAGTTACAATGACCATGTTGTGACAATTGAATTACACTTCAGCTCATCCAGTTAGATTTTATTTAGTTTTTTATTAAATTTAACTTCACATTTTTCATGAACATATGGAAGGCCACAAAATTGACGGGATGAACTGGGTTGTAATTCAATTGCCTCATCATGGTCCTTAAAAGTGTCTGGACAAACTGACACAAAAATTTGTTTGTCTCGCGAGCATAAAAGTTAGCGGTGTCAAGGCGAAGAGACTAAAGTTACATGATTTCAGAACATGAGGGACCCAAACCAACGATTTTAAAGTTTAAAAACTAAAACCAAATTCGAGCCGAACTTTAAGGATCGAAAGGAATTATTCATATCTTGAAAGCAATTAATGTTGAATGGAGAGTTGTGTATTGCGCCATTGAGGCAGCAATAGCGGTGATGATTACTTTGAAATTGGAAATATTTGAGTCGTAGGGTAGTCAATCTAAGTCTTTCTTTCTCTTTTGCATTTTTTTCATTTTTCATTTTAGTTTTAAACCTTAAATATAGCACATGTTTTCTAACAGTGGTGATATTACACTCCGAAGCTTTGAAAACTTTCATTTTGTTTGTCAATATTAAATAGAGTCATGATTGATAAGCAGAATATGAAATTAATAATATTGTGTTTTAATGTAATTCTTTTTGCCAATCTGTTATTTTTTTACACTTGCTGGGTAATAAAACAATTAACGATACTTTTACTTTGCAGTGTGCAGGGAAATTGGAGTATCAATCCATATGGCATGCTAAAAAGGGTACATGACATTTGTCAACAATATTTTTAAAAATTTTTTTAGTTTATGTTATACTCATTTGATTATTTTGTTTGTAGGTTCAAGGTTGTTCGGTTTAGTGTTTATTCATATCTACATGCTTATACTATGATTGTGTACGAGATATCAATATCTATCTGGGATATGGTTGGTATACTTTTTTGCTGTAAATAATCAAATATAAAATCTAGAGTTGAAGTTATCGTGGATAAGTACGTTGGTAGAGTGGGATCACTATCTGTTGCAGCAGCCTATTAAGTGCGCGTTTATTGTGCTCTAGCTTTCTTTAGGGAAGGGGCCAAATTTAAAGTTACACGATATGATACTACTAATTGTGTTAATCATGATATCTAAGGAAGTTCCTCATGAAAAATACTATTCTCATTTTATGAATGGAGTAAACTATGAAATAAATAAATGGGAAGAATAGTAAATTTATTATATCTACCTATGTGTCACTAGGGTTCTTGATAGATTTATATGGTTATTACAAGTTTGGCTGAGTATTTTTATTTTAGCATATATAGAGAATGTAATGTCCTATAATTTCTCAACTCTAGAATAGTGTCCGTTGGAAACACCATTCCTGAATTTATGAAATTAGTTCGTTCAATTTCGATACCGTCAAACAAAAGCTTAGACTTTCCAACGATTTGCTTAAGCTGTTACTAATATATACATCATAAACTCATACAAATTGAAAATCTTAATTAAACTTAGGGAAAGAACCTACACTTGGAATGTTGTGGTTCATAAGACTCATACCGGAAGTCCGACAGAATCTCCCCTAAAACTGGAGGTATACCAATTCCAAACTTAACCTGAAACTCAGTAAAACCACCAGCACAATTTAATAACATGAATTCACTAATATCATAATAGGGTCTCCGTGGCCAGAACAGAATATACATACACATATACATCAACATTTAACTACCTATCATTACATAAGAACTAATTCTACTAAATGAGTCTTCAACTAGAAGTATTACTCAGCTTCACCATTCCTTTCCCTGCTTTATCATCACCTGGGATCACCTGCACAACTAGAGTATATCCCCGAAACGTGGGGTGAGACTATAGTCTCAGTGAGCACAACTATGCAGACGCAGTGTAGGAGAAATCAATCATATAAGATGCACCACCTAAAACATGCTAACATATAGTTCATAGATAAATTCTGATTCTTTTCATAATGAAAACTCATTTTAGCTCAAGGTAAAGATACATGTACAATTCCAATACACAACGGTTATGGCCTAAACTCATGCATCACAATCATCTCAATATAAATGTAATTATGATGTAACTCACTGCTGTGCCCAGCAGACATGATCTTATCACTTAAACTGGAGTTAGAACTAAGCTCAGACTACGAGGAACGTCTTCCCCGGGGACGAATCCCACCCATTACTGGATCGAAGTCAAGTTTTTTACATAATAACTTATTCTTAACTCACGGCCAAAGCCAACTTATATTAACTCACGGTCGAAACCGGCTTATATTATTTCAATGCTCATAATCTCAATGAATTATCAATTAATAAGAATCATGTTGACAAAATACTAATTCAATAGATTACATACATTTCATGGTATTTCAACTTGCTAATTTCTTACATATAACCCTAAATAGCATTTTTTAACAATTACATCAACATAATTCCTACTTTCATGCTCTAAATCTCAACAATTATAAACTTATCAATCAATATAAGAACAAAACCCTAACTTCCCTAAGTATCAAAACCTAGGTTCTATAAAAATCAATGCATGTACCAATCACAATCTACAAAACATACATAATCTCCAATAACCAATATTTACAAACATAGAGAAAAGAATTAGAGAGTAGGGATCATGCCCAACCACACAATCAAAGAAGGTGAAAGTGGGTGAGTTGTACTCACCTCAAAGGTACTCAAAGAGAAGGCAATTGGAGTTGAAGAGAGGCTTGAAGTGAAGATCCAAGGTCCCCTTCCAAGATTTCAAGCTCCAAAACACCCATTCCTTACAAGAATTCCCTTCCTCTCTCTAAACTCTCTAACTTCTCTCTAAAAGAACGAAAGAAGAAGAAGAAGAAGAAGTGAAGAAATCAGAAACCAAATGAAGGGTTTTGAGCCTATAAGTGGATTCTCGCTTGGGCGAGCGTGTCGGTTGCATGCTTTTTCTTCACATTCTCGCTCAAGCGAACTGTCTCGCTAAAGCGAGAATGATCCAGAAAAAACCCTCTCTCTGGACAATTCTCGCTCAAGCGAAAATTGTCCAGAGAGTCTCCCAGACTCCTCTGGATCTCGCTCAAGCGAGATATGCAGAGACTCAAATTCACCCTTGTTGCTGCATAATTCGCTCAAGCGAGATATTTTCGCTTGAGCGAGAATACGCTTGTTTGAAGGTGCAAAATAGATTGGAACCCTATCATATAACATATCAAACTGAAGCCCCAGATCTTAGCTTTCTAACCCAAGTGGGATCACCTTAATTGGACACCTGTAACTCTAGATATTCTCGAATTAGTGAGCAAAGGTCATGGGGCTTAAAACTCAAAATTGAGCAACAACCTTGGTTGAAGCCCAACGGGGCACACTCCACATGAACCATGATGTATCTCATCAATTGACTTCAATAAGACTAAGACTAAGGGTCCTAATTGTTCATGAGGCTGTGCTCCTCTATTCCCTTATTTCCTTTGCCAAAACACATTCCTAACTTAATTACTCTTTTAAATCTACCCTTAATGCCCATAAATTCTCATTATCCTCATAATCTTACTCAAAATCCTTCCTTTTTCCTCAACTTCTCACTCCCTTACTAACTTACCTTTAGTTGATCTTAGGTCCTATTTTTCCGGGATGTTACAATGTTAAATATTGTTTTTAAATGGATTGATATACCAATGGTATTAGTTTCATTCTTTTATTTGTGTAATTACACTTCAATGGTAATAAGTGCACATTATAGTTTTCTAAAAGTTATTTCAATGGTAATGAAAAATATAATATAAAAAATAAAGATATTTAAATTTTTATATTCTTAACAATTTAAAAAATAAATTTTATTTAAATTTACTTTTCTTTCATTATATTTTTTATTTCAATTATGAATATGATTTTTTCTATAAAATATATATTTTTTAAAAAGAAGGTACATATAATTTGTCCTATAATGAAAAGTTTACATCAAATGCATTAGTATTTAGAGTTGGTAAGGGGCTATTCCAGCTTAACCAATGGTCTCGAGTTCAAGCCATGGGTATGCAACCATGTTAAATACTCGGAGGGAGAGCTTTGCCGTCCATAGAGTCCTACCCGACTCTAACAGAAATTGCCTCCAGTGGAGGATACTTGTGATCTTGCACCAAAAGATACATTAATATTTAATTAATTTATGTAGGTAAATTTTATATCATGAAGAAATAAAAAAAATTAGCCTGAAAATTAAAACATTCATATAAGTAATATGAAGACATAATAATTTATGAGTAAAAATATACCACACGAGGATGACTGTTTTAGATGAAAACAATGGTTTATCATTAATTGCATTTGATAAAATGACACTGTTTAAATTTTAAATTAGATTAATTATTTCTGATTGTTATTTCATTTGTAATGATAATAAATAAAAGTAGGTGGCAATCAATTTAATTAAAGATGAAATTGAATCAATATTACAATAAGACTTGCTAATATCTGAATCACGAGATAAAAATAAATCGTGTGACGAAATTTTACATAAAAAAATTAATATTTAAATGTTTGGTGAATAATATTAAGATAAAATATGAATGTTAAATTTATGTCGAATATAAATATTTTACATAAGTTTTGTGTTTTAAATTGAATTATATTTTATTAATAGAAATTTCTTTCTTTATTGATCTTATAATATTTTTTTATACATTAAAGGGAATAAATATTTACATAAAGTTTGTTAATATGTAAATGTTAATTTAGTATATAGATTGTAAGATATAGATATATTTTGCCCAACATTGAAAAACTTACATAAAATTTATTAATATTTAAATTTAAATTATAGGGGTAAATAGTTATTACATCTACTTAAGTTTTGTTGTTTTTAGTTGAAAATTTTGAAAAATAATTAATAAGAACAATCAATTTTTAAATCGAATTTGTGATATTATTTATGGAAATTTCAATTTAATTTTTTTATAATATGTTTTATATGTCACCGGAGAATAAATCTTTACAAAAGATTTAGTAATATATAAATGTTAATTTAGTAAATAGATTGCAAAAGGTAAATATAATGCTATTTAGTTTAGTAGATAGTAGTTTTATGTTTTTTTTCTTTGGGCTTTAGCCTCTTTTAGTTAAAAAAAGGAAATATAATGTGTCTGACAATAACAAATTTACATAAAATGTTTTAATATTTAAATTTAAATAAAAATTGAATATTTATATGGTGTAGGAATAAAAACTTTGCATCAAAACATGTTTATATTTACATCATAAAAGTAAAAATATATGAACACATAACAATTTAAGAGTAAAATTGCACCATATGGCGATAACCATTCTAGATGAAAATAATGGTTTATATCATTAAATACATATGATAAATTGACACCGTTTAAATTTTAAATTAGAATAATTATTTCCTATTATTGTTTTACAATGATAATAAATAAAATTAGTGGACAATCATTTTTATTATAGGTGAAAACAAAAAGAAAAGTCTTAATAATAAATAATCTATTAGGTAAAACTGAATAAAGTATTACAACAAAACTTATTAATAATTGAATCATAGGGTAAAATCAAATTACACATGATAAAAACTTTACATAAAAAACATTAATATCAAAATAGAATATATATATATATATCGATTATAAAGATTTTACTTATATTGTGTTTTTAGATGTAAAAATCTTAGAAAAAATTAATCAAAATGAATCACTCTTTTAAATTGAATTGTATTTAGACATAATAATTTAAGAGTAAAAATATACTACACAGGGTGACCTTTGTAGATGAAAATAATGATACTCAACTTATAATAACTCAAATGAATAGTCATGTTTTGGAAGCAAGATTCCTATTAAAAAAACAATGTTGGACGTAGGGATGTCAACGTATGGGGCGGGGTGGGGGCGGATAGTGCCTACCCATATACATATCCTCTAAAATTAACGGGTACCCATGTGGGTAACGGGTATCCGCAGGTATTCACAGGTATCCATTAATGTTTAAGAATTTAAATTTTATAAAAAAAAGAGAGGAAATGTTATATAATATATTATAATATCATAGTATATATATAAATACTCCTTATATAATACCATTACGTGTTAATATATTAAGAATATCATCATAAAATAATAAAAAATTCTAATATTCAAATATATTTAATAGAAAAATATGTTTTAATGAGTATGTGGTACTCGCGGGCAGGTAGTATAATATGTGCCCCCACACATTATATAAATATGTGGGTACCCATTGCGGATATATCCACGGGTACGAGTATTTTTGACATCCCTACTTGGACGTAGATTCATTTTTTCAAATTGTTTTTTCATTTGCCATATTGATAGAAGGACTCTATTTAATTTTCAACAAAGATTAATTTTTTCTAATTGTTGTTTCATTTGAAATAGCAATAAATAAAAATTAGGGTCAATCATTTAAATTACAGGCTAGAAATAGAGAAAAAACTTAATAATAATTATTTTTCAGGGACTTGAACGACCTTACTTTTAGAAGATGTAAATATATTTAAAATTTTGAAATACAATTTAATTTTTTACTATTGAGTAATACAAATATTAACATCTTTTACATCGTCTCCTATCATCATTTAATTGGTTCACTAATGATTTTTTTCACCACTTAGTGAGTTTTCACATGTTTATATACATAATCTGTTCATATTTATTATATCATTAATGATTCATGGCCCATGTGGAGCTCAAAATCAAAGATCTCCATGTCTGCAAAATGGGAAGTGCATGAAATACTTTCCTAAAAAATTTGTGGGTAAACATTACAAGAAAAACACAGATTAGTGACGACCCTGTAGAGACGGCTGTAACGTCCTAATTCCCAGAATTTAGGAATTTTTCCCGTTGGAAGCATAGGTTCCAAATTAAGGGAATCATTTTCGCGACATTAACGATGTCAATGACAAAGTTACAGGCATGCTTAACTAAATCCAACGCTTATTTAAACATGACCTGTGGATTCTTACATACAATCACATCAAGGATTATACAATACATGTGCCTCAACCAGCGGAAGCATAAGAAACTACACATGTACTTAAAATTCTCCCAAGACTAATATACATAGATACATTCATCCAAGAAAATACAATCAAAGAGAGGCTCCAAAACTAACGGAAACTCCTAAGCTGCAATTGTGCCATGATCCTCACGACCTGCCTGGGAATCTAAAATGTAAACCCACAACGGGGTGAGACTAACGCCTCAGTGAGCAAAGCAGTGCATACATATATAGCATACATCAAGTAAGGCATAACATGGTAAGGGTGACATGTGATAATAATTTAAATCTAATAATTAGTGATGTTTAAGCATGAAGGTTAACATGATGCATTAATGACATGATGCAATGCTGGACTCCAATGGTCAGGATAGCTTGAAAAATCATTTTAACATGAACTGCTAACCCAGCGGTAGGGGTCTTATCACTTGACATGAAGCTAGACCTGAGCTCAGACTACAAGGGGTATTCCCCAAGGTATCCCCCTTGGGGACATAAAGTCGCCACCATTAGCTGAAGGCCGAAGCCCAAGTTTTAAAACAATTAACATGATGGTCCTAAAAGGCGTCACTGTGGTGAATACTCAAATCCCGACTACGACCACTAACTCTTGGCCCATGTCTGGATTGGAGTATTAACCACCTAAGCTTTTCCACCCCCCTAAGGTGGATTATTCTCTGAAGAGAACCTTCCGTGACCGGACCCAAAGTCCTCTTGGGACTTGGCCTTTGAGTCCATCTGATCTTGCTCTTGATTAATTAAACATGATGGTCTTAAAATGTGTCACTGTGACGAATACTCAAATCCCGACTACGACCACTACCTCTTGGCCCATGTCTAGAGTGGAGTATTAACCACCTGAGCTTTTCCACCCCCTAAGGTGGATTATTATCCGAAGTGAACCTTCCGTGACCGGACCCAAAGTCCTCTTGGGACTTGGCCTTTGAGTTCATTTGAACATTATTTGATTACTTGATAACTTGAATGCATAGTCGATTTCTGACAATGAACATGAATATGTGCATGAGCATGAGTCACTTAGACAATGAGCTATGACATAAGTTCCTAATCATGAAATGGAATCTCTCAACAACATCATGAGCATATATCATTTATCAATTCCTCCAACCTAGGGTTCATCATCAAATAGACTCAATCATAATCAACACCTTACATACATGCATTATAATCATAATATTCAATAAAAACAAACCCAGGTCTCCAACCCTAAGAAAATCCCATTTCAAACCCTAGGTAGGGGTTCTAATTCAGTCTCCTTCACCCAAAGCAACCACAATCAATCAGTGGATATTAGTAAATACATACATACAACCTAAAGAAAAGGAGAGGGAGAAGTGGGTTCATGGGGAATGTCATCCAAGAGTGGTGTGAATTGTGTGAGCTCTACTCACTTCTAATGGAGCTTAAAATGGAGAAGGGAAAGGAGGTTGAAGAAGGCTGGGTGGCAAGAAATCCATGGATTCCTCTTCTTCCTCTTCTTTCCCCTAATAGAGAACAAGGAAGATGGAAAACCCCCAATGAACAGCTACTTTGCGGGCTGGATATCTCTTGACTGAGATCTCGTATCAAGGATCCGACTGTTCAAAATGAAGAAACAGGTGTTCTGAACCCGCTGTCAAATTTTCAGCCCGATCCAACAGGAATGGCTCTCTCTCTCCTCTCTCTCAAAGTGCTTGTGTTCACTCTTCCTTCTTACTCACCCTATTACTTCTCTTATAAGTTTAGGACCTCTCCCCATGTAGTTAAGTGGAATGTCAAGTGGGCTTCCCAATTTGGGCATATTCCGTCTTCTCTTTTCCTAGTTACTTTTATGAAATTATTCTCTAGTCCTACTTTGAATTATGAGAGTGATTTATTTTAATTTGTTATCTCTTAAAGATAAACTATATTTATTATCATAAAGTGAAATTCATTTCTATTGACTAAAATTAAGGTTTAGATATCACATCTTTATAAAATATATACCTTAGTTTATAACTCACTATTTGACCTATTTTCTAACATATTATTATTTTAACTAATATTACTATTATTATAATGCAGTGTTATTCAATTTCCTTAATTTAATTATTTATAATCCATGATGCTGCACTATCCTTATTTATACGATCCTTATACATACTCAATTTCAAATCTTATAATTATCCTAAAATTATTATTACCTTCCCTCTAATCTCTGTAATCTCACTATTCCTAGCTTATTTTAAGATCTTATCTTAAATTAAAATACTAAAACATATCCCTCTAACTAATCCCTTCCCTTGGCCAGATTCCCAACTTAAGGCTTCCATTATATTTTCCTAGATCCTAATTTTTCTACCCCCTTAAATAAATTTTGTCTTCAAAATTTTAGGTTATCAGGTTTTACCTCCTCATCCTTTACTGGATTCCTAGCCTAAGTCTTCCATTATATTTTCCTAGATCCTAATTTTGGGATGTTACAATTCTACCCCCCTTAAATAAATTTTGTCCTCAAAATTTTAGGTTATCAGGTTTTACCTCCTTATCCTTTATTCACTGGTAAAGTTTTGGGTTTCATTATCTCTTAATCTAGTTCCAAGTATAACTTTGATCACTTCACTATTCCACTATACTCCTTTCACTTCCCTATAAGGCTTTCCTATTATGAACATTTTTGCTACTTGACAGGTCAAAGGAACTCATCGACGGTTGCAACTTGGACGAAGGTTGTGATGCGCTGAGAGGACGCGCAGAGTAGCCCCCCTCCCAACCATCCTATGACATAAACCAATTCCCCACACAACCAGAACAGGTCGCAACCTGATGTGATGCCATGAAACTCCCAGTTATAGTTTCTGATTCGATTCTTAATTTTGTCCACTATATCTGGGGTTACCTAGAATTACACAATTGCTGAGGATATTAACTCTGGAGAGTTTCAACTCCACCTGAAATTTTTGGCTGTTTACAACCTGGCCTTACTCTGAATGTTTCTAATTGATTTCTAGTTCATCCTATTGTTTCCCTGAAACTAATTCTAATAATACTCTAACATGCAATCACTTAATCCATGAATCATGAAACTTGCACTGGAGAGGTAATCCGACACTTGAGATGCATCCAAGGGACATACTGTTGAGTCTCAAAATATTATTAAGGAAATTAATAATGTTTAAAGCCTAAAAAATCCTAGGTTTTAATGGATAACAAATTTGATTAAAGGATTATTTTGCTTATAAGAATAGTTTCACTTGAAGGTATTGTGTTTAATTGTTTCAGCAATCTTTATGAAGAGAAACTCTCTAATAAAATCCAAACTCTCTGAAGTTGTACATGCTGACATGAGGAACTCTCTGAAGAGCTGAGACCTGCTGAAGACTACTCTAGCTTCTGAAATGTTACAGTATCTAAAATAAAGAAGATCTGCTGAAGAAGACCTTCATCGTAGCATTTGGCCAAAGTCTGAAGGCTTTCTGATTAAAGACTTTAAATGCATCATCAAACGTCTTCCGCAAGTTTGTTCCAGTTAAGGAATGTTTTTAGAGACCCTTTATGCTGTCAAAATCATATTAGCTTAAAAGGGAACCTGTTGTACGTGTCAGTATTGTGTCACAGACTGCACATCTGCAACACAAAGTCAAAAGCTTTTTGGAGATTGTCTCACAACGTCTTTAACAATATTTAATGCTATCTCTCAATGGTGGTTAAGCAATCTTCAATGGATAAATTTCTGGACTCTATAAATTGCTTCATGAAAGACTTTGAGGCTATGTCCAAAGAATACTTGGTTGTTTAGCCTGAAGAGGCTGTGTCCAAAGAATACTTGGTGTTTATCCTGAAGAGGCTGGGGTCAAAGAATACTTGTAACTGATTAGTTAGTGGAAAATCCATTGCTTGTTGGCTTTGGGACTGGACGTAGCTCATTGTGTTGGTGGGTGAACAAGGATAAATTCTTGGCTAAGTCTTCTCAACCCTTATCTGTTATTAACTGTTGTTTTATCTAAAAAGAAGGGTTAGGATATTATTGAATTAAACTGTTTAAACATAAGCTTTCAAAAATACGTTTCAAAACAGTTTAAGAAATCAGTTTTAGTGAACCTACTGAAAAGATTTTTAGCAAGTATATCTTCCAGTTTCTGAAAGTTGCTTCTAGTCTTTGTGAAAACTCTGCTTGTGAATAGATTTCCAAGAAAATCTGTTTAAACAATTAAAACACTATTCAACCCCCTTCTAGTGTTTCTTGTTGTTTCTACAGTTGGTATCAGAGCTCAACCTCGGGTTGAGCATCTAACAAGTGCTGAGGGAAGAAGATCCAGATGGAAACCTATACAAGCTACAGTGCTTACATCTCGGAAGGAGCATTTGTCACCAGACCTCCTAAGTTTAAAAGAAAAGATTATTTCTACTGGAGAGAGCACATGAAGCTATTCATAGAAAGCAACAATCTTGATCTCTGGGATATTGTCACTAAAGGAGATTACATTCCCATGAAGAATGGAGAGCCCATATGATAGCCGGATAGGTGTAGGATCTAGAATTGAGCAAAACCAACCAATTAGAATCACAATTAAGTAATTAATTGTGAAATATAGGTGCTGGAACAACAACTATATTCACGCAAGAAAGTGAAGGAAAATGAGAGAAAATGAAAGAAAAAGTGGAGAGGAAGAAATGGGAAGGACGCCACTGAAGCAAGAATCCTCTTGCAGCAGATAAGTCCAATGCCAGACGCCACTAATTCAGGAGAATTAGATAAGTCTCAGTATGGTTTGAGCAACAACCACCAAGACTCACTCAACTCACAAAGGGAGGAGAAAATTTAGCATAATGCCTTTACTTCAAAATTCAATGTGTTAATTACAAGAGAAGAGACTCCTTTATATAGGAGTGGGGGTGAGAGGGGGCGGCCACTTACATGAGGGAAGGGGGAGAAAAATAAAAGATGAGTGAAATCCCATCCTATGTGGGATTTGAACCCATGCCCCTAATGGTTTATGGCTAAGCTAAGCCTTAAGCCAATAAACCTAAAAAATAGCGCCCCTTTTCACAAGGAAAAGAAAGATGAGGTAATTTTCTATCTTAGGTGGGATTAGATCCCATGACCTCCTAAACCTTGTAGCAAGGTATCCTACTAACCAATAAAACCCAACTATATGGGCGCCCCTAATTAAGAAAAAGACTAATATGTCCTAATTACATCATAAAGCTAATTACATCATAAAGTCCTAATTACATTGATTCCTAATTAAGTTGAATCTTGTTTGTTGACTTTGGCTTCTTGGTCAATGGTCAAGGGTTGACCAAGGGTTGACCCTCATGAAGGAAGACTCATGCTTGGTTCAGCTCCAAACATTTCAAGCAGCTCCAATGTTGACTCTAGCCATCAGCTGTCAGTCTAGAGGTCCACTGACTGGTTGTCATCATCCCCTCCCCCTTGAAAAACATTTATCCTCAAATCTGAAAATGAGAAGAATATAAGGGGTAGAAAAGAAATAAAAGGTTGGATGACAAAGAGGAGAAGGTGGAGGCTTCCCTTTAGGATTAGTGAATCCTTGCTAGGTCTTCAACAATGGACATCCTTGCGCACCTAGTCAACATAGAAAAGAAGATTCATTATTCCCAAGCATGCAACCTCTAATGCTCATAGCAATAGTACTTGGGAATCATGTAGGGAGCTTTAGTGAAAGAAAGAAAGGAAGTGGAAGAAAGAAGGGAAGTGGAAGAAGAAGAAATAGGAGAAAAGGTTAGAGGAAACTCCCTTGTAGCGTTGCTACGTCCTCCTTCCTTAATCAGCAGCTCCCTTCCTTGATCTCCTTCAAAACAATTAAGATCAGCAGTTTTGAATTGATGAAGTAATAACATGACTTCCCTTTTATTTTTTTTGTCTCTCTTTGGTTTTCACCTTTTCTATCATCACTCTTGATGTTTCTTCTTTCTTTTTCTTTCTATCCTCATCTTCTATTTTAAGTCTCTTAATTTTCTCAAGTTCTATCTCTCTCTTCATGTGAGATTGATCCTCACATATTTCTTGGATTGACATTGGCATCAAAGTAATTTTAGCTCCATCATGTTTAAAAGATATTTGATTAGAGTATCCATCGTGGATGGCTCTCTTATCAAACTGCCAAGGCCTACCCAACAAGATATGTGTGGCATCCATAGGTACAACATCACAAAGAACATTATCATCATAATCACCTATGGAAATAAAGATGAGAGTTTGCTTATTTACTTCCCTTTCCCCATCATCACATATCCAAGATAACTTGTATGGTCTTGGGTGGGGAGTGGTAGATAAACCAAGTTTTTCCACCATTCTTGCACTTGCAATGTTAGTGCAACTTCCACTATCAACAATTAGGGAGCAAATCCGTCCCTCTACCATGCATCTAGTGTGGAAGAAAGTTTTCCTTTGTTCATCTTCTCTTATTATTTGATTTCCTAGGGACCTTCTCACCATGCAAAGTTTACCCTCGGCCCTATATACTTCTTTCTTAATTTCATTCTCTTCTTCACTAGTTTCTTTTTCCTCATCCTCACTTGCACTAGTGTACTCTCCATTCTCTTTAACCAACATTGCCCTTCTATTTGGGCATTGGGAAGCTATGTGTCCCTTGCCATCACACTTGAAACATTTGATGTTTCTTGTGGAGGTAGAGGGCTCTTCCTTTTTAGTAGAAGGAGTGGGGTTAGAAGTAACCCTAGGAACCTTAGGTTCCTCCTTCTCTTGGCTCTTTCCCTTATCTTCTTTTAGGGTTTCCTTGTTCCTAGTTGTAAAACTAGTGTTTCCTCTTTTATAGCTACCCTTTCTTTTTAGTTGAGTTTCAATTTTAATAGCTTGGTGTACCAAGTCCTCCATTTCTACATAAGGATGTAATTCCACTATGTCCCTTATGTCGAAATTAAGTCCATTGATAAACCTAGCCATAGTTGCTTCACTATCCTCAACTATGTTGGCCCTAATTAAAGCAAGTTCCATTTCCTTAAAGTACTCATCTACACTCTTAGATCCTTGCTTAAGAGTTTGGAGTTTGATGTGCAACTCCCTAGTGTAATGTTGAGGTATGAACCTCTTTCTCATGATGGACTTCATTTCCTCCCAAGAGGAAACCAAAGGAGCATTGCACCTTCTTCTTTCAGCCTGAAGCTAATGCCACCAAACTAAGGCGTAGTTCTTGAATTCTAGAGAGGCAATTTTAACCTTTTCCTCTTCCCTATACCTATGGCAACTAAAAATTTGTTCAATTTTAAGTTCCCATTCTAGGTATTGTTCTAGGTATTATGGCTAAGCTAAGCCTTAAGCCAATAAACCTAAAAAATAGCGCCCCTTTTCACAAGGAAAAGAAAGATGAGGTAATTTTCTATCTTAGGTGGGATTAGATCCCATGACCTCCTAAACCTTGTAGCAAGGTATCCTACTAACCAATAAAACCCAACTATATGGGTGCCCCTAATTAAGAAAAAGACTAATATGTCCTAATTACATCATAAAGCTAATTACATCATAAAGTCCTAATTACATTGATTCCTAATTAAGTTGAGTCTTGTTTGTTGAATTTGGCTTCTTGGTCAATGGTCAAGGGTTGACCAAGGGTTGACCCTCATGAAGGAAGACTCATGCTTGGTTCATCTCCAAACATTTCAAGCAGCTCCAATGTTGACTCTAGCCATCAGCTATCAGTCTAGAGGTCCATTGATTGGTTATCATCACCATCCCAAGAGCTGAATGGACCAGTGAGCAAAAATCAAATGTTCAACTCAATGCTTAAGCCAAACTCTACCTGGTGTGGTCCCTGAACAAATCTGATTATGAAAGGATCAAAACATGCATATCTGCCAATGAGATTTGGAATTCCCTAGCATCATTAATCTATGAAGAGATTGAAGATGATGGCTTCACCTCAGAAGAATCCACCTCAGGAATAGAACAAGATTCATCTGATAAAGAAAATCTATGCTTAATGGCAAATCAATCACCTTCAGAAGATCCTGATCCTAAGGTAACATCCTTAACTTTTCTAGATGAATATAATGATCTAGTTGATAACACCAAGGAACTCTTCAGAAAGTATAAGAAACTTTCAAATGGATATGCTGTTGCATGCAACAAAAACAAAGATCTTGAAAAAGAGAATCTTATACTCAAAGAAGAGTTTCAGAGAAAGGAGAATAGTAGTTCCAAAAGTCTACTTGAAGAAAAACAGAAACTTCAAGGACAGATTATGGAACTTAATAAGGACCTAACCAACTTTACTTAAGGAACTAATAATCTTAACAGATTGTTGGAAACTCAGAAAAAGCTAAATGATAAAAGAGGCTTAGGTTTCTCTGAGAAACTATCTCCTAAATAATTAGATTCTATGTTACCTAAAAAGGATAAGAAAAAGGTTGATGGGTGTCCTCATTGTGATAAACATAGATTATTTAAATCTGAATGTAAACAGGAAGAGGAACCTATACCTGTAACTGACCATGGTGGACCCAAAAAAATATCGGTACCAAAACTCCTTATCATTTCTCTTGTAGATGTGTTGAACAAATCAAAGAAAACTCCCAGAATCACTAAAGAGGAATGGATGAGAGGAACTTTCAATGAGAAAAAGGTGTATGTCTCAAGAGTTTTCAACACAAGCTACTGAAAACACACACTGCATCTCAAGAAGAAATGTTGAGTCTTAGTAAATACATATCTTCAACTCAAATCATTAAGTATCCCTGCTGGTAACACTATTCAATACTGCAATTTTAATTATCTAAGATTATTTGAAAATTTGTGAAAATATGTGTGCATGTAACTATCTGAAATGCATGAACCTTCTGAAAATGTGTGTGTGCTGAAATTCATATCTGCTGAACTGTATGAACTTGCTGAACACATATACTTTCTGAAATTGGCACTTGATGATGTGGCACTTTGATACGATAGGCTTTTCACCTATCCTCTAAAGTTGCACGATCGCACGAGTCCCCATGTTTGTGCAGCCTGTAACTACCATCATTAATGCTATCTGAGTCTATATATAGAGCGTGGGAAACAATTCAAATCTTTCACTCGCCCCTTACTTTCTCTCTGCTGCTACGTGTTCCTACAATCTTTAAGCTCTTAGAAACTCTCTGCTCTCAAGTGTCAAGCCTTACCTAACCCTACTCTCTGCACATTACCTCCTGTTCTTCAATGGCTCCTAAGAAGAGTGATGATGCTTCACTAAAGGTTGGTGGAAAGATTGTCCCCAACAGGTGTGTCAACTTTAAAAGCCTTGCTAAAAATGGCTTTGACCTCACTGATTACTTCAGGAGTGCTGGATGGTTGTGTTGAGTCTCAAAGGATTAAATATATGAAATTAAACATATTTTGAGTCTCACCCTCTTAAGTTTTAATGAACAACAAATATAAAATGTAAAAAGTATTTATATGATACTATGCTCTCACAGGATGTTGCACCGTTTTAGATCATATTGTCTGTGTAAAGGATCATCTGAAAGATCAACTTCATCTGAAGAGTGTTTATCATCTGAAGAGTGCTTATCATCTGAAGAGTGTTTATCATCTGAAGACTTGAAGATCATCTGAAGTACTCTATGCATCTGAAGGCTGAAGGTATCAAGTTTAAGGTTTGACCCAAGAAGACGTTACTATGTAAGAAGAGCGTTCATCCCAATGGTCTAACCCTTTTCAGCATAAGAATCAGAGCTGCTTTCTCTCCTCGTTCAAATATTTAGCATTTTTAAGGAAAGTCTGCAAAGCTGTTGTACCTGCTCAAAAGCATTGTGTGCACAGACATGCTACACCTAAGACTGCTCAGAACGTGTTGGACAGAGTGAGTCTCAACGTCTCCTGAAGCATTTAATGCTATTTGACAATGGGCAACATTTTTCTCGAAGACTATAAATATGCTCATGCCGATTGAAGCAAAGTAGAGAAGCAAAGTTATCAAAGAAATCTTACTCTGCGTAAACGCTGCAAAAATACTCTGATATTTTTTGTACATTTGCTCGTTTGCTTATCCTGAGTAAATCTCAGTTACTTGTACACTTCTGATAAGTTCAATCTATCATATGAAGATAGTTGATTGAACTTCATCTATTTTTTTATCTTAAAACAGTTTGGGTTACAAGCCTGGAGAGGCTTATTGTCTGAAAGAATACTTGGGCTACACTTGGATAAGTGTCTGAGAGCCTGAAGAGGCTTGACAGAAAAGAAACAATACTTGTTGTAGAGCCTGAAGAGGCTTGACAGAAAAGAATACTTGTTGTAGAGCCTGAAGAGGCTTGACAGAAAAGAATATTTGTTGTAGAGCCTGAAAAGGCTTGATAGAAAAGAATACTTGTAATCTTGCAAGATTAGTGGAAATCCAGTGGTGGTTTGCCCTGGGACTGGACGTAGCTCACAAGTGGTAGTGAGTGAACCAGGATAAATTCTTGGCTAAGTTTCCTTTCCCTTAAACTCTTTCAATTCAGTTTTTAAACTAACAAAGGGGTTTAGAAAAGTTTTCAAGAGCGAAAATCTTAACATCAGACAAAACTATTTATCAAAACTGTCTTTGTGTCTGAACCAAAGTTCAGAAGGTAGTAACTTACGTCAGACGATCTTTATCATCTGAAGTTTTTACAGAAACTTTTTAAAGTATTCTCTAAAACGAAAAAAGGTTTCCATTGAAACACTATTTAACCCCCCTTCTAGTGTTTCCCTGTGTTTCTTACAGTTGGTACCAAAGCTTATCCTCGGGGTTAGCACCTAATCAGTGCGGAGGACAGAGATCCAATGAAAACTTCTACCAGCAACAAACAATATATCACTGAAGGAGTCTCTATCACGAGACCCCCAACATTCAATGGAGTGGATTACCACTATTGGAGGGATCGTATGAAGTTGTTTATTGAAAGAAACAACATTGATGTCTGGGATGTAGTTACTGATGGAGACTACGTGCCCATGCATGCTGGAGTGCCCATACCTAAGGCTGAATGGACCTTGGAGCAGAAGGCTCGAGTTCAATTAAATGCCAAGGCCAAACTCTATCTGATATGTTCCTTGAACAAGTCAGAATATGAGAAGGTTCATGGTTGTTCGTCTGCCAAGGAGATCTGGGATACGCTTGCAGCATCTCATGAAGGGACAGAGACTGTGAAACAATCCAAGATCAGCATGCTTGTACATCAGTATGAGATGTTCAAAATGGAAGAATTTGAAACTATAGACCAAATGTTTGGGAGGTTTCAGACGATAATCAATGGACTCAGGTCATTGGGAAGAACCTTTGAATCTGGAGATAATATTCGAAAGATTCTAAGGAGTTTACCAAAGTCCTGGAGACCCAAGGTTACTGCCATTCAAGAAGCCAAGGATTTAAATTCTCTTAGAATGGAGGAACTACTGGGCTCTCTCAAAGTCCATGAGCTTGAACTTGGGTTATATTCCTAAGAAGCAAAGAGGAAACCTTTGAGAATTTCACAATATTCTGTAAGAAGGTGCATAATGAAAAATGAATATGCATATCAGCTATCAAAAGTGATCATGGTGGAGAGTTTGAAAACTCAAGTTTCAGACTGTTCTGTGATGAGAATGGGATCTCACACAATTTCTCTGTGGCTAGAACACCTCAGCAAAATGGGGTTGTTGAGAGAAAGAACAGAAGCTTGCAAGAGATGGGAAGAACCATGCTCATTTCAAGCAATCTACCTAGATCCTTTTGGGCAGAAGCTGTTCACACAACATGTTACATTCAGAACAGAATTTTGGTAAGACCAATTCTCCAAATAACCCCATATGAATTGTGGATAGAAAGAAAACCCAACATTTCCTACTTCCATATCTTTGGATGTGAGTGTTTTATACTCAACACAAAAGATGATTTAGGGAAATTTGATGCTAAGTCTGACAAAGGTTTCTTTATTGGATATTCTGAATCTTCTAAGGCTTAAAGAGTGTATAACTCAAGAACTTTAACAGTAGAAGAATCTATCCATGTAAGATTTAACGATTTTAAAGAGACTGATAGGGAACTATCAGATCTTGAAGAGGATTTTGCAGGAATGAAGTTGAATCCCGAACTAAAGTCTGAAGGACATTCTGAAGGTCATTCTGAAGAACCTTCTGAACAAAAGTCTGAACCTACATCTGAAGCTGAACCTTCTCAGACCAACATTGTTGAGTCTCAGACAGAGTGTGTACCCTCTCACAATCGCGATTGGAGATACCGAAATCATCATCCAAGAGAGTAAATTATAAGTGACACCTCAAAATGAGTAAAAACAAGATCAAGATTCAGAAGCTTGAATAATCTTGCACTTCTCTCTGAGATTGAACCTAAAAACATTGAAGAGGCTCTGCATGGTGAAGGTTGGATCCTAGCCATGCAAGAAGAGCTGAATCAATTTGCTAGGAGTGATGTCTGGACACTTGTACCTAAACCCCATGGGAAAACTATAATAGGAACCAAATGAGTGTTCAGAAACAAGTTATTAGAATAAGGAAAAGTAGTTAGAAACAAAGCAAGACTTGTTTCTCAGGGCTATAATCAGCAAAAAGGTGTTGACTTCACTGAAACTTTTGCTCCTGTAGCGAGGCTTGAAGCCATTAGAATTTTACTAGCTTATGCAGTAAATAATGGGATCACCTTATATCAGATGGATGTTAAGAGTGCCTTTCTCAATGGGTTTATTGAGGCAGAGGTCTATGTTAGACAACCACCGGGTTTTGAAGACACTACTTTTCCAGAACATGTTTTCAAACTGAAAAAGGCTCTTTATTATGTGGATGACATCATATTTGGTTCTACTGATTCTTGTTTAGATATATGTGGATGACATCATATTTGGTTCTACTGATTCTTCATTATGCAAGGAATTTTCTGAACTTATTCAATCTGAGTTTGAGATGAGCATGATGGGGGAACTTAATTTCTTCCTAGGACTTCAGATTAAGCAACAATCTGATTATATATGGATCCATCAAGAAAAATATACAAAAGAAATGCTTAAGAAATTTAATATGAGTGATTGCAAGTCCATGACTACTCCCATGCATCCTTCTGTTGTTTTGAACAAAGATGAAGGGGAAGAACCAGTAAATCAAACTTTGTATAGAGGAATGATTGGCTCATTATTGTATCTGACAGCAAGCAGACCTGACATTATGTCCAGTGTATGTATTTGTGCCAGATTTCAATCTGATCCAAGAATTACTCATTATAAAGCTATAAAAAGAATTTTCAGATATTTAAATTGTACTACTAATCTTGGTCTTTACTTTAAGAGAAACAAGGATTACAGGTTAGTTGGATTTTGTGATGCTGATTTTGCTGGAGATAGAATTGAAAGGAAATCAACCAGTGGGGGCTGTCATTTCATTGGTAACAACATGATCAGCTGGTCCAGCAAAAGGCAAAGGATCATTGCTCTTTCCACAGCAGAAGCTGAATATATTGCTGCAGCCAGTTGTTGTTCACAACTGCTATGGGTAAAATATCAGTTAGAAGATTTTAACATTAATGTATCTTCTATACCTGTAATGTGTGATAACACAAGTGCAATTAATTTATCCAAGAATCCCATTCAACATTCTAGGGCAAATCATATAGAAATCAAGCATCATTTTATTAGAGACTATGTTCAGAAAGGAGTTTTTGATATAAAGTTCATTAATACTGAGCATCAATGGGCAGATATATTCACAAAAGCCCTGACTGAAGATAGATTTAAGTTCATAAGAAATAATCTGAATATCTTGGCTTTATCTGAAATATAATTGTTGAATCTAAATATGCATCTGAAGTTGTTGCATCTAAACATACATGATTGTCTGAATAACATGTATATGTGAAGCAACTCAGTCTGACGATGTGGCATGCTGAAACGTTTGGTCTTCTTCTCTGAGTAACTACTCTAAGCATGTTTGCACGATCTCTGAAACTTCAACTGTCAGCATTACTATGTGTGACGACTATTTAAGAGATGTGTTTGCTACTGTTACAGGCTACTGCTCTCTCTCTCTCTCCAAGTGCAAACTGCTGCCTTTCTTGTGCCCTAAGTTCCTTGAAGCCCCTATGTATTCTTCATCTCCTTGATAGTTCATTACAATGACTTCCAAGAAATCGGCTGGTGGTCAGATTGTTCCTTCTAGGACTATAGACCTGGAGATGCTCCAAGCTGGTGGCATTGATCTCACTGACACCTTCAAAGCATGTGGTTGGATTAATTTCTTCTCTACCATTGACTGTGCATGGCATGAACAGAGTGTGGTGGACTTCTGGAAAAATGCTCGAGATATTTCTTTCCAGGATGGAAGGTATCAAGGCTTTGAAACTAAGGTGATGGGTATAAAAATCTTTGTGGATGCTGACACCATTGCTGCCGTAACTGGTGTTCCCAATACTAGAGATATGTTCATTTCAGAATGGGAAGTAAAGAATGGCGGAGTTAAGAGATTTACCCCGAAGTTGTACGTGATTGAAGACCCAAGTGATCTAAGAAGCTCTTACATGCATCATAAGGCAAGGATTCTTCATGCCATCTTGGGATGCTGTATTTTTCCCAAACATGGAAGTAAGAATCATGTGTCTGAGCTAGAAAGATTCTGCATAATCCATCTTTTGGACAAAAAGCCTCTTAATCTACCCAAGATAATCCTCTACAATATGATGAAAAGGTTAAATGATTCTGCCTCAAGCTATACTCATACCACTCTCATCACAAAGATTCTGCTGAAGTTCAATGTTCCCATTGAAAGAGTGTATGACCACAAAGGTCCTGCTCTCTTCTCCTTGACCAACATCAAGAGGATGGGGATTGCTGTGAAGAAGCCCTCACCAGAAAGGACTTTGCTAGAAGAAGCTGTTCAAACCAAGGCTCGTAGAACTGGGAAAAGTCCTTTAGAGATTCTGGAAGAGGAGTTGCAAGGTGACACTCACAAAGACAAGTTTGTTTCTGCTCAGACTCCCACTAAAGTTCTGAAGAAGAAAAGAACAAAGCTGCTTCAGAAGAAAGAATCACTAGAAGGAGAAGCTCAGTTCAGAAAATCTGAACCTTCTCAGAGTATGTCTGCACATACTTCTGAGATTGTGGGTTAGGTTACTGAGAACCTAGCTTTTGCTACTCAGCCTACTCTCAACTCGGGAGGACAGGTAGATGACAATTGAGCCTGTCAAAGCCATCCCTCTTGCTACGAGTCTGCCTGAAGCTAATATCAGACAAGTAGTCACAGAGATTGAAGAAGAAGAAAGAAAGCAGAAGGAAGAACAAGAAAAACAAGACTATGCTCTTGCTGTTGCAGCTCAACAAGTCGTTCTTGAAGATGAAAGGCCTGAGCAAGCCAACAGGATAAAAAGAAGAAGAGCCAATGCTTAGACTAGAAGAAATCAAAGGAGAAGACTGTTGTCTCCTGCTGCTGATGCCCCTCAGAGGTTGACTAGAAGTAAAAGTATCCAACAAGAAGATGCTGCTGAGTTTCAGAAGGTTGCTGAAGCTCAAATAAAGAAGAAGTTGGAGGAACTGAGGGAGAAGAAGCTAGCTATTGAAGGTTCTAAGGCTCGTATTAAGAGACCTAGGGTTCTATTTGGAAATTTCTCATCCTCAGAAGATGAAGCCCCTCCTCCACCTAAAGCTATCAGCACACCAAGAGAAGTACCCTCACCTTCACCATCTTCTTCCTCTCTGTCAGGTTACTCTGTCTGGTTTGGTGGAAACCTTCCTGTTAGTATTCTGCTGAAAGAAAAAGAAAGGAATCAGTCAAGGCAACCTACCTATGATCTAGCTCTACCTATTCGCAGCAATGAACACTTGAACTGGGCTACTGAAGTGCCTCACAGATTCTACAATATGCTCACTTTTTTACGAACCAGAGTACCAAAGTTCCCAAAATTATATGAAGAATTGCTATTCTTCAAGGAAGCTTCACCATTTTTGTCTCACCCACCATCGAGGTTTTTGCTAGAAACTTCCTCAGAAGCAAGACAAAGGAGGATGCTCAGCTCAGGGGGAGGTGGTCTCTCAGACGCTCTTGAGAAGATCAAATATGGAGTCATCTTTCCTTGCAATAGGTGGAAAGCTTTAGATCCTTTCTCACAGGATCAACTCAATCTATCTCCTGATGAGTGGATCGCTGTCAGAATGCAGTGTCTTGAAGCAGAACTAATTGATCAAAGTTGTTCTAGATCCTTTGGCTGTAGAGATTTCAATCCACCTCTACCTATTCATACAAAGCTGTCAACTATTATTCTGGTGCAACCAGACAGGATAGTACCTAGGTATCCTTATGCTGACTTATTTTCTATCAAAGACAAAGGACCTGAAATAGTTTCACAAGGTGTTGGACCTCCAAGGGTGTTATCTGAAGAAGACTGGAGCAATCTTGTAGAATATATCTTCATCAACCAAGGCATGGATCATTCACTTTATAATGCCATGTAGGACTTTCACTGGAATCTTGTTCAGAAGGAAGGGAGTTCATCAGGAACAAGTTGGGATGACGCTGACTCTCAAGTGGTTGCAGGTTCAACTATAGTCGAAACTGCTACCTTCTTTAGAGGATGCTTTCCATTGTCTGATAGGGATCTCCATTCAGAGTGGATGGTGACATTCCCTTTTGTTTGCCCTGAATTTTATATCAGAGTGAAGGATCCTTTGCAGTATCACCTACCTACTGGTTTTCAGTACTTCAGATTCACCTGCAAGCATATCTCTCTCGTTTTCTATGAAGAGATTCTTGAAGCCGAAGTCAGTGTTTTAGTTGAGGAGAATGAGGAACTTCGTCTGAAGAATCAACAGCTTATGCAGAAAACAGATCAGATTTTAGAGACTCAAGCTCAGATTCAAGCTGGTCAAAATCATCTCCGAGAGGCTGTAGTAGCTAAACTGGAAAGGCAGAGACTGGCTATGCAAGAATTGCTTGAGAGAGCTCTGGGAAGCTTAAGACCTAGTTCATGATGATGTCTAGAATGATTCAGACTGTGTTTCAATGTTTATATCAATACGTGTTTCTTTTTTTAATCCATCAAGTTTTGATAGTTATCATTCTATGTGTTCTCTTTGCTGAAAATCAATCTTAACTGCTATCTGTCTGTTGCTTACCCTTTTTATTGATGCCAAAAGGGGGAGCAGTAATATGATGGGATTGATAGTTATGCAGTATGCAGTATTTACTATAGTACTACTAACAAAATCTGAAAGCAATGCAACAAGTACTTCAGAAGGAGAACAATTCAGAAGGAATATGATCATCTCAGATGAAATATTTGTTTAAGGGGGAGAATTTTCTCAACTAAAACCTTTTTCAGATTTTATCACATTTTATATTTGTCATCATAAAAAAGGGGGAGATTGTTGAGTCTCAAAGGATTAAATATATGAAATTAAATATATTTTGAGTCTCACTCTCTTAAGTTTTAATGAACAACAAATATAAAATATAAAAAGTTTTTATATGATACTATGCTCTCACAGGATGTTGCACTGTTTAAGATCATATTGTCTGTGTAAAGGATCATCTGAAAGATCAACTTCATCTGAAGAGTGTTTATCATCTGAAGAGTGCTGATCATCTGAAGAGTGTTTATCATCTGAAGACTTGAAGATCATCTGAAGTACTCTATGCATCTGAAGGCTGAAGGTATCAAGTTTAAGTTTTGACCCAAGAAGACGTTACTATGTAAGAGGAACATTCATCCCAATGGTCTAACCCTTTTCAGCATAAGAATCAGAGCTGCTTTCTCTCCTCGTTCAAATGTTTTGCATTTTTAAGGAAAGTCTGCAAAGCTGCTGTACCTGCTCAAAAGCATTGTGTGCACAGACATGCTACACCTAAGACTGCTCAGAACGTGTTGGACAGAGTGTGTCTCAACGTCTCCTGAAGCATTTAATGCTATTTGACAACGGGCAACATTTTTCTCGAAGACTATAAATATGCTCATGCCGATTGAAGCAAAGTAGAGAAGCAAAGTTATCAAAGAAATCTTACTCTGCGTAAACGCTGCAAAAATACTCTGATATTTTCTGTACATTTGCTCATTTGCTTATCCTGAGTAAATCTCAGTTACTTGTACACTTCTGATAAGTTCAATCTATCATTTGAAGATAGTTGATTGAACTTCATCTATTTTTATCTTAAAACAGTTTGGGTTACAAGCCTGGAGAGGCTTATTGTCTGAAAGAATACTTGGGCTACACTTGGATAAGTGTCTGAGAGCCTGAAGAGGCTTGACAGAAAAGAAACAATACTTGTTGTAGAGCCTGAAGAGGCTTGACAGAAAAAAATACTTGTTGTAGAGCCTGGAGAGGCTTGACAAAAAAGAATACTTTTTGTAGATCCTGAAGAGGCTTGACAGAAAAGAATACTTGTTGTAGAGCCTGAAGAGGCTTGATAGAAAAGAATACTTGTAATCTTGCAAGATTAGTGGAAATCCAGTGGTGGTTTGCCCTGGGACTGGACGTAGCTCACAAGTGGTAGTGAGTGAACCAGGTTAAATTCTTGGCTAAGTTTCCTTTCCCTTAAACTCTTTCAATTCAGTTTTTAAACTAACCAAGGGGTTTAGAAAAGTTTTCAAGAGCGAAAATCTTAACATCAGACAAAACTATTTATCAAAACTGTCTTCGTGTCTGAACCAAAGTTCAGAAGGTAGTAACTTACGTCAGACGATCTTTATCATCTGAAGTTTTTACAGAAACTTTTTAAAGTATTCTCTAAAACGAAAAAAGGTTTCCATTGAAACACTATTCAACCCCTTTCTAGTGTTTCCCTGTGTTTCAATGTGATTAAGGTGCAGAATTTCATACTGTTGTTTAGCTACTAAGGTGCAGAATTTCATACTGCTGAAGAACCTTGTGTTGATAAGGTTGCTGCACTTGCTAACAGTGACAAAGGTGCAAAATTTCATACTGTTGATCCTATGGAGTCTAAGTAAGAGATTGCTGCGGTGAGTCCAATTTCTGCTAACCCTTTGAGGACTGAACCTGCTGAGAATAATGATCCACCTTCTCTAAGTCCTCAACCTCTATCACCATTCAATGTTGATCTTTCTGATGAGAGGATGTCTACTCAACTGGACTTGGTACCCACTCTATCCAATGTTGTTGATTGGAATTCTAAAGGGAAATTTGTTTGGAAAGAGGAAGGCTTATTTGTCTATGAAGGCAACTTGATGTATAGGGAGAAGTTTCTGAAGCCTAAGTCAAGAGATATTTCCAGAAGGCCAACCTTTGACAAGGTCATGCCCATAATAAGCTTTGATGATTTTCTCAAATCAGCCGAGTTTCCTTATAGATTCCTCCAACCTGCTAAAGCTCAAAGAAAAAGGTTGCCCAAGTGTCCTATTTTTTTGTTTGAGGAGCTGTTGTATTTTAAAGACCATTTGCCACTGCACAAGCAAATTGGTTTGCATTTGGACTCTCTTGAGGATGCCAGATAAAGAAGAATGGCCAAAGCTTTAGGGGGAGGGTATGATCAGATAGAAAATATTAGACAGGGAGTGCAACCACCCAAGCATTACTTGAAGAGAATTGATGTGGATTCATCTGATGCAGTGAGAATACCTGCTGAAGATTGGATTCTCATTAGACATCTAAATATGGAAGCTGAAGTATACTCCAAGGACATTGCTGAAAATGTTGGGTGCAGAGGGTTCAAGCCTCCAACACATCTCACCATGAAGCCTTCAACCAAAATCTACTGGCAACCAGACAGGATTGTTCCAAAGCTGCCGTTTGCTGAAGGTCCTGAAGATAAAAAGAAGGAATCAAAATTTTATTCTGCTTGTAACATCCTAAAATTTCTAGAACAAAAAAAAAATAAAAGGAAGAAAAAATAGTAGTATCATTATTGTCTTTTATTATGAATAATAATAATTAATTAAAACGAGGGATGAGTGGGTTGGAGTAGGCCCAACCCAATTAGATGTTTATATAGGGGGAGGGGTTATCTATTTCACCTTACCCTTTGTTTCAAACGTCAGATAACCAAACCCTAGAGAGGAGAGAAGTGACTCCACAAGGAGAAGGTGCCGCAGAGTAGATCATCAAGGGAGTTCTACCATTCAGTTTCGATCGTCATCTCTAAGGTACGGGGGGAAGGGGTGCTGCTATATGTGTATGCTGGAATGCTGGGGTAGTGAGGGCAACCATAAGTCCCTCTAGGATTCTTAAATTTTAAATTATGAATGATGAATTGTCTGTAATATGATGAAATTCGTGATTGTTGTGATGATTACTATCATGTTCTTGTTGGAATTGAGAGTAGGAAGCGAGGTTGTCGAAAGGGGTCAAATTAGGATTTGGGAGAGAGATTTCATAAATTGGTTTGATTGTTGATTTAACTGTAATCTATTGATATAATTGATGAATTGATTGATTTTAATCGGTAAAAACGAGTCTAAACAAGTTAAGGACTTAAAGATTTGAGTAGGGATTGAAGAAGAGGGTTAAAAAGGGGTAAAAACGCAGGTGCAGTCGTTCTCGGGATGCTGGTAATCGATTACACCAATCTGCAATCGATTACCAGGTGTTCTGGGCAGAAAACTCGAAGTTGAGCCTCTGGTAATCGATTACAAGGATGTTATAATTGATTACCAGGTTACCAGTCCTCTGGTAATCGATTACAGACACCCTGTAATCGATTACCAGGCCTAATATTTGGGTATTTGCTTCTGGTAATCGATTACAGGCTTCTGGTAATCGATTACCAGGTCTAAATTTGAGATGTGAGTGTTGTTTTGATGTAATGTAGTGATCCTTTACTTATATGATGGATGTTTACCTAATTTATGAATAATTTTGTGGGATTGATGAGAATAAAATGGATGTATAGAGTGTATTAATTGTGGCATGAAGTATTATGGTGTGAGTATCTTATGTGATATTCTATGTTAATAATATTCGTTATGTGATGTGGAGTGATTAGGGTAGAAGAGATTGTATGAGATATATGTGAAATAATGATGATAATGCATTGAGCATAGAGATTGTATGAGATATATGTGAAATGATGATGACACATTGAGCATAGAGAATGTGTGAGAAATATGTGAAATGATGATGATGCATTGAGCATGAGCATATGATGTATGAAATACATGAGATACATGAGTAGCCAGACGTGGTGAAAAATACCCTAGTGATAAGTGAAAATTATATGATAAATTATAACACTTTTTAATTCACTTATCAAGGATAAAATAGTATTTTTGCCCCAGTTTAATCCCTTTTTATTTAATATCAGATAAATTGTATTTATTAATCTTGGATTTGAATTTGATGCTATTTTGATAGAAATATTGTTGACTTTTGCAGGATATTGCAAAGATTTGATTTGAAGGAAAGATAGCATTAAATGAGGGAGATATCTGCAAGATTTGAGTTTGATTGAAACATTTAATAAAGATTTGAAGAAGATTTGAGGCAATCAGTGAGGAGATCACTGCCAATCAAACAAAGATTCTGCAGACAACCTTCCCAATTAAATCCAAGATGCTCAATAAATGCAAGAATTCATCATGAAAAAGGGAAACAAGGAAAGAAAAATCAACCAAAAGCAGTCTTGGGGAGAGATCAAGATAAAAAGAGAAAGTTTGAAGCTGCAGGACGCATTCTGCGCTTCAACCTGCACTGTAGCGCAGGGTGAAGCGCAGCTCTCTAACTTCTGCGCTGCAAGCTGCGCTGTAGCGCAGGGTGAAGCGCAGATCACGCTGATTCTTGCCCTGTTGCTGTTTTTAGATAGATTTCTCCCCATTTTTCTTTGTCTTTCCTTAACCTATAAATAGGACCTCATTGCACCAGATCAAAGTGTTCACGATTATTGTAATTCAGTCATATTTCAGTGATAATGCACCAGAGCTATTTTAGAGTAGGAGAGGAGGAGTGCTTCACAAGGATTGAAGATGGTGACATCATCTTCGGTGGTTTGTATGGCTAACTTGTGTAGTTAACTCTCCATTAGGATTGGATGTAATTGATTCTATCCCCAAGTGTATGTAAACTGTATTTTATTATTTCATGAGCTCTCTGTCTATAATATTGGTAATCTTATTCTGTGCTTAATTCCTAACTTCCACGCTTGCGCCGGAGTTATAGGCTAGATTCGACTAGGATTGAGGATGGGGGAGCGGATTCTGAAGAAACCCATTCTCTGAGTGAATAAGAGGACTCGGTATCCAGTGAACCGAAACATGGGCGTTGCTAGTGATTGATGGGTAGTGTGAGTACTCTAATGAAGGGCGTCTACAGGATAGGCATGGTTATTAAATTACCGATAGCAAAGAATTAGTTGATTGTCAATCCAGGAAGAGATAACGTGGATATATTCTAATGAGTGATGGGTAGTGACAGTACTCTAGCGAAGGTGCGTCCAGAGGAGTAGGTCTCGTTTATCAATTAATTCTTTTACAAACAGAATAAAAGAAAGCAAAATAAGCCGAGGGTAAGTCTTTCATTTGGGAGAGCCCGCATGGATTACCTTTGAGTGTGTGAGGCTGCTGGTAACTCGGGGTCTTAGCAATATAGTTTGTCTACAGTATTATAGAGTAAACCTAAAATAATAGATAGTTTTTACATGCACGAAGGGTGTGATGATATGAAGTCCAATCCTAATCCAAGTAAAGCGTCTCTAACTCTTCCTTTCTATTTCTATTGATTATTTATTTGCTATTTACAATTTCCTCAACAATACTCTCATAAATTCGTTGTTTTCCCTTGATAATTAAATCACGACTATACGCGAATTGACCGTTCCCTATGGATACGATACTCTTCTTACTATTATACTATTGGATTTTTGGTTCGCTTGCCAGAAACCCATCAAGTATTTTTGGCGCCGTTGCCGGGGAACCGTTTCCAATTCGTGTAGACCTTGGCGGTCTAGTTATCAAGTTTTTATTTTAGGATTTTCTTTATTTGTTTATTATTCTTATTATTTTTAGGATCTATTATTATCTTAGGAAAATTCTTGTTTTATCTAATTCTCTTCAACACTTACATTTTTCAAAGTTTCTTGTTTATGCTTCTGAGAGGTCAGGCGTCTCCCAATCAATTACAGTTCGACCTGGAAATAAAAGGACGTCGCGAAAGAACAGAGGTAGGAACTCAAGAAGGAGAAGAAGGACAATTGTTGAGGAACCCAAAAACATGGCAGAGGAACATCCAAAAAGGACTCTAGAAGATTATATCTCCCATCAAGGACCACGTCACTTCTCAAGCATTGTGTTACCACCAAACACAAGAGCTTTGGAGTTGAAGACTGCACACCTCAACCTTATTAGTGCACATCAATTCGCTGGATTGGATCATGAAAATCCAAATGCTCATCTCTCTAATTTTTATGAATTGATTGGTACTATGGGATTCGATGAAGGTAATTTGGAATCTGTTTACTTACGCTTGTTTCCTTTCTCTTTGATAGGTAAAGCTAAGGAATGGCTGCAATCACACCCAAATCAAAGTCTCACCAATTGGGGTGTGGTTGAGGAGAAATTCTTGACAAGATTCTTCCCACCAGGGAAGCAGATAGAAGCCAAGGCAGATATTTCCACGTTCAGACAAGGGATTGATGAGCCACTATGTGAAGCTTGGGAAAGATACAAGTCTATGCTGCGCAAATGTCCCAACCATGGCTATGAGGATATAGCCCAACTCAACATATTCTTCCAGGGACTTCGTTCAGATTCAAGGTCATTCATAGATGCGGCAACAGGTGGAACTATCTTATCCCAGAAGTTGATCGAGCGCTAGAAATCATCAACCACTTTGCACAGAACGACCAACAAGCTCAAAGTGGAAGACAGCCTATGCAATTACCAAAGAAAGGGATGCTGGAACTCAATCAAAGTGATGCTCTGTTAGCTGAGAACAAGCTCATTAAACATCAACTAGAAGCACTCACTGAGACGTTAAAGACACTCCTTCAACAATTCAAAGCTGTCCACTCACCACCCATCCAAGCCCAACCATTGATTTGTGATTTCTGTGGAGGTGACCATCTAAATGGTCAATGTGTTAGCCAAGGAACACAACCAGAACAAGTCAACTTCATGGGTAACCAGGGAAGGAAGGGGAATTACTCCAACAAATAAAAACAATCAATATTCACAAGGTTGGAGAAATAACCAAACCAACTCAGGTTGGAGTCAAAATGGAGGACCAAGACAACCACCTACCAACAACAACCTTCAACATATGATAAACTGAACACTTTGGAAGGTAAAATTGATGACCTTGTGCAAAAATTTAGTGGATTCAAGACAACTACTGAGGCATCAATCAAGACTCTAGAGAGTCAAGTGGGTCAGTTAGCAACTGAAATGGCAGAGCACAGGCAACAACACTTCTCAGCTGTGACCTAAACCAATCCAAAGGAACAATGCAGCTTGATTGCTACTGATGGCAACAAATCAGAAGAGGAGGAACTTGATGAGGAAGAAGAAATAATCTTTGAAGAACAATTGATTCAAGAGGAAGTTGTTCAACAAGATGAAGAAGCAACACAAAAGGAACATCATGAAGAGAAGGTCTTAGTCACAAGTAAGTCACTTGACCCAGGTAGGTTTACTATACCCATCTCTATTGGTAATCTACCTCCTACTCATGCTTTATTAGATCTTGGAGCGGGCATCAATTTGATGCCGCTATCATATTTTAACAAGTTGAGTAATGTGAAGGTCAAGCCTGCAAATGTGAAGTTACTTCTTGCAAATAAATCTGCTCAATGCCTTCATGGGATATTAGAGGATATTTAAATCAAAGTGGATAAATTTTCATATGTTGTAGATTTCTACATTGCAGAGACAGAGGAGGAGGATACTAAAGTCTCCCTAATTTTAGGAAGACCCTTCATGAAAGCTGCTAAAATGATCATTGATGTTAATTGAGGAAAATATGAATTGAGCTCAAAAGATGAAAGTATTACGTTTCATAGAGGTACGCCCAATTTACAACAAACTGATGCTATTTCCAAAAATCCAACAAAGCTGCCAGGCTCCGAATTTCTGAGGAAGCCTAGAATGAGGGTAAAACATCCAGAGTCAATATGGGAGTTCAAATTTAAGAGGAAAAGGACATCAACATCTGATACTGAGGAAGACAGTGACAATGATGGAAGAATCAAAAATTGGCATGGAGGATGGGAGCTCAAAGGAAGAACTGGTATGGAGTCAAACATCATCCTCCACTTGAGGCCACCATAAAAGGGTTGAGTAACCAGGCGTTGAGCTAAAAGACGTTAAACAAGCGCTTCCTGGGAGGCAACCTAGTCTTTGTAAGTTTTCATTTAATTTTCATTTTGGCAATTTTTAGTTTTAGGATTTACCTGTGTAATTAGGAAATTGTTAAAATGGGGATCTAAATCTAAAAGGATTGCATGGAATCAAATAGGAGTAGCAGAAGCAGAGGGAATACTGCAAATCTGCGCTTCAACCTGCGCTGTAGCGCAGGTGAAGCGCATAATTAAAATGAAAAACCTGACTCTCTAACTTTTTCGCTTCACCCTGCGCTGTAGCGCAGGGTGAAGCGCAGTGGAACGCTTCAACTTCTGAAGCAGTACGCGCTCCACTTTGCGCTGTAGCGCAGGGTGTAGCGCAGGAAGCGGGACTTTAAGTTCTGAATTTGGAACGAAGGAGTTCATTTTGAACTTCCTTTCGTTCTATTCCTTTGCGTTTTCTCTGATATTCCTAACCTTTGCTTTGTCTTTTCTCACTCATAGCCTTCATTTTCAGTTTCTGAGCTTATACTAGGTATTTTTTTTATAGTTTTCTTTCTTTTTAACCGATTGAAATTTTGATTTTTTTATTTTATTTGAGCATAACCTTAGGATAGGAATCTTGGGACTCTAGGAACCTTTAGGAAAGAAATAATTGTTCATAATGCTTTAAATTAGATTGCATGTGGTTAGGATTCTTTGTGAGTTATTCATGTTTGCTCAGGTGGTAGTTTTTGAGTGCCCAATGATTCCTGCAAATTATTTTGTTGGTGCATGTATGTTTAATTAATTGCTCTAATAGTTTTGCATGCCCATACATAAATGATTGTGCAATATTGCATGTTACTGATGACATGATTTTTGAGCATGAGTTTGATTCTCACTTTGCCTATTTAGAATTGTTTAGGACTTGCTTTTGTAACACCCGCGTTTTACCGTTTTTGCCGTTTTAAGTGTTTTATTGGATTTTCAGTGATTAAAATTATTTTTAATCATAAAAATTTATATTTTTGGATTTAGAATTAAATTTCCTATTTTTAGGGAATTTCTGGGAATTTTTGGGGTTTTTCTGTGAAAGTGACCTTTTTGCCCCTTCTCTCTCTTGAACCGGGCCCGAATACTCTTGATCCGGGCCAGAAAAATTTGCGCAACCCTTCCTTTCCTCCTTCTAGAAGTCGTGCATGTCTTGTGTGTGTGCATGAAGGACATTTGTCCACTTCACACTTTGTTTCTAGACAAGTGTCAAGCTTAGGGAAAAGTAAGACATTAAAACACCAAAATTCATTACTCTTTCTTTTTCCACATGCAAAGCTTAGAAATTCTCTCATTTTCTCTCTTCCTTTTCTCTCTTGGCTGTGAACTATCCATCAACTTCTCTCAAAATTTTTCATCTCCCCTTAAACACATCAAGCCAAGGTTCCATCTTTGAACCAAAGCTTCCATTTCTAAGCTTTCTAGCCTTGAAAAATACTTGTTGGTGACTAAAGGAGGCATCTTTGGGGGCTATTTTGGGACCAGAATTCTGCACTCATTTTCTTGGAAATTTGAGGTAAAGGGGGGGAGAACTTGAACTCTAGTAGGATTGGTAACTAGAGTCAAGGATTTGCCCTTAAAATCCTTGTTTTTACTCTTGTTCTCCTTGAAAAAAAATCACTTTTTGAGCTTTTCTTTGAGCAAATGTTTTGGATTCTTGGAGCTGGGTTGTTTACATGTTTTTAAGTTTATTTTGATGCTTGGAATTTGCCTGGATTGTGATTGTTGGTGCATGCAAGCCAAGAAACAATTTTGGAAAAATTTTCCCCTTTTTCCTCTAATAGCTCTCGGCCTTGATGGATTTTGGGGCTGCATGTGTTTCAAAATTTTTTTGGTGCTTAGAATGTGTTTGTATGATGAATCTATGAACATGCATGAAGTTGGTTGAAGGTATACAGTTGTTTTGGATGATTGATCTTTGAAAAATAGTGTTTATGAGCTTGAAAATGGAGTTATGAACTTTAATGTGTATGTGGATGATTTTGAGTGGATTAGTATGATATTTGGCATTTAGATTGTTTGTTGATGAATGTGTGAAGTTTTGGTGAAGATTGGATGTTGTGAAAAATTTGAAGTTTTGATGAACATTCAAGTTGTTCTTGATGAAACTCATCAAGAATACCTTTTTGATCTTAAAAAGGTCAAGGGTATGTTGAAAACATGTTTATGGGCTTTGGTGGTCCAAAAGGACTAAGAAGCAATTTTACAAGTAAAAGTACTAAAGTGCAATTAAGAATAAGTCTTTAAAAATAAATAAAACAAATTCAGATTTCCAATTCCAACCAAGTAAAAGTCAACTTAAAGGTCAATATTTTAGGTTGCCATGACTAAAAATAAGTTCCTAAGAGTTATAAAACCTTTAGGCTTTTAATTTAAGTTTAAAACCTTTAAGAAAAGGAGTTAAAGACTCATTAAAAGTCAATCAAGATTAGATTATGAAATTAAAAGTTAGATTGGAGTTGGACTTCAACTCTAATCCAAGTTATTAAGAAATTAAAACTTAGAAATTAATTAGTAGACTTAGCTAATCTAATTACCTAAGTTAAATTAACATAATCTACTTAAGTTAATTAAGTAACGAATGATTAATTAAGGTTAAAGTTAATTAACCTTAATAAAAGTATTAAGTAATTAATTAGTAATGATGATTAAGAATTAACTAACTATGATTAACCTTAATCAAATGTAATTAAAAGCTTAGTCCAAAACTAAGGAAGAGATTAAGACTTAATTAAGGAGGATTAAGATTAATTATATCCCAGTTAATGAAGATTGATTAAAAGTTAAATCTAATCTTAATTATTTATACAAGAAGAATTAGGATAAGTAATACCATCCATAAGACACAATCATAAGTCTTAGTAAATTATAGGACTTAAGTGGACATGATTATTAAGAACATTAGTACAAACTACTATAAAAGATTATAACCAACACCCTCTTTCTTCATAAAACTTGAGAAGCTTAGTGAGAGAGTGCGGTTCCAACCCAAGGTAGGGTTCGGTTTTCCTTTAAGGAAAGACATTGAATTCAGGCCGTGCCACGGGGATGTGGTGACGTTGAATGGTTCAATGGGCTTTGCCTGTAAGGATGTGAATGTTGTGAGCATTGTTGTGTGACATGCATCATGAAGCATTGTTGATGTTCGAGGTTCAAAACCTTATGACCTATATAACAGTAGCACTTAGTACAGTGTGAAATCGGTTGGAAAGGGTGCAACTGGGTTTTGCAAAGAACGCCAGTGGGTCCTCAAAAGGGACGCCAGCCCTGAGGATAGCCTAGCTCCCGGAAGATCTCAGGTGACGTAGATTAGCTCCCTACCGTCGAGATTGGGGAACCCAACTTAGCTATTCCTGTCGCTCTCATGATTTTCGGGTCAGTTGAGATTGTCTGGAAGAACGCTTAAATGATTTGGCCAAAATGTATGAGCAATGCTCTTTGTACCAATGCTAGTACAGACTCTAACTCCTGACGTGCTGTGTATATATGGTCGGGCAGCTGCTATGTGCTCTGCCTATGGTGATGTTTCCCCGGGCCCGCATGCATTAGATATTGCATTATAATAGTAAAAGTTGTGTTCATATGAGTACACCGTGATGAGATGTCGTGACTGCTTATTGATTCGACTGTGTGGATTGCCTCTGTGTGTGTGCTCTAGTTTGCTGTATCCTACATGCTGTGAGTTCATGCGATGTTCTCACCCTTCTTTTCTATCTCTTCTTTCTATGCTCTTCTCGTCACGTTGGCAGTCGGTATCGAGGACTTCCGTCATGACGTCGATGCAGGTGTGAATCAGATGGTTGCCGAGGGGCACCCGGAGGGTGACGGGTATCCCGCCCAGGTGTGAGTTCTATGGGGGGGGGGGGAGTTTGTGTCACCATCACGCTCCCCAGACTTCCTCTTGTACCTAAAAGGACTAGGTTGTGTTGAGTCTAGGTAGTACGCAGCTCTGATTTAGGAATCTCTTCTTTTGTATTCTGTTAGAGGTCTCATTTATTTTACTACCGGAACTTATGTTTTAATGTGGTCATGTGGGTATTCGAGAGGTACATCGATGCTACTTAATATGTATGTATGTATTTATGTCATACTGTTTTATGTTCTCTCAAGGTCTTTAACCATGTGTATGTTGTGTATGCGAGTAAGGTGTTAATTCTTTCGACGCTTACGGAAAGATAAGTTTTTGAAAGGGAAGGAAGGGATATTTCATAAGTACTTAAAATAAAGCTAGAGAGGTAATAGGTCAATGACACCTAAACCCTTTTAAAAAATAAAAAAAACTTCCGCATTTTTTACGTTCTACTTCGTTGGTCACGTGTAATGCATGTGGTACTTTTAGTGGTAACTAGGGGTATCACAGCTTTAACTGATCACTTTAGCATGTCTTAATTAATTAATTGGCATTTATTTGGTAATATTTAAAATAAAAATTTTTATGCACATTTATTTGGTTAATTGATTGCTCTAAGTATTGAAATTTATTGGCCATTTATTTCATAATTATGAGCAATTAAATATTATGATGCATAAATAATTTTGAGTTGCTTTTGCTTTGCAGATGGTTCGCACAAAGAATGTCAGTGGTGCTAGTTACTCTAGGAGGGGCACAGGGGGTGCCAAGAGGAAGGCCCCCTAGAGGGAACCTGAGTTCGACCCTCATCGCTTCAAGGACCTCAAGTCCTTTGAAGCATACACTGACATTGCTGATTGCAAGTTCATCCTGGAGCGACCAGTCATCCTCCAAAAGGGGAAAATGAGGAGTTCTCTGCTGAGATTCACCGGAGGCGATGGGACCGCCTCAGTCGCCCTAACAACTACTTCGATCCAGACATTGTCAGGGAATTCTATGCTAACGCTATTGGAGACAACGACGTTAACTGCAGGAGGGAGTCCTATGTTCGAGGACAGGTTATCAGATTTGATTGCGATGCAATCAATGCACTTTTAGGACATCCCATAGAGGAGGACAGAGACCTCGTGGTGTGCCAATACCACGAGAAGATGCAGGCTGTGGGGCTTCATGGCAATGATCCCCTTGACATTAAGACTGCTCAGCTGTTATGCTTACTAGGGCGTTCCTTTGAAAGGAGTGCATATCAGGAAGCTGCCAGGATTCACAGGCATGATATGATGAGTATCACACGGATGTGGACAGTACTGACGCTGGCCAACATACATCCTACAGGGCATGTTTCTTATATCATTATGCTTGTAGCCCACCTCATTTACTGTATCCTCACCGGTGCTACTATCGATATCTCACGGGTTATCACAAGTAGGATATCAGACTTTGCATCTTCTGTGGGGCTCTGGACCCCTAACTCCAAGAACAGGCTTGGCTTCCCTTCTCTCATCACCTCATTCTGCAGATCTAAGGGTGTAGAGGTGAACCCCAAGGTTCACATCGCACTTCCCATGACCAGAGCATATATTGAAGCCAACTGTATCCCGACTGAGGAGTTACAGGTTGAGGAGCTGCAGCAGCAATAGGCACCACAACCACCACCAACAGACATGAATGCTCCAGTCTGAGCCTAGCGACTTGAGGCACATAACACTCATTTGATGGCTCAGATGTCCACTATTTACCGAGCAGCTGTTCATTTTCAGAGTAGACACTATCAGGCTCGTGTGGACCCCATGACCCCTGCATAGTTTCATGATTACTTACAATGGCCTAGGGACAGGCCTATTTTCCCAGGGGGGATGGAGCAGCTTACATGGATCAGGACCAGGATGAGGACTGATTGTTTTCTTTCCTATTTGGTGTTTTTCCTTCTTTTTTTTCTTTTTTTTTCTTTTTCATTTTATTTTCTTATTTTCTTAATTTCTTTTGATATGTACTGTATATTATTGCCACTGATACATTATCTATATTATGAAGTACTTATTCTGTTATTTTCTGTTTTTCTGTTAAATTTTTATATTTTTAGGACCTTAGGAAATTAGGATTTAAAGCAACTTTTTCAAAATTTTCTGTAATTAAGTAGTTTAACTAACCAGATTAGGAAAGATGATAGGGTTTTTTGATTAATTCCATAATCAGTTAGGATTAGGATGCTTCTCAAGAAAACCTATCAGGATAGTTAATTAAAACCAGTAAGTGCTTTATCAAGGAATTTTAGCCAATAACCGGTGAGTTGAGAGCCCAAACACTTAAATTGAGAGTTTTTCAACGCTGCTTGTCAACTGTTATTGCTTGAGTTTCTAAATTTTGTCTTGCTAGGGGAAGATATGGAAGTGACAAAGGCATATTTTGTGATTATAATATTTTGCTCAGTGCCAAATAGCCAACCTTGATTAAATTTTTCCAATTTTTGATTGCCCATTTGAGCCTTAATATTTCTTTTGATGCACCCCAGCCATGATTAATAATCATACCATGTCCCTTCACACTTGGGATAGAGAGTAAGGTGCAACACAACAAGATGGGACAAAAGGTTGGTGAAATGAAAGGTCAAAGAGATTCAAAGAGCAGGCACAAGAAATAACAAAGAAGAATACTCCCTCATAAATAAATTCTATATGTTATTGTATTTTATTCAAAAAAAAAATTCTGCACAAAGTGTAGAAATTGAATAAGTTGGGGGGAGTACTTCTTCAAACAAAGAGGCCAGCTAAAAAAAGGTGACAATTCAAGAATGACATGGCAGATGGAGAGAAGTCCCAAACACAATCACAAGATGCTCTCTATTCAAAGTGTTATTTGCATATCCAGAAAAACCATGATTTCTTGATAGCCCAGCCTCATTACAACCAAAGAAAAGACCTTTTGATCCATGTTAACTACTTGCAGGTTCAAATGTTGGAAACGACTATCAATTCTAGTTGTTCAACGGTGGTGAAAATGATTGAGGAAAACACTTACTCGTGAGAATGAGAGATTTCCTTGGTTTATCACTTATTGCTTTAATTACTATTTTTGAGAAGTTTGGCTGATGTTTGTGTTCTATTCTGATTGAGGATTGGTAACATCTCTTAATCCTGATTTTTTCTTATGTTTGGAAGTTGACTGCTGCTTAACAAAGAGATGATGAAAAGTTCCTTGACTTTGTTTTTGATTTTTTAGTTATTCAGGGGATAAAATTGATTTTTGATTTTTTGATTGCAAAGAGGTCTCTTGCTTGAGGACAAGCAAGAAGTTAAGTTGGGGGGTATTTTGATAAGTGAAAATTATATGATAAATTAGAGCACTTTTTAGTTCACTTATCAAGGATAAAATGGTATTTTTGCCCCAGTTTAATCCCTTTTTATTTAATATCAGATAAATTGTATTTATTAATCTTGGATTTGAATTTGATGCTATTTTGGTAGAAATATTGCTGATTTTTGCAGGATATTGCAAAGATTTGATTTGAAGGAAAGATAACATTAAATGAGGGAGATATCTGCAAGATTTGAGTTTAATTGAACACATTTAATAAAGATTTGAAGAAGATTTGAGACAATCAATGAGGAGATCACTGCCAATCAAACAAGGATTCTGCAGATCCAAGATGCTCAATAAATGCAAGAATTCATCAAGAAAAGGGAAACAAGGAAAGTGACTGCTGCTTAACAAGGAGATGATGGAAAGTTCATTGAATTTGTTTTTTATTACACAGGGAATAGAATTGATTTTTGATTGCAAAGAGGTCTCTTGCTTGAGGACAAGCAAGAAGTTAAGTTGGGGGGTATTTTGATAAGTGAAAATTATATGATAATAAGAGCATTTTTTAGTTCACTTATGAAGGATAAAATGGTATTTTTGCCCCAGTTTAATCCCTTTTTATTTAATATTAGATAAATTGTATTTATTAATCTTAGATTATTTTGATAGAAATATTGCTGATTTTTGTAGAATATTGCAAGGATTTGATTTAAGGGAAAGATAGCATTAAATAAGGGAGATATCTGCAAGATTTGAAGTTTAATTGAAGGCATTTAATGAAGATTTGAAGATTATTTGAGAGCAATTAATGAAGATATCACTTCCAATTAAACAAGGATTCTGCAGACAACCTTGCCAATTAAATCCAAGATGCTAAATAAATGCAAAGATTTCATCAAGAAAAGGGAAACAACGAAAGACAAATCAACCAAAACCAGTCTCGGGGAGAGATCAAGATAAAAAGAGAAAGTTTGAAGCTGCAGGACGCATTCTGCGCTTCAATCTGCGCTGTAGCGCAGGGTGAAGCACAACTCTCTGACTTCTGCGCTGCAAGCTGTGCTGGAGCGCAGGGTGAAGCGTAGATCATGCTGATTCTTGCCTTGTTGCTGTTTTTAGATAGATTTCTCCCCATTTTTCTTTGTCTTTCCTTAGTCTATAAATAGGACCTCATTGCACCAGATCATAGTGTGCACGATTATTGTAATTAAGTCATATTTCAGTGATAATGCACCAGAGCTAATTTTAGAGTAGGAGAGGCGGAGCGCTTCACAAGGATTGAAGATGGTGACAGCATCTTCAGTGGTTTGTATGGCTACCTTGTGTAGTTAACTCTCCATTAGGATTGAATGTAATTGATTCTATCCCCAAGTGTATGTAAACTCTATTTTATTATTTCATGAGCTCTCTTTCTACAATATTGGTAATCTTATTCTCTGCTTAATTCCTAACTTCCATGCTTGCACCGGAGTTATAGGCTAGTTCCAACTAGGATTGAGGATGGGGGAGCGGATTCTGAAGAAACCCTTTCTCTGAGTGAATAAGAGGACTCGGTAGCAAGTGAACCGAAACATGGGCGTTGCTAGTGATTGATGGGTAGAGTGAGTACTCTAATGAAGGGCGTCTACAGGATAGGCATGGTTATTAAATTACCGATTGCAAAGAATTAGTTGATTGTCAATCCAGGAAGCGATAACGTGGATGTATTCTAATGAGTGATGGGTAGTGACAGTACTCTAGCGAAGGTGCGTTGATGGGTTTCTGGCAAGCAAACCAAAAATCCAGTAGTATAATAGTAAGAAAGATATTGTATCCACAGAGAACGGTCAACTCGCGTATAGTTGTGATCTATTTATCAAGAGAAAACAACGGATTTATGAGAGTTTTGTTGCGTAAATGGTAAATAACAAACAAATAATCAATGAAATTAGAAAGGAAGAGTTAGAGATACTTTACTTGGATTAGGATTGAACGTCATATCATCACACCCTTTGTGCATGTAAAAACTATCTATTATTTTAGGTTTACTCTATAATACTGTAGACAAACTATATTGCTAAGACCCCGAGTTACCAGCGACCTCACACAATCAATGATAATCCATGCGGGCTCTCCCAAGCGACAGACCTACCCTCGGCTTATTTTGTTTTCTTTATTCCGTTTGTAAAAGAACTAATTGATAAACGAGGCCTAATCCTGTAGACGCACCTTCATTAGAGTACTCACACTACCCATCACTCATCAGGATACATCCATGTATCGGTCTTGGATTGACAATCAACTAATCCTTTGCTATCGATACTAAGGCCTAATCCTGTAAATGCCCTTCGCTAGAGTACTGTCACTACCCATCGCTCATTAGTAACGCTTATGTGTCGGTCATAGAGTACCGAGTCCTCTTATTCAATCAGAGTTTGGGTTTCTTCAGAATCCGCTCCCCCATCCTCAATCCTAGTCGAAACTAGCCTATAACTCCGGCGCAAGCGCGAAAGTTAGGAATTAAGCACAGAATAAGATTACCAATATTATAGACAGAGAGCTCAGAAATAATAAAATAGAGTTTACATACACTTGGGGATAGAATCAATTACATTCAATCCTAATGGATAGTTAACTACACAGGGTAGCCATACAAACCACCGAAGATGCTGTCACCATCTTCAATCCTCGTGAAGTGCTCCTCCTCTCCTACTCTAAAATTAGCTTTGGTGCATTATCACTGAAATAAGACTGAATTACAATAATCGTGCACACTTGATCTGGTGCAAGAGGTTCCTATTTATAGGCTAAGGAAAGACAAAGAAAATTGGGGAGAAATCTATCTAAAAACGGCAACAGGGCAAGAATCAGCGTGATCTGCGCTTCACCCTGCACTACAGCGCAGGATGCAACGCAGGTTCTAGAGGGCTGCGCTACAACGCAGGTTGAATCGCAGAATGCGTCCTGCAGCTTCAAACTTTCTCTTTTTATCTTGATCTCTCCCCGAGACTGGTTTTGGTTGATTTGTCTTTCCTTGTTTCCCTTTTCTTGATGAAATCTTTGCATTTATTTAGCATCTTGGATTTAATTGGCAAGGTTGTCTGCAGAATCATTGTTTAATTGGCAGTGATATCTTCATTAATTGCTCTCAAATAATCTTCAAATCTTCATTAAATGCCTTCAATTAAACTTCAAATCTTGCAGATATCTCCCTTATTTAATGCTATCTTTCCCTTAAATCAAATCCTTGCAATATTCTGCAAAAATTAGCAATATTTCTATCAAAATAATCTAAGATTAATAAATACAATTTATCTAATATTAAATAAAAAGGGATTAATCTGGGGCAAAAATACCATTTTATCCTTCATAAGTGAACTAAAAAATGCTCTTATTTATCATATAATTTTCACTTATCAAAATACCCCCCAACTTAACTTCTTGCTTGTCCTCAAGCAAGAGACCTCTTTGCAATCAAAAATCAATTCTATTCCCTGTGTAATAAAAAACAAATTCAATGAACTTTCCATCATCTCCTTGTTAAGCAGCAGTCACTTTCCAAACATAAGAAAAATCAGGATTAAAAGATGTTACCAATCCTCAATCAAAATAGAATACAAACATCAGTCAAACTTCTCAAAAATAGCAATTAAAGCAGTAAGTGATAAACAAAGGAAATCTCTCATTCTCACAGGTAAGTGTTTCCCTCAATCTTTTTCACTACCGTTGAACAACTAGAATTGATAGTCGTTTCCAACATCTGAACCTGCAATTAGTCAATATGGATCAAAAGGTCTTTTCTTTGGTTGTAATGAGGTTGGACTATCAAGAAATCATGGTTTTTCTAGATATGCAATGAACACTTTGAATAGAGAGCATCTTGTGGTTGTGCTTTGGAACTTCTCTCAATTCACCAAGTTATTCTTGAATTGTCACCCTTTTTCAGCTGGCCTCTTTGTTAGTACTGCCCCCAACTTATTCAATTTCCACACTTTTTGTGCAGATTTTTTTTTCTTTTTTTTTTTGAACTTTGTAGAGAATTTATTCATGAGGGAGTACTCTTGTTTTTTTTTTCTTGTGTCTGCTCCTTGAATTCCTTTGACCTTTCAATTCACCAACCTTTTGTCCCATTTTGTTATGTTGCACCTTTCTCTCTATCTCAAGTGTGAAGGAACAGGATATAATCATTGAGTATGGTTAGGGTGCATCAAAAGAAATATTAAAGGCTCCAATGGGCAATCAAAAATTGGAAAAATTTAATCAAGGTTGGCTATTTGGTACTGAGCAAAATATTATGATCACAAAATATGCCTTTGTCACTTCCATATCTTCCACTAGCAAGACAAAATTCAGAAACTCAAGCAATAACAGTTGACAAGCAGCGGTGAAAAACTCTTAATTTTAGTGTTTGGGTTCACAACTCACTGGTTATTGGCTAAAATTCCTTGATAAAGCACTTACTGGTTTTGATTAACTATCCTGATAGGTCCTTCTGAGAAGTATCCTAATCCTAACTGATTATGGAATTAATCACAAAACCCTATCATCTTTCCTAATCTGGTTAGTTAAACTACTTAATTACAGAGAATTTTGAAAAAGTTACCTTAATTCCTAATTTCCTAAGGTCCTAAAAATTTTAAAAATTCTAAAAAAAATGAAATACAAAATACAAAACAAAAATCCTAAAAATTCTATAAAATAATAGAAAATAAAAGAAAAACTAAAAGAAAGAAAACACCAGTATCAATCTTCATCCTATGTATCCTGTAAGTCCTTGTCCTGCTGCTGCTCCACCTCCCCCTGGATGAATAGGCCTTTCCCCAGGCCACTGCAAGAATACCCGGAACTCTTCAAGTAGCATGCTTTGGTATGGGTCTAGTACTCCTGATTGGTTTGAGGTCAACTGGTCTTTATACTTTGCAGCAGTCTGTGCAATTCATGAAGAACATGGAAGCCTACCAATTTACATGCATAAATAATTACTCTCTTCACAACAAAATTTCACTGCACTTGGTAATGCCTTCCTAAAAACAGAACATACTCATTTGTTTTGCAAGCATTCAATCAATCCATGGAAAGTGAAAGTTCAAGATTTTTGAAAGAAACAGAGCATAACACTTTCAAATTGAATAACTCACAAAACAAAGGGCATTCCAATCAAGCAAATTGTTCTTCATGTTCCACATAGTCATAATCATATTCAAGATAGCAATTATCAACATTATACACATTCATAATCCTAAAGTTGCTATCCTAAAATTCAAATCATAGAGTAAATGAAGATTTCAATTGGTAAAAATTAAACTTGAAAGTTTCAAAATTGATGGAGATTTGTGAGTGGAAAAATTGAAAAGAAAAGTTGTATGAAGTAGAGAAACAGTACATGAGAAAAATACTTGATGGGTTTCTGGAAAGCGAACCAAAAATCCAGTAGTACAATAGTAAGAAAGATATCGTATCCACAGGGAACGGTCAACTCGCGTATAGTTGTGATCTATTTATCAAGAGAAAACAACGGATTTATGAGAGTTTTGTTGCGTAAATGGTAAATAACAAATAAATAATCAATGAAATTAGAAAGGAAGAGTTAGAGACATTTTACTTGGATTAAGATTGAACTTCATATCATCACACCCTTTGTGCATGTAAAAACTATCTATTATTTTAGGTTTACTCTATAATACTGTAGACAAACTATATTGCTAAGACCCCGAGTTACCAGTGGCCTCACACACTCAAAGATAATCCATGCGGGCTCTCCCAAGCGACAGACCTACCCTCGGCTTATTTTGTTTTCTTTATTCCGTTTGTAAAAGAACTAATTGATAAACGAGGCTTAATCCTGTAGACGCACCTTCACTAGAGTACTCACACTACCCATCACTCATCAGGATACATCCATGTGTCAGTCCTGGATTGACAATCAACTAATCCTTTGCTATCGATACTAAGGCCTAATCCTGTAAACGCCCTTCACTAGAGTACTGTCACTACCCATCACTCATTAGTAACGCTCATGTGTCGGTCAAAGAGTACCAAGTCCTCTTATTCAATCAGAGTTTGGGTTTCTTCAGAATCCGCTCCCCCATCCTCAATCCTAGTCGAAACTAGCCTATAACTCTGGCGCAAGCGCGAAAGTTAGAAATTAAGCACATAATAAGATTACCTATATTATAGAAGAAGAGCTCAGAAATAATAAAATAAAGCTTACATACACTTGGGGATAGAATCAATTACATTCAATCCTAATGGAGAGTTAACTACATAGGGTAGCAATACAAACCACCGAAGATGCTGTCACCATCTTCAATCCTCGTGAAGCGCTCCTCCTCTCCTACTCTAAAATTAGCTTTGGTGCATTATCACTGAATTAAGGCTAAGGAAAGTCAAATAAATTTGGGGAGAAATCTATCTAAAAACGGCAACAGGGCAAGAATCAGCGTGATCTATGCTTCACCCTGCGCTACAGCACAGGATGCAGCACAGGTTCTAGAGGGTTGCGCTTCACCCTGCGCTACAGTGCATGTTGAAGCGCAGAATGCGTCCTGCAGCTTCAAACTTTCTCTTTTTATCTTGATCTCTCCCCGAGACTGGTTTTGGTGGATTTGTGTTTCCTTGTTTCCCTTTTCTTGATGAAATCTTTGCATTTATTTAGCATCTTGGATTTAATTGGGAAGGTTGTTTGCACAATCCTTGTTTAATTGGCAGTGATATCTTTATTAATTGCTCTGAAATAATCTTCAAATCTTCATTAAATGCCTTCAATTAAACTTCAAATCTTGCAGATATCTCCCTTATTTAATGCTATCTTTCCCTTAAATCAAATCCTTGCAATATTCTGCAAAAATCAGCAATATTTCTATCAAAATAGCATCAAATTCAAATCTAAGATTAATAAATACAATTTATCTAATATTAAATAAATAGGGATTAAACTGTGTCAAAAATACCATTTTATCCTTGATAAGTGAACTAAAAAGTGCTCTTATTATCATATAACTTTCACTTATCATGCGTCCAGAGGAGTAGGCCTCATTTATCAATTAATTCTTTTACAAACGGAATAAAAGAAAGCAAAATAAGCCGAGGGTAAGTCTGTCGCCTGGGAGAGCCCGCATGGATTACCTTTGAGTGTGTGAGGCTGCTGGTAACTCGGGGTCTTAGCAATATAGTTTGTCTACAGTATTATAGAGTAAACCTAAAATAATAGATAGTTTTTACATGCACGAAGAGTGTGATGATATGAAGTCCAATCCTAATCCAAGTAAAGTGTCTCTAACTCTTCCTTTCTATTTCTATTGATTATTAATTTGCTATTTACAATTTCCGCAACAATACTCTCAAAAATCCATTGTTTTCTCTTGATAAATAGATCACGACTATACGCGAATTGATTGTTCCCTGTGAATACGATACTCTTCTTACTATTATACTATTGGATTTTTGGTTCGCTTGCCAGAAACCCATAACCTAGCCCACAGAGGGGGCGACGAGCTGGGTGGAGACCATGATGGGAGACATCCGATGCATAACTCCAAGAGGGAGTGTTTTACAATGCGACTCACCTAGCCCATAAGAGGTGGGTGATGGTGGGAGGGAGCAAGAGTCTTTGCACGGGCCCATCGAGGGGGTGCAACCTATCGGCCAAGAAGGCATTTAACGGTAGGGCCATCATTGGTAACAACTAAGGGGATTGATGAGATGCGCCCATTGTGCGGAGTTCCAAATCATGACTCTTAGGAAGAGGCATTGTGCATGAGCATAGAGTGAGCATACTTGTCATTTTATGATTGTTTGAGAAGTGTGAATTATATATTTGTGTGAAATTAATGTGCTGAATGTAAAGAGTGTGGATGGAGATGAATGATGATATGTATGGTGATGGGTTAATGTGCTGAATATAAAGAGTGTGGATTGAGATGAATGATGATATGTATGGTGATGGGTGGGAATAAGGGTAGCCTTCTGTATTGCATGTATATGTATGTATTCTTTTCCTCACCGTACTCTTCTGTGGTTTTTATAGGTGATGAAGATGGCACTCAATGTGCCGAATTTTAAAGGGACAGGGTCTCGCTCTGATACTTGTGACATCGGGGCTTAGTGTTTAGGAGCTTGTTCTTTCATTTTCATATGTAGAGATTTAGGAAGATTGTTTTCAAGGGTCTTACATGGCCAAGACGTATTTTTATTATGATGATAAATTAATTTTCGAAAACATTGATTTTACTTTTATGGAAATTTAGTTGGATTTGGATTTAGTAATGGTTTAAATGAGGAATGTGAACCTTTTTACCTCAACGTTGACTATAATTTTCCTTATAATTTAAAATGATGATCGTATTATCATTTGGGGGTAGAAGGGTGTCACACTGCTTATATGGATCACCCTGAGCCTTTCACCAGGGAAGAATGGGAAAGACTCCCTGAAGACTTAGAAGCCTATGGGGGTTTTGACCACACTTACAGAGACAAGATCTGAGATTCATATTGGTACAAAAGGGAAAAGGAAGGGTCTTGCTCAGGAACAAGATATGATTTTGTTGATTGCATGACTATGAGCACCCTCTCTATTCAGGAAGTCCATACCTGGTTTCCTGGTTCCAAGCATCTACTTGATGAATACTATATTGAAGACTGGGCCACAGTAGCATATTCTCCGACCATCTAGACTCACCAAGTAGTCAACCCTGCTAAATATGGGTTCTCTGTTGGTTTTGGAAGGAAGGAGTTTTCTTGGAAGCATATAACTTTTGTCTTCATAGAAGCTGACCTTACACATGCCTTGGAGATTCATGAAAGATAGATTCAAAGGCTTAGAAGCAAGAACCAGAGACTCCAATCCTTGATGAGGCAATTACATGCTGCTCCTGTGTGTATTAAAGAAGAAAAGCCTAAGCTTAAAAGGACCAACAATTTTTAATTGCCATATTTCAGAAAAGTCTTTTTGTTCTATCTTTGTTAAACAATGCTTATACTATCTGAAATTTTAATACAAATGATTGATGTGACTCCGTATTGTCTTCAATGTGAGAGCCGGAGGCTGATGAGGGCGGGGAGTGATCGCCGGTGCAAAGAGGCACGGACAAGGAGCGGCTCCTGGCAGGCTTCTAAGCAAGAAAGGGACACATGGATGAACTGTGCCCACACCCGAATCAGAGGGATCCAGAGGCTATGCAGGTATAGGACTGTATAGTCGAGGATAACTTAAAGGAAATTGTTGTGGAGAACTATACCAACAAGATGTATCTTCTTTTCGGAAGCCCATAACATAAGAACTCCATAGTTAAGCGTGCTTGGCTTGGAGCAATTCTGGGATGGATGACTTTCTGGGAAGTTTCCCAGAAAGTGTGCAAGTGAGGACAAAGCATATTGGAAAGACTCGTGTTGGTTTGTGGGGACCCTCATCACTCCTGCAAGCGGCTCGGGGGCATTACATTCAATCTGTTACAATTATTCTCTGCGTACTTATTGTTTTCTGTTGATTGGAAATGTTTGCATTTATTGCTCTAACTTTCTGAATATAATTAAGTACCTTCTCTGCATCTATATCCTTGAAATACATTAAATGCATCTATATTCCGCTATCTTCCTATCACCCTTTTGATTGATGACAAAAGGGGGAGTATTAAAAAGAAAAAGAAGATAACAAGGTAACAAACATCTAAAGAAAATGTTTTTGGAAGAAATCATTGTTTCAGGGGGAGCAAGGTATTCAAAGCAAGTATCTGAAATAGGGGGAGTACATTCTAAACCTTCACTTCTATTTCCCTACCTTCACTTCTATTTCCCTTCAGATATTTGTTAAGTTTCTTTCAAATATTTTTCATCATTAAAAAGGGGGAGAATGTTGAGTCTCAAAATATTATTAAGAAAATTAATAATGTTTAAAGTCTCACAAATCCTAAGTTTTAATGGATAACAAATTTGATTAAAGGATTATTTTGTTTATAAGAACAGTTTCACTTGAAGGTATTCTGTTTAATTGTTTCAACACTCTTTATGAAGATTAACTCTCTGATAAAATCCAACTCTCTAAAGTTGTACATGCTGACATGAGGAACTCTCTGAAGAGCTCAGACCTGCTGAAGACTACTCTACCTTCTGAAATGTTACAATATATAAAATAAAGAAGATATGCTGAAGACCTTCATCGTAGCATTTGACCAAAGTCTGAAGGCTTTCTGATTAAAGACTTTAAATGCATCATGAAACGTCTTCTGCAAGTTTGTTCCAGTTAAGGAATATTTTCAGAGACCCTTTATGTTGTTAAAATCATATTACCTTAAAAGGAAACCTGTTGTAGGTGTCAGTACTATTTGGAAATGTTTGCATTTATTTCTCTAACTTTCTGAATATAATTAAGTACCTTCTCTGCATCTATATCCTTGAAATACATTAAATGCATCTATATTCCGCTATCTTCCTATCACCCTTTTGATTGATGACGAAATGGGGAGTATTAAAAAGAAAAAGAAGATAACAAGGTAACAAACATCTGACGAAAATGTTTTTGGAAGAAATCATTGTTTTAGGGGGAGTAAGGTATTCAGATCAAGTATCTGAAATAGGGGGAGTACATTCTAAACCTTCACTTCTATTTCCCTACCTTCACTTCTATTTCCCTTCAGATATTTGTTAAGTTTCTTTTAAACAAATTTGTCATCATTAAAAAGGGGGAGAATGTTGAGTCTCAAAATATTATTAAGGAAATTAATAATATTTAAAGCCTCACAAATCCTAAGTTTTAATGGATAACAAATTTGATTAAAGGATTATTTTGTTTATAAGAACAGTTTAACTTGAAGGTATTCTGTTTAATTGTTTCAACAATCTTTATGAAGAGCAATTCTCTGATAAAATCCAACTCTCTGAAGTTGTACATGCTGACATGAGGAACTCTCTAAAGAGCTCAGACTTGCTGAAGACTACTCTACCTTCTGAAATGTTACAATATCAAAATAAAGCAGATCTGCTAAAGACCTTCATCGTAGCATTTGACCAAAGTCTGAAGGCTTTCTGATTAAAGACTTTAAATGCATCATCAAACGTCTTCTGCAAGTTTGTTCCAGTTAAGGAATGTTTTCAGAGACCCTTTATGCTGTCAAAATCATATTACCTTAAAAGGGAACCTGTTGTACATGTCAGTACTGTGTCACAGACTGCACATCTGCAACACAAAGTCAGAAGCTTTTTGGAGATTGTCTCACAACGTCTTTAACAACATTTAATGCTATCTCTCAGCAGTGGTTAACCAATCTTCAACGGATAAATTTATGGACTCTATAAATTGCGTCATGAAAGACTTTGAATGTGGCCAAGCTAAAAAAGAATTTACAGTATCAAGCCAACATGTTGCAAAAATTTAGCTGCAACTCTCTGTTATTTTGAACTTAGAATATTTCATTTGTATCCTGATTTTTACTCAGTTATCCTTTGTACAAAGTCATTTGTGTTTAAGTTTCCCAGAAGCTTAAACTAACTTTCATTGTAAACACTAAAAAGTGTCTGGGAGCCTGAAGAGGCTTGGAGGAACAAAGAATACTTGTTGTTTAGCCTGGAGAGGCTGTGTCCAAAGAATACATGGTTGTTTAGCCTGAAGAGGCTGTGTCTAAAGAATACTTGGTGTTTATCCTGAAGAGGTTGGGGTCAAAGAATACTTGTAACTGACCAGTTAGTGGAAAATCCATTGCTTGTTGGATTTGGGATGGGACGTAGCTCACGGTGTTGGTGGGTGAAATAGGATAAATTCTTGGCTAAGTCTTCTCAACCCTTATCTCTTATTAGTTGTCGTTTTATCTAACAAGAAGGGTTAGGATATTAGTGAATTAAACTGTTTAAACATGAGCTTTCAAAAATACGTTTCAAAACAGTTTAAGAAATCAGTTTTAGTGAACCTACTGAAAAGATTTTCAGCAAGTATATCTTCCAGTTTCAGAAAGTTGCTTCTAGTCTTTGTGAAAACTCTTCTTGTGAAAAGGTTTCCAAGAAAATCTGTTTAAACAATTAAATCACTATTCAACCCCCCTTCTATTGGTTCCTGTGGTTTCTACACATACATCAACATAAGTAACACATGCAACAATCAATGACTTGAAAGACAATGAAACACAACAGGAAAAATCAAGGAAACACTAACGACCGGAACATGCAACACCTCTATCACTTAATACAAGTACAATCCCTATGGGTTATGGAATGACTCTAGTAAACCCTGCATTGTTCTGTAACCTATTCTCATGAGTTTCCATCTCAGGTCCATATCACAGGCTACCCCCTTAAAGAACGAGGCTCCCCTAGCTTAGCTCTAGGCCTCAACCAAATTTTGAAGGCTCAAGGCTCTAATTTTCTCCTCAGGGTGTCCCACTCAAGATCATGAAACTTGACTCTACGCCCTCCAGCATACCCAGCTACTTCTAGCCCGGAGCAAGTTAGGGTTCTACAACCCAACCATTACTAACCCCGTTTAAGTACTAAAGTCATAGGTGAGAATGGAGTTTTCTTGATCCTAGGTACTTTCCAACTCAGGTCATTGTCTAACATACTCCCATCTTTTCCCTCACTCGCAACATACTTCGCTTATGTGAAGCTGAGCCTCCCGTTCCTAGGTCACTAGGGTAACTAAGTAACCCAATTACTACCGAGCTTAATCCGGGAAATAATGGAAAATCTAAGGTAGATTTCAACTTGATTTCAGACTAAGGAACCATCAAAGCAATCAATCAGGTGAGAGGTATACCTTAAATAACTTATATCATCACTAAAGATTAACTTGGACCTAGGGAGACAAATACCAATTGCTAAAATGTTCCAATTAATTAATTGAGGTGCCAAAGCAAACCATTATAACATTCCTCACAAAACCTCAAAGGTTTACCTGTAACTATCATGGGTAGGGTCCACTTATGCATAAGTATAGGGACTTATGACCTAAGCATGGATCCTAAGAGGGCTTCCCTAATACTTGAGCAGTAGGGACAAGGATGTTATCTCACAGAGATCGATTCTAAGGATTGGAAACTGTAATTCTGTAGATTGCTAAGCAAAATAAAGGAGCCACACTTATAGACTTCGCTCTACAACTGGTGAACTAGAAAATAGGCAACTACCCACGTACTAACAACATAGTTCTACACGTGGTAACAGAAAACGCCTAAACGTGGGAAACAGAAAATATTGTGCAACAAAATTGATAAATACAAAACTTCTAATCTAGAAACACTTTGATTCAATCAACAAGGAACCCTGTCCCTTAAGTGCTAATAGTCGAGTAAACATAGAATCGAAAGGGACCGACCATAACAACAACCTCTCGGTTACATATAACCATCCCACTTTCCAGATTCATTCACTTTCTACACATTACTGGATTCACTCCCTAGCTCAAACGGAACTGACAATGAGGTCCTTCTTAAGTAACAATACCCAACCACGAACCCAAAAATGAGTATCATGCTTGCATATAAGGGGTCGAACCAATAAAGGAAGCTCTACGGTAGGACAAGATGGGTATTGAGTTATGTCCATTAAACTTAGAGATTTATGAAGAGTAATAAAATGATAAGAGAAAGGCTTAAGAGTGAGAAATCAGGACTTTAGATTCCGATATTCTCGCTCGAGCGAGAAGGGCTCGCTTGAGCGAGCATATCAATAAAATTAGATAGTTTGAGTTCTGGTTTTCTCGCTTGAGCGAGGAGGCTCTCGCTCAAGCGAGAAACAGGGGAGCAAGTGAGTGCTCTCTGGAAGAATTTCGCTCAAGCAAGGGAGGTCTTGCTCAAGAGAAATTCATCCAGAGAGGGGGAATGCTCTCTAGAGCATTCTCGCTCAAGCGAGAAGGGCTCGCTTGAGCGAGACCACGCGTCCCCGTCTTTAAAACACAATTAGGGCACAATCTTCTCATTTCCTTCTTCTTCCTTCTTCTCCTAGAGAGAGGGGGAGTTCCTAGTGAGAGAAAGTGACCTTGGGGCTAGGAGAAAGGAGGAGGAGCCTTGGATATCCACCCCCAAGCTTCACCAACTTCATTCCTCTTCTCTTTCAGTGTCCTTGAGGTGAGTAGAGCTCACACACTCTCACTTCATCGGTGTATGCTCTCCCACATGATCCCTATCTCTTATCTTCCTTTTCTTGAGCCTGCATGTGTATGTTTATGTGGTTGATTTTGTCATGGATAAATGTATGAGCATGATGTTGGGGTTTATGTGGAGAAATTGTCTTAGGGTTCTAATTAGGGTTTTGTATGGAAATTAGTAAGCTTGGAATGACATGGATTTTATGTGAATGTTAGTTTCCAGCATGAAGTTATGTTATTAATGTTATGTACTATGTTCTGTTGGAAGTTTTCCCCATACACCTGCACTATTTAAAAGACACAGTTAATTCCACATGGGTCCAGGGCCGAGTCCCAATAGGCCTTGGATTCGGTTGAGGGAGGCTCTTCTCGGAGAATAATTCTCCTTAGGGGGGTGGAGAAGTTCAGGGTGTTAATACTCTTATCCAAACATGGGCTAAGAAGAAGTGGTCGTAGTCAGGATTTGAGTATTAACTCCGCTGACACCTGTTAAGACCAACAAATTATACAGATTATCAGAGGATCCAAGGGCTGAGTCCCTAGGCCTTTGGGTCAAGCACGGAGGGTTCTCTTTGGAGAATAATTCACCTTAGAGGGGTGGAAAAGCTCAAGTTGTTAATACTCCAATTCAGGCATGGGACCAGAATGGACGGTCGTAGTCGGGACTCGAGTATTAACCACATTGAGGCCCTCTAGAGCCCATAGATTCATGTATTAAGACTTGACTTTGGTCCAGTAATGGGTGGGATTCGTCCCCGGGGAAGACGTCCCCCTTAGTCTCAGCTCAGTTCTAACTCCAGTTAAAGTGAGAAGATCATGCCTGCTGGGCACAACAGTGAGTTGCATCATGAGATTGTTGTGCATTTAGAATTGTACTATATGATGTATGTTGCTGCATAGTTATCCTGAATGTATTGACCTATATTATTTTATTGAGCTAAGAGAAGTTTCATTGTGTAAAGGATTCAGAATGATTTATGAACTTCATGTTGACTTGTAATTTGTGTTGCATCTCATATGATTTCCTCCCGACACTGTTTGTTGCATGCTTTGCTCGCTGAGACTGTAGTCGCACCCCATGTTTTGGGGATATATTCTAGTTGTGCAGGGTGTTCCAACTTCATGTGCAGTAGAGGAAGGGAGCTTTTGGAGTGGAACCACACTCCTAGTGGTCAGATAGGGATTTTTGAAATAGAGATAATTATAATTGATAGTTAAGGATGTAATTCTGTGAAAACTTTAGATTGGCCATGGAGGCTTGATTGTAGCTGAAATTAGATTGTGTTATTATAATCTGTACTGGTGATTTTGCTGGATTTCAGGTTAAGACAGGAAGTGGTAAACGTCTAATGTTTTGGGAAACTCTGCCAGAATTCTGGTATGAGCTCTGTGAATCATAACTCTTCAAGTTTAGGTTCATTCCCCAGGTTTTGTTGAGATTTTTGTAATACGAATATTGGTGCTTGATTTTGTGGAAGCTTGAGTAACGTTGGATTGCCTAATCAAGTGTGTGAATTGTATGACGATATCGAAAATGGCGCGAAATAATTTCAGTAATTCGGGAATAGTGTTTCCAACGAACATTATTCTTGAGTTGAGAAATTAGGACGTTACATGAGTTCCCCTAACTTTCCCCGAGTTCCACACCTTTTCATCACAATTCATCCAAAAATGAAATTCCCGAATCATACATCCTATACCCAAGAAATTCAAAATCAATAACATACATACAAAACATTCACGCAAAACAAGTATCACAATCAATTAAGACAATTCATACTACCAGACCCCAAGTTCAAGCAACCCACACTCTCTTCACTCATTAAGGAATCTACTCATCTTAGTCCTTTCTACGTGTGTCTCATGTTCACTAGGACCTTAGGGTATCGTGCTACAAGATCTCTAGGGTGAGGGTTTTACACTTTGGGAGAAACCTATGTTGTTCCCTCTTTATCTAGGTTCATCTAATGGTCTAGGTTTTACTCATGGTCTAGGTTCATCTAATGCAGTCTTCATCCCCCATTCTCTAAGCAAGCCCTTTACACCTCCTGGGTCACTTTTCCACTAATCTTAAAACTCCAAGCATAGGTGCTCCTCAAACCCAAACTCAAGGCTCTAGACCAACAACAATGTCTCCATATCTAGAACGTGAGTTCCCCTAACTTTCCCCGACTTCACACCTTTTCGTCACAATTCATCCAAAAACGAAATTCCCGGATCATCCATACTATACCCAAGAAATTCACAATCAATAACATACATACAAAACATTCACACAAAACAAGTATCACAATCAATTAAGACAATTCATACTACTAGACCCCAAGTTCAAGCAACCCACACTCTATTCACTCATTAGGGAATCGACTCATCTTAGTCCTTTCTACGTGTGACTCATGTTCACTAGGACCTAAGGGTATCCTGCTACAAGATCTCTAGGGTGGGGGTTCTACTCTTAGGGAGAAACCTATGTTGTTCCCTCTCCATCTAATAGGCGGGTGGCTCTAACCTTGTTAGGGAAATGTCCCAACTTCTTGACCAAGGCCTCCTACTCACGTCACTAACCATAATCCCGTGTACAACACACACACCATAGGGGTGATCAGTCCCTATGACGGGTGCAGGATACCGTGGAATCATAGTAAGTCACGGGCAACTAACCTAACCATAGTCCAATTGGATTGAACTGCTCTGATACCATAATGTAACATCCTAATTCCCATAATTTAGGAATTTTGCACGTTGGAAGCATAAGTTCCAAATTAAGGGAATCATTTTCGTGACATTAATGATATCAATGACTAAGTTACAAACATGCTTAACTAAATCCAACGCTTATTTAAACATGAACTGTGGATTTTACATACAATCACATCAAGGATTATACAATACATGTGACCAGCGGAAGTATAAGAAACTACACATGTACTGAAAATTCTCCCAAGACTTATATACATAGATACATTCATCCAAGAAAATACAATAAAAGAGAGGCTCCAAAGCTAATGGAAACTCCTAAGCTGCAATTGTGCCATAATCCTCACGACCTGCCTGGGAATCTAAAATGTAAACCCACAACTGGGTGAGACTAACGCCTCAGTGAGCAAAGCAGTGCATACATATATAACATACATCAAGTAAGGCATGACATGGTAAGGGTGACATGTGATAATAATTTAAATCTAATAATCAGTGATGTTTAAGCATGAAGGTTAACATGATGCATTAATGACATGATGCAATGCTGGACTCCAATTGTCATAAGAGCTTGAAAAAATTATTTTAACATGAACTACTAACCCAGTAGCAGGGGTCTTATCACTTGACATGAAGTTAGACCTGAGCTCAGACTACAAGGGGTATCCACCTTGGGGACATAAAGTCGCCGCCATTGCCTGAAGGCCGAAGCCTAAGTTTTAAAACAATTAACATGATGGTCCTTAAAGGGTTCACCGTGGTGAATACTCAAATCCCGACTATGACCACTACCTCTTGGCCCATGTCTGGATTGGAGTATTAACCACCTGAGCTTTTCCACCCCCCTAAGGTGGATTATTCTCCGAAGAGAACCTTCCGTGATTAGACCCAAAGTCCTCTTGGGACTTGGCCTTTGAGTCCATCTGATCTTGCTCTTGATTTATTAAACATGATGGTCTTAAAAGGCGTCACTATGGCGAATACTCAAATCTCGACTACGACCACTACCTCTTGGCCCATGTCTGGAGTGGAGTATTAACCACCTGAGCTTTTCCACCCCTTAAGGTGGATTATTCTCCCAAGAGAACCTTCTGTGATCGGACCCAAAGTCCTCTTGGGACTTGGCCTTTGAGTCCATTTGAACATGATTTGATTACTTGATAACTTGAATGTATAGTTGATTTCTCTTGACAATGAACATGAATATGGGTATGAGCATGAGTCACTTAGACAATGAGCTATGTCATAAATTCCTAATCATGAAATGGGATTTCTCAACAACATCGTGAGCATATATCATTTATCAATTCCTCTAACCTAGGGTTCATCATCAAATAGTCTCAATCATAATCAACACCTTACATACATGCATTATAATCATAATATTCAATAAAAAAAACCCAAGTCCCAAACCCTAAGAAAATCCCATTTCAAACCCTAGGTACGAGTTCTAATTCAATCTCCTTCAAAATACCCTAAGCAACCACAATCAATCGGTGGATATTCATAAATACATACATACAACCTCAAGAAAAGGAGAGGGAGAACTGGTTCATGGGGAATGTCATCCAAGAGGGGTGTGAAGTGTGTGAGCTCTACTCACTTATAATGGAGCTTAAAATGGAGAAGGGAAATGAGGTTGAAGAAGGCTGGGTGGCAAGAAATCCATGGCTTCCTCTTCTTCCTCTTCTTTCCCCTAATAGAGAACAAGTGTTGGCAATTAAAATAAATTGCCTTGATAAATTGTATATGCCAAAAATATATATGAACACTGAAGAACTAATTTCACACACACTTTTTAATTTTGTTGATGAATAATACACTCATAAACTTGGCATTTGTTAATAGCCAACTTACACACTCAAGATGACACAAAAAACATGTTGAAGTTTTTCTCTCTATTTCTAACACTCACCTTGATGATTAAACTAACTAATACTATACCTATTTATAATAAAACATAATCTCTAAAACCAACAAAACAAGCCACCTTTTGTGACTTTTAAAACCAAGCATGCTTGGTTGTTAAATCACTAAAATAAAAAGTTGTAAATCTTGACTTTCAATAGCATGATAATCTAGTTTTCATGCCATATAGAACCAAAATAAAGATTATAGAATGTGGTTGAAAATCTTGACTTTGATGCATGATAATCTAGCATTCATGCCATATAGAAACAAATGATAGATTATAACATGCATATCAAGTTGCCAAGTTTTAATTTCCAACATCCTCCCTAAAACTTGGCTTGATCATCCCAAGCATATTCTTCAACTTTAAGAATGAATTGACTTTGAGTGGCTTTGTAAAGATATCTTCTATTTGATCTTCCGACGAACAATATTCCACCACAATTTCTTTATCTCTGACCAAATCTCATATATAGTGATACTTGATTTCAATGTGTTTGCTGCGACCATAAAAAACTGGATTCTATGATAAAGCAATTGTTGATTTATTATCACAGAATATTTTCGTAGGACCATCTTGTTGATGTTGTAGCTCCCTCAACATTCTTCGCAACCAAACTGCTTGAGTAACACAATTTGTTGCTGCTATATACTCTGCCTCAACTGTTGATAGGGCAACAACTTGTTGTTTTTTGGAGGAACAAGAAAATACAGCTGAACCAAGATGAAAAGCATAACCTGAAGTGCTCTTTCATGTTGCAGTATCGCCACCCCAATCACTATCTGTGTATCCAACCAAGTCTGGCTTGCAAAAACTTGAATAAAATATGCCTTCATTAATTATACCTTTAACATACCTTAGAATTCGTTTCACAGCTTGCCAACGAGATTTTCTTGGTGAATCCATGAATCTACTTATGAGCCCAACTCCATAAACTATGTCAGGTCTTGTTGCTGTCAAGTACCTTAGGCTTCCAACTAATCTTCTATAATTAGTTGAATTAACCAGATCACCACCACTTTCCTTTTCTAGCTTCAATCTTTCTTCCACTGGTGTCAACATTGGTTTGCAAGCTTCCATCTTGAACTTCTTTAAGACATCTTCTGCATATTTCTTTTGAGACAAAGATTCCTTCATTTGTCTGCTTCACTTCAATTCCTAAGAAGTCCATGAGTTGGAACTTGGAGAAGATGCCCCCAAAAAGAAGTCACTTGCCCTGAATGCCAAATCCAAACTGCCTAGGTTTGGTGCACAGAAGGCCTTGAAAGTGGAGGGGTCCTCAGAAGATTCTGAAGACTCAGAAAGTTGCTCTGATGATGAAGATGACCTTGCTCTTCTGAGCAGGAGGTTAAAGAGGATGCTTCAGAAGAAAGCAAAGTTCAAAAAACCTTCTTCATTTGAAAGCAAGATGGGTAAGTCAGGTAAATAGACTTTTACTTCTGACAAAATAATCTACTATGAGTGCAGACAACCTAGTTACATGAAGGCTGATTGCCCAAAGTTGAAAAAGTTCTCCTCAAAGAAGAAAAAATTTCCATGAAAGAAGAAAAGCTTCATGGCCACATGGGAGGATTTAGATGACTCAACTTCTGAAGAAGATGATGAAGTTACTAAAGAAGCCAACCTCTGTTTGATGGCTAGCCTTCCTTCATCAGATAACTCAGAGTCAGAGGTAATACCTCAAACACTCCAAGATATGTATGATGATTTGGTGGAAAGTTCTAAGGAACTTTTCCATGAGTACAAAGAGTTATGAAAAGCTTACACTGAAGTTTCAAACAAAAATGAAGCTTTTGAAACTAAAAATTTGTTAGTCAAGGAAAAACTCCTTATTTCTGAATTTTGTGATTTAGCAAGTTTAAAATCTGAAAATGAGATTTTTAAGAAACAAGTTGCTGAACTCACAAAAGACCTTGCAACTTTTGTCAATGGAACTAAGAACCTAAATAGGCTTCTGGGAGTTCAAATAAATTCAAAAGACAAAAGTGGTCTTGGTTATTCAGAAACTTCCTCCTTGCCTGAAGTTGATATTAAAGGTGCTGAAAAGGCTAAGAAAGGTAAGTGATGCCTTCATTGTGGTAATCTTGGACACAATGTGTCACAGTGCAGGCATAAAAAGAAAGGCAGACTTGTTTCTAACAAGAAAAGACCCAAAAAGATGTGGGTGCCTAAATCCTTAATTATTCTTGTTGCAGATGTGTTTAACAGGATAAAGGAGACGCCACAAATGGTACCTAGACAGTGGCTGCTCACGAGACATGACTGGAGTAAGGTCTTTGTTCCAAAACCTTAGACATAAGGATGGAGGGGTGATAATCTTTGGAGGAAATAAGAAAGGAAGAATCATTGGTATTGGTTCAGTAAGTATCTCCCCTCTCTCTGTTATTCAGAATGTTCTCCTTGTGGAAGGCCTTGAACACAACCTGCTGAGCATAAGTCAATTATGTTACAGTAGATATGTTGTGTCTTTCACTAAGGAATGTTGTATAGTCAGAGACTTCTCTGATCAAATTACTTTTACTGCCAAGAGACACAACAATGTGTACAAGATTGATCTTGAGGACCTTGTGTAACACCCGCAATTTTTCTTACTGGTGTATAAATAGAATAAAGAAAATTTTAAAATAGTAATAATCATTTAATTATAAAGTATTTAGTAGCTTTTAATAGACAGCCAAATTTATAATACCCAACCACAATTATGAGTAAATTTCTCTAGAGAGATGTTTGAGAAAATAACCTAAGATACCTTTAGTAATTATACAGTTAAGGAAAATATAGATTTAATTATTAAAAATAGCTAAAACTCTAAGGGATCTATACCTTTATTCAAAATACTCTTAATATAATTAGTGATGAGTTTCAGAAAATAATTTAGAATTTTTCTGGCACTTCTGGGCAAAAAGATCAAAATGCCCCCAGTTAACAGTATAATCGTAGCCAACATATGAAAAAAATTGTAGAAAAATATGGAAAATATATTTTGAACCTTAAAAGATGATTTAAAATTATATTTATAATTCTATACAATCTCTGTAAATAAAACCTTAATTTTCTCTCTCTGCTTACTGTAACGCCCACTTCTTACCGTTTTACCGCATTTCGTGTTTTATTGAATTGTTAAAATTATTTTTAATCACCAAAATTTATATTTTTGGATTTAGAATTTAATTTCCTATTTTTAGGGAATTTCCGGGAATTTTTGGGGTTTTTCTGTGAAAATGACCTTTTTGCCCCTTCTGTCCCTTGAACCGGGCCAGAAAAATTGCACAAAACTTCCCTTTTTCCTCCTAGAAGGCCGTGCATAGTGCAGCCTTGATGCATGGAAGCCACTTGTATTTTTCTTTCTTTTCTCCAAGACTTGAAAAAGAAGCAAGCCTTTATGGCACATCAACTCACCTTTCTCTCTCACTTTTCCTACATGCAAGCTTAGGAACTCTCTCATTTTCTCTCTTCCTTTTCTCTCTTGGCCGTGAACTCTCCATCAACTTCTCTCAAAATTTTTCATCTTCCCTTAAACACATCAAGCCAAGGTTCCATCTTTGAACCAAAGCTTCCATTTCTAAGCCTTCTAGCCTTGAAAAATCCTTGTTGGTGACTAAAGGAGGCATCTTTGGGGGCTGTTTTGGGACCAGAATTCTGCACTCATTTTCTTGGAAATTTGAGGTAAAGGGGGGGGAGAACTTGAACTCTAGTAGGATTGGTAACTAGAGTCAAGGATTTGCCCTTAAAATCCTTGTTTTTACTCTTGTTTTTCCTTGAAAAAAATCACTTTTTGAGCTTTTCTTTGAGCAAATGTTTTGGATTCTTGGAGCTGGGTTGTTTACATGTTTTTAAGTTTATTTTGATGCTTGGAATGTGCTTTGATTGTGATTGTTGGTGCATGCAAGCCAAGAAACAATTTTGGAAAAATTTTCCCCTTTTTTCCTCAAATAGCTCTCGGCCTTGAGGGATTTTGGGGCTGCATGTGTTTCAAAATTTTTTGGTGCTTAGAATGTGTTTGTATGATGAATCTATGAACATGCATGAAGTTGGTTGAAGGTATACAATTGTTTTGGAAGATTGATCTTTGAAAAATAGTGTTTATGAGCTTGAAAATGGAGTTATGAACTTTAATGTGTATGTGGATGATTTTGAGTGGATTAGTATGATATTTGGCATTTAGATTGTTTGTTGATGAATGTGTGAAGTTTTGGTGAAGATTGGATGTTGTGAAAAATTTGAAGTTTTGATGAACATTCAAGTTGTTCTTGATGTTCATGAATTGTTCTTGATGAAACTCATCAAGAATACCTTTTTGATCTTAAAAAGGTCAAGGGTATGTTGAAAACATGTTTATGGGCTTTGGTGGTCCAAAAGGACTAAGAAGCAATTTTACAAGTAAAAGGACTAAAGTGCAATTAAGAATAAGTCTTTAAAAATAAATAAAACAAATTCGGATTTCCAATTCCAACCAAGTAAAAGTCAACTTAAAGGTCAATATTTTAGGTTACCATGACTAAAAATAAGTTCCTAAGAGTTATAAAACCTTTAGGCTTTTAATTTAAGTTTAAAAACTTTAAGAAAAGGAGTTAAAGACTCATTAAAAGTCAATCAAGATTAGATTATGAAATTAAAAGTTAGATTGGAGTTGGACTTCAACTCTAATCCAAGCAATTAAAAGTTAAAACTTAGGATTAATTAATGGGCTTAATTAATTTAATTACCTAAGTTAATCAACCTAATTCACTTAAGTCGATTAAGTAAAGAATGATTAATTAAGTCTAAAGTTAATTAACCTTAATGAAAGTATTAATTAAGTAATTAACCAATAATGATGGTTAAAGACTAATTAATTATGATTAAACTTAATCAAACATAATTAAAATCCTAATCCAAGATTAAGAAAGAGATTAAGGGATGATTAAGAATTAATTAGGATCGTAAGTAAGGATTAAGACTTAATTAAAGAGGATTAAGATTAATTGAAATCCAGTTAATGAAGACTAGTTAAGATTCAAAGTTAAACCTAATCTTAATTAGATATACAAGGAGAATTAGGATAAGTAATACCATCCATAAGATACAATCATAAGTTTTAGTAAATTATAGGACTTAAGTGGACATGATTATCAAGAACATTAGTACAAACTACCTTAAACGGCTATAACCAACACACTCTTTCTACATAAAACTTGAGAAGCTTGGCGAGAGAGTGCATCATGAAGCGTCGTTGATGTTCGAGGTTGAAAACCTTACGGCCTATATAGCAGTAACACTCGGTACAGTGTGAAACTGGTAGGGACTGGGCACTGGGTTTTGCAAAGAACGCCAGAGGGTCCTCGGGTGGGGATGCCAACCCTGAGGATAGTCAGGTCCCGAAATGGCTCAGGTGACATAGGCTCGCTCCCTAATGTCGAGCAAACGGGGTACAGGCTTGACTATCCTGTCGCTCTCAAGTTTTCATGGTCAGTTGAGATTGTCTGGAAGTCGGGAAATTTATTTGGCCAAAATGTATGAGCAATGCTCTTTGTACCAATGCTAGTACAGACTCTAACTCCTGACGTGCTGTGTATATATGGCCGGGCAGCTGCTATGTGCTCTGCCTATGGTGATGTTTCCCTGGGCCCGCATGCATTAGATATTGCATTATAATAGTAAAAGTTGCGTTCATATGAGTACACCATGATGAGATGTCGTGATTGCTTATTGATTCGACTGTGTGGATTGCCTCTGTGAGTGTGCTCTAGTTTGCTGTATCCTACATGCTGTGAGTTCATGCGATGTTCTCACCTATCTTTTCTATCTCTTCTTTCTATGTTCTTCTTGTCACGTTGACAGTCGGTATCGAGGACTTCCGTCATGACGTCGATGCAGGTGCGAATCAGATGGTTGCCGAGGGGCACCCGGAGGGTGACGGGTATCCTGCGCAGGTTTGAGTTCTATGGGGGGGGAGTTTGTGTCACCATCACGCACCCCGGACTTCCTCTTGTACCTGAAAAGGACTAGGTTGTGTTGAGTCTAGGTAGTACGCAACTCTGATTTAGGAATCTCTTCTTTTGTATTCTGTTAGAGGTATCATTTATTTTACTACCGGAACTCATGTTTTAAGGTGGTCATGTGGGTATTCGAGAGGTACATCGATGCTACTTAATATGTATGTATGTATTTATGTCACACTGTTTTATGTTCTCTCAAGGTCTTTAACCATGTGTATGTTGTGTATGCGCATAAGGTGTAATTCTTTTGACGCTTACGGAAAGATAAGTTTTTTTGAAAGTGAAGGAAAGGATATTTCATAAGTACTTAAAATAAAGCTAGAGAGGTAATAGGTCAATGACACCTAAATCCTTTTCAAAAAAAAAAAAACATCTGCATTTTTTGACGTTCTACTTCGTTGGTCACGTGTAATGCATGTGGTACTTTAGTGGTAACTAGGGGTATCACAGATCTTGTGCTGATTTGATCTTCATTCAGAATTAAATCTGCAGAATCCTTATCCAATTAATTGCTGAGCTTATCCTAATCAGCTGCCATTTAAATCCTTATCTTGCAGATTCTCTTTTCAAATAAATACTATCTTTTTTCTTCATTTAAATTCTTCCCTTTTATCTACAAAATATTTTCTATCAAAATAGCATCATATTCAAATTCAAATCAAATATTCACAATTTATGCATTTATTACTAAAAAGAGGTCATTTGGGGCATAAATTTACTATTTTACCCTTGATAAGTGCATTAATTATACACTAAATTATCATATTTTTTCACTTATCAGGAGGCAACCCAGTATTTTTGTGTTTTTATTTGTTTTTAGTTTTTGTTTGTGTTTGGTGTCTTCGTTAGAGTCAATGCCTGTTTAGTGTGGAAAATTGTTAGGAAAAGAATCAATTAAAATAAGGAAAGGGATTAGAAAACAACTTTGAATTAGGATGCAGCAGAAAATACAACAAAAATTTGCATTCTGTTTCCTACGCTTCATTTGCGCTGAGCGCAAGTGAAGCGTAGAAATGAGCTTTTGATTCTGTTTTCTGCGCTTCACTGGCGCGTAGCTGATGGGTTTCTGGCAAGCAAAGCAAAAATCCAGTAGTATAATAGTAAGAAGAGTTATCGTATCCACAGGGAACAGTCAATTCGCGTATAGTCGTGATCTATTTATCAAGGGAAAACAACGGATTTATGAGAGTATTGTTGCGAAAATTGTAAATAGCAAATAAATAATCAATAGAAATAGAAAGGAAGAGTTAGAGACACTTTACTTAGATTAGGATTGGACTTCATATCATCACACCCTTCATGCATGTAAAAACTATCTATTATTTTAGGTTTACTCTATAATACTGTAGACAAACTATATTGCTAAGACCCCGAGTTACCAGCGGCCTCACACACTCAAAGGTAATCCATGCGGGCTCTCCCAGGCTACAGACTTACCCCCGGCTTATTTTACTTTCTTTTATTCCGTTTGTAAATGAATTAATTGATAAACGAGGCCTACTCCTTTGGACGCACCTTCGCTAGAGTACTGTCACTACCCATCACTCATTAGAATACATCCACGTTATCGCTTCCTGGATTGACAATCAACTAATTCTTTGCTATCGATAATTTAATAACCATGCCTATCCTGTAGACGCCCTTCATTAGAGTACTCACACTACCCATTAATCACTAGCAACGCCCATGTTTCGGTTCACTGGCTACCGAGTCCTCTTATTCACTCAGAGAATGAGTTTCTTCAGAATCCGCTCCCCCATCCTCAATCCTAGTTGAAACTAGCCTATAACTCCGGTGCAAGCGCGAAAGTTAGGAATTAAGCACAGAATAAGATTACCAATATTATAGACAGAGAGCTCATGAAATAATAAAATAGAATTTACATACACTTGGGGATAGAATCAATTACATCCAATCTTAATGGAGAGTTAACTACACAAGGTAGCCATACAAACCAGCGAAGATGTTGTCACCATCTTCAATCCTTGTGAAGCGCTCCTCCTCTCCTACTCTAAAATTAGCTCTGGTGCATTATCACTGAAATATAATTGAATTACAATAATCGTGCACACCTTGATCTGGTGAAATGAGGTCATATTTATAGGCTAAGGAAAGACAAAGGAAATTGGGGAGAAATCTATCTAAAAATGGCAACAGGGCAAGAATCAGCGTGACTTGCGCTTCAAGCTGCGCTACAGCACAGGTTCCAGAGAGCTGCGCTTCACCCTGTGCTACAGCGCAGGTTGAAGCACAAAATGCGTCCTGCAGCTTCAATCTTTCTATTTTTAACTTGATCTCTCCCCGAAACTGGTTTTGGTTGATTTGTCTTTCCTTGTTTCCTTTTCTTGATGAAATCTTGCATTTATTGAGCATCTTGGATTTAATTGGGAAGGTTGTCTGCAGAATTCTTGTTTGATTGGCAGTGATCTCCTCCTTAATTGCCTCAAATCTTCTTCAAATCTTTATTAAATTTCTTCAATCAAACTTAAATCTTGCAGATATCTCTCTCATTTAATGCTATCTTTCCTTCAAATCAAATCTTTGCAATATCCTGCAAAAATAAGCAATATTTCTATCAAAATAGCATCAAATTCAAATCTCAGATTAATAAATACAATTTATCTAATATTTAATAAAAGGGATTAAACTGGGGCAAAAATACCATTTTATCCTTGATAAGTGAACTAAAAAGTGCTCTAATTTATCATATGATTTTCACTTATCAGTAGCGCAAGTGAAGCACAAAATTACCATTTGATTCTGTTTTTCATGCTTCATCTACGCTGAGCGTAGGTGAAGCGTAGCGCTTCACTTCAGATTCCTTTGAAGTACGCGCTCTAACCTCGCTGAGCGCATATGGAGAGCGTGTTCCCGCTTCAGTTTAAATTTGAAATTTTGAAGCGAGGGAAGGTCATTTTCACCTTCCCCTCACTTCCTAAAGTGTTTTTCTCTTAGATTCTTACCTTTTCCTTACCTTTTCACCTTCCAAACCTCTTCCTTTCAATTTTTTAGCACTATCCCGGGTATGTTTTTACTATTTTATTAGTTTTTCACTGATTAAAATTTTTAGTTCTCTATTTTATTGAGTAATAGCTTAGGATAGAAGACTTAGGCTCTTAGGACCCCATAAATTAGGATTATTTGTCAATAGAGTCTTAGTTTAGTATGGTTGAATGCTTGGTGGTGAATTTTGAAATGCTCAGTGAGTTTCTTCAAATTATTCTGGTTGCTAATATGAGTGCTTTACTTGTGTTAAATTCAGCATCAACCATTGCATGAATAATTGTGCATTATTGCATGTTTGAAAAGCATGATAATTGAGCATAGTACTGTTTACTCTTTAATGCCCTGTTTAGAAATCTATTAGGACTTGCTTTAACTGGTCACATTAGCATGCTCTTAAGAAATTAATAAATTGGCATTGGGTAACATATAATAATCAAGATTTTATGCAAAAATGCCTGCTAAATGATTGCTCTGATTTTTGAATTAAATTGGCCACTTATTTCATTAATCATGAGTCGATATTTTATTTGCATGGAAATAATCTTGGTTCTGTTTCATTTTGTAGATGGTTCGATCTAAGGTTGTTCATGCTGGCTCCACCTCCAGGAGAGGTAAGGATGCCAAGAGGCCTATAGAGGACCCATATTTTAACCCCGTCAGATTCATGAATTTACAGGCATTCGAGGCATACAGTTCATTGCTGAACTGTAACTTTATTCAGGAAAGGCCAGTCGCTTTACAACCTGGCGAATTTAAGGAGTTTAGGGGTGAGATCATTAGGAGAGGATGGCCTCGAGTTGCTGAGCCGGATAGTCACTTTGACCCGGAGTTGGTTAGAGAGTTTTACGCCAATGCCATTGGGGACCATGGCATTGATGTCCGCCGACAGTCCTATGTAAGGGGCCAGGTGATTTCTTATGATTGAAATGCTATCAATGCATTTTTGGGGTACTCAGGGCCAGAGGACCAGAGACAGATGGTTTGCCAGTTTCATGAGTTGGTGAACGAGGTAGGGGTCTATGGCAATGATCCATTGGACATCAGGACCGCAGAGAGCTTATGCTTGCGGGGGCATACCTTCGATAGGAATGCCTATGGACATGCTGCTAGGATTTATAGACGGGACATGAGGGACATAGCACGGATGTAGACAGTGTTGGTGTTGGCTAACATTCAGCCCACCAACCATGTATTAGATATTTTTATGCTAGTAGCTCACCTCATCTATAACATTATGGTTGGACATGACATTGATATTGCAGCAGTGATATCTCATAAGATGTCTATGTTTGCATCTTCTATGGGGCGATGGAGCGTCCAGTCTAGGATCAGTTTGGGCTTCCCTTCCCTCATCACTGCCCTTTGCCAGTCTAGGGGGATGAGGTGCATGCCACTGCACGCATCAAGACCCCTATGACTAGGGGATACATTGAAGCCAACTGCATCCCATAGGAGGAGGATGAGGATGAGCAGCCACCGGCACCACAGGCACCACCACCACCACCAGATACCTAGATTCCATTTTGGGCTCAGCATATCATCACTCAGAACACACATATTCTATCCCAGATGACCACCCTACACCGAGCAGCAGTACACTTTCAGGATTATCATTACCAAACTCGCCCGGATCCTTACCCAAGCATGACACCGGATCAGTTTAGAGACTATTTGCAGTGGCCTGGGGACATACCTATTTTTCCGGAGAGGAAGGAGCAGTTGCAAGTGGAGCTGATGACGAGATGGATGATGAGGACTGAGATTTTATTTGCTGTTTTTCTGTTCTTTTTCTTTTAGTTTTCTTTTATTTTCTTTTCTTTTATTATCTACTGGATTTGTATTGTATATAACTCTACTGACACATCATCTTATGCAGTGCATTTTCAAGGTCATTTTTTGGTTATTTTAAGGATAGTTGATTTTTTTTAGGATTTTAGGAAAAGAGATCTAAGGAATTAAATTTAAAATCTCAAAGCTAGGCAGTCTAACTATCTGACTTAGGAAAGAAATAGGAGTTTTGTAATTAAATCCATAATCAATTAGGATTAGGATATTTTGCAGGAGAACATATCAGGATAGTTAATTAATTTCAGTAAGTGCTTTATCAAGGAATTTAAGCCAAAAGCCGGTGAGTTGTGAGACCAAACACTGATATGAGAGTTTTCACCGCTGCTTGTCAACTGCTATTGCTTGAGTTTTTGGATTTTATTCTACACATGGATAATTTGGAAGTTCTAAAGGCAAATTTTGTGATTTAATTATTTGCTCAGTGCCAAAAAGCCAACCCTTGAAAATTTTTTCCAATTTTTTTTGGTAACCCATTTGAGCTTTAATGTTTCTTCTTATGCACCCCAGCCAAAATTAATGTCTATATCTTGTCCCTTATACACTTGGGATAGAGAGCAAAGGTGCAATCTGATAAAATGGGGGAACTGGTTGGTTACTTGAAAGTGAAGAAATACAAAGAGCAGGCACAAGAAAGCAAAAAGAAAATCACTCCCTCAAAAACCAAAAAGAAAAAGTGAATGAAAGTGAATAAGTTGGGGGGAGTGAATCATCAAGCAAAGAAAGAGGCTAGCTGAATGATACAAATCATGAATGAAAAGGAAGAATGGAGAGAAGTTACAAGTAAAAAAAAAATTCAAAGATGCTCTCTATTTTTAGTGTTCTCTTTGCATATCCAGAAAAACCATGATTTCTTAGTAGCCCGGCCTCATTACAATCAAGAAAATACCTTTTGATCCATAATCTTCCTTGTGCATGTTTAGAAACCAGAAACGACTATCAATTTTAGTTGTTCAACTGCTGTGAAAAATTGAGGGAAACACATACCCGTGAGAATGAGAGAATTCCTTGATTTATCACTTATTGTTTTGATTACTATTTCTGAGAAAGGTTGAATGTGTTTTTATCTTGTTCTGATTGAGTTCTGGTGATATCACTTGATTCAGATTTTCAATCTGATATTTGGAAAGTGACAGCTGCCTAGCAATAGGTGATAAAATTATTTCCTTATTCTTGAGAATCTTAACAAGGGGAGTGAATCCATTTTTTATTGCAAAATTTTTTCTTGCTTGAGGACAAGCAAGAAGCTAAGGTGGGGGGAATTTGATAAGTGAAAAATATATGATAATTTACTGTATAATTACTGCACTTATCAAGGGTAAAATAGTAAATTTATGCCCCAAATTACCTCTTTTTAGTAATAAATGCATATTTTGTAATTATTTGATTCAAATTTGAATATGATGCTATTTTAATAGAAAATATGTTGATTTTGCAGATAAAAGGGAAAGTTTTAAATGGAGAAACAAGATAGCATCTATTTGAAGAGAAAATCTGCAGATGAGATTTTAAATGGTAGCAAATGAAGATAAAATCAGCAGTCATTTAAATAAGGATTCTAAAGATAAAATTCTCAATTTGAATTTGAAGATCAAATCAGTACAAGATCAAGCTAAAAAGAGGGAAATAAGGAAAGCAAAGCAAACAAGGATAAGATCAGGAAGAGACCAAGTTGAAAAAGAGAAAATTAGGAAAAGCTGGAACGAGAACTACGCTCCACTTGCGCAGGAATACGAAAACATATTTCTGATAAGATTTCCAACAAGATTCCTTCCATATTTCAGAAAAGCTTTCCAACTTCTATTTAAAGAGCCTTTTTCAAAGATCAAAGGAAGTCCCAGAGACCCAAGGGAGACGGCGGAGCAGAGCTAGGGCTGGAGAAAAGTGTGACAGTTTCTCTGTTGGTTTGTAATGGCTACCATGTGTAGCTAAACTCTCCAATAGGATTGAATGTAGTCGATTCAATCCCCAATTGTATGTGAATTCTCTTTATTATTTATGAATCCCTGTTTTTATGATATCGATATTTTTATTATGTGCTTAACACTTAGCTTCCGCCTGTGTGCCGGAGTTATAGGTTGATTTTATGGGGCGCATTTGAAAGGTGATTCTATAAAATCAATAGCGAGTTTGGGGGAGCCTAGACATAGGAAACTTAAACTCTGATTGGTAAAAATACTCATAATAGTCACTATGGACACCAGGGAGAATTGATAGTGTTAACAAACCGAAAATAGATCATTAAAGTTGGGGTAATTTGTCGCTTGGGAGAACCCGCGTGAATTATTTGAGTATTTTTATCATTGTGGAAACCAGGGTAAAATAACATAGTTTGGGTAAGGTATCATAACTACATATTCATAAATATTATTTGGTACGCTTGCCAGATTCTCAACAGTACAACATCATGATGTGGTAGATCAGCAGGTGCAGCTTCTTTTTCTTGCTTTTTCTGTTAAGACAAACTCACTCCTAAGAGTTTTAATGAAACCAAACCATCAAAAGTGGAAATATAAAAGATCAATATCTAAGACGTCTTGTTTCTACTAACTGTGTGCTTAAGTGTTTGCAGAATTTAGCTTCCTATAACGCAGGATAGTTTTCTCTTCTGAAAAGACAAGCTGAGATGCTAAGGAGATGGACAAATCCAAATTAACACATGAGATGCATGAAGCTAAAGTGCTAATGAAATCAGAAATAAAATTTGTCATATTTAGGAACAAGATCAAGAGTTACAAAGAGCCCAGAAGATGAGACAAAGACTCAGACTCATATGCACATGCCATGACAGAAGTTAGTTGAAGAACATGAGACTAAGCTGCACATAAGAGACTGAGACCCGGACATAAGCCTAAGATAGAGATTGATACTCATACGCAAGATAAAGCTTGAAACAAAAGCCAAAGACTCAGACTCATCCTCAGACACATGCTCAACAGAAGCAACAAAAAGTCAAGGCAAGTATACTGCAAATGTTGCAACAGGTAGAGCAGACCTGAGTGCAGCAGAGCAGAACTGAACAGTGTTGGCAAAAGGCATTCTCTCTCTTTCAACGGCTAGAAACGGCTAGTTTTATTTGATATAAAAGACAGAACTCAAGTCAAGGCAAGGATGAGACTACATTGAATACTTCCTGATCTACACGTCTCAACTCAATCTCAACTCAGTCTCAGCTACACTTGAGAGCATCTTAAGTCTCTCTCACATATTCTCTTTCACACTATTGTTATTACTTGCTTGTAACTCTTAGAAAGAGAAACACCTAGCTTATCTCACTGTATTTTCGTACCTTGTACGTTGTCTAAGCTAGATCATCATCACTTTCATTCCATCCTTGTAAAGAATCTCAACTAAGTTAGGAGGAAGCCTAGACTCAATGTGAGCTATGTAAGAGCCTGAAGAGGAAAGGTGAAGAATACTTGGATCTCAGCTAGGTTAGGAGGCCCTAAGCTTGGTGTGAGGGTGAGCCTTAAGAGGCAGGAAGAATACTTGTATTTGACAAGGTTGTCATAGTGGAAATCTCACAACTTTGTGAGGACTAGACGTAGGCCAAGGAGTGGGTGAACCAGGATAAATCTGTGTGCATCTATTCTCTTAATCTTGCTTATTTTATGTTCCTTTGAAAAGCACGTAATATCAAACTTTTATACTTGAGATGCTGAATTGAACACTAACTATATGATAACAAAACAATTGAATCTCAACTATAAGACTCAGAGTTATATTCATTCCTTATCTGAATACAACTAACCTTTTATTATCTAAGTCAAATTGAGATTCCAAGCTGTTCGTTGAGATCTTGGCAAGCGTACCAATATCTCAACAATATAATAGTAAGAAAGGGTTGTCGTACCCACGAGGAACGGTACAAAATAAATTCTCGATGCTCACACTTATCGAGAAGAGGAATTTTGAATGGTTGTTTGTGAAGATTATAATAGTAAATAAAATAAAAACTGAGACAAAGAGATAAAGATATTGAGCAATAGAGAGAAACTAGGACTGAACTTCGTCTATCGCACCATTCTTGTATTTTGGAAATCAATGATATTTAGGAATATATAATTATAAATATTGAAGTACAAATAAATATTATTTCATAAAGGTTACCACAACTATGAAAGACTAAGAACAATTCATCCTGGTTCCCACAGTCACAAATTGCCCCGCTTGAAGATCAGTTGTTAAAGCTATCAATAAATTGAACCCTATTCCTAGCGCATTCAATCTATTGAGTGTTTTCACCAATTAGATTTCAAAAACCCTTTTGCTAGCGTATTTAAGAAATAGCATTATAACTCCGATACAAAGACGAAAGCTAAGCATTAAGAACAAAATAAAAACACCAATATTATAAAAATAGAGATTCCTAAATAACAAATACAAACCAAAATACAATTGGGGATTGAATCGACTACGTTCAATCCTAAAGAGGGATTTACTACTCATGGTAGCCATTACACTCCAGAGAATGTCACACTTTTCCCCTAACTCCGTAGCTGCTCAACGACTCCGTACTGTCTAAATGCCTTCTCAATCCCTAAAAGTCTCCTTATAAACTGATCTGATGGGCTTTTGAGACTCTGCTTTTAGCCCATTAAAAATTAGGTTATGTTTCCTGCGCTCTACCTGCGCTTAGCGCAGGTGAAGCCCAAGAAACAGTACTGAACAGGCATTCGAACACTCTGCCTACGCTCAGCGCAGGTGGAGCGCAGGAAACAACAACAAATTCTCCTGCATTGTCCTCTTTTGAAGCTTGTTTCATGTTGTTCTTGTCCTTGCTCACTGCTCTCTTGATGCTTCATTTATGCTAAAAAGGGTTGAATTGGGTTATAATTTCAGCAATTTGTCATCAATAAGTGTTGTAATTATATAGTAATTTTACGTAATTCTAACACTTCTTGTAATTATATAGTATGACTTTGGACAAGAAATTAGGGAAATCCATTTGGAACCATGTGTTTTAAAAGAGTTTAAAGGAAGGACTAAGAGTTGAGGAGAAGAGCAACACCCTAGATCTTAGCCTTTAAGCGTGAAAGAATGAGCTTCGTAGTCAAGGGAATGGATTTATCAAGAATTATAGTGGGGAAGGGTTGGATGAGAAGAACTAAGTTAGAAGAAAGTTTTGGAGGATAAGAAGTAGGGTAGGTTTGAGAAGGAGAGAATTGAATTGAAACCAAGAGGGGCACAAACATAGGTTATTGCTTAATTTTGAGAGTTAGGCCTAATGACCTTGATGCACTAATTCGCTAATATCTAGAGACAAGGGTATCTGATTAAGGTGATTCGACTTTCATTATAAAGCTAACTTCTGGGGCTTCAGTTTGATAGGTTATATGGCAGGGTTCCGAGTTCATTTGAACTCCCAAAACTAACTCATACTCGCTCAAGCGAAAAATATTTCGCTTGAGCGAGAATTGTCCAGAGAAGGGTTATTTTCTGGTCTAAATTCGCTCAAGCGAAAATACATGATTTCAGTTTTTAAAAACAGTGCGGTTCACTCTCCCCCCTCATTTTCCTTGGCTTCCTAGGGTTTCTAGAGATAGGGAGAGAGAGTTCTAAAGAGAGGGGAACCTTGGGAGCTTGAAGGAGGAAGAAAAGGAAGATCAAGAAGCATCTCTAAGGTTCCCAATCACTTGAGGGGCTTGGGATTTCCCCTCTCCACCTCTCGTCCGCCCCTATTTCTTCCCCTAAGGTGAGTGTGATTCACTCACTTGCTTATTTGTCATGTAAATTCCCTTGTATGACCCCTATTCTACCTTCCCTTTCTTGTATTCATGGTTATTGATGATTAGAGGAAGCTAGGGTTGTTGATTTGAATGTATTCTCTTGTAATGCAAACCCTAGGTTAGATAATTTGGGGGTTTTCATGAAATTGAAGTTTTGGGTGTGATTATGCTTACAATTGCTCATGTTTATGTATTATATCATATTTGTGCATAATCTGAATGTTTGTACATGATTTTACCCCCATCATGTTCATGGAAAATATTTGGGTCTCTAACCTCATGAAAATGGTAAAGGAAATGTTAAAGGAAATGGTTTTGGGTCTTTGACCTCATGAAAATTGCAAGGAAAATGATTATGGGACTACGAAACTCTTGGTAACGGATTTGTATCTTTGATCTAGTTGAGATTAGGGTTTGGAATGTGAACAATGTAAATTATGTTATTATTTTCCATCATGATTGACATGTATAAAATGATGTTGCCCATTTCAAACTTGGTTCATGTTCAAAGAAATGTTTGGGGTCCTTTGGCCCTTGGTAATGGTTAAGGTCTTTATGGCCTTGGGAAAGGTTTTAGGTAAGGTTTTCCGGCCTTCAGGGACGACGGTTCCTGTTAGTCTGAGCTCAGTCTAGCCTATGGGAAAGGTTAAAATCCATGGTGCAGAATTCAGTGTTTGAGAAGTTATGAATTGATCTATTATTGCATGGACATGTTCATGATTCCATATGATTATCACTCCACTTATGATTTCCATTGAATGATTGATGTTACATGTCTTGTACTTCCATCCTGGGTGTTTTATGAACTGTTCATCCTTTCTATATTGTTGTTTGCCATGTGTTTCGCCTCCCCACACATGCAGACACTATTATCATGCTCACTGGGACGTAGTCTCACCCCACGTTACGTGGAATCACCTTCAGTTGTGCAGGTTAGGGTTTCATAGCGACGAATGAAGAGCCTGAGTCCTGTGGCAGTCACCCCTGCCCCCACAGCTACCAGATAGATGTAGGATACTTGGTGTCCAATGTTTTAACGTATTGATAAGGTCTATGTTTGTAAATGTAATGTATGTATTGAATATTTGTGAGAATTGACGAGAATATATTATGACGGCCATGGAGGCCCTTTTTGTGTAGAATTGGATTAGCCTAGGTATAATATGAACTGTATTGGTATTTTTGCTGGTTTTCAGGTGAAGCCCAAATTGGGGAACGCCCAGTTTTTAACCATAGTGCGCAACAGAAGCCTACACCCATTCCTCTTTTTGACATTAGGATACCCCCAGGTGAGAGGAAGAATTAGGGAGGAGTGAATTTATTTAGATATGACCCGTAGTCATCTGGAAGCCATGCTGGGAAAGTCTTGGGGTGAGTTAGGACTCATTACGAGCCTTTCAAGTTAGGAACGATTATAAGACAACATAGCATCAGCAGGAGTAGTATTTAAAGTTAAGGAACCGTAAGGGTGTACTTTTAGGTGATCCAAATCCCGTGAATGAATCAAGGGAGTCAGGTTAGGAACTTAGATTCGGAGGCAAGAGGAGAAAAGAGAGGTTAGGAAAGTGAGACAGCGAGTCAGACCTAGAGCGGGATTCAGGGGAGCAATGGGAACCGAAATTGAAATAGAAGGTAGAAGAGGCAAGATTAGGAGGTCAACCAACTCTTAGAGCCTTGAGCCACCTTGGGCAATGAAGGTTTTAACTAACAAACAATAATTGAGAGGACTCTAAGAGTACGACATAGCTGTCGTTAGGAGGTGAATTGGAGTTGAAAGATAACCAGAGCGAATTTTGGGGACAAAATTCTTTTTAGGGGGTAGAATTGTAACATCCCGGAAACTGGAACCTAGGAAACATAAGAGAAGCCTTAGGCGGTGAACCTAGCCAAAAGAGGAAGTTAGAAGTAGGATGAGAATTCAGAGGTTAAGTGTGACTTCGGACAAGAAATTAGGGAAATCCATTTGGAACCATGTGTATTAAAAGAGTTTAGAGGAGGGACTAAGAGTTGAGAAGAAGAGCAACACCCTAGATCTTAGCCTTTAAGCGTGAAAGAATGAGCTTCGTAGTCAAGGGAGTAGATTTATCAAGAATTAGAGTGGGGAAGCGTTGGATGAGAAGAACTAAGTTAGAAGAAAGTTTTGGAGGACAAGAAGTAGGTTTGAGAAGGAGAAAATTGAATTGGAACCAAGAGGGTCACAAACCAAGGTTATTGCTTAATTTTGGGAGTTAGGCCTAATGACTTTGGTTCACTAATTCGCTAATATCTAGAGACAAGGATATCCGATTAAGGTGATTACACTTTCATTAGAAAGATAACTTCCGGGGCTTCAGTTTGATAGGTTATGTGATAGGGTTCCGAGCTCATTTGAAATCCCAAAACAGACTCATACTCGCTCAAGCGAAAAATATTTCGCTTGAGCGAGAATTGTCCAGAGAAGGGTTATTTTCTAGTGTAAATTCGCTCAAGCGAAAACAATTGGCTTGAGCGAAAATACACGATTTTAGTTTTTAAAAACAGAGGGGTTCACTCTTTCCCCTCATTTTCCTTGGCTTCCTAGGGTTTCTAGAGAGGGAGAGAGAGTTCTAGAGAAAGGGGAAGCTTGGGAGCTTGAAGGAGGAAGAAAAGGAAGATCAAGAAGCATCTCTAAGGTTCCCAATCATTTGAGGGGCTTGGGATTTCCCCTCTCCACCTCTCATCCGCCCCTATTTCTTCCCCTAAGGTGAGTGTGATTCACTCACTTGCTTATTTTTCATGTAAATTCCCTTGTATGACCCCTATTCTACCTTCCCTTGCTTGTATTCATGGTTATTGATGATTAGAGGGAGCTAGGGTTGTTGATTTGAATGTATTCTCTTGTAATGCAAACCCTAGCTTAGATAATTTGGGGGTTTTAATGAAATTGAAGTTTTGGGTGTGATTATGCTTACAATTGCTCATGTTTATGTATTCTATCATATTTGTGCATAATCTGAATGTTTGTACATGATTTTACCCCCATCATGTTCATGGAAAATATTTGGGTCTTTGACCTCATGAAAATGGTAAAGGAAATGTTAAAGGAAATGGTTTTGGGTCTTTGACCTCATGAAAACTGTAAGGAAAATTATTATGGGTCTACGGACCTCTTGGTAATGGATTTGTATCTTTGATCTAGTTGAGATTAGGGTTTGGAATGTGAACAATGTAAATTATGTTATTATTTTCCATCATGATTGACATGTATAAAATGATGTTGCCCATTGCAAACTTGGTTCATGTTCAAAGAAATGTTTGGGGTCCTTTAGCCCTTGGTAATGGTTAAGGTCTTTATGGCCTTGGAAAAGGTTTTAGGTAAGGTCTTCCGGCCTTCAGGGACGACGGTTCCTGTTAGTCTGAGCTCAGTATAGCCTATGGGAAAGGTTAAAATCCATGGTGCAGAATTCAGTGTTTGAGAAGTTATGAATTGATCTATTGTTGCATGGACATGTTCATGATTCCATATGATTATCTCTCCACTTATGATTTCCATTGAATGATTGATGTTACATGTCTTGTACTTCCATCCTGGGTGTTTTATGAACTGTTCATCCTTTCTATATTGTTGTTTGCCATGTGTTTCGCCTCCCCACACATGCAGACACTATTATCATGCTCACTGGGACGTAGTCTCACCCCACGTTACGGGGAATCACCTTCAGTTGTGCAGGTTAGGGTTTCATAGCGACGGATGAAGAGCCTGAGTCCTGTGGCGGTAACCCCTGCCCCCACAGCTACCAGATAGATGTAGGATATTTGGTTTCCAATGTTTTAACGTATTGATAAGGTCTATGTTTGTAAATGTAATGTATGTATTGAATATTTGTGAGAATTAACGAGAATATATTATGACAGCCATGGAGGCCCATTTTTTGTAGAATTGGATTAGCCTAGGTATAATATGAACTGTATTGGTATTTTTTGTAACACCCGCAATTTTTCTTACTGGTGTATAAATAGAATAAAGAAAATTTTAAAATAGTAATAATCATTTAATTATAAAGTATTTAGTATCTTTTAATTGACAACCAAATTTATAATACCCAACCACAATTATGAGTAAATTTCTCTAGAGAGGTGTTTGAGAAAATAACCTAAGATACCTTTAGCAATTATACAGTTAAGGAAAATATAGATTTAATTATTAAAAATAGCTAAAACTCTAAGGGATCTATACCTTTATTCAAAATACTCTTAATATAATTAGTGATGAGTTTTAGAAAATTATTTAGAATTTTTCTGGCACTTCTAGGCAAAAAGATCAAAATGCCCCCAGTTAACAGTATAACCATAGCCAGCATATGAAAAAAATTGTAGAAAAATATGGAAAATGTATTTTGAACCTTAAAAGATGATTTAAAATGATATTTATAATTCTATACAATCTCTGTAAATAAAACCTTAATTTTCTCTCTCTGCTTACTGTAACGCCCACTTCTTACCGTTTTACCGCATTTCGTGTTTTATTGAATTGTTAAAATTATTTTTTATCACCAAAATTTATATTTTTGGATTTAGAATTTAATTTCCTATTTTTAGGGAATTTCTGGGAATTTTTGGGGTTTTTCTGTGAAAATGACCTTTTTGCCCCTCCTGTCCCTTGAACCGGGCCCGAAGACTCTTGATCTGGGCCAGAAAAATTGCACAAACCTTCCCTTTTTCCTCCTAGAAGGCTGTGCATAGTGCAGCCTTGATGCATGGAAGCCACTTGTATTTTTCTTTCTTTTCTCCAAGACTTGAAAAAGAAGCAAGCCTTTATGGCACATCAACTCACCTTTCTCTCTCACTTTTCCTAAATGCAAGCTTAGGAACTCTCTCATTTTCTCTCTTCCTTTTCTCTCTTGGCCGTGAACTCTCCATCAACTTCTCTCAAAATTTTTCATCCTTCCTTAAACACAATCAAGCCAAGGTTCCATCTTTGAACCAAAGCTTCCATTTCTAAGCCTTCTAGCCTTGAAAAATCCTTGTTGGTGACTAAAGGAGGCATCTTTGGGGGCTGTTTTGGGACCAGAATTCTGCACTCATTTTCTTGGAAATTTGAGGTAAAGGGGGGAGAGCTTGAACTTTAGTAGGATTGGTAACTAGAGTCAAGGATTTGCCCTTAAAATCCTTGTTTTTACTCTTGTTTTTCCTTGAAAAAAATCACTTTTTGAGCTTTTCTTTGAGCAAATGTTTTGGATTCTTGGAGCTGGATTGTTTACATGTTTTTAATTTTATTATGATGCTTGGAATGTGCTTGGATTTTGATTGTTGATGCATGCAAGCCAAGAAACAATTTTGGAAAAAATTCCCCATTTTTCCTCCTATAGCTCTCGGCCTAGAGAGTTTGAGGGGCTGCATGTGTTTTAAAAATTTTTTGGCACTTGGAATATGTTTGTATGATGAATCCATGAACATGCATGAAGTTGGTTGGATGTATACAATTGTTTTGGATGATTGATCTTTGAAAAAATGGTGTCTATGAGTTGAAAATGAAGTTATGAACTTAAATGTGCATGTGGATGATTTTGGGTGAATTAGTATAATGTTTGATATTTAAATTGGTTGTTGATGATTGTATGAAAGTTTGGTGAAGATTGGATGTTGTGGAAAAATTTGAAGTTTTGATGAACATTCAAGTTGTTCTTAATGTTCATGAGTTGTTCTTGATGAAACTCATCAAGAATACCTTTTTGATCTTGAAAAGGTCAAGGGTAAGTTAAAAAAAGTGTTTATGGGCTTGATGGTTCAAAAAGGACTAAGAAATAAATTTATAAGTAAAAGGGTTAAAATACAAATAAAGAAAGTTTTTAAAATAATAAAAGACTAAAATTCGGATTCTTATTTTCACCAAAGTAAAAGTCAACATAAAAGTCAACTTTTTGACTTGTTATGAGTAAGAATGGGCTCCCATGAGTCATCAAACCTTTGGGCCTTTGATTTGGGCCCAAAACCTTCAAAAAAAAAAAAAGAGAGTCAAAGACTCATTTAAAAGTCAACCAAAAATAACTTATGAATTTGGGCTTAGATTAGAGTTGGACTTCAACTCTAATCCAAGTTATTAAAAATTAAAACTTAGAGTTAATTAGTGGGCTTAACTAATTTAATTACCTAAGTTAATCAACCTAATTCACTTAAGTTGATTAAGTAAAGAGTGATTAATTAAGTCTAAAGTTAATTAACCTTAATGAAAGTATTAATTAAGTAATTAACCAATAATGATGATTAAGAACTAATTAATTATGATTAACCTTAATCAAACATAATTAAAATCCTAATCCAAGATTAAGGGATGATTAAGAATTAATTAGGATCTTAAGTAAGGATTAAGACTTAATTAAAGAGGATTAAGATTAATTGTAATCCAGTTAATGAAGACTAGTTAAGATTAAAAGTTAAACCAAATCTTAATTAGTCATACAAGGAGAATTAGGATAAGTAATACCATCCATAAGATACAATCATAAGTTTTAGTAAATTATAGGACTTAAGTGGACATGATTATCAAGAACATTAGTACAAACTACCTTAAAAGGCTATAACCAACACAATCTTTCTACATAAAACTTGAGAAGCTTGGCGAGAGAGTGCGGTTTGGCCTTCCTTGTGAAGGAAAGACATTGAATTCGGGCCGTGCCATGGGGATGTGGTGACGTTGAATGGTTCAATGGGTTTTTCCTGTAAGGATGTGAATGTTGTGAGCATTGTTGTGTGACATGCATCATGAAGCGTTGTTGATGTTCGAGGTTGAAAACCTTACGACCTATATAGCAGTAACACTCGGTACAGTGTGAAACTGGTAGGGACTGGGCACTGGGTTTTGCAAAGAACGCCAGAGGGTCCTCGGGCGGGGATGCTAGCCCTGAGGATAGTCAGGTCCCGAAATGGCTCAAGTGACGTAGGCTCGCTCCCTACTGTCGAGCAAACGGGGTACATGCTTGACTATCCTGTCGCTCTCAAGTTTTCAGAGTCAGTTGAGATTGTCTGGAAGTCGGGAAATTATTTGGCCAAAATTGAGCAATGCTCTTTGTACCAATACTAGTACAGACTCTAACTCCTGATGCGCTGTGTATATATGGTCGGGCAGCTGCTATGTGCACTCTAGATGGTGATGTTTCCCTGGGCTCGCATGCATTAGATATTGCATTATAATAGTAAAGTTGCATTCATATGAGTATACCATGATGAGATGTCGTGATTGCTTATTGATTCGACTGTGTGGATTGCCTCTGTGTGTGTGCTCTAGTTTGTTGTATCCTACATGTTGTGAGTTCATGCGATGTTCTCACCCTTCTTTTCTATCTCTTCTTTCTATGCTTTTCTCGTCATGTTGATAGTCGAAATCGAGGACTTCCGTCATGACGACAATGCAGGTGCGAATCAGATGGTTGCCGAGGGGCACCCGGAGGGTGATGGGTATCCCGCGCAGGTGTGAGTTCTATGAGGGGGGGTCTGTGTCATCATCACGTGTAACGCCCGCGTTTTACCGTTTTTGCAGTTTTTGCGGTTTTGAGTGTTTTATTGGATTTTGAGTGATTAAAATTATTTTTATCATCAAAATTCATATTTTTGGATTTAGAATTTAATTTCCTTTTTTTAGGAATTTTTTTGGAATTTTTGGGTTTTTTTGTGAAAAATGACCTTTTTGCCCCTCCTGTCCCTTGACCCGGGCCCGAATACTCTTGATCCGGGCCAGAAAAATTGCACAAGCCTTCCTTTCTCTCCTTAAAGACCGTGCAACCAGCCTTGATGCATGGGAGACACTTGTCTTCCCATCTCTTCCATTCCACCAATAGCTTGAAAAGGTGAGTATGTCATATAAAAAGCATTTTTCTCCTTTTTCATTCATTTTGTTGCATGCAAGCAAGGAGAACTTTCCTTTTCTCTCATATTCTCTCTTCCTTGGCCGCGACTTCCTCTCCCTTTTCTCTCTCAAAAACTTCAATCCCTCCATAAACACCACCAAGCTTAGGTTCCATTTTTGAGCCTAAGCTTAGAAACACTAGCTTTCTAGCCTTTAGATCCTTGTTGGAGACTTGAAGGAGTGACCTTGGGGCTGTTCTTGGAGCTGTTTTCTGCACTTTTCTTGGAGAAATTCTTAGGTAAAGGGGGGGAGAACTTGAACTCTAGTAGGCCTTCTAACTAGAGTCAAGGATTTGCCCTTAAATCCTTGTCTTTTCTCTTGTTTTTCCTTGAAAAAGAACCAAATTTTTACACTTATTTTGAGAGTGGATTTTCGGATCTTTGTGCTGGGTTGTTATTGATGGTTGCATGTTTATTTTAGTGTTTGAAACATGTTTGTTTGATGGATTTAGATGCATGCAAGTCAAGAAAAATTTTGTTGAAAAATCTCTCTCTTTTCCTCTTATTACTCTCGGCCTTGAGAGGAAAAAGGGGCTGCATGTGTTCTAAATTTACTTTGATGATTGGAATGTGTTTGTATGTTAAATCTATGCACATGCATGAGATTGGGTGAATTTACACAATTGTTTGATGATTGATCTTGTGAAAAATTGGTGTTTTGAGCTTGAAATTGGAGACTATGAACTCAAAATGCATGTGGATGATCTTGGGTGATTTATTTGTGATATTTGTTGTTTTGGAATGTGGGTCATGATTGTATGATAGTTTGGTAAAATTTGGATGTGGGAGAAAGTTGAAGTTTTGGATGAACATTCAAGGTTGTTCTTGATGTTCATGAGTGTTCTTGATGAAACTCATCAAGAATACCCTCTTGATCCTAAAAAGGTCAAGTGGGTGGCTAAAACATGTTTTTGGGCTTAAATGACCCAAAAAGGGCTAAAATGCAAATAAGGAAAAAATTTAACTAAAGAAACAAAATTCGGATTTTTATTTTCACTAAAATAAAAATCAATTTAAAAGTCATATTTTTTACCTATTATGAATAAGAATGGGCTCCCATGAGACCATTAACCTTTGGACTTTTTGTTTAGGCCCAAAGTCTTCAAAAAGAAAGTCAAAACTCAATTTAAAGTCAACAAAAAAAATAATAATTTATGAGTTTGGGCTTAAGTTAGAGTTGGACTTCAACTCTAATCCAAGTAATTAAAGATTAAGACTTAAAATTAATTAGTGGGCTTAATTAATTTAATTATCTAAAGATAATTAAGCCATTTCACTTAAGTTAATTAAGTAAAGAATGATTAATTAAGTCTAAAATTAATTAACCTTAACGAGAGTACTAATCAAGTATAATTAAAACCCTAATCCAAGGTTAAGGAAAAGATTAAGGGATAATTAGAAAGTAATTAGGATCTTAAACACGGATTAAGATTAACTGTAAACCGGTTTATGGGAATTAATTATGATTAAAAGTAAAACTAAATCTTAATTGTTTATACAAAGAAAGTTAGGACAAGTAATGCCTTTCATAAGACATATCCATAAGCCTTAGTAAATTGTAGGACTTAAGTGAATATGATTATCAATAAAGCTAGCACAAGCTACCTTAAAAGATTATAACCAACACTTTCTCTCTACATAAAACTTGAGAAGCTTGGCAAGAGAGTGTGATTTGGTTTTCCTTAAAAGAAAGACCTTGGATCTACGAGGTTGCACCACGGTAAAGTGGTGACGTAAAAAGAATCAATGGGCTTGTCTGTAAGGATGTAATATTGTAAGTGTTTGCAGTGTGGCATACATCATGTGCATCAATAATGATTAAGGTTCAAAAGCCTTATGACCTATATGGCAATACCACTCTAGTACAGTGTGAAACTGGATGGGACGGGTGCACTGGGTTTTGCAAAGAACACCAGCGGTCCGGTAAAGGAGACCAGCCCTGAGGATAAGTTGGGTCCCGAAATGGCACAAGTGACGTAGGCTCGCCCCCTACTGTCGTGTAAGCGGGGTACAGGCTTGACTATCCTGTCGCTCTCAAGTTTTCATAATCAGTGAGTTTGTCTGGAAGTCGGAAAAAAAATCGTCTTGGCCAGAGATTGAGCAATGCTCTTCGTACTATTTGCTAGTACAGACTATACTCCTGATATATTGTACATATATGGTCGAGCAGTTGCTGTGTGCTCTGCTTTTGGTGATGTTTCCCGGGCCCCCATGCATTAGTCATATGCATCATGATAACATAAACTGCATTCTTGTGATTGAGGTTGTGTGAATGTTCTATGAATGCTCTAGTTACTGTATTCTACTTGATATGAGTTCATGTGATGTTCTCACCCTTCCTTTTCTGCTTCTGTTATTTCCTGTCATCGTACTTCTTCGCCACGTCGACAATTGGTATTGGAGAGATTCAGGATGTCCACTATGAGGATCACGTTGAGGTGGGAGCCACGGGGCCAATGGCGGATTACAGACGTCCCTAGGCGATGTGTTTTCACGGGGGAGGTGCGCGTTACCATTTCTCATCCCAGCCTTCCCCTGGTACCGGAGATAGATTTCACAGTGCCGGTGATCCTTGAGTTTGAGACTCCATCCAGACTCCGTTGCTACACTACTTTTCTCAACCGTCATCATCGCCCCTCTCCATCAGCATCGTCACAGTCCTCACGGATGGCGACCATGGGCGAGCCAGATTCCCCGTGTTACTCTCCCGGTCCAGAGGTGTCACCTCCACAGCCCGTATATCCTGACGCATTTGGCCGTTCCCGTCCGAGTGAGCCAGACATGATCGTGATTGATGACACTACATCTGAGGAGGAGGACCCAGAGGAAGACCCGAAGGATGACTCTGAGGATGAGGAGCCGGAAGAGGATTCTTCCAGTGACGACCCCTTAGAAGACTTTGGGATGATCAACCTCGGAGGTACTGGAGGGAGGAGTTGTGGGTGGATTCCTGCTGAGACGGATGATGACGAGTAGGATAGCGTAACTGGGGGTAGTCACGAGTCTAGTTAGTAGCAGCTCTGATTTAGTGGCCTTTTGTTTTGTTTCGTTTTGGCTGAGGTCTTATTTATTATAGTCTACTACTAGAACTCTTGTTTTGTATGGTGGTATTGTTTACTCCAGGATTACTTTGACACTATGGTTCTGTATATATGTTATGATGTTTCCTTCCCATGATCCCCTTTATATCTGCGTGTATGTTGTGTATGTATGCGGAATGATTGAATCGTCTAGATGTTTTTAGAAAATGAATTTCAGACTTAAGGAAAGGACATTTTCATAAATACTTAAAATGGAATTAGAATGCGATTAGTTGATGATGATTAAACTCTTTTCAAAAATTATATATATATATATATTCGTATTTTCTAAGTTTTAAAACAATAAATTCGACGGTTACATTTTGCAATGTGATATTCTTAGCGGTATAACTAAGGGTGTCGCATCACGCACCCCGAACTTCCTCTTGTACCTGGAAAGGACTAGGTTGTGTTGAGTCTAGGTAGTACGCAACTCTGATTTAGGAATCTCTTCTTTTGTATTATGTTAGAGGTCTCATTTATTTTACTACCGGAACTCATGTTTTAAGGTGGTCATGTGGGTATTCGAGAGGTACATCGATGCTACTTAATATGTATGTATGTATTTATGTCACACTGTTTTATGTTCTCTCAAGGTATTTAACCATGTGTATGTTGTGTATGCGCGTAAGGTGTAATTCTTTTGACGCTTACGGAAAGATAAGTTTTTTTGAAAGTGAAGGAAAGGATATTTCACAAGTACTTAAAATAAAGCTAGAGAGGTAATAGGTCAATGACACCTAAACCCTTTTAAAAAAAAAAAAACTTTCGCATTTTTTGACGTTCTACTTCGTTGGTCACGTGTAATGCATGTGGTACTTTTAGTGGTAACTAGGGGTATCACATTTTTGCTGGTTTTCAGGTGAAGCCAAAATTGGGGAATGCCCAGTTTTCAGGGGAAACTCTGCCGGATTTCCAGTAGGAGTTCTGGGGAACCATGACACTCCGTGTCTAGGTTCACTTCCCTTAGATTCGAATATAATGTTTCATGTTGTTTTTGTAGATTGAATTGTAGTGAAGGCTTAAGTAAGCGTTGGATTACCTAAGCGATTGTATGATTGGTTCACCGACATAAAAAATTGCGCGAAATAATTTCAGATAATTTTGGAATAGTGTTTCCAACGAACATTATTCTTGGATTTAGAAATTAGGACGTTACAGTTGTCACTTTCCAAATTTCAGATTAATAGTCTGAACTAAGTGGTGACTGCAATCATCAATCAGAACAAAATAAAAATGCATTCAAATTTTTGAAGAGCAGCAATCAATACAATAGGTGATAAATTAAGGAATTTCTCTCATTCTCACGGGTGAGTGTTTCCCAAAAATTTTTCACTGCAGTTGAACAACTAAAATTGCTAGTAGTTTCTAGTTAATAATTATACACATGGTCAGCATGGATCAAAAGGTCTTTCTCAAGTTGTAATGAGGCTAGGCTATCAAGAATTCATGGTTTTTTTTGGATAATTCAAAATACACAACTTTAAGAAAAGAGAGCATATATACAATTTAACCAATATTCTAAGTTACTCTTGATCCACCATATCATTCTTGACTTTGAAAATTTATACACAATTGGCCTCTTTTTGGTAATTCACTCCCTTTCATTTAACTTTATAAATTTACACTTCTTTTTATATAATTAAGGGAGTGAATTCCAATACTCAATATACCTGCTTGTTATAATTTCAATCAGCCAACTCATACCCATTCACGTTGAAATAATTGCACCTATGCTCTCTATCCCTAATTGTGTGGGGATAGGATATAATTATTTATAAGGCTAGGGTGCATAAGAAAATAAAAATTCAGGCTCAAATGGGCTATAAAAAATAGGAAAAATTATTTAGAGGTTGGCTATTTGGCACTGAGCAGTTTATATATTTACAAGATGCCTTAATCACTTCCTTCCTTTTCATGTGCATAATAAAATCCAAAAACTCAAGCAATAGCAATTGACAAGCGACAGTGAAAACTCTCAAAGTGTTTAGTCTCACAAACTTACCGGCTTATGACTATTTTCCTTGATAAAATCACTATTGAAATCAATTAACTACCTTGATACATTTTCCTGCACAATATCCTAATCCTAACTGATTATAGATTCAATCACTAAATTCCTTTTTCTTTCCTAATTCAGTTAGTTAGGTTGTTCTAGCAATGAGATATTAAATTAAATTTCTTAAATCCTAATTCCTAAATTAATCCTAAAAAAAATTCCTAATCAACTGAAATAACAAAAAGAATCCTAAAAATCAATACTGCATAATATGTCAATAACATGTCAGATACAATAAAGATGTATGAAAAGAAAATAAGAAAAAATAAAAGAAAGAAAAGAAAAGAAAAGAAAAGAAAAGAAAAGAAAAACACCGTAAAAATTTTCAATCATAATCCTCTGTATCATCATCCTCTGCTCCACCTCCCCCTAGAGGAATAGGCATGTCCCCAAGCCAATCTAAAGACTCCTGGAAATGCTCTGGAGGCATTCCTGGGTGGGGTCCCTGCACATTATGGTACAGAAACTCCTGTAAGTGCAGTATCCCTCTATGGATAGCTATCATCTGGCTACATAAGTGCTCCGTGAAAGGCTGAGGTGATATGTTAGCTATGGGTGGTCGCTGTGGGGAAGGACATGGGTGAATGTCTGGGAACTCCTGAGGAGACTCCATCTCTTCCTGTGGATTGCAGTAAGACTCAATATATTGTCGGGTAATAGCTATTCCAATCAGAGTACTAGGGCGGACCTCAACCCCCTGATACCGGCATAGAGCAGTAATGAAAGCAGGGAAACCTAAACTGATCTTAGAGCACTTACTTCGACGCTCCCCTGCGATCCTAATCATGAGATGCATATTTTCTTAGATGACTTCGACAATGTCAACATATGCATTCGTAAGAACGCAATATAAGATATGTGCCATATCAATGGTAATGTCTGAAGTATGGGTGGTCGGTCTAATATTGGCTAATATCAAAACCATCCATATTTGAGATAGGCGTCGCAGGTCCCGTCTCAAAATTCTGGAAGCCTCACCATAGACATTAACTTCTTATGAATGCCCAGGTAAACATAGGTACTGGGCAGTTAGAGTATCAAGCACATCATTCCCATATGTCCCGACATTTTACAGTCGCTCCTGAAACTGGCATGGTGCATTCTCAGTGTCAACAGGAGATGGGTGGTCTAAGAAGTCATTGATCGTATCACGATCATATGCTACCCATCTACCTCTAACATATGATCGTTTTTTAATCACCCCTCCTAGTTCTCCCATAGCATTGCTGTAAAACCCCTTGACTAGCTCAGGGTCAAATAGCCTATACGACTCAGCCACCTCTCTCCACTGCCTTCGGGTGATTTCCAAGTTAAAATCATCGAACTCCCCAGCCTGGAGTTCTACTGGCCTTTCCAAGATAAAGTTGCAGTACTTTATGTAGTCATATTTTTCTGCAGCATGGGCGTCCCTGAACCGCCCAGTGTCCAATGAAAGGTCATTGCGTGCTCTCTTTCTTCTTCTAGTACTGGAGGGACCAATGACAGTGGTAATTTTTGTGCGAACCATCTGCAAGAATAGCCAATTATCATCACTCATAACTAGTTTACACAGTCTCAATCTAATTATCAGCCTTGTATAAACCATAACCAAATAATCCAATAAAATTCAGTTGAGCATCCAGTAATGTCAATAACCAAATTGTAATGGATAAATAATCAACGGAAGCATGTTCCTCAATGGAACCTTAAAGCAGAGCATCCAATTGGTGAATGTTATCAAGCTCAATTCAACAAAAGTATTCAAGCATTAATCAAGAATTTACATAAAATGGTCAGTGTAAAATTATGAAATTAAAACAGAGTATTAACACTTTCATCCATAATATCTTGCAAAAATCATTGAGTACAACAACAGGCACCATTTTAATTGATCAATCAAAGCTAACACATTACCTAAAGGTTATGCTAACAAAAATACTAAGAACATGGAAAATTACAAACCAAGTCTACTAGCCTAAGGTTCCATTAAGACAGAAAAACAGAGGATTTTGATCAGCAAAATTATTTCAAGAAATTAAAATCATACCTTGAAGAGGAAAAGAATCAAGAAAGAATGAGATTGATGAATGGAGGAGAAGGTTGGAATGACCCTTCCCCTGTTTCTGCTTCAAATTTATGCAGTAGCGCGCACCTGCGCTCTGCTTGCGCTCAGCGCAGGTGGAGTGCAGTTTACAGTTATTACTGTAGCGAGCCGCTGCACTGAGTGCAGATGAAGCGTAGAAAACCGTGTTGAAACTGGTATTTCTGCGCTTTACCTGCACTGAGCGTAGGTGAAGCACAAAAAACAGTATGAATTGTCAGCAACACTTAGTCAAATTTTCTGCTACTTCCTTCATTCTTCTCCCAAACATTTACTCAACCAATTCCCAATTATTCCTAGACTAATCAAGAATGAAACCTAACTAATCACTCAATATATAAATCACACAAAAATCAAAGATGCAAAAAAAAAAAAAAATCAATTAAAACACTAGGTTGCCTCCCAGGAAGCACTTGTTTAACGTCATATAGCTTGACACCTGTTTCTTTACGGTTCTTGAAGATAAATGACAGAGTAAGATCTGTCAAATTCATCTCCCAAATAGGGCTTCAATCTTTTCCCATTCACAACCCAACATCTCTTTTAGTCAGGATCTTCTAATTCCACAGCTCCATATGGTCAGACTTCCTTGACAATAAATGGTCCAGACCATTTTGATTTCAACTTCCCAGGGAAAAGTTTTAACCTAGAGTTGAACAAGAGAACTGGTTGGCCTGGGTAAAACTTCCGTTTAACGAGCTTCTTGTCATGATATGCCTTGGTTTTCTCTTTGTAAATCCTGGAGGACTCATAGGCATTGAGTCTCATATCCTCTAACTCATGCAGCTGTAATATTCTTCTTTTCCCCTCTACATGCTTGTCCATATTCAAAGTCTTTAATTCCCAGTATGCCTTATGCTCTAATTCAACAGGTAAGTGGCATGCCTTTCTATAAATCAGTTAAAAAGGGGAGAGACCTGTGGAAGTCTTGTAAGCAGTTCTGTATGCCCATAGTGCATCATCTAGCTTGATGGACCAATTCTTTCTAGATTAGTTTACAATTTTCTCAAGAATTCTCTTGATCTCTCTATTTGAGACTTCAGCTTGGACATTTGTCCAAGGGTGATAAGGAGATGTTATCTTGTGTCTCACCCCATAATGCTCCAAAACCTTCTGTAGTTGTGAATTACAGAAGTGAGAACCTCCATCACTAATCAGGACCCTTGGTGACCCAACCCTAGAGAAGATGTTCTTCTTCAAAAACTGTACCACTGTCTTTGCATAAGCTTTTGTAGTTGTAATAGCCTCCACCCACTTGGATACATACTCAACAACCACTAAAAGATATTCTTTGCCAAAAAAGGGTGGTAAATGTCCCCCAAAGTCTATCCCCCACCAGTCAAAGACTTCTAACTCCAAGATGCTATTTAATGGCATCTCATTTCTTCTAGATATTCCTCCTGTTCTTTGATAGTTGTCACACTGTTGAATGTAGTGGTGAGCATCCTTGAACAGAGTAGGCCAGTAGAATCCAGATTGAAAGACCTTCGGAGCAGTCCTTTCGCTATTAAAGTGTCCTCCATAACGTGAGCTGTGACAATGCCACAAAATGCTTTGGCTTTCTTCATCAGAGACAAATATTCTCAATAAATTATCAACTCCAATCTTGAAAACGTGAGGATCATCCCAAACATATTGTTATGTATCCCTTAGGAACTTTTTCTTTTGATGCCAATTGAATTCTTCAGGTATAACTCCTGCTGCTTTGAAATTAGCCATGTTAGTAAACCATGGCCTTTCTTGTATCATCATCAGCTTCTCATCCGGGAATTCTTCTTTCATCTCTGCTTGAGCATTTGTCACCTCTTTATTGATCAATCTTGAAAGGTGATCAACCACAACATTCTCGATTCCCTTCTTATCCTTGATTACCAAATTGAATTCCTGCAACAGTAAAATCCATCTAATCAGTCGAGGTTTAGAATCAGATTTTGTTAACAAATATTTGAGTGCAACGTGGTCAATATAGACAATGATAGTTGAACCAATCAAATAAGGTCTAAATTTTTCTAATGCATACACTAGTGCTAACAGTTCTTTTTCAGTGGTTGCATAATTAATTTGTGCTTCATTAAGAACTTTACTAGCATAATGTATAGAATGGAAAACTTTAGACTTTCTTTGTCCTAGAACTGCCCTTATAGCATAATCGCTAGCATCACACATTAATTCAAAATCTAAGTTCCAATCAGGGCCAATTATAATAGGAGCATAAATCAATTTTTGTTTCAACGGGTTAAAAGCAGTTAAACATTCAACATTAAAATTAAAAGTTGTATCCTTGTTAAGAAGATTGCTGAGTGGCTTTGCTGTCTTTGAGAAATCTTTGATAAATCTCCTATAGAAACCAGCATGTCCCAAAAAACTCCTGACTCCTTTCACATTTATTGGTGAGGGCAGCTTCTCAATGACCTCCACTTTAGCCTTGTCCACTTCAATACCTTTGGCAGAAATTTTGTGGCCCAGCACCACGCCTTCGGTCACCATAAAGTGACACTTCTCCCAGTTCAGCACTAGGTTTGTTTTTACACATCGCTTCAGTACGATGTTCAGGTTCTCCAAACAGTTATCAAATGAGGCTCCAAAAATGGAAAAATCATCCATGAAAACTTCTATGCATTTTTCTACCAAGTCCGAGAAGATGGCCAACATGCATCTCTGAAAGGTTGTTGGTGCATTGCATAACCCAAATGACATTTTCCTGTAAGCAAAAACACCAAAAGGACAAGTAAAAGCAGTTTTTTGTCTTATGGATTTATAGCTATTTGATTATAACCAGAGTAACCATCCAAAAAACAATAGAAAGCTTGCCCGGCTAACCTTTCTAACATTTGATCCATAAAGGGTAAAGGAAAATGATCCTTTCTAGTTTCTTGATTTAATTTCCTATAATCTATACACATTCGCCAACCTGTGACTGTCGTGGTAGGGATTAATTCATTTTTATCATTTTTAACTACAATCATACCTCCCTTTTAGGAACTACCTGCACCGGACTGACCCAGGCACTGTCAGAGATGGGATCGATCATACCAGCATCAAGAAGTTTCATCACTTTTTTCTTTACCACTTCCTTCATGGTTAGATTCAATCGCCTTTGAGGTTGTGCCACTGGTTTGTACTCCTCTTCCATGTGTATCTTGTGCATGCAATAAGATGGGCAAATACCCTTAAGGTCAGATAAAGTCCAGCCTATAGCGCCCGCATTGGCCTTCAAAACAGAAATTAACTTATCCTCCTCGGATGGGGTTAAGGCATTACTTATCACAACAGGCTTATTTTCACCATCAGCAAGAAAGACATATTTGAGGTGAGAGGGTAATGCCTTTAACTCCAACTTCTGAATTTCAGTTTTTTCCTCCTTTTGTAATTCCTGAGATTTCTCTTCATTGGGTGAAATCTCTGTGGCTAGATCCAGATGCTTTGAATTTTCTTTAATTTCGTTCTTGTATTCTCCTTCAAGCTCATCACAATCACCTATCAAAGCTTTCTCCAGGGAGTTTGCTTTTGTCAACTACTTCTGGGCTTCTAGAAAAAACTCATCCACTTCGTCCATTCTGAGGCATTGATGCTTGTCTTTGGGGTGTTACATTGCTTCAAAGACATTGAAACTAACTTTCATCATCATGTACCCTCACCTTCAAGTTTCCATATCTACATCAATGATGACCTTAGCAGTCTTCATGAAGTGTCTTCCTAGTATGAGAGGTACTTCAGCATCTTCTTCTATATCCATCACCACGAAGTCAACTGGGAACATAAACTTGTCCACTTTTACCAACACGTCTTCTGCTACCCCATAAGGATACTTCATTGATCTATCAGCCAATTGTAAGGTCATCCTTGTAGGTTTCACTTCTGGATCTCCAATCCTTTTTAACATAGATAAGGGAATCAAATTAATGCTGGCACCCAAGTCAAGTAGTGCCTTCCCCACTGGTAGTGCCCCAATCGTAATTGGTATAGTGAAACTCCCAAGATCTTTAGACTTCTGAGGAAATGACTTCTGAATTATGGCACTGCATCCTGCTTCTAGCTCCATTATTTCATCAATAAATCACCTCTTGTTAGTTAGGAGCTCTTTCATAAACTTGGCATATGTTGGCATCTGCTCCACAGCCTCCACAAATGGAATGTTTATTTGCAGCCTCTTGAAGATATTCATGAATCTTGCAAATTGTCTTTCTCCGTCTTTCTCGGAAGGATTTTTAGGGTATGGTAAGTTCTTCACCTGAGGTGCCTGTGTCTCCCCCTTCTCCTTCCTTTTTTCACTCTTTTCATTGTCACTCTCTTTTTCTTTTTCTTTATTTTTCTCTATACTTACAGACTCTCTATTTTCTTCTTCTACCCCTTCACTCTCATTTTTTTCTTCATTGTTTTCCTTTTCTTTCTTCTCTAAAACTTCCTCCTCCATAACAAGGCTATCACCAATCCCCTTTCCTATTACCTTACCACTCCTGGTAGAGATTGATTTGCATTGTTCTTGTTGCGCAGAAAACTGCTTCCTCAATTGCTCTACTTGAATCTCTAGGTTTCTGAGTGTTGCTTCTGTAGTCTTCTGATTGGAATCTAAATTTTGTACGAACTGGTCTAATTTCTCCTCCAATTTTGAAGTTCTGTCATGTATTGAAGAATAGTTTTGTTGTTTCTGCTGATAGGGAGGTTTCCTAATAGAGGGTCTTGCATCTTGTCTCCATCTAAAATTATTGTTCTGATTATTTCTCCAACCTTGTGAGTAGTTGTTTGAAAACTGGTTGTTGTTGGAGAAGTTTCCTGGTCTCCCTTGATTTTCCATATAACTAACTTGCTCTTCCTGAATTTCTTGATAAGAGCAATGACCATTGGGATGGTCACCGCCACAAAAGTCACAAGTCAATTGTGGGGACTCGCCATGATGAGACTGTACTGCTTGCAACTGCTAAGGGAGTTTAGACATCTGCTTGGTGAGTGCTTCTATTTGTTAAGTGATAAGCTTATTCCGAGCTAAGATTGCAACATTAGTGTTAAGCTCTAACACTCCCTTCTTCTGTACCAGTTGTCTTCCATGCTGAGCTTGCTGATCAGTTAATGCAAAGGCATCAATGATTCTGGTAGCTTGCTCTGCATCCACTGACATGATTGTTCCTCCTACTGCAGCATCTATAATCATCTTGGTGCCAGGTCTAAGTCCATTGCAAAAGATATTAAGTTGTGCAATATCCTCTAAACTGTGGGTGGGACACCTTCTCAGCAAATATTTAAATCTCTCCCAGGCTTCACATAATGGTTCCTCTGGTCCCTACCTGAATGTGGAGATATCTGACTTGGCTTTGATATAGCAAGATGGTGGGAAGAATCTATTCAAGAATTTTTTCCACATTGCTCCAATTAGTCAAACTCTGATTGGGATGTCATTTCAGCCATTCCTTAGCTTTTCCTATCAAAGAGAAAAGGAATAAATGTAATTAAATAGATTCAAGATCACCTTCCTCAAAACCCGTTGTACCGATCAATTCATAAAAAGTAGAAAGATGAGTGTGTGGATCCTCATGATCCAGTCCTGCGAATTGATTAGCATTGATGAGACTTAGGAATTCTGGCTTCATCTCCAAAGATTTTGCAGTAGCAAGTATGGCTATGCTTGAAAAATAGCGTGGTCCTTGTTGCATGACATAGTCTCCCAACGTTCTTCTTGGTGGATTTGGTGGTCCCTCTACCATAATGTCAATTTTTATTTCACTAGGGGTATTTGAACAGAGAGTGGTGAAATTGTCTCCTTGAGCTCGTCCTTGTCTTCTTCTCCTGTTTTTACTCCGGTTCCTTCTAGATGTCCTTTCGATCTCAGGATCAAATACGAATTGATTTTGGGACACCTGACCTCGCAAGAGCATAAATCAAAAGACTAGAACAAGGATTAGCTTGAAAGAGAGGGATAAAAAAAATAACTAAAAGAAAAATAAAAAAAATAAAAAATAAGAATAAAATATTTACAGCTCAATAAGATGATCCAAGAATTTAAATTGAAATACCATTCCCTGGCAACGACACCAAAAATACTTGTTGAGATCTTGGCAAGGGTACCAATATCGCAGCAGTATAATAGTAAGAAAGGGTTGTCGTACCCATGAAGAACGGTACAAAATAAATTCTCGATGCTCACACTTATCGAGAAGAGGAATTTTGAATGGTTGTTTGTGAAGATTATAATAGTAAATGAAATAAAAACTGAGACAGAGATAAAGATATTGAGCAGTAGAGAGAAGCTAGGATTGAACTTCGTCTATTGCACCCCTCTTGTAATTTGGAAATCAATGATATTTAGGAATATATAATTATAAATATTGAAGCACAAATAAATATTATTTCATAAAGGTTCCCACAACTATGAAATACTCAGAACAATTCATCCTGGTTCCCACAGTCATAAATTGCCCCGCTTGAAGATCAGTGTTTAAAGCTATCAATAGATTGAACCCTATTCCTAGCGCATTCAATCTATTCAGTGTTTTCACCAATCAGATTTCAAAAACCTTTTTCCTAGCGTATTTAAGAAATCGCAACATAACTCCAGTACAAAGACGGAAGCTAAGCATTAAGAACACAATAAAACATCAATATTATAAAATTAGAGATTCCTAAATAACAAATACAAACCAAAATACAATTGGGGATTGAATCGACTACGTTCAATCCTAAAGACGGATTTAACTACTCATGGTAGGCATTACACTCCAGAGACTGTCACACTTTTCTCCTAACTCCGTAGCTGTTCAACGGCTCCGTACTCTAATTGCCTTCTCAATCCCTAAAAGTCTCCTTATAAACTATTTTGATGGGCTTTTGAGACTATGCTTTTAGCCCATTAAAAAAAGGTTACGTTTCCTGCGCTCAGCGTAGGTGAAGCGCAGGAAACAGTACTGAACAGGCATTCCTGCACTCTGCCTGCGCTTAGCGCAGGTGGAGCGCAGGAAACAACAACAAATTCTCCTGCATTCTCCTCTTTTGAAGCTTGTTTCATGTTGTTCCTGTCCTTGCTCACTTCTCTCTTGATGCTTCATCTATGTCTTTGCTTTTTATCTAAAAAAATCAACAGATTCTTTATCAAAATAGCATCAAATTCAGATTTGACTCAAATAAACACAAAAGCTGCAATTTAAGCTAAAAAGGGTTGAATTAGGTTATAATTTCAGCAATTTGTCATCAATAAGTATTGTAATTATATAGTAATTTTACGTAATTCTAACACTTATCACTGTTGAGCTTGAGAACTAAGCTCAACTTGTACTTAAAGTTTTCAGGAGAAAGTTTTTAAGTCACTATTCAACCCCCCCTTCTAGAGACATCCAACCAACTTCAGTTGGTATTAGAGCTCGACCTCTTGGGGTTGAGCACACCTACGTATGAAGAGGATAAAGATCCATGGCTGGACCAAGCACAAGTCTTTTCATTCCTGAAGAAGCATCCACCAATAGGCCACCTGCCTTTGATGGAACAAATTATTATTACTGGAAGGACAGGATGAGACTTTTCATTGAGTCTCAACATGCTGATCTATGGGAAATCATTGAGGTAGGTCCTTATATGCCTTTTATTACTTAAGAACTTGGTTTGAGAGCAGCTAAGCCTAGGGAAACTTGCATTGAAGCTGAAAAGAGCAGATACGTTCTCAACTCAAGAGCTAAGTATCTACTCACTTGTGCATTGAGCCGTAGTGAGTATCACAATGTAGCTGGTTGTGCATCAGTTAAGGAAATATTGTAGAAACACAGGGAAACACTAGAATTTGGATTTTCTCTTAATCTTCACCAAGATTACAAGTATTCTTTTACAGTCAAGCCTCTTCAGGCTCTACAACAGGTATTCTTTTCTATCAAGCCTCTTCAGACTATACAACAAGTATTCTTTTCTGTCAAGCCTCTTCAGGCTCTACAACAAGTATTGTTTTCTGTCAAGCCTCTTCAGGCTCTACAACAAGTATTCTTTTCTGTCAAGCCTCTTCAGGCTCTACACCAAGTATTCTTTAACAAGCAAGCCTCTCCAGGCTCTATCCCAAATGTTTACAAGGAATAAGTTTAAGCTAAGCACCTATGAACAAGTTCAGAGCTTAAACTCAGAATTGTACAAGATAACTGAGTAGAACTCAGGATATGAAAATATGAGTACAGCGAATTTTATCAGAGAGTTTTTATAGAGCAAAAACTTGCAGCGTGATGTTTCTCTTGGCTTTCTTGTATATTGATTTTCTTACTATTGATGGTCTTCATGGAGGGGTATTTATACCCAATCTTCAATCTGTTGAAATACCACCGTTTAGAGATAGCATTAAATGTTATTTAATCCGTTGTGAGACATGCTTCTGAGAGCTCTGATATTTCTGACACGGTACAAGGTTGCTCCTGCCATAAAGCTGCTACAAATGCTGCTGCAGAGGCTGCATTGCAGAGATTTCCTCAGTGGTGTATGAAATTCAAAAACACCAGGAAAGGTCTTTGTGTTCCTTGCTATAAACGTGTTCGAAAAGGTACGTGCAGCAGAGGTTCAGAAAAGTCTTCACAAACTTCAGCACAAGGGTGCCACGTCATTAATGAGACTTCAGACGACTTCAACACTTCAGACGGGTTGTGCACTTCAGACAACTTCAACACTTTAGACGGGTTGAACCTTCAGAAGGCTTAACTCTTGAGACAGGTTGAAAGCACTTCACGAAGTCTTTATATAAGATTATAGTGGCTTGCTGAAATCATAGATAGATCATTAAAACATATATGTATCTATGATAAATATTTTAACTCAAATTTGTTAAGCATTAATGCTTGGGAATTGAGTTGTCTTAAACATCATGATTTTTCTTATGATATTTTTGAGACTCAACATTCTCCCCCTTTTTAATGATTACAAATTTGTTTAAAATACATAAATCTGAAAGGAGTTTTAAAGATAAAAGAATAGATAGCTCCCCCTCTGATGGTGATCTCTTAAACTGATTTGATCAAAAATACTTATCAGTTTCTTATTTACTCCCCCTGAGTCCTGTGATCGCTTCAGATTCAGATTTTGTTAGTTTTTAATACTCCCCTTTTTGTCATCAATCAAAAGGGAATTCCAGAGCATAACAACAACAACAATCATAGCAAAATCATGAAGTATGAAAGCACAAACACAACATGATGTGAAACACTGATAGTATTAATCAAACTGTTAAAAAAAATCACTTAGCAGAAATAAACATGAGACATGGCTACACATCATTGACTACCCATTCTTCTTCAGCAAAGCTTCTTTCATGAAGGAAATCAGCTCATCCTTCGCCTTGTCAATGTGAGAGATGAGAGCAGTCTTCATGTCTTCTTGGCCACTTCTAATTTGTTGTTGCTCTTGAAGAATCTTATCTTGTTTAGCAATGAGATCAGCATTCTTCTTCTCTAGCTTCTCTATCTTCAGCCTGAGATTTTTGTTCTCTTCTTCAGGATCAGGTGGTGCTTCATAAAGAATAATCTGGATGTGTCTGAACACAAATCTCAGCACATCAAAACCTGGAAGCAAACCATACTCCTGTGGATGATATACTGGAAAGAAGAATGTTCCAATGGGACACATAATATCCCAGTCTTCATGAAATGATTCAGACAGAGGTGGGAAATGGCCTCTGGTGTAATGATACTTCATATTTATGAATTTCCCATGCCCTATGATAGAGTCAGCATCTGGTCCAGTTGACCCAGAAGAGGATCCAACATCCTCTCTGATTTTCCAGTAAGATGACCAAACTCTGTCTCTGAAACTGTGATCCATGCCTCCACCTTGTCTCTTGACCGTTGCTGGTAGCTCCTTCCATTCTCTTGGAGTCAGAGGCTTGAAGGGAACAGGATAGGCCTTAGGTTCCTTGAACTTATCAGCAGGGCCTTCCTTCAGAGGGTACCTAGGAACAATTCTATCAGGTTGCACTAGAATCTTGGTGGTTGGCCTGATGGAAAATGTTTTAGGGGGCCTGTATCCTCTCATGCCAACAGACTTGATGTAGTCCCTTTCAAAGAGTTCACCTTCTGTGTATAGATGCCTTGCAAAACACCAGTCTTCATTACTCATCTTCAGACAATCAGCATCAGAAAAGGGGTCAAGTGGAGCCCACTTGTGAGCAGGTGATACCACACCCTGTCTGATCTTCTCAAGTTGCCCTAAGTACGTCTGGTTTAAGCTTCCTTGATACTTCTCTCTTTCAGCATTTGAAGTATGCTTGACTAGCCCATGGTGTAGAGAGATAGGAGGTGCATCTATGAAATATTACAGTTCTTCATAGAGGTTTGGGAACTTGGGAACCCTTTCCCTCTCAAAGAAAGGTCCTTCATACCTCTTATGAGGCACTTCATCTTCCTCATCATACTGATGCTGAGTGAAAGGAAATGCATAAGGATCAAAAGTGGGTTCTGTGAAGAAATCCCTACTTTTAGGTCCTAGCCTAATGTGTTCAGGCAACATATTCCCTTTCCACACCTTTGAGCTCCCTTCTTGCTGAATCTCCATAAAAGGTTCTTCAGATTGAGTTGCCTCTGAAGATGATGATGATGGTGAAGATGGTCGTGATGGAGGTGATGGTGCTGGTTCTTCTTCTGTCTCCATAGGTTGCTGAACAACTTCCTTCTCTTATTCTTCTTTCTTTTCTAGTGAGGAAGGAGGTGATGGAGTCACGTTGTCAAACCTCACCCTTGGTCTTTTCATAGGGGGTTTGACCTTCTCAGGTTCAGACACCTTCACCTTTTCCCTTTTTGCTTGCTTTTCTGCTTTTCTCTTCTTGAAATAGAGATTGGCCTTTACAAAGTTCTGGTACTTGATAGCTTCATCCATAGCTTCCTTTTGGCTAGCAATGCTCCTTGTAACCCTAGTATTAGGTTCAGGAGCTGTTTCAAGAATCTTGCTCTTGGTTCTTCTCCTTTGCTAAGCACTAGACCTCTTTCTCTTCTTATTACTTTGAGCCAAGGTAGCTTGCCTTTCATCTTCAGCCAAGGCTAGCTGAGAGGCCACAGCGATAACATAGTCTGTCTTCTCTTGCTCAGCCTTCTTATCCAATTCTTCTTGCTCTAAGGCAGTAGCTATGGCTACTACTTGTAGGGGTGTTCGCGGATTGGATTGGATCGGTTTTGGGGGAAAAATCATCCAATCCAATAAATTCGGTTTCCTTATTTAATCATCCAGTCGGTTTTGATTTTTTTCCAAATCCAATCCAATCCAATCCAATCCAATTTTAATCGATTTGGATTGGATTGGATTTCGGTTTTTCAAATGAACTAAAAAATGAAGTTATGAAAGCAAAATTATGATAAAAACATGCAATTATCATATCTTATCCTATAACATATAAATTACTTGATGGCTTCCAATCCCATTATTGAATGTTATTCGTTAAATATAGTTGCACAATAATAATTTGTTTACATCATCACAGGAAAATAATATCAATAATGATAATATATCAAAATGTTCAGAAAACTTTGGATTGGTTTGGATTGGATTGGTTCTTATAGGTAGATCCGAAATCCAATCCAATCCAATTAAAAATTTCATTTTTTGGCGGTTTGCGGGTTTTTCGGTTTGCGGTTTTTTGGATCGGTTGTTGCAGTTCCAATTGGATTGGATTGGATTTGAACACCCTAGCTACTTGAATCAACTCTTGATCAGAGGGGCAAGCTGCCAGAGGTAGAGCTGCGACAGCTTTAGGATCAGCAAGGTTAGCAATCTCTTCCTCATGAGCCTTTCCTTCTATGTCAGAAGTAGGCTTAAGAGGTTTTGCAGCTTCAGAACCCTGACCCACTATTTCAGACGGCTTTTGCAAATCCTTCTGAACAGGTTCAGATGCCTGAGTGTGCAAACTTGAAGCTACCTTTGTTGCACTCCTTACATGAAGCTTCTTCAGCTTAGGTTGAGGGGATGGTTTGGAGGCCTTGAACTCTGCCTTTCTGATGTCCCCTTGAAGCTCCTGTTCCAGAATATCAATAGTGTTTCCTCTCCTTGAGGCCTTCTCCATGAGAACACTCTCCTTTAGAGTAGGAGATGGAGGTCATGGAATGAGAGGGTTCTTCAAATTCATGCTATTCAGATTTGACTCACCAAAGAATGCAGGTGACTTATGATCAAACAGTCTTTCAATAGGTACTTTAAAGTGCAAGAGTACCTTTGTTATGAGAGTGTTGTGAGGAAGATTTGCACCAGAATCTCTGATCTTCTTTTGCATGTGGAACATTAAGATGCTTGGAAGATTCATCTTCTTCTTCTGCAGCAGGTATATCAAGCAGAATCTCTCTAGTTCAGACACATGATTCCTGCTCCCACTCTTAGGGATTATGGAGCACCCTAAAATGGAGTGAACTACTCTCACCTTGTCCAGCAAGAACTTAGAATCAGGACTCTTGGGTTCTTCTGTACCATACAGCATCTTGGTGTACTTCTTTTGCCCACCATTTCTCAACTCCCATCCTAGAGTGAAAGCTTCACCTTCAGCCTTGACCTTGGTGATGGTGGAGAGTATCCCTACATCAATAAAAACAGGGACTCCCAGAACAGTAGCCTTGATGTTTTCATAAACTCCCTTGGAGTTAGGGATTCCTCTAGCTGAAGACTAGAAATCTATGACACTCTGCTCGTGCCATGAATAGTAGATGTTGTCAAAGAATGGAGTCCATCTAGCAACATCAAATTCCTCAATCAAATCCATGCCAAGATTACGAATATCTTCAAGGTCCACACCTTTTGATCTGACCACATTCCCACCAGAGCTGGAAGACTTCTTTGGTGCCATTGAAGAGTTGCAGAGAAAACTTGAGAGAAGAACGGTTGCTAGCGAGAAGAAGAAGTTCAAACAGTGTGCTGAGAGAAAGTGTAAGGCTTCCTCGACACACTTACTCCTGAATTTATAGACCCACGATGCAGTGATGGCTAGTACTGGCTGCGCAGACATTGGGTAACGTGCGAAGTGGAAGAGACAAAATGAATGGAATTAAATCGTCTTAGATAGCCACATCAACAAGTCATTTCAGACAAGTGAGAAATTTCAGACACATAAAATTTCAGAAATCCTAAAATTTCAGACATGTCACAATTTCAGACACTCCGGAATTTCAGAAAGTATCATACACAATCAATTATTAGAAAATGCATGTATGTTCAAATTATTGCGTATGAACTTAAATCTATCTTCAGCCAGGGGTTTTGTGAATATATCTGCCCATTGATGCTCTGTTTCAATGAACTAAATATCAAAAACACCTTTCTGAACATAGTCTCTAATAAAATGATGCTTGATTTCTATATGCTTAGCCCTAGAATGTTGGATAGGATTTTTAGACAAATTAATTGCACTTGTATTATCACACAAAACAGGTATAGCAGAGATAGGAATATTAAAGTCCTCAAGCTGATACTTCACCCATGGCAGTTGTGAACAACAACTGGCTGCAGAGATGTATTCTGCTTCTGCTGTTGATAATGCAATGGTACTTTGCCTTTTGCTTGACCAGCTGATCATGTTACTTCCAAAGAAATGACATCCTCCACTGGTGCTCTTTCTTTCTATTCTATCTCCAGCAAAGTCAACATCGCAGTATCCTATTAACCTGCAATCCTTGTCTTCTTGTTGATTGTACCCTTGAGCCACCAGTCTTGCCTTGTTTCTGATCACTTTTCCTTCTTCAGACAACTTGTTTCTGAACACCCATTTGGTTCCAATAATAGCTTTCCCATAGGGTTTAGGAACAAGGGTCCAGACATCACTTCTAGCAAACCGATTTAGCTCTTCTTGCATGGCTAGGATCCACCCTTCATCATGCAGAGCTTCATCAATGTTCTTTGGCTCAATTTCAGACATGAAAGCATGAGAATTCAGATTCTTGAATTTTGATCTTATCTTAACTCCTCCTGAAGTGCTGCCAATGATTTGCTCCTTAGGATGATGTGACTTGTATCTCTAGTTAGTTTTATGAGATACTGTCTGAAGAGGTTCAGTGACAGATGGTGCTTCAGACACCTGTTCATCCTTCAAGCTGTTATGATCATTCAGCTCCATACCTGCAAAATCATCTTCTAGATCTTATAGTTCCCTATCAGTCTCTTTCTTGTCATTGAATTTTACATGAATTGATTCTTCCACAATTAAAGTTCTAGAGTTGAATACTCTATAGGCTTTAGATGTTTCAGAATAACCTATGAAAAATCCTTTGTCAGACTTTGCATCAAATTTTCCAAGATCATCCTTGGTATTGAGTATGAAACACTCACATCCAAAGGGATAGAAATATGATATGTTGGGTTTCCTTCCTTTCCATAATTCATAAGGAGTCTTTTTCAGAATTGGACTTACCAATATTCTATTTTGAAGGTAGCAAGCTATGTTAATAGCTTCTGCCTAGAAGGATCTTGGTAGGTTGCGAGAGTTGAGCATGGTTCTTCCCATTTCTTGCAAGCTTCTGTTCTTTCTCTCAACAACCCCATTTTGCTGAGGTGTTCTTGCCACAAAGAAATTGTGTGAGATCCCATTCTCATCACAGAACAGTTGAAAGTTTGCATTCTCAAACTCTCCACCATGATCACTTCGGATGACAAATATACAAAATCCTTTTTCATTTTGTACCTTCTTGCAGAATATTGTGAAATTCCTGAAAGTCTCATCCTTGCTTCTTAGGAATAACACCCATGTAAATCTAGAATAGTCATCAACAATGACCAAACCATATTTTTTACCACTAATGTTTTCTGTTTTAATAGGACCAAACAAGTCAATATGTAACAGTTCTAAAGGTTTGCTAGTAGAAACAACATCCTTACTCTTAAAAGAGTGTCTTGTTTGTTTCCCTTTCAGACAACTTTCACATAAAATGTCAGATTTGTAAGAAAGCTTGGGCAGTCCTTTAACAAGGTTGTATTTTGCTAACTTTGAGATTAATCTCAAGCTGGCATACCCCAGTCTTTGATGCCAAATCTGTTTTTCATCTTCAACAGAGATGAAACATTTTACATTTTGACTTGCCAACTCCTCTAGATCAATTTTGTACACATTGCTGTGTCTCTTAGCAGTAAAAAGGATTTGATCATGAGAGTCTTTGACTATACATCCTTCTTTAGTAAAGGAGACCACATATCCACTGTCACACAATTGACTTATGCTCAGTAGATTGTGCTGAAGTCCCTCTACCAGAAGAACATTCTTAATAAGGGATAAATGAGATATACCTACAGTCCCTATACCAATGATCTTCCCTTGCTGATTTCCACCAAAGGTGACCACACCTCCTGCTCTGGGTCTAAGGTTTTGGAACAAAGACCTTTATCCTATCATGTGTCGCGAGCACCCGCTGTCCAGGTACCATTTGTGGGGTATCCTTTGTCCTATTAAACACATCTGCAACAGGGATGATCAAGTTTTTAGGTACCCATATTCTTTTGGGCCCTTTCTTGTTAGCTTTGGGCCTTGCTTTTCTCTTGTGTTTGCACTGAGCCACATTGTGTCCAGGCTTGCCACAGTGAGAACACCCAATAACCTTCTTTTTGCCTTTAGTAAAATTTAAGACAGTAGGAGGTTCAGAGATGTTGTGATCACAAAAGCCTAAACCACTTTTGTTAAGGGAATGCCTTTGATTTCCAAGTAACTTGTGATCATAACTTGTCTGAACCTCCTACTGTCTTAAATTTTTCTGAAAAAAAGGTTACTGGGTGTTCTCACTGTGGTAAGCCCGGACACAATATGGCTCAGTGCAAACACAAGAGAAAGACAAGGTCTAAAGCTAACAGAAAAGGACCCAAAAGAATATGGGTACCTAAAAACTTAATTATTCTCGTTGCAGATGTGTTTAACAGGACAAAAGAGACCCCACAAATGGTACCTGGACAGTGGGTGCTCACGACACATGACAGGAGAAAGGTCTTTGTTCCAAAACCTTAGACCTAGAGCTGGTGGAATGGTCACCTTTGGTGGAAATCAGCAAGGGAAGATCATTGGAATAGGGTCTGTAGGTATATCTTCTTCATCCCTTATTAAAAATGTACTCCTTGTGGAAGGACTACAACACAATTTACTGAGCATAAGTCAATTATGTGACAGTGGTTATGTGGTATCCTTTACTAAGGAAGGATGCATAGTCAAAGACTCCTATGAGCAAATCCTCTTTACTGCTAAGAGACACAGCAATGTGTACAAAATTGATCTAGAGGATCTAGCAAGTCAAAATGTAAAGTGTTTTATATCTGTTGAAGATGAAAAACAGATTTGGCATCAAAGACTTGGGCATGCCAGCTTGAGATTAATCTCAAAATTAGCAAAACACAATCTTGTTAAAGGATTGCCCAAGCTTTCATACAAATCTGACATTTTATGTGAAAGTTGTCTAAAAGGGAAACAAACAAGACACTCTTTTAAGAGTAAAGATGTTGTTTCAACTAGCAGACCACTAGAACTTTTACACATTGACTTGTTTGGTCCTATTAGAACAGAAAGTCTTAGTGGTAAGAAATATGGTTTGGTCATTGTTGATGACTATTCTAGATTTACTTGGGTGTTATTCCTAAGAAGCAAGGATGAGACTTTTAGGAATTTCACAGTATTCTGCAAGAAGGTACAGAATGAGAAAGGATTCTGTATTTCTGCTATCAGAAGTGATCATGGTGGAGAGTTTGAGAATGCAAACTTTCAAATGTTCTGTGATGAGAATGGGATCTCACACAATTTCTCTGTGGCTAGAACACCTCAACAGAATAGGGTTGTTGAGAGAAAGAACAGAAGTTTGCAAGAGATGGCAAGGACCATGCTCAACTCATGCAGCTTACCAAGAACCTTCTGGGCAGAAGCTGTTAGCACGACATGTTACCTTCAAAACAGAATATTGATAAGACCAATTCTGAAAAAGACTATCTATGAACTGTGGAAAGGAAGAAAACCCAATATATCATATTTCCACACCTTTGGATATGAATGTTTTATACTCAACACCAAGGATGATCTTGGAAAATTTGATGCAAAGTCTGATAAAGGATTTTTCATTGGATATTCTGAAACATCTAAAGCCTATAGAGTGTATAACTCTAGAACTTTAACTGTTGAAGAAACTATTCACGTTAAATTCAATGATAACAAAGAGACTGATAGGGAACTATCAGATCTAGAGGATGATTTTGCAGGAATGGAGCTGAATGACCACAACAGCTCGAAGGATGAGCAGCTGTCTGAAGTACCTACTGTTACTAAACCTCTTCAGACAAATGTTGAGTCTCAAACAGAACAAACAGATGTAATACCTCTTTAGAAACCTGACTGGAAATACAAATCACATCATCCTAAAGAGCAAATCATTGGCAGCACTTCAGAAGGAGTTAAGACAAGATCAAAATTCAAGATTCTGAATACTATTGCTCTCCTATCTGAAATAGAGCCAAGGAACATTGTCGAAACTCTGCATGATGAAGGGTGGATCCTAGCCATGCAAGAAGAGCTGAATCAGTTTGCTAGGAGTGATGTCTAGACCCTTGTTCCTAAACACCATGGGAAAACCATTATTGGAACCAAATGGGTGTTCAGAAACAAGCTGTCTGAAGAAGGCAAGGTAGTCAGAAACAAGGAAAGATTAGTTGCTCAAGGATACAACCAGCAAGAAGGTATTGATTTCATTGAAACCTTTGCCCCAGTGGCTAGGTTAGAAGCAATTAGAATTCTTTTATCCTATGCTGTAAATAATGGCATCAAACTATATCAAATGGATGTTAAAAGTGCCTTCCTCAATGGTCTCATTGAAGAAGAAGTCTTTGTTAGACAACCCCCTGGTTTTGAAGATATTGCTTTTCCTGAACATGTTTTCAAACTCAAAAAGGCTCTCTATGGTCTGAAACAAGCCCCAAGAGCTTGGTATGACAGATTGAGCAGCTTTCTAATCTCAAATGGTTTTGAAAGAGGAAAAGTGGATACAACTCTTTTTAGAAAACAGTCAAACAAAGATCTTATACTTGTTCAGATATATGTTGATGACATTATCTTTGGTTCAACTAACTCTTCATTATGCAAGGAGTTTTCAGAGTTAATGCAATCAGAATTTGAAAATGAGTTTAATGGTTGAACTAAAATTTTTCTTAGGACTTCAGATTAAGTAAGATTCTGATTGTATATGGATTCATCAAGAAAAATATACAAAGGAAATGCTTAAGAAGTTTAACTTTTATGATTGCAAACCCATGCCAACTCCAATGCATCCCTCTGCATCTTTAAATAAAGATGAGAAGGAAGAACCAGTGAATCAAACTTTGTATAGAGGAATGATTGGATCATTACTATATCTAACAGCAAGCAAACCTGACATAATGTTCAGTGTATGTCTGTGTGCTACATTTCAATCTGATCCAAGGAGTACTCACTACAAAGCTGTAAAAAGAATTTTCAGATATCTTAAAGGTACTACTAATCTTGGTCTGTGCTATAAGAAAAGTAAGGATTGCAGGTTAATAGGTTACTGTGATGCTGATTTTGCTGGAGATAGAATTGAAAGAAAAAGCACTAGTGGTGGATGTCATTTCTTTGGAGAAAATATGATTAGTTGGTCAAGTAAACGGCAAAGCACAATTGCCTTATCAACAGCTGAAGCAGAATACATCTCAGCAGCCAGTTGTTGCTCACAACTGTTATGGGTGAAGTATCAGTTAGAAGATTTTAACATTACTATATCTGCTATACCTGTTCTGTGTGATAATACATGTGCTATCAATTTGTCTAAAAATCCCATTCAACATTCTAGGGCTAAACATATAGAAATAAAACATCATTTCATTAGAGACTATGTTCAGAAAGGTGTTTTTGATATTCAGTTTATTGATACAGAGCATCAATGGGCTGATATATTCACAAAACCTCTGACTGAAGATAGATTTAAGTTCATTAGAAATAATCTGAACATACATGCTTTTTAAGTGTGTGTGATCTGATTGTATCTGAAATTTCAGCCCGTCTGAAATTTTGGGTCGTCTGAAATTTTGGGGTGTCTGAAATCTGTCACTTGTCTGAAGTAAACAAATTACGTGGCTTTATGAGACGGTTTAATTCCATTTACTTTGTCTTTTCCACTTCGCACGTTCTCCTATGTCTGCGCACCCAGTAAATGCCATCATTGCTTTATGGATCTTTAAATACGGAAGCTAGTGGGTCACAGAACTTCACTCTTCACGATTCAGTAGTCATCCCTTGAGAATCCTTCTTTTACAAGAAATTCTTTTTCTCTCAAGCTCTTCAGAAAAACTATCCAATGGCCCCTAAGAAATCTGCTGGAAGCAATATCGTGAAAACTAAGGGCGTAGCCCTGGAGAATCTTCAATCTCTGGGAATGGACTTGTTTGCTGAGTTCGATGCAGCTGGGTGGACTCAGTATTTCAATCACAACTTGACACAGTGGCATGAGCAAAGTGTGCTGGATTTCTGGGCTACTGCCAGAGGAATACCCAATCCTTAAGGTATCTACACCAGCATCAAGGCCACAGTACGTGGTATTCCTGTCTTCGTTGATGAAGATATCATTGCTCACATCTGTGAAGTCAGAACTGAAGGAGCTGTATTCACTTCTGGCTGGGAAGCGAGAAATGGAGGACAGAAGCAGTTCACTGAGTTTCTGTATGGCACCTCTGAACCAGTAAGCTTGGATGCAAAGCATATGTCAGACAAGGCTAGGGTTTTGCATGCCATCTTAGGATGCTCTATAATCCCTAAAAATGGAAGTAGAAACCATGTTTCTGAATTGGAAAGATTTTGTCTAATTCACCTACTGCAGAAGAAGAAGGTGAACCTCCCCAACATCATAATGTACCACATGCAGAAGCGTCTCAGAGACTCTGCTGGGAGCTTCCCTCACAATACCATCATCACCAAAATCTTGCTGCATTTCAAAGTTCCCATTGAAAGGATTTTTGATCGCCTTTCACAACCTATGTTTGGTGAATCAAACCTCAAGAGCATGGGAGTAAAGCTGACTCCAAGACCTCCCTCTCCGTCCTTGAAGGAGAGCCTTCTTCTTGAGAAAGCTGCAAGAAGGCAGACAATAATGGAGGTTCTTGAGAACGAACTCAGAGGAGACATAAGAAAGCATGAGTTCAAGCCATCACAACCCTCTCCTCAAGCAAAATTGAAGAAGCTGCCTGTAAGGAGTGCTGCTAAGGTAGCATCTGCATCTGGGCCGAGTCAGGTGTCTGAACCTGTTCAGAAGGCATCACAAAGGCCATCTGAAATTGTGGGTCAGATGTCTGAATCTGTACAGACCCCACAGCCTTCTTCTGAGATGGAAGGACAGACTCAAGAGGCAGAGGAAACTGATGTAGTCATAGCTGAGCCCTTGGCTGCGTGCCCATCTGATCCTGAACTCATTCAGGTGGCAGCTTTGGCTACTGCATTGGAGCAGGAGGAACTGGAGAAGAAAGCAGAACAAGAAAAGACAGACAGAGCTATTGCTATTGCTTCACAATTGGCCTATGCTGAAGATGATAGGCAAGCAACCATAGCTGAGGGAGCAAAGAAAAGGAAGAGGTCAAGTGCACCTCAGAGAAGGAGAACCAAAGGCAAGCTACTTCAGACTGCACCTGAACCAAGGGTGACTAGAAGTATTGCCTCTCAGCTGACAGCAGAAGATGAAGCTGAGAAGTATCAAAACTTTGTTAAAGCTCAACAATACTTCAAAAGGAGAAGGGAGGAAAAACAAGCACAAAGGGAGAAGGAAGAAGCAAAGGCAAAAGAATCTGAGGTAACCAAGCCTCCCTACAAGAGAATTAAAGTAAGATTTGATAATGTAACTCCTTCACCACCCTCCTCACCAGAAAAATAAACATCTCATCAATCCTCACAACCTTCACCATCACCTTCACCAAAAACCCCATCACCTATAAACCAACCATCTTCACCTCTATCACACCCATCACCACCTCCACAAACAGAAAACCAACCCTCTGAACCTTCTAAACCCTCTGAACCTACATCACCACAACCTTCAGAGAATCAACTCTCTGAGCCCACATTATCTTCCCCACAAATCCATGACCTTGCTCTAATACCACTCCTACCTTCATCACCTCCACCTCCTACACCTTCTCTGGAAGAAGAGCTCTCTGTTGAAGAAGAGCAAATGCTTGCTGATCCCTGCTCACTGCCCAAGTTTAGCACCCTGTCTGAAGAGCTACAGTATTTTAGATCAGCACCTGTTGTATCCTTGCATCCTGGCTTAATCAGGAAAACTGCTGCTGAAGTAAGGAATCAATACAGTGCTTCTTCAGGTGGATTAGACAAGATCAGGAAGGGTGTCCCTCTTGCACATATTTGGGCTCCCATCAATCCATTCTCAAATGATTCCCTGAGGCTGTCTAATGATGAATGGAGCTTTGTGAGGCAGCTGAACACTGAGTCTGAGCTGTTTCAGAGGGATCTGCACCAGGGAGTTGGAATGAGAGGCTACAGGCCCCCTAGAACCTGTTCAATCAGGCCAAGCACCAAAATCTTGGTGAAACCTGATAGAATAGTTCCTAGGTATCCCTTACTGGAAGAGAAATTCAAGGAAGCTAAAAGCTATTCAAAGAAAAACTCACCTATGTCTGAAGTGATGAGTCCATCAGAGTGGGACTCTTTACCAGAATTCATCACAAATCTAGGAGGAGGCCTAGATCATCTTCTTCAAGATTGGATGTGGTCCTCTTACTGGAAGATCAGAGAAGATGCTGGATCTTCTTCTGGATCAACTGGTCCTGATGCTGATTCTGGTGTTGGAATTGGAAAGGCAACCAATGTCAAATATCATTATATGAGCGATCACTTTCCCCCACCTGCTGACTCTTTCAATGAAGATTGGGTTCTGCTCAATCCTATTGGCACCTTCTTCTGCCCTGTGTTCAGCCCATCTGACTACAGCTTACAGCCAGGATTTGGACTGCTTAGATTTGTTTGCCCCTACATCCAGCTCATCTTTTATGAATCTGAGCAAGACTTGGCTGGGGAAAATCTAAAGTTGAAGTCCAAGGTGCAGAAACTTGAAAAGAAGTGTGCTGCTCAAGAACAGAAGACTAAGCATCTGATTGCTCAACAAGAACAGATTCTTAAAGAACAGCAGCTCATCAGATCTGGTCAGCATGACTTAAAAACCTCAGTGAAAGCTGCAATAACAAAGGCCAAGGACGACTTGATTTCCTTTCTCACTGAGGCCTTGCTGAAGAAGAAAGATTAGACTGTTCATCTTAGCCATTGTCTTTTGTTTATGCTTATGCAAGTGTCTGACTGTTTGTTTTTCTTTATTTGAACATTCCCATCTATATACAATCAGTGGTTTTTCTCATCCTTTTATGAGTGCATTGTTATCATTATGCTATATGTTCTATATGATTTTATTGCTCTGTTCCTGTTTAGCTCTGCTATTCCCTTTTGATTGATGACAAAAGGGGGAGTATTAAAATCTAACAAAATCTGAATCTGAAGAAATTACAGGACTCAGGGGGAGCATATAAGAATGAAGAAATTACAGGACTCAGGGGGAGTATATAAGAAATTGATTTTTGATCAAATCAGTTTAAGAGATCACAATCTGAGGGGGAGCTATCTATACTTTTATCTTTAAAACTCCTTTCAGATTTATGTATTTTAAACAAATTTGTCATCATTAAAAAGGGGGAGAATGTTGAGTCTCAAAAATATCATAAAAGAAAATATGATGTTTAAGACAACTCAATTCCCGAGTTTTAATGCTTAACAAATTTGAGTTAAAATATTTAGCATAGATACATATATGTTTTAATGATTTATCTATGATTTCAGCAAGAGTCACTATGAGCCTACATAGAAAGACTAAGTGTTGAAGCTATCTGAAGAAGTAGAACTCGTCTGAAGAGTTGAAGCTGTCTGAAGTAGCTCAACTCGTCTGAAGTATCAGTGCCGTCTGAAGTCTCACTTATGACGTGGCACTCTCTCTGCTGAAGCTTGTGAAGACTTTTCTGAACCTCTGCTGCACGTACCTTTTCAAACACGATTATGGCAAGGATCACAGAGACCTTTCCTGGTGATTTTGAATTTCATACACCACTGAGGAAATCTCTGCAACGCAGCCTCTGCAACAACATTTGTAGCAGCCTTAATGCAAAAAGAAACCTTGTATCGTGTCAGAGATATCAGAGCTCTCAGAAGCATGTCTCACAACGGATTAAATAGCATTTAATGCTATCTCTAAACGGTGGTATTTCAACGGATTAAAAGTTTGGGTATAAATACCCCTCTATGAAGACCATCAAAAGAGACAGAAGAGAAAGAAAGAAAATCAATATACAAGAAAGCCAAGAGAAACATCACGCTGCAAGTTTTTACTCCGTAAAAACTCTCTGATAGAATTCTTTGTACACATTTGTATATCCTGAGTATACCTCAGTTTTTATTGTACATTGTATTGGTTTGAGCTTCAAACTTGGATAGTTTAAAAGCTTAAACTCCTTTCTTTGTAAACCTTGGTAGAGCCTGAAGAGGCTTGACAGAAAAGAATACTTGTGGTAGAGCCTGAAGAGGCTTGACAGAAAAGAATACTTGTGGTAGAGCCTGAAGAGGCTTGACAGAAAAGAATACTTGTTGTGTCTGGAGAGACTGTACTCGTTGTGTCTGGAGAGACTGTACTCGTTGTGTCTGGAGAGACTGTACTCGTTGTGTCTGGAGAGACTGTACTCATTGTGTCTGGAGAGACTGTACTCACATTCAAGCTTGTAATCTGAATATTCATATAGTGGAAATCCAGTGGTTGTTTGCCATTGGGACTGGACGTAGCTCACAGTGGTAGTGAGTGAACCAGGATAAATTTCTTGGCTAAGTTTCCTTACCCTTATCTCTTGTCAATTCTTTTTATACTAATCAAGGGGTCAAAGTAATTAATCTGATATGTTATAAAGGCATAAAACATTGTTTCAAATCAGTATTTTTATACCGTCTGAAAACTTCAGACAATCCTTTAAGAGCCTGTCTGAAATCGTGTCTTTAAGACCTGTTTGCGAAAAGCTTTCAAAAATATTCAGAAACACTATTCAACCCCCTTTCTAGTGTTTCCCTGTGTTCCTACAGCTTTCTCCAAGACAAGGGATTCCTTGAAGGTTGGCTCAGGTGATGGGCGTTTAACAAACATACCCATCTTCTTGATATTTTCCAATGAGAAATATGTTGGTGCCTTGTGATCATACAACTTCTCAATGGGAACTTTAAAATGCAACATAATCTTTGTAATAAGGGTTGTGTGAGTATAATTGGTAGCAGAATCACTAACCCTATTCAACGTGTTGAACATTATGATCTTAGGAAGATCAAGTTGCTTTTTCTTCAATAGGTGGATGACACAGAACTGATCCACCTCAGATACATGATTTTTGCCCCCCATTTTAGGAAGGATACAACAACCTAGAATGGCATGCAAAACCCTAGCCTTTGGGTGCATGAGAGAAGATCTCATATCTCAAGCTTCTTCAATCCCGTACAACATCTTTGTGTACTTCCTTGGACCACCATGGTTATGCTCCCACTCAGGAACAAACATTGCTCCTTCAGAATTTACTCCAGTCACAGTAGAAATGATATCAGCATCCACGAACATTTTCACGCCCTTAACAATAGCTTGAATGAAAGAGTATTTTCCATCCTTGCTAGTTACAGTCTGTGTCGTCTTCCAGAAGTCAACAAAACTTTGTTCATGCCATGCACAATTCACAGCAGTGAAGAAAAAGATTCCAGCCAGCAGAATTAAACGTCTCCACCAGATTAATACCACTATCTCTGAGGGCTTCAAGATCAACAGCCCTGCTTGGCACAATCTATCCTACAGCAGATTTCTTTGGGGCCATTTCAACAAACTTGAAGTGCAGAGAAAAGAGATGAACTGAGTCTTGAAATTCTGAGAGATAAATTGAACTTCTTTGAGTGCAAGGAATTTTTAGAGCTAGGAGATGAAAAACGTAAATGTGCACTGGCTTTACATTCCCTATAAATAGCCGTCAAGTAGCAGTAATAATGGCATTTACAGGACTGCGCAGACATTAGTAACCATGTGTCATGCTGGGGGGATTTTTGAAAAGTTGGGAAACCAACCGTCTCAGATAGCCACGTCATTTAGAGAGTAACTTTTCAGAAAATGTCAAGTTCAGATAGTTCAAAAATTTCAGAAGATTGCATATATTTCACACATGAAGCTTTTTATGGTGCACAAAATTTAAATTTGTGCATCGGTGCACAACTTTGATGACTGCCACGTGGAGGTTAAAAAGTCTGCTATTGCATTTGATTATGTTTTGTGCCGAGCCCAATTAAGTGCCCGAACTTCAAGCGCACAATGATCATAACACTAGCATCACCCTGCAATGGAACGCCGCATCCACAACGACCACAGTTCTTCATCGTTTGGCTATAATCTCTTCACCGTTTACACTAGAGAAATCATGGTAATGTCTCAAATTGTCAAGAAAAAAAATGGACATACCCAAAATGATTCCATTACCATAATCGAGTCACCGGGTTTTGTCATTACCTCCATGGCTGTGAAGGACTGAGTTTTACTTGACATACATCATCACTATATCAAACTTCACATCACCTAATGGGTCCTTCAACTGACAACTTCTACAGATCTACACTCACATCCATACACCATTTACCAAAATAACCATATATTATCTACAGCCACACTTGAATAACCCTCCCCTTACCAGTAATATACACGAACAAGATGATCCTCCAATTTCATTTTTTTAAAAAAAAACCTCTACTCAATAATAAAATAAAGAAAATGTAACAGGGACTGCAATGAAATTTTTTGAACTTCCTAACATCCGCGTAAAAGGGGTAACCAGTACTTAATATTGGTCGTCGATTTCATATACTATAAATCAAGGATCCAACTTATTTGTGCACCGGTGCAAGTATTCTTCACTTGTGCACCGTAAAATTTGCCCTTCAGACACACATGTTTCAGATGAAATATACATTTCAGATAGAGCATAAGTTCAGACATTCAAGAATACTTATTTTTTAGATAAAGCATGAATGTTCAGATTATTTCTTAAAACCTAAATCTATCTCCAGCAAGGTGTTTTGTGAATATATCTGCCCATTGATGCTCTGTATCAAGAAACTTAATATCAAAAACTCCTTTCTCAACATAGTCTCTAATGAAGTGATGCTTGATTTCTATATGCTTTGCCCTAGAATGTTGAATTGGATTTTTAGACAAATTAATAGCACTTGTATTGTCACACATAACAGGGATAGAAGATAATGCGATATTAAATCTTCTAATTGATATTTTACCCAAAGCAGTTGTGAACAACAACTTGTAGCAGCAATATAGTCAGCTTCAGCAGTAGAAAGTGCATATGTGTTTTGCCTTTTGCTGGACAAGTTTTTCATGTTATGACCAATAAAGTGACATCCTCCACTGGTTGATTTTCTTTCCACTCCATCTCCAGCAAAATATGAATCACGGTATCCAACTAACCTGCAATCCTTACTCTTGTTATAGCACAGACCAAGATTAGTAGTACCATTTAAATATCTGAAAATTCTCTTAACAACCTTGTAATGAGTAATTCTTGGATTAGATTGAAATCTTGCACAGAGACAAACACTGAACATAATATCAGGTCTGCTTGCTTTAAGATACAATAATGAACCAATCATTTCTCTATACATAGTCTGATCAACAGATGCTTCTCCTTCATCTTTACTTAAGATGGCAAAAGGATGCATAGGAGTTGACATAGGCTTGCAATCATTAATGTTGAACTTCTTAAGCATTTCTTTTGTATATTTCTCTTGATGGATCCTTATACAGTCAGATTCTTGCTTAATCTAAAGTCCCAAAAAGAATTTAAGTTCACCCATCATACTCATTTCAAACTCAGATTGCATAAGCTTAGAAAACTCCTTCCATAACGAAGGATTTGTTGAACCAAAAATAATGTCATCAACATATATCTAAACAAAAATAAAGTTTTTGTTAGACATTTTTCTAAAGAGAGTTGTATCCACTTTTCCTCTTTCAAAACAATTTTTTATAAGAAAATTGCTCAATTTGTCATACCAAGTGTAACATCCCGATAATTAAGACTAACTAAGAGGATAGGATATTGATTATTAAGAATGATATTAAGTAAAGGGTAAAAATGTTATAAGAAGAGAGATTTAGAATGAAAACTATGTTTGGAAATTTCAGCATTTTCGCGCAAGCTAGAATCTTTCTCGAGCGAATTATGCAGCAATAAGGGGGTAAGTTTGAGTTTCTACATATCTCGCTTGAGCGAGATACAAGGGAACTTTGGGAGGCTCTCTGGACAATTTTCGCTTGAGCGAGAAGGGCTGGCTTGAGCGAGAATCGTCTAGATAGGGGGTCTTTTCTGGACCACTCCCGCTTAAGCGAGACAGTTTCGCTTGAGCGAGAATGTGAAGAAAAAACATGCAACCGACACGCTCGCCCAAGCGAGAATATCTAGCTTGAGAGAGAATTCACTTATAGGCTCAAAACCCTTAATTTAGAATCAGAATTCAACTTTCTTTCTTCTACTTCTTTGAGTTTAGAGAGAGGGACTCTGAGTTTTAGAGAGAGGAAGCTTGAATTGAAGCTTGAAGAGAAGTTTTAGGGCAAGAAATCTTCAAGTAATCCACCTTCATTCATTCTTCTTCCTTCAATTATCAAGTCGTAGGTGAGTACAACTTACTTTCCATTATGTTTTATCATATGTTTGTTGGATGTATGAACCCTAATTCTCTCTCTACCTCTTCCTTTTCTGAATATGTTTGTAAAACTGCATGCTTAGTTGATATTGTAATTATGAATTAGAAGTATGATTGGAATTAGTTTGAATAGGAGAAAATTATAAGTTATGTTCATGTGAATGATCTTGATTTTGTTCTGTACATTTAGTATCCTTGATGAGCTATTATGTTTATAATAAGTGAAACATCCTAAGCCGGTTTCGACCGTGAGTTAATTCAAGCCGGCTTCGACTGTGAGTTAAAATTAAGATATTATGTTTAAAACACGACTTCGGTCCAGTATTGGGTGGGATTCGTCCCCGGGAAAGACGTTTCCCGTAGTCTGAGCTCAGTTCTAACTCCAGCAAGAGATAAGAACATGCCTGCTGGGCACAACAGTTAGTGCATCATGAATTGCATAATCTTAGTTTGATAATGTTATGTGAATTGTGTTAAATTCTTTATCTTCCATTGATACATAATTCCCAGCATTTCATATGCATTGTTGTATTCATTGAGATTATTATCTCACCACGCGTTATGTGGATAAATATAGATGTACAGGTAACACCGCATTCGGATTCTCAGACCGGGAGTTGAAGTAATCTTCAATGGATGAATGTGGCATTTTGTTTTGTTATTGAAGTGGATATCTAGGTGTATATGTATATTATCATGTCATTAGGCTTGAGTTTTTAAGCTGTTCAATGATGTATTAAGTATAAGTTTGTTATATAAATAGTGGATTTACCTTGAGTATGTTATATATGTTAGTTCTTATTCGCAAATTGCCAAGTTATTGTTGGTTACTTTACAATTTAGTGAATATATCGGTATCCAAAATGTCGCGCTTTAAATTCTAAGTTCAGAAATTGGTTTCCAACGGGCTAACTTCTGAATTAGAAAATTAGGACGTTATATTTTGATATCAGAGCAGTTCAATCCAATTGGACTGTGGAATTAGGATATTTCTGTGGTTTGGTATTGATTCTTTATGTATTATTTTGTGAATTGAGAGACTGATCACCTCGATATTTGCTTAATAATATGTAGAGAGTTATGGCAAGCGGTAGAAGAGGTCGTCCAAGGGTCAATCCTCCTCCTTCTTCATCATTCCAAGATTCTTTTCCGGATCCTGTAGCTGCGGCCCTTCAGGCACTCACACACATGATGGGGGAACAAATTAATTCTAACCGAGTACAAGTAGAGGCGGCACGGGAGCAAGCTGCTACTAATGTAGAAGTACTTCAGGAGATGGCTCGGAGGCCAACGGAGCTACCACCTTCCCCTATGGTGCATCCATTTGCTCTAGGGTTGTCTGAATTTCAGAAGCACAATCCTCCACAGTTTAATGGAATCTATGATCCAGACGTTGCGGCAAATTTGCTCCAAGACTTGAACCGAATCTTCGACGTAATGAAATGTACAAATGAGGCTAAGGTCGGTTTTGCAATTTATATGTTGAGAGGGGAAGCTGAGGATTGGTGGAAAACTGCTAAAGTTCGAGCTGCTGAGGCAGAGTAGACCCCAATCACATGGGGTGTGTTTCAGAACTTGTTCTTGGGAAAATACTTTCCAGCAACTATCAAAAGATAAAAGGAGACTGAATTTCTACAACTGAAGCAAGGGGACATGACTGTTGGCCAATATGTGGCCAAGTTCGAGGAATTAGCTAAATACTCTAGGTACCTGCAAGCAGTTTCATATGAAGAATGGAGGTGCACACAGTTCGAAGGGAGACTATGACCTGAATTGCTGGATCGGGTCGGGACTTTTGGAAATCAGGGACTTCTCCACCTTGGTCAGTAAGTGTTACATAGTAGAGAAAATTTCAAGGGAACTGCACCAACTCCTACCCCATCAGATAATAAAGGAAAAAGAAAGTTGGAAGTTCCCAACCAGGGCAAGGGCCTGAAGCCTAAGTGGCAAGGCAAACCAGTCTTGAGCACTCAGTCGGCCCAACGCCAAGGGGTAACTACATGCCCCAAGTGCAGAAAGGAGCACTCCGGAGAGTGTCTTACGGGAAAGAATGTATGCTATTTCTGTAAGCAACCCAGCCATATCAAGAAAGATTGTCCAAAGATGAAGAACCCCTAGAAACCCCAATCCACTAGAAGAGTCTTTACCCTCAGCGGGAAAGTGGCAGCTTCTGCAGATAATCTGCTGCGAGGTATGTGCACCCTAGGAGAGCGGAACTTAATTGTATTGTTTGATTTGGGGGCAACCCATTCTTTTATTTCTCTTGATTGTGTGAAACAGTTGAATTTATCTGTTGATTCCTTACCCTATGTTCTTAATGTGACTACACCCGCCAAGGAGGCTATTTCTACTTCTCTTGTATGTTATCAGTGCCCTATTGTTATACAAGGGAGAGTCTCCAAGGTTGACCTAATTTGTTTACCATTGAGGGGCATGGACATTATTTTAGGTATGAATTGGTTATCTTCCAATCAGGTTATGCTTGACTGTTTCAATAAGAAAGTTGTGTTTCCACTTCTTCCTCCTCCTCCGAGGGAGAAACCATCTGTGCTTTTGTCTAGTATCACCCAAGTATCCAAATGCCTCAGTGACAGGAGTAAATGTTTTATTTTGTTACTTTCCTCAACTCTAGAGTCCAAAGCAGATTTGAGCTGTGTAGCCACGGTTCAGGAGTTTCAAGATGTTTTTCCTAGAGAAGTCACAACTTTACCTTCGGACCGAGAGATAGAGTTCACCATAGACTTGATACCGGGCTCAAGGCCCATTTCTAAGGCACGTTATAGGATGTCTCCATTAGAACTTAGTGAACTTAAAACTCAATTAGAGGATCTCATAGCCAAAGGGTTCATTAGGCCTAGTGTGTCACCCTGGGGGCCTCCAATACTCTTAGTGAAGAAGAAGAATGGAAGTATGAGAATGTGTGTAGACTACAGGCAATTAAATAAGGTCACCATAAAAATTAAGTATCCCCTGTAGGGAACCACAGGAAACACTAGAAGGGGGGTTGAATAGTGTTTTAAAAAAAATTAAATTAATTTTAGGAAACCCTTTTTGAAACATCAAATAAATCTTTACAGGTTATTAAGAAAAACTCATTTAGCAAATAGTAAAGATTATCAGAGTTACGCGGAAGCTATAAAAATGAGTAAAGATTATCAAACTCATTTAATAAATGTGTAAACTTTCTGAAATTACTTCAGAAGGTTTAATAAGAACATTTTCAGAAACTTGTTTAAATCTTATTTTGATAAATTTCAAATTCAAAGTATAAAACAAGTAGTTCACAAATGTTTTGCACAATCATCTAATAGATTCAGTTACTTGCTGAAAACTGAGTTATTAGAGACCTTGCTGAACCACTTCAGAAGGTTTGGTGAAAATGGATTTTAACATGATTTAATTAATAAATCATGTTTTGTTTTGCTAAATGTAAGTTCACTTTTCAAACCCTTCCCTCAGTTAGAAATAAAAAAGTAAATGCAGAATGTAAAGAGATAAGGGTAAAGAGAAATTTACACAAGAAATTTATCCTGGTTCACCCACTAATCCAGTGAGCTACATCTAGTCCCAGGGCAAACAACCACTGGCTTTTTCACTATCTGAACACAGATACAAGTATTCTTTTACCACAACCTCTTCAGGCTTAACACCGAGTAATCTTTTCACACCTTGCCTCTGTAGGCCCAAACCGAGTACACCAGGCCTCTCCAGGCTCAACGAGTATTCTTTGTTTTAAACTGCCTCTCCAGGCAACTCATGCAGTATTCTTTGTTTTCAACTGCCTCTCCAAGCAACTCATGTAGTATTCTTTTATCCCAGCCTCTCCAGGCTTACCAAGTATTCTTTTCTATCAAGCCTCTCCAGGCTCTAAGAGTATTCTTTCTTCCACCAAGCCTCTCCAGGCTATCCAGAGTATTATTTCATTCACCAAGCCTAACTAGGCTCTCCAGACACTCAAAGTGTTTACAATGAAGAATAGGTTTAAGTTTCAGAAAAACTTAAACTACAATTTTTCTTGTACTAAGGGATTACTGCGTACTACTCAGGATATAGAGAATAAATTCTAAGTACAAGGAATGACAGAGATACAAATGTATAAATCTATGATCTAATGCATCTCTGTTGGTTCCGAAGGTTGGATGGATATTATCTGTATTGAGCATTGCCAATCTCTTCTGTGGGCTTGATAAAATGCCATGGTTAAGGATAGATGTTTAGGAGTTCATGGCTGCCCATTTTTGTCGATGCCTTATGAATATATCATTTTGGATTTTCGCCGACTTACTCTTCTTGACTTCGACTTGCACTCTTTATCTATCTTTTTCTTCACACTCTCTCTTCATTCAAAGTCATACTTGAGGCTATTTCTATATTATGATAAAATATAACCGTTGAGGAATGCTTTGAGTTTACCGTTGAGAAAATATGATTGATGCTCTTAGAGGTGTTGGGACAGTAATTTCTCATTCGGTAGCTTCTGACTTTAAGCAGATTAGGTGTGTAGATGAATTAGTTATGACACACTGCAGATAGGATAATAATCTTGTTTTTGTATGAGAGATTTTCTTTGATCTTCAGTAGGTTGATGTTCTCTCTCTTATTCTTCTTCTTCTTCTTCCTCTTCTTTCTTTCTTGTGAGTGTAAGGAGGTAGGATATAAAGATCCATTAGACTTCTCCTTTTGCCCGTTGTGAGTTAGCTTCATAGCTCCTGACAAAAAGCAGAGTAGGTGTGTAGATGTAAATATTGTTCTGACACCCAACTATTTTACTCACATATATTTCTTGAGAGTGTAGTTGATTCTTCAGCAGGTTAGCTTACTTCTCTCTCTTTTTCTTCACTGTACGAAGTCTGTTGCTTGGATAGAGATGATGATTTTAGCCGTTGAACTTCTCCTTTATCCACGGTGAGATTTAGCTTTTCTTCTCGAAATGACTTCAGACTTCTGATAGCGTATTGCAGAGTTTGTGCAGACGTAGGTGTACAGCAACGCTGACCTATCTCTGACCTCTATTTTCTTTTCTGCAACAAGTTTCTTCTTTTTCGAACAATGCTTCTTAAAATAAGGAAAATAGCTTTTTGTTACCATTTCATTTGTAGATGAAGGTATAAGACATTTACATAATTTCTGGTCATTGAGCATATGGTCTTTGCCTTTGTTGAGACTTCTCGACGTTGGATATTTATCCACATAATCAGAGCGTTCAGAGAGTCTTCATATCTTCAGAATGTTACATGACGTGTCTGGCTTCTTCTTCAGATAGATTGAAATGCCACGTCACTTCGTTCAAAGAGTATGCACATAATTTCAGAAGGTTGAGTTGCTCCTGCATAAATTGATTCTTCTTCAATATTCTTCAACATATTGCTTCTTTTAATCTTCTTCTGCAAATTGCTTCTTCTATTCTTCATATGGTTGCTACGTTGTTCTCTTAGTGATCTTCCTATGAGCATTGAGTCTGACTTTCATAGGTTGAACAATTCAGCATGTTGAATACTTCACTATGTTGAATGCTTTAGCATTTTGAACTTTTCAGCAGGTTGATCAATTCTTCTCATAGTTTGCTGTAATGCTTTTCTTTCTAGCCTGTTGCTTCTTCTTCTGCTTCTTGACTTCTTCTTCGGTTCAGTAGGTTGGTCGTTTTCAGAGAGTTGCTTCAATGCTTTTCTCCTTTACAGTATGTTGTCCCTTAGCTTCAACTGTTCTTCTTCTTCTTAATTCTTCTTGCAGTTCTTCAGTAGGTTGCTTCTGCGTGATTCCTTTCTTCATTTCTTCTCGCTTAGATATGCTTCTTCTTTCTTTACAGTTTCAGATTTCTTCAGTTCAATAAGTTGTGCTTTCTTAGTTGTCTTCTTCCTTCAGTAAGTCTTCCTTAGTTGTCTTCTTCCTTCAGTAAGTCTTCATCTTCAAATGGATGCTTCAATATATTACCTAAAACACAATACACAGACGAATACCTTTCTCAGTAGAACCTGTTCTTATATAGTCTAATTTGTTAATCATTAAAACCTAAGGATAATGAGTCTTAAACTTAATTTGAATACTTAATTTAATTCTGACACTCAACATTCCCCCCCCCCCTTTTTAATGATGACAAATTAGATATATCTAAAAAAATATATGAAAGAATTTAAAGTTGAGTTATTCGTTATGAAAGATTAAAGTTGAACATTATTCTTTTTATTTTCCAAATAACTCCCCGTATCTATATTACTCCCCCTGAGAAAAACGTTTTCTTCTTATTTGAACTTTTAATTCCTTTTAATTAGTAACTTAAGAATTTAGTTATGTTTCCTTTTCAGAGATGATCTTTTAAATTCTTTTTAACGAAAACATTAAATTCTTTTTAATGAAAACATTTTCTTTTTCAGATTTTTGTTAGTTATATTTCTCCCCCTTTTGTCATTATTTAAAAAAGGTAGTTTTAAAGCAAAGACATATTAAACAGTTAAGTTTAAAACAAAGTATTTGCAACTGATATGTTTATACCAACTGTTAGTTTAAACAGAGTAAGAATACGAATAGATTTTATGAAGATTAAAAACTTTTATTTCTCCCTTTTTGAGTAGTTTCAACAGGATTAAAAAACTTTGCCAAATATGATCAGATTTTAAGAAGAATATTACTTCAGAAAATTTCTTTAAGCAAAACAACAGATTTATACAAACAAACAAATGTACAAAGTCTTTGTTAGAAATATTTCATATACTAAAATATTTTGAAAATATTTACGAATATTTGATAATACATTTATCAACATTAGCTTCTAGTTCACTCTCGCTTCCTCTTAGGCATAGCCTTCCCAACAGCTTCCTTTGTAGCCTTAGCCGAGCTTCTTGAGCCTGTAACTGTTCCTTTTCCGTGCAACTGCACGCAATCTTCCTGTAACAGCTGGAACAGTGGAGGTGCATCATATTGTATATCGACCACCACCCTTAACATTAATCTTCAGGGCCACAATTGAGGTGGAACCCTTCATGAGATTGGGTATTCTGAAGTCTACCAGTGGTCTTCTAGTACGCTTGTGATGCAACAAGATATCCATGAATGGAGTGTTGTAGGGCAGGTATCGAGATGAAACATGTACCCTTCTTCTCATTACATACATCATCCATGGAAGATCGATCTTCTCCAAAATGTCATTGATAGCAAAGAGTTCTTGTTCTAGTGCAACTTCTTTCATTTCCTTTGGCCTCTTCATTATATCCTAAAGAATTCTCGCCCAGATCTCATAACAAAAGAAAATTTGAAGGAGATGAGTTCTCCCTGAGGGCTCTGGAGAATTTATAGGACTTTGAGACATTAAAGAGATCAGAGAGAAGCAAGAAGATTGGGTCTTTTGGACGGTCTCATACGAAACAGAGAAAGGCTAAGATAGCATTAATGATGTAGGCTACTGCCATTGGAAGTGGTGCAACGTCCATCAATGACTGGACAAGTGAAGCGCTGATAGTCATGGGGAACCGTGTTGTTAATGTTGATTTTTTTTTAAAATAAAGTATTTCAATAAAAACTTGTCTTTTCAAATATTTTAGAGTTGAAGATAAGTTTTTAGTAAGGGAGTACTAAAAAACAAGTAAATTTTCTGAAACAATTTTTACACAAATTTAATTAAGCACAGAGATGAAATGATATTACTAGTTCGGATGCTTTGCTGATTTAGAGGATATTCATCCGTTGAGACTCAATATTATTGTCTCCAAGAACACTCTTGTTGTTTCTGTTGATCACCTTCATGAATTCCTCTAAGCTTGTTACGATTTTCCATCTGGATTTTCTTCATAATCAGGAAGAACAACAGTCATCATGGCCTGTAGGCTTATTGACTTAAGTAACAACCATCTCAGCAATCCTGACCCACAATTTCAGCAAAATCATTGAGAAGCTATGGGTGATGCCACATTGTCCACCTTTTTAGATGATGCTTTATTCTAATGATCAGCTTTATAAGTTTTTCTTTAAAATCTGTTTGTTGAAACATACACAAACTAGAATTCCCTTCAGCAGCATATGAATTTGCTCAATCAAGTTTGTTAGTAACCAATAAAAATTAATTTTGATAATAATTTTATCTTTCTCTAAACACTTTATTTTCCTTTGAAACAGCTCCCCCTGATTTTGGTATTTCTTTTTGACAATTACTTGGTTTAAGAATTTTTCTCTTTAAGTACTCCTTCCCCTTTTTAAGATTGCGTTATTTATGTCCAAGGGAGTATATAACGTAAACATTTCAGACATAAAAGCGCAAATCTAACTTAGAAAACTAAGTTGGGGAATATGAAACAGTTTTAGGAACATTATGATAGAAGGAAAGTATGAATTTTATTAGAATACAAGGAGTAAGAGTGTTCAGATAAAAAGAAATGTTTCCAAACAAATATTTTTATTATTAAACAAATTGTAAAATTTATTAACAAGATTATAATAATTATTGACAAGGACGATCAGGAAGACTGGCTATCACTGAGCTCATCTTCTTTCATTAATCCCCCTATTTTCCTGCAGCCTCAGTGTAACATCCTGCAAATTAGGAGCTTTAATAACTCATTAGGCTAAAAATAAAGAGGATTATGTATTAGTAATTAAGGGAAGGTAAGTTAAAGAATTGAAGGTTTAAACTTGAGTTTAAAACTAAGTTAGAATTCCATTCATGTTAAAATGAAGGGTTTTGGGTTGCTGGTAATCGATTACAGAGGGTCTGTAATCGATTACCCGAGAGCTAGTTTTTAGGTAATCGATTACTCACAGGTTGTAATCGATTACCTGAGGGCTGAGTTTTTGGTAATCGATTACCAAGGGTTGTAATCGATTACCAGAGTTCCAGAAACGTTTTCCAGTGTTATTTTTCACCTCTGGTAATCAATTACAGCATTACTGTAATCGATTACCAGCTGTCCAGTATATATATCGAGGCATGCAAAAATCAGATTTTCTAAGTTCTCTTCTTCCCCTTTCGCGAACCCTAGAGAGAGAGTAAGTTAGAGAGAGAAACGCTTGATTGAAAGCTCTGGAAAGGATTGGAAGCTAGAATTCATCAAAGGGACATTCAATTCATCAATTCCTATTAAGAATTTCAAGAAATTGGTGAGTATAACTCACACTCACACTTTTCCTTGATTTTGATTTCTCCCCATTGTATGAACCCTACTCTCTTGATTCCCTTTCTATTTGCATATTGTAGTTAAATTGTTGATATTGGTGTAGGATTGAGTAATTTGATCGGTGATTCTGTTGAAAACCTTAGGGTAGCGAGATTTACAAAAGTAGCGAGATTACGTAATTGACGAAATGCTCAATGTATGAACCCTACCCCTTCGATTCCCTTTCTATTCGGTTAAATTGATTGGATTTATGATGTTTGTGCTTGAGTTGAGTAATTAATGTTTAAGTGTTTGGAAAATCTTGGAATGACGAAGTTACGAAGCTTTCGAAATGTTCGAAATCTCGGTTCTTATTATCAATTCATGTGTGTTAGTTCGATTATGTGTTAATTAAGCCGACCTTGTGCTGAGTTAAGAATTTAGTTATTGTTGTGGGCGTATGCTCTGATTTCAGTTGTGGGAGTATGCTCTGATTTCAGTTGTGGGAGTATGCTCTGATTTCAGTTGTGGGTGTATGCACCGATTTCAGTTGAGGGCGTAAGCGCCATAGCCCGTCGGCTGGGTTATGCCGATTATGTGTCCTAATGTTCTAGATGTGTAGTTTATATGTATATCCTACTTGGTGATGATTGTTGCATTTCATATTCTATTTCTTCCATATGACATATTGCATAGTTATACTTCATTGAGACATTAGTCTCACCACGCATTTTGTGGATACAATCTAGGTATGCAGGTATCTCCTGGCAGGGATCAGTGATTTGAAGGCAGGAGTTAGCTATAAGTTGGAATTTAGTATCTCTTAGATTGTGTAGGATGACTTATGTATATTTTGCTTTTATGTTCAAAATGTTTAGTTTGTAGCCTTTGGGCCTTTTGTGTACTTTTACCAACTATGTATATGTATATAAGTTTAAGTTTCTCACAATTTGTATAAGATATCGTTGGTTTCTTATCGACTTATGATGTGTGATATTTGAAATGGCGCGTTTTAAATTTCAAAAATTTAGGATTTTAGTCTCCAACGGACTAAGTCTTGTATTTAGAAATTAGGGCGTTACATTTTGGTATCAGAGCAGTTCAATCCATTTGGACTGTGGTTAGGCTAGTTGCCCCTAACTTATTATGATCTTGGAGTACATGTACTCATTATAGGGACTGATCACTCCTATAGTGTGTGCATTGTACATAGAGATTATGGTTAGTTATGTGAGTAGGATACCTTGGTCAGGAAGTTAGGACCCTTCCTTAATAAGGTTAGAGCCACCTAGCTTGTATTAGAGAGAGAGTAACCTAGGTTTATTCCTAAGGACGGTATCCTCACCCTAGAAGCTTTATAGAAAGTGACCCTGAAGCTCTAAGTGGACATTAGGCACCCTGAGTAAGTTAAGGTAGATTCATCATTTTCTTTCTGGATGATGGTTGTTGAATGACTTATGATGTAGTTTTGATTATATAACTGTATGATTTGAATGTGCTGTGTAATTGCTATTAGTTTGTGGCATTAGTTTGTATGAGTAATTGCATGACATTTTGTGTTAGAGTGTAAGTGCCTATTAGGTAGTAAATCCTATAGTCAAAGTTTCATTAGGTGCAAACACTTGTGAAGGTCACACTAGAGGGAATATGGGAATGTTAGTCTAGATTGGGATAGTTATCCTACTTAGAGTGAATTAGAGTTCACTTAGGCACGCGGGGGAGTAAGGGACTATTGGAAGGATGTTAGGGTGGGCCTAAAGCCTTAAGGGGGGTAGCTTTATAGTAAGGACATGGGAAGCCATTGAGGGAACTCTTTTATTTCTTTCAGATACTAGTAGGTAAGTTTGCTAACCAAATTAGTTAAGTATATTAGGATGGTTTGAGAAATGTGAGAACCAGTTAGAGAAACCAATCTATGACCTTGAGAGGGAGGTGTAGGTTTTAGAACATGTATTTCAAGGACAAAGGAGATAGGAGGTGAACTAATGACGGAAGATGACTAGAGCGAATTTTGAGGACAAAATTTCTTTTAGGGGGGTAGAATGTAACATCCCGCAAATTAGGAGCTTTAATAACTCATTAGGCTAAAAATAAAGAGGATTATGTATTAGTAATTAAGGGAAGGTAAATTAAAGAATTGAAGGTTTAAACTTGAGTTTAAAACTAAGTTAGAATTCCGTTCAGGTTAAACTGAAGGGTTTTGGGTTGCTGGTAATCGATTACAGAGGGTCTGTAATCGATTACCCGAGAGCTAGTTTTTAGGTAATCAATTACTCACAGGATGTTATCGATTACCTGAGGGCTGAATTTTTGGTAATCGATTACCAAGGGTTGTAATCGATTACCAGAGTTCCAGAAACGTTTTCCAGTGTTATTTTTCACCTCTAGTAATCGATTACAACATTACTGTAATCGATTACCAGCTGTCCAGTATATATATCGAGGCAGGCAAAAATCAGATTTTCTAAGTTCTCTTCTTCCCCTTTCGCGAACCTTAGAGAGAGAGTAAGTTAGAGAGAGAAACGCTTGATTGAGAGCTCTGGAAAGGATTGGAAGCTAGAATTCATCAAAGGGACATTCAATTCATCAATTCCTCTTAAGAATTTCAAGAAATTGGTGAGTATAACTCACACACTCTCACTTTTCCTTGATTTTGATTTCTCCCCATTGTATGAACCCTACTCTCTTGATTCCCTTTCTATTTGCGTATTGTAGTTAGATTGTTGATATTGGTGTAGGATTGAGTAATTTGATCGCTGATTTTGTTGAAAACCTTAGGGTAGCGAGATTTACGAAAGTAGCGAGATTACGTAATTGACGAAATGCTCAATGTATGAACCCTACACCTTTGATTCCCTTTCTATTCGGTTAAATTGATTGGATTTATGATGTTTGTGCTTGAGTTGAGTAATTAATGTTTAAGAGTTTGGAAAATCTTGGAATGATGAAGTTATAAAGCTTTTGAAATGTTCAAAATCTCGGTTCTTATTATCGATTCATGTGTGTTAGTTCGATTATGTGTTAATTAAGTCGCCCTTGTGCTGTGAGTTAAGAATTTAGTTATTGTTGTGGGCGTATGCATCGTGTTCAGTTGTGGGAGTATGCTCTGATTTCAGTTGTGGGAGTATGCTCTGATTTCAGTTGTGGGAGTATGCTCTGATATCAGTTGTGGAAGTATGCTCTGATTTCAGTTGTGGGAGTATGCTCTGATTTCAGTTGTGGGTGTATGCACCGATTTCAGTTGAGGGCGTATGCGCCACATCCCGTCGGCTAGGTTATGCCAATTATGTGTCCTTATGTTCAAGATGTGTAGTTTATATGTATATCCTACTTGGTGATGATTGTTGCATTTCATATTCTATTTCTTCCATATGACATATTGCATAGTTATACTTCACTGAGACATTAGTCTCACCACGCGTTTTGTGGATACAATCTAGGTATGCAGGTATCTTCTGGCAGGGATCTGTGATTTGAAGGCAGGAGTTAGCTATAAGTTGGAATTTAGTATCTCTTAGATTGTGTAGGAGGACTTATGTATATTTTGCTTTTATGTTCGAAATGTTTAGTTTGTAGCCTTTGGGCCTTTTGTGTACTTTTACCGACTATGTATATGTATATAAGTGACATTCGGATTGGTGTAGGATCTAGAATTGAGCAAAACCAACCGATTAGAATCAATTAAAGGCACTAAAATTGCGAATTATAGGTGCAGGCAGCAGCTATAATTGCGCAAGAAAATGCAAGAAAATGAGAGAAAATGAAAGAAAAAGTGGAGAGGAAGAAATGGGAAGGACGCCACTGAAGCAAGAGTCCACTTGCAACAGATAAGTCCAATGCCAGACGCCACTAATTCAGGAGAATTAGATAAGTCTCAGTATGGTTTGAGTAACAACCACCAAGCCTTACTCAACTCACAAAGGGAGGAGAAAATTTTGCATAATGCCTTTACTTCAAAATTCAATGTGTGCAAATACAAGAGAGGAGGCCCCTTTATATAGGAGAGGGGGAGTGAGGGGGCGGCCACTTACATGAGGGAAGGGGGAGAAAAATAAAAGATGAGTGAAATCCCATCCTAAGTGGGATTTGAACCCATGTCCCTAATGGCTTATGGCTAAGCTAAGCCTTAAGCCAATAAATCCAAAAATAGCGCCCCTTTTAATAAGGAAAAGAAAGATGAGGTAATTTTCTATCTTAGGTGGGATTAGATCCCATGACCTCCTAAACCTTGTAGCAAGGTATCCTACTAACCAATAAAACCCATACAATTAGCACCCATGTGGAATGAAATAAAAAGGAAAATACAAAAATAAAAAGAAAATACAAGAGAGTCCTAATTAAGGGTGGTCCATAGGACAAGGGTCCTATCCAGGGTCAAGGTGTCCTTCTGTAGGGTAGTGACCTTTATTTTGTAGGGTAGTGTCCCTTTATTTGTAGGACACTAATTTCTCCAACTCTTCCTTGCTTGAAGTTGTTGCATATCCTCCAATGTAGGTCTTGCTGGTCCAAGCTCCTAGCAGAGTGTTATCAATAAGTTTAAGTTTCTCACAATTTGTATAAGATATCGTTGGTTTCTTATCGACTTGTAATGTGTGATATTCGAAATGGCGCGTTTTAAATTTCAAAAATTTAGGATTTTTGTCTCCAACGGACTAAGTCTTGAATTTAGAAATTAGGGCGTTACACTCAGCAACGTCCTCTGGGTTCTTTCTAAGTCTTTGCGGAGGATGACGTTCTCCATCTTCAGCCTTTTGACTTCAGCATGCTCCAAGGATGGTCTTCTTTCAATTGCATCATTTCGACCACCAACCTTGAGGATGCTGTGGCGCCTGTGATCATACAAGTGCTCAATAGGGATGTCATTTTGTGCAAGAATCCTCATGATCACAATGTTATGAGGCAGGATGTCGGCATTCTCCCGTTCTCTTCTGATCATACTGTAAAAGATGATCTAAAGCAGATTTATCTTCTTCTTTTGCAGAAGGTTGATGACACAAAATCTTTCTACCTCAGAGAGATGGTTATCTCCCATTCTTGGGATCACACAGTATTTTAATATTTTGAAGAGAACTTTAGGAATATCCTTCATACCATCTTCGTCGTAGATTAGCTTGTTTAACTCCCTGCGCCACCATTGTGCTGTTCCCAGATGGGTGTGAATTTTTCTCCTTCATATTTAACTCCAAGAGCCTCTCTTAGAGAGTCATTATTTACTATGATTTCATGACCCATCACTTGGTCCTTCACATAGATTCTTCTCGGTTCCTCCACCACTTTCAGGGTACTCCAGAATTCTCGAACACTTTCCTCATGCTATTTGCAATCAATGGCTTCAAAGAATGGTAGCCACCAAGCACTATCAAATATATCAGCAAAATCGTATCCTTCCTCAGAGAGACTTTTGAAATCCAGAACTTGTGTTTGAAAGATGGTAGTAGAGGACGCCATAAAAGCGAGAAGGGAGAGATGAATCTTCAGGAGATTTTAAGAGGAGTTGAGAGCTTGAGATAGCTGATGAGAAGTTGTAGAGGGACTGAGATGAGGTTCAACTGCTTCTCACGTCATGAATTTATAGGCTTAGATTGACTCAGATAGCCTTTAATGATAGCACTTGCAGCGTGTAACACCCGCGTTTTTACCGTTTTGCCGTATTGTGTGTTTTATTGAATTTTGAGTGATTAAAATTATTTTTAATCATCAAAATTTATATTTTTGAGTTTAGGAATGAATTTCCTATTTTTCTAGAATTTTTTGGAATTTTTGGGATTTTTCAGTGAAAAATGACCTTTTTGCCCCTACTGTCCCTTGAACCGGGCCCGAATACTCTTGATCCAGGCCAGAAAAATTGCACAGACCCTCCCTTGACTTCTCCTACATGTCGTGCATGTGGAGAGCCATGCATGGAAGCCACTTGTAATTTTCTTTCTTTTTCTCCAAGCCATGTGTAAAAAGTAAGCTTTATGGCATTTATAACACCATAAACTCACTTTTCTCTTTCCTTCCCACACATGCAAAGCTAGTTATTTCTCTCTTCTCTTCTCCTCTTGTCCGTGAACTCCCTCTCCATTTTCTCTCAATCTCCATTTTTTCTTCCAACACATTCAAAGCCAAGGTTCCATCTTTGAACCAAAGCTTCAAACACCTAGCCTTCTAGCCTTGCAAAACTCTTGTTGGTGACCAAAGGAAGGATTTTTGGGGCTGTTTTGGGAGCTGTTTCAAGGGCTGTTGCTGCACCTTATTTTGAGGAAATTCCTTAGGTAAGGGGGGGGAGAACTTGAACTCTAGTAGGATTGGTGACTAGAGTCAAGGATTGCCCTTGATCCTTGTCTTTATTCTTGTTTTTCCCTTGAAAAAATGAGTTGTTGGAACCTATCTCTTATGAGATATGGTTCGGTTATTTCACCATAGCCTTGCATGGTGATTTTGATTGGTTGATGATGCTTGAAAAATGCTCGGATGATGTTTTGAGTTACATGCAAACCATGCTTTTGCTTGAAAAAAATTCTCCATTTTTCTCCTATATGGTTCGGCTATTTCACCATAGCCTTGCATGGTGATTTTGATTGGTTGATGATGCTTGAAAAATGCTTGGATGATGTTTTGGGTTACATGCAAACCATGCTTTTGCTTAAAAAAATTCTCCATTTTTCTCCTATATGGTTCAACTATTTTGATTTAATGGGGCTGCATGTTTCTAAAATTTTATTTGATGTTGGAAATGTGTTTTGATGATGGATTTATGAACACGCATGAAGTTGTTGAATTTATGAAATTGTTTGGATGATTGATTCTTGAAAAATGATGTTTATGAGCTTAGAAATAAAGTTATGAGCTTAGAAATAAAGTTATGGATGATTTTGGATGAATTAGAATGATATTTGTTGTTTATAATGATTGTTGATGATTATGTTGAATTTTGGTAAAGTTTGGATGCTGTTGGAAAATTGGTGTTTTGATGAACATTCAAGGTGTTCTTGATGTTCTTGAGGTTGTTCTTGATGAAACTCATCAAGAATGCTTTTTGATCTTGAAAAGGTCAAGTGAAAATGGAAAATATGTTTTTGGGCCTAAATGGTCCAATAGGTTAAAAACACTAAATTTACCAAAAGGATTTTAATTTAATTAATAAATTTTGAAAAATATAAAAGGAACTAAATTCGGATTCCAAGTGTAGTCCAAATAAAAGTCAACACAACAGTCAACATTTTGACTTGTCATGTGTAAAAATGGGCTCCGATGAGTCATCTAACTTTTGAGCCTTTGGTTCAAGCCCAAAACCTTCAAAAAAAGAGAGTCAAAGACTCATTAAAAGTCAACAAAAAATAATTTATGGAATTGGTCTTAGATTAGAGTTGGACTTCAACTCTAATCCAAGTTGTTAAAATTAAAATTTAGAAATTAATTAGTGAGCTTAACTAATTTAATTATATAAGTTAATTAATCAAATCTACTTAAGATAATTAAGAAAAATTAATTAAAGCTAAAAGTTAATTAACCTTAATGAAGTATTAATTAAGTAATTAAGCCTTAATGATGATTAAGAACTGATTAATTATGATTAACCTTAATCAAATATAGTTAAAAGCTTAATCCAAGATTAAGAAATAGATTAAGGGATAATTAGGAATTAATTGGGACCTTAAGTAAGAATTAAGATTAATCATAGTTCAGTTAATGAAGACTAATTATAATTGAGGGTTAAACCTAATCTTAATTAGGGGAAGTAATGCTATCCATAAGACACAATCATAAGTCTTAGTAAGTTATAGGATTCAAGTGGAAATAAATACTGATTCAAAGAGGAACATTAGTGCAAACTACCTTAAAAGATTATAACCAACACACTCTTTCTGCATAAGACTTGAGAAACTTAGTGAGAGAGTGTGGTTCCAACCCAAGATAGGGTTCGGTTTTCCTCGAAGGAAAGACATTGAATCGGGGCGTACCACGGGTAAGTGGTGACGTTGAATGATTCGATGGACTTTGCCTGTAAGGATTGTGTATGCTGAGAAAGCATTGGCTGGTTTTCCTTGAAGGAAAGACATTGAGTCGGGCCGTACCACGGGTAAGTGGTGACGTTGAATGATTCGATGGGCTTTACCTGAAAGGATGTGAATGTTGTAGGCATTGTTGTGTGACATGCATCATAACGCATTGTTGATGATCGAGGTTGAAAACCTTGCACCCTATATGGCAGTGACACTCGGTACAGTGTGAAACTGGTAGGGACGGGTGCACTGGGTTTTGCAAAGAACGACAGCGGGTCCTCGAGGGGGGATGCCAGCCCTGAGGATAGTCAGGTCCCAAAATGGCTCAGGTAACGTAGGCTCGCTCCCTACTGTCGAGTAAATGGGGTACAGGCTTGACTATCCTGTCGCTCTCAAGTTTTCAGGGTCAGTTGAGATTGTCTGGAAGTCGGATAAAATTGGCCAAAAGAAAATTATAAGTACCCGCGCTAGTACAGACTCTAACTCCTGATACGTTGTGCATATATGGTCGGGCAGTTGCTGTGTGCACTGCGGATGGTGATGTTTCCCTGGGCCCGCATACATTAGTCTATATGCATCATGATGATATAAGTTGTATTCATTTTCTCACCCTTCTTTTCTATCTCTTGTTGTTGTGTTCTTCTCGTCACGTCGATAGCCGGTATCGGAGATTTCAGCTATGACATCGATGCAAGTGCGGCTACGGTGGATGTCGAGGGGCACCTGGGGGGTGACAGACATCCCTCACAGATGTGAGTTTTCGGGGCAAGTCTGTGTCATCATCTCTCATCCCGGACTTCCGCTTGTACCAGAGTTGGATTTCATTGTGCCTGTGACTCTCGAGTTCCCGACGCCACCTAACTTGGTGCGCTACACTACCTTTCGTCCTTCACGTCGTCGCCCCGCTTCTTCTTTGTCGTCGCGGTCATCTCGGATGGCTGACATGGTCGGACTAGACTCTCCTAGGTACTCACCTTCTTCTGAGGCGTCAGATTATCAGCCTATGCTAAATGTAAGTTCACTTTTCAAACCTTTCCCTCAGTTAGAAATAAACAAGTAAATACAAAATGTAAAGAGTTAAGGGTAGAGAGAAATTTACACAAGAAATTTATCCTGGTTCACCCACTAATCCAGTGAGCTACATCCAGTCCCAGGGCAAACCACCACTGGCTTTTTCACTATCTGAACACAGATACAAGTATTGTTTTACCACAGCCTCTTCAGGCTTAACATCGAGTATTCTTTGCACACCTGGCCTCTCCAGGCTTGGACCGAGTACACCAGGCCTCTCCAGGCTCAATGAGTATTCTTTGTTTTCAACTGCATCTCCAGGAAACTCTTGCAGTATTCTTTGTTTTCAACTTCCTCTCCAAGCAACTCATGCAATATTCTTTTACCCCAGCCTCTCCAGGCTTACCAAGTGTTCTTTTCTATCAAGCCTCTCCAGGCTCTAAGAGTATTCTTTCTTCCACCAAGCCTCTCCAGGCTCTCCAAAGTATTGTTTCATTCACCAAGCCTCTGCAGGCTCTCCAGACACTTAAAGTGTTTACAATGAAGAATAGGTTTAAGTTTCAGAGAAACTTAAACTACAGTTTTTCTTGTACTAAGGGATTACTGAGTACTACTCAGGATATAAAGAATAAATTCTAAGTACAAGGAATGACAAAGATACAAATGTATAAATCTACGATCTAATACATCTCTTTTGGTTCAGAAGGTTGGATGGATATTATCTGTATTGAGCATTGCCAATCTCTTCTGTGGGCTTGATAAAATTTCATGGTTAAGGATAGATGTTTAGGAGTTCATGGCTGCCCATTTTTGTCAATGCCTTATGAATATATCATTTTGGATTTTGGCCGACTTACTCTTCTTGACTTCGACTTGCAGTCTCTGTCTACCTTTTTCTTCACACTCTCTCTTCATTCAAAGTCATACTCCAGGCTATTTCTATATTCTGATAAAATATAGCTGTTGAGGAATGCTTTGAGTTTACCATTCAGAAAATATGATTGATGCTCTTAGAGCTGTTATGACAGTAATTTCTCATTCGGTAGCTTCTGACTTTAAGCAGATTAGGTGTGTAAATGAATTAGTTCTGACACACTGCAAATAGGATAATAATTTCTCATTCTCTCTCTTCTTCTTCTTCTTCTTTCTTTCTTGTGAGTGTAAGGAGGTAGGATATAAAGATCCGTTAGACTTCTCCTTCTGCCCGTTGTGAGTTAGCTTCACAGCTCCTGACACAGAGCAGAGTAGGTGTGTAGATGTAAATATTGTTCTGACACCCAACTATTTTGCTCACATATATTTCTTGAGAGTATAGGTGATTCTTCAGCAGGTTGGCCTACTTCTCTCTCTTTTTCTTTACTGTACGAAGTTTGTTGCTTGGATAGAGATGATGATTTTAGCCGTTGAACTTCTCCTTTATCCACGGTGAGATTTAGATTTTCATCTCGAAAAGACTTCAGACTTCTGATAGCGTATTGCAGAGTTTATGCAGACGTAGGTGTACAATAACGCTAACCTCTATTTGCTTTTCTGCAATAGGTTTCTTCTTTTTCGAACAATGCTTCTTAAAATAAGGAAAATTGCTTTTTGTTACTATTTCCTTTGTAGATGAAGGCATAAGACATTTAGATAATTTCTGGTCATTGAGCAGATGGTCTTTGCCTTTGTTGAGACTTCTCGACGTTGGAGATTTATCCACGTAATCAGAGAGTTCAGAGAGTCTTCATATCTTCATAGTGTTACATGACGTGTCTGGCTTCTTCTTCTTCTTCAGATAGACTGAAATGCCATGTCACTACGTTCATATAGTATGACAATAATTTTAGAAGGTTGAGTTGCTCTAGCATAAATTGATTCTTCTTTAATCTTCTTCAACATATTGCTTCTTTTAATCTTCTTTTGTAAATTGCTTCTTCTATTCTTCATATGGTTACTACGTTGTTCACCCTTGTTCTTGGAGATCTTCCTATGAGCATTGAGTCTGACTTTCGTAGGTTGAGCAATTCAGCATGTTGAATACTTCACCTTGTTGAATGCTTCAGCATTTTGAACATTTCAGCAAGTTGATCAATTCTTCAGATAGTTTGCTGTAATGCTTTTCTTTCTAGCCTATTGCTTCTTCTTCTGCTTCTTAACTTTTTCGGTTCAGTAGGTTGGTCTTTTTCAGAGAGTTGCTTCAATGCTTTTCTCCTTTACAGTATGTTGTCCCTTAGCTTCAACTGTTCTTCTTCTTCTTAATTCTTCTTGCAGTTCTTCAGTAGGTTGCTTCTGCGTGATTCCTTTCTTCATTTCTTCTTGCTCAGATATGCTTCTTCTTTCTTTACAGTTTCAGATTTCTTCAGTTCAATAAGTTGTGCTTCCTTAGCTGTCTTCTTCCTTCAGTAAGTCTTCATCATCAAATGGATGATTCAACATATTACCTGAAACATAATACACAGAAGAATACCTTTCTGAGTAGTACCTGTTCTTATATAGTCTAATTTGTTAATCATTAAAACCTAAGGATAATGAGTCTTAAACTTAATTTGAATACTTAAATTAATTCTGAGACTCAACATTCTCCCCCCTTTTAATGATGACAAATTAGATATATCGAATAAAATATATGAAAGAATTTAAAGTTGTGTTATTCGTTATGAAAGATTAAAGTTGAACATTATTCTTTTTATTTTCCAAATAACTCCCCCTATCTATATTACTCCCCCTGAGAAAAACGTTCTTCTTCTTATTTGAACTTTTAATTAGTAACTTAAGAATTTAGTTATGTTTCCTTTTCAGAGATGATCTTTTAAGTTCTTTTTAACGAAAATGTTAAATTCTTTTTAATAAAAACGTTTTCTTTCTCAGATTTCTGTTAGTTATATTTCTCCCCCTTTTGTCATTATTTAAAAAGGGAGGTTTTAAAGCAAAGTGTAACACCCGCAATTTTTCTTACTGGTGTATAAATAAAATAAAGAAAATTTTAAAATAGTAATAATCATTTAATTATAAAGTATTTAGTAGCTTTTAATAGACAGCCAAATTTATAATACCCAACCACAATTATGAGTAAATTTCTCTAGAGAGGTGTTTGAGACTATAACCTAAGATACCTTTAGTAATTATACAGTTAAGTAAAATATAGATTTAATTATTAAAAATAGCTAAAACTCTAAGGGATCTATACCTTTATTCAAATACTCTTAATATAATTAGTGATGAGTTTTAGAAAATTATTTAGAATTTTTCTGGAACTTCTGGGCAAAAAGATCAAAATGCCCCCAGTTAACAATATAACCATAGCCAGCATATGAAAAAAATTGTAGAAAAATATGGAAAATATATTTTGAACCTTAAAAGATGATTTAAAATGATATTTATAATTCTATACAATCTCTGTAAATAAAACCTTATATTTCTCTCTCTGCTTACTGTAACACCCACTTCTTACCGATTTACCGCATTTTGTGTTTTATTAAATTGTTAAAATTATTTTTTATCACCAAAATTTATATTTTTGGATTTAGAATTTAATTTCCTATTTTTAGGGAATTTCTGGGAATTTTTGGGGTTTTTCTGTGAAAATGACCTTTTTGCCCCTCCTGTCCCTTGAACCGGGCCCGAATACTCTTGATCCGGGCCAGAAAAATTGCACAAACCTTCCCTTTTTCCTCCTAGAAGGCCGTGCATAGTGCAGCCTTGATGCATGGAAGCCACTTGTATTTTTCTTTCTTTTCTCCAAGACTTGAAAAAGAAGCAAGCCTTTATGGCACATCAACTCACTTTTCTCTCTCACTTTTCGTAAATGCAAGCTTAGGAACTCTCTCATTTTCTCTCTTCCTTTTCTCTCTTGGCCGTGAACTCTCCATCAACTTCTCTCAAAATTTTTCATCCTTCCTTAAACACAATCAAGCCAAGGTTCCATCTTTGAACCAAAGCTTCCATTTCTAAGCCTTCTAGCCTTGAAAAATCCTTGTTGGTGACTAAAGGAGGCATCTTTGGGGTCTGCTTTGGGACCAGAATTATGCACTCATTTTCTTGGAAATTTGAGGTAAAGGGGGGGAGAACTTGAACTCTAGTAGGATTGGTAACTAGAATCAAGGATTTGCCCTTAAAATCCTTGATTTTACTCTTGTTTTTCCTTGAAAAAAATCACTTTTTGAGCTTTTTTTGAGCAAATGTTTTGGATTCTTGGAGCTTGGTTGTTTACATGTTTTTTAAGTTTATTATGATGCTTGGAATGTGCTTGGATTTTGATTGTTGATGCATGCAAGCCAAGAAACAATTTTGGAAAAAATTCCCCCTTTTTCCTCCTATAGCTCTCGACCTAGAGAGTTTGAGGGGCTGCATGTGTTTTAAAAATTTTTTGGCACTTGGAATATGTTTGTATGATGAATCCATGAACATGCATGAAGTTGGTTGGATGTATACAATTGTTTTGGATGATTGATCTTTGAAAAAATGGTGTCTGTGAGTTGAAAATGAAGTTATGAACTTAAATGTGCATGTGGATGATTTTGGGTGAATTAGTATGATATTTTATATTTAAATTGGTTGTTGATGATTGTATGAAAGTTTGGTGAAGATTGGATGTTGTGGAAAAATTTGAAGTTTTGATGAACATTCAAGTTGTTCTTGATGTTCATGAGTTGTTCTTGATGAAAGTCATCAAGAATACCTTTTTGATCTTGAAAAGGTCAAGGGTAAGTTAAAAAAAAGTGTTTATGGGCTTGATGGTTCAAAAAGGACTAAGAAATAAATTTATAAGTAAAAGGGTTAAAATACAAATAAAGAAAGTTTTTAAAATAATAAAAGACTAAAATTCGGATTCCTATTTTCACCAAAGTAAAAGTCAACATAAAAGTCAACTTTTTGACTTGTTATGAGTAAGAATGGGCTCCCATGAGTCATCAAACCTTTGGGCCTTTGATTTGGGCCCAAAACCTTCAAAAAAAAAAAGAAAGTCAAAGAATCATTTAAAAGTCAACCAAAAACAACTTATGAATTTGGGCTTAGATTAGAGTTGGACTTCAACTCTAATCCAAGTTATTAAAAATTAAAACTTAGAGTTAATTAGTGGGCTTAACTAATTTAATTACCTAAGTTAATCAACCTAATTCAATTAAGTTGATTAAGTAAAGAGTGATTAATTAAGTCTAAAGTTAATTAACCTTAATGAAAGTATTAATTAAGTAATTAACCAGTAATGATGATTAAGAACTAATTAATTATGATTACCTTAATCAAACATAATTAAAATCCTAATCCAAGATTAAGGGATGATTAAGAATTAATTAGGATCTTAAGTAAGGATTAAGACTTAATTAAAGAGGATTAAGATTAATTGTAATCCAGTTAATGAAGACTAGTTAAGATTAAAAGTTAAACCAAATCTTAATTAGTCATACAAGGAGAATTAGGATAATAATACCATCCATAAGATACAATCATAAGTTTTAGTAAATTATAGGACTTAAGTGGACATGATTATCAAGAACATTAGTACAAACTACCTTAAAAGGCTATAACCAACACACTCTTTCTACATAAAACTTGAGAAGCTTGGCGAGAGAGTGCGGTTTAGCCTTCCTTGTGAAGGAAAGACATTGAATTCGGGCCGTGCCACGGGGATGTGGTGACGTTGAATGGTTCAATGGGTTTTGCCTGTAAGGATGTGAATGTTGTGAGCATTGTTGTGTGACATGCATCATGAAGCGTTGTTGATGTTCGAGGTTGAAAACCTTACGACCTATATAGCAGTAACACTCGGTACAGTGTGAAACTGGTAGGGACTGGGCACTGGGTTTTGCAAAGAACGCCAGAGGGTCCTCGGGCGGGGATGCCAGCCCTAAGGATAGTCAGGTCCCGAAATGGCTCAGGTGACGTAGGCTCGCTCCCTACTGTCGAGCAAACGGGGTACAGGCTTGACTATCCTGTCGCTCTCAAGTTTTCAGGGTCAGTTGAGATTGTCTGGAAGTCGGGAAATTATTTGGCCAAAATTGAGCAATGCTCTTTGTACCAATGCTAGTACAGACTCTAACTCCCGATGCGCTGTGTATATATGGTCGGGCAGCTGCTATGTGCATTGCAGATGGTGATGTTTCCCTGGCCCGCATTCATTAGATATTGCATTATAATAGTAAAGTTGCATTCATATGAGTACACCATGATGAGATGTCGTGATTGCTTATTGATTCGACTTTGTGGATTGCCTCTGTGTGTGTGCTCTAGTTTGCTGTATCCTACATGTTGTGAGGTCATGTGATGTTCTCACCCTTCTTTTCTATCTCTTCTTTCTATGCTCTTCTCGTCACGTTGATAGTCGAAATAGAGGACTTCCGTCATGACGACAATGCAGGTGCGAATCAGATGGTTGCCGAGGGGCACCCGGAGGGTGATGGGTATCCCGCGCAGGTGTGAGTTCTATGAGGGGGGGTCTGTGTGATCATCACGCACCCCGAACTTCCTCTTGTACCTGGAAAGGACTAGGTTGTGTTGAGTCTAGGTAGTACGCAACTCTGATTTAGGAATCTCTTCTTTTGTATTCTGTTAGAGGTCTCATTTATTTTACTACCGGAACTCATGTTTTAAGGTGGTCATGTGGGTATTCGAGAGGTACATCGATTCTACTTAATATGTATGTATGTATTTATGTCACACTGTTTTATGTTCTCTCAAGGTCTTTAACCATGTGTATGTTGTGTATGCGCGTAAGGTGTAATTCTTTTGACGCTTACGGAAAGATAAGTGTTTTTGAAAGTGAAGGAAAGGATATTTCACAAGTACTTAAAATAAAGCTAGAGAGGTAATAGGTCAATGACACCTAAACCCTTTTAAAAAAAAAAAAAACTTCCGCATTTTTTGACGTTCTATTTCGTTGGTCATGTGTAATGCATGTGGTACTTTTAGTGGTAACTAGGGGTATCACATTTGGTGGTATCAGAGTTGTTCTTTCCTTTTGGCCTCGGGTATGGTCTGCAATACCCTTATCTCTGTGTTTACTCTGTGTTGAATGTTTGTTGTGTGGATTGTTTGCTTTGGGTGAATTGGTTGCTCTCATCTTACTATCTTAGTAATATGAGTATCTGTGTGTAGCGTTACTTGTTCTTGCCTTAGTGGTTCTGCATAGAACGGAAGAGGCTGACTTGTTCTGCGAATGCAGGACTCCATGGCAAGGAGAGGTAATCCTGAGATGAACGATCTTCTAGGGAAGATCGTGAACATTCTAGAAAATCAGCAGCAGACATTGGTCAGCGTGTGCCACATCCTTGAAAATGACACCAAGGAGAGCCAAGCTCATTGGAAGAATTCCGGCCCACAGAGGAACAAACCCAAGGTTGCACGAGAAAGGAGGAAGCCTTATTTCGTTCCAAGAAACAATTTTGGCTCATCATCTGGGGGCACTGCGAGACCGCATTCAGTGGTTGCTAGTGGGGAAAATCCTGCAAACAGTGTCGGCAACAACGATGGTAGTTGTCCACACAGTAAGAGAAGTCACTTCCTGAGGGACCGCCCGATCAAGAGCCCGATCTCAAACCAGTCTAACAAACGTGCATGCTTTCATTGTGGACGAACTGGCCACATCAAGAGGAATTGCCCTGCTCGAAAGGGAAGTGGTAGCGGTACTGGAGCTGCTGAATCCAAAGATCTAATCCAAGGCAATTGCGTCATAAGTGGGATTCCTTTAATTGTATTATATGATTCGGGTGCGACGCATTCTTTCATTCCTCTGGAATGTCAAAAAAAAAAAATTCTTGTTACTGGACTGCCCTATGATCTTGTAGTTTCCACCCCTACTGCTAAGACCTCTAGGTCCTAAGGTTGTACATTAGTATAGCCAATAGTTGATTTGGCTTGTGGTTTGAAGTGCTGAGTGAGACGTTAAAAGTTAGGGTAGGATGACCACTAAGGTTAGATTCCCATTCCTTTAGATGAGTAACGTAAGGGATCGATAATGGATTCGAGGATGTAAATTCAAGGTTAAGATGATTGATCATTGATGTTTAATTATTAAGGTTTTGAGATTTGGGGATTTGTACTAATAGCTCTTGAGGATTCAGTTATTGAAAATATATATAATTTGGCAAGGCAAGTTAGAAATAATTGACGACTTGGGGTATACTCAGGATAAATAATGATGGAGTTTAGAATAAGAATGACAAACACACGAATTGGGGTTTGATCTTAACAGTTAAGGCATATTTGGATACCCTGTTGATGAACTTGAAGTCTAAAAGGGTTTGACTGTGGAATGAGTGTCATGATTGAAGTTTGATAGATACACTAGAGTATGATCGCTATCTCTAACGGATTGATAAAATAAGGATTTATAGAAACAAGTGGAAAACTCGATTTAAGACAAAGGATGTCAAAGTATTGAGGCCAATAGCACAAGGTGTAGTTCTTAAGAAATTTTAGTCGGATGGTAGGATATGACTAAGAAAATGATCTGTTAGTATCAAGATTACGCAGGAAATTGAAGAAATAGATCATGTGATGGAGAATTATATGCACGAGTAAGCACTACAAGAGCTACAATGGTATGAGCTAAGTAAGGACAACACTTCCATGAGGTTAGTAGAAATAATAGATATGTCAAATAATGAGCGATTATCGTATGTGTTGATTTTGATGACTAAGAGTATACTTGATTGATGCTCCTATAGATTGAATAAGGTATGTGAATGGAATCTCATAAACGATTAAGATTGCAAATATAGGTGCTGGAACAGCAGCTATATTCACGTGGAAAATGAAAGAAAGTGAAGGAAAATGAAAGAAAAATGGAGAGGAAAGAAGTGGAAGATCGCCACTGATGCAAGTCCTTTCTTGCAGCAGATAAGATCAATCGCCAGTCGCCACTAATTCAGGAGAATTAGATAAGACTCATCCATGGTTTAAGCAACAACCACCAAGCACACTCAACTCACAAGGGAGGAGATTCTCAACTCACAAAGAGGAGAAAAATGGGCATAATGCCTTTACTTCAAAATTCAAGTTTTCTTGTTACATGAGGGAGAGCTCCTTTATATAGGAAAAGGAGGGGGAGGGGGAGGGGGGTGGCCATCTTGGGCGATGTGGGACTTCAAGGAAAAGAGAATAATAAGAAAAGAAAATAAAAGATGAGTGATTACTCATCCAAGGTGGGATTTGAACCCACTCACCTAAGGCATTAAGCTAAGCTAAGCTTTTAGCCACTAATCCACTCACTTATGCGCCCCACTCTCCATAAAATGGAAAAGATGAATTAAAATTCATCCTACATGGGAATTGATCCCCATGACCCTCTAACCCATGTAGCTAAGTCACTAATTTAGCCATTAAACCCACTTATATGACATGGGCGCCCCTAATAGATCCTATGGCCCCAATTACATCATAAAATCCTATGGTCCTAATTACATCATCAATAATCCTAATTACATGAGTCTTGTATGTTGACTTTGACTTTGGTCAATGGTCAAGAGTTGACCCAGAGTTGACCCTCATGAAGGAAGGCTCATGCTTGGCTCAGCCCCAAGCACTTCAAGCAGCTCCAAGTAAGCCATTAGCTGTCAGCTGTCTGGATGTCATCATCCCCTCCCCCTTGAAAAGCATTTGCCCTCAAATCTGAAAAGGAGGAAGAAAAATCAGGGGTAGAAAAGAATAGAAGGAGATGGATGACATAGAAGGAAGGTGGAGACTTCCCTTTGGGATTAGTGAATCCAAGCTAAGGCCTCAATATAGACATCCTTGCGTAACCTAGTCAACAAAGAAACAAGGCTCATTATTCCCAAGCATATAATCTATAATGCTCATAACAATAATACTTGGGAATCATGTAGGGAGCTTTAGTAAAAGAAAGAGGTGAAGTAGAAGAAGAAGATGAAGAAGAAAAAGGAGAAAAAGGTGGAGGAAACTCCCTTGTAGTGTAGCTACTCCCTCCATCTTTATCCAGCAACTCCCTTTCTTGTATTCCTGCAAAACAATCAAGGTCAGCAGTTTTAAATTGATGAAGCAAGAGCATTGCTTCCCTTTTATTATTTTGTTTTTCCTTGGTTTTCACCTTTTCTACCATTATTTTTGAAGCTTCTTCTTTCCTTTTCTTTTTATCCTCACTCTCTATCTTAAGCTTTTTAATTCTTTCAAGCTCTATTTGTCTCTTCATGTGAGCTTGATCCTCACATATTTCTTGGATGGACATTGGCATCAAAGTGATTTTCGTTCCATCTTGTTTAAAAGAGATTTGATTACAGTAACCATCATGAATGGCCCTCTTATCAAATTGCCAAGGTCGACCCAAAAGAATATGTGTGGCATCCATAGGTACAACATCACAAAGTACATTGTCATCATAATCACCTATGGAAATAAAGATGAGAGTTTGCCTATTTACTTCCCTTTCCCCATCATCACATATCCAAGATAACTTGTATGGTCTGGGGTGGGGTGTGGTAGATAATCCAAGTTTTTCTACCATTCTCTCACTAGCTATGTTGGTACAACTTCCACTATCCACAATTAGGGAGCAAATTCGTCCCTCTATCATGCATCTAGTGTGGAAGACAGTTTGCCTTTGTTCGTCTTCTCTTATTATTTGATTTCCTAGGGACCTTCTCACCATGCAAAGTTTACCCTCGGTCCTATATACTTCTTTCTTAATTTCATTCTCTTCTTCACTAGTTTCTTTTTCCTCATCTTCACTTTGTTCATTCTCACTTGCACTAGTGTATTCTCCATTCTCTTTAACCAACATTGCCCTCCTATTTGGGCATTGGGAAGCTATGTGTCCCTTACCATCACACTTGAAACATTTGATGTTTCTTGTGGAGGTAGAGGGCTCTTCCTTTTTAGTAGAAGGAGTGGGGTTAGAAGTAACCCTAGGAATTCTCTTGGCTCTTTCCCTTATCTTCTTTTAGGGTTTCCTTGTTCCTAGTTGTAAAACTAGTGTTTCCTCTTTTATAGCTACCCTTTCTTTTTAGTTGAGTTTCAATTTTAATGGCTTGGTGTACCAAGTCCTCCATTTCTACATAAGGATGCAATTCCACTATGTCCCTTATGTCGAAATTAAGTCCATTGATAAACCTAGCCATAGTTGCTTCACTATCCTCAACTATGTTGGCCCTAATCAAAGCAAGTTCCATTTCCTTGAAGTACTCATCTATACTCTTAGATCCTTGCTTAAGAGTTTGGAGTTTGATGTGTAACTCCCTAGTGTAATGTTGAGGTATGAACCTCTTTCTCATGATGGACTTCATTTCCTCCCAAGAGGAAACCAAAATGAGCATTGCACCTTCTTCTTTCAGCCTGAAGCTGATGCCACCAAACTAAGGCGTAGTTCTTGAATTCTAGAGAGGCAATTTTAACCTTTTCCTCTTCCCTATACCTATGGCAACTAAAAATTTGTTCAATTTTTAGTTCCCATTCTAGGTATTGTTCTACATCATTTCTACCATTAAAGGTTGGGACTTCTATTTTTACCCCTCTAAAACCTTGTTCCCTTCTAGGCTCTTCTTCTCTCCTATGCTCTCTCCTATGCCTCCTAGGATTTTCTTCATAATACTCCTCTCTTTCTCTCCTAGGGATTTCCTCATAGTAGTCTTCTCTAAGCCCTCTAGGTTCCTCACGCCTCCTAGGCCTTCTAAGCTCTCTTTCTCTTTCCCTTCTCCTATAGGTATGGCTAGAGTGTCTCTCTCCCTCACTACTCTCAGCATGGTACCTATCTTCACTCCTAACCACACTATACCTATCCTCACTTCCTCCTTCTCGAGAAGAGTGCCTTTTCTCCCTCCTATTCCCACTTAGTTCTTTCCTAAGTTCATTCATCTCATGCCTCATCATTCTGGCCATGTCTTGAATTGCATGTTGATACTCGGCCCTATACCTCAAAGTTCTAGGTGAAGGAGGTGGTGAGTTCCTACTACCCATTGTTTAAAATTTTTTATTTTCAAGAATTTGGACCTTTCCACTCACTAAGTGTTTACACTCGATGGAATGTTAACACTCGTGTATGTCACTCTTTTTTCGCTTTTTCTATAATGAGACTCTCTTGCCTCTTCTACTCGGTTGGTGTTGGTTGAAGTTGCAAAGACCAGAATTAGCCTAAGTCTTAACCCTTACCCAAATAAAAGCGCACTAACAAAAGAAAATACTACCGGAAGAAAGAAAGAATACCTAAGACAAAACAGAGAATTGATATGACAAACAAGAAAAGCTGGCACTCAAACAAGCTTATATACAAGAGTAGACAGCAAACAAGACAAGACGGAAGAAATTGCAAAGAGAATTGTTTTTGGTGATTTTTGAAAAAGAGTTGCCAAAATTGTCGTTTTAAAGAAAAACAGCAAATACAACTCAATTACGGTATACAGGGAAATGAAAACAGAAAATTACAGTAAAACTGTTACTGTATTGTTGGAATACTTCTTTGTTTTTGTTTTTCTATTTTTTTCGAATTTTTTTGAATTTTTGACTCTTTTTGGGTGTCTTTTGACTTTTTCTTCCTTGTTGTTGACTTTTGCACCCTTTTTGCTTTTTACACCTCTTTTTCTATTTTTTTTTGGCACGTACGTACCTTTTGTATTTTTCTTGTCTTTTCTTTCTTCTTTTTTTTTGTCTTTTTCCCCAACAGAAAATTACAGAAATTGGTATACAATGAAAAGAAAATACAATGTATCTACTGTAATATTTTTGGAATTTTCTGACACTAAAATTGGTCCAAGTGGCCCAGAAAATTAAGAAAATAATGAATAAACTGATTTCTAAAAACTGTAAAAACGTAATGGCAACTTGATTTCAAAAATGGCCAAAAAAATTGCTTAGCACTTCCTTGTTGATTATACAAAACCGGTATGGTCACAGAAACGCGCTTGGTTCAATTTTAAGATTGGAATTAAAATTTGAAGGAAAATCAACAATTAGAATTTGTTAATCTTCTTCCAATACTATGAACCAAAAAAAGATCCTATAGGTGAGCGTTTTGCACAATCAAACAGAGAAAGTCCAAGGTAGAGATAGCAGTCAATCCAAATTTGCAATCAGAATGCCAATCAAACAGACATAACAAGAGTAGGAAATTGAACAACACAAGAGCCAAAAAAATGCGCATAAAATGGCAAAAATAAGAAGGAAAATTGCGCAAAATAAATGGCAAGAAATTAAAGGGGGAAACTGAAATTAAAAGGATGGGGAGGACTGAAAGTAAATGACTGAAAGTAAAGGGGGAAGCTGAAAATAAAAGGATGGGGAGAGCTGAAAGTAAATAGCTGAATGTAAAGGGGGGAAGCTGAAATTAAATGGGATGGGAGAAGCTGAAATTAAATGGTGGAAAAATAAAAGCGGAAAGTAAAGAGATGAATATGGGGGGGATGACAATTAATGGTGAAGGGGAGAAATGTAGGTGAACGATCTTTGGAAAAATGAAGACAACAATGCCTCCTCTTACCACACTTCACCACAAACAAGCAGTTATATCAATTAATTTGCAAGAATCACTGAAGAACAAGTATGAGCAATTAAAGAGACATTTAAACAAACACCTAGGGGGTGGGAATTAGCGGCCCAAAACAGCCCCCATCTAGCAAGAATTCAAGCAAATCAATCAAGACAGACAAGTGCTGATAGCAGCAGAAAGGCACCTCGGGCCTGGGAAACAGTCCAAGTCCAAATTACAATTGAAAGAGGGATAGAATTACACTAAATTGAAGCAAAATTCTGCACAAAAGAGGTGCAGCAAGGTCGCTCCAAACAGCCACAAAATCAGCCCCAAAGTTGCTCAATCCATCAAGCTCTGATTACAAATTGATGACAGGAATTGCCAAGGATCTAGAATTGAGCAAAGCAAACCAATTAGAACCAAAATTAAGCAATTAAAATGCAAATATAGGTGCTGGAACAGCAGCTATATTCACGTGGAAAATGAAAGAAAGTGAAGGAAAATGAAAGAAAAATGGAGAGGAAAGAAGTGGAAGATCGCCACTGATGTAAGTCTTTTCTTGCAGCAGATAAGATCAATCGCTAGTCGCCACTAATTCAGGAGAATTAGATAAGACTCATCCATGGTTTAAGCAACAACCACCAAGCACACTCAACTCACAAGGGAGGAGATTCTCAACTCACAAAGAGGAGAAAAATGGGCATAATGCCTTTACTTCAAAATTCAAGTTGTCTTGTTACATGAGGGAGAGCTCCTTTATATAGGAAAAGGAGGGGGAGGGGGAGGGGGTGGCCATCTTGGGCGATGTGGGACTTCAAGGAAAAGAGAATAATAAGAAAAGAAAATAAAAGATGAGTGATTACTCATCCAAGGTGGGATTTGAACCCACTCACCTAAGGCATTAAGCTAAGCTAAGCTTTTAGCCACTAATCCACTCACTTATGCGCCCCACTCTCCATAAAATGGAAAAGATGAATTAAAATTCATCCTACATGGGAATTGATCCCATGACCCTCTAACCCATGTAGCTAAGTCACTAATTTAGCCATTAAACCCACTTATATGACATGGGCGCCCCTAATAGATCCTATGGCCCCAATTACATCATAAAATCCTATGGTCCTAATTACATCATCAATAATCCTAATTACATGAGTCTTGTATGTTGACTTTGACTTTGGTCAATGGTCAAGAGTTGACCCAGAGTTGACCCTCATGAAGGAAGGCTCATGCTTGGCTCAGCCCCAAGCACTTCAAGCAGCTCCAAGTAAGCCATTAGCTGTCAGCTGTCTGGATGTCATCAAGTGTGAAGATAGTTTTCAGGAATTGAAGAAAAGGTTAACTTCTGCGCCTGCGTTAGTTTTACCTGACCCACAAGAGAGTTTTGAAGTATACTGTGATGCTTCAAAACAAGTATTAGGTTGTGTGTTAATGAAAAAAAGAAAGGTAGTGGCTTATGCCTCTAGGCAATTTTGAACACACGAAGTGAACTATCCTACGCATGATCTAGAATTGGAGGCAATAGTTTTTGTCTTGAAGATTTGGAGACACCATCTGTATGGCGCTAGGTTTGAAGTTTTAGCGATCATAAGAGTTTGAAGTATCTGTTTGACCAGAAGGAACTTAATGTGGGGCATAGACGATGGATGGAGTTTTTGAAGAATTATGAGCTTAGTCTGCAGTACCACCCTGGGAAAGCTAATGTCGTAACTGATGCGTTAAGTCGGAAATCTTTGCATATGTCAGCAATGATGGTTAAGGAGCTAGAACTGATAGAAGAGTTTAGAGATCTTAACCTAGACGTTGAACTTGGTCCTAAGAGTGTAAGATTGGGAACATTGAGGATTTCAAATGATTTCTTGGAACAAGTTCCTGTAACATAGGAAGTGGATCAATCTTTGCAAGATTTGAGGAATCTAGTCCCTAAGAAAGGAGAATCTGAGTTTTGTAAGGAAGCTGATGGAACTGTTAGATTCAAGGGTAGGATATGTGTGCCTAGTGATAAGAAAATAAGATATCGTAAGAGGACATTGGGAATTAGAAGGAAATGTTAAGAAGAATAATTATCCAACTTTTAGGGAACCATTAAGGTCTTATATGATCTAATTAGGAGGGTAGCTCTTAAAGCTTAAGAAGATGGATTTATCCCTATTCAGCAGTAGGAACTCCAAATTTCGAGGACGAAATTTCTTAAAGGAGGGGAGAAATGTAACACCCGCAATTTTTCTTACTGGTGTATAAATAGAATAAAGAAAATTTTAAAATAGTAATAATCATTTAATTATAAAGTATTTAGTAGCTTTTAATAGACAGCCAAATTTATAATACCCAACCACAATTATGAGTAAATTTCTCTAGAGAGGTGTTTTAGAAAATAACCTAAGATACCTTTAGTAATTATACAATTAAGGAAAATATAGATTTAATTATTAAAAATAGCTAAAACTCTAAGGGATCTATACCTTTAGTCAAAATACTCTTAATATAATTAGTGATGAGTTTTAGAAAATTATTTAGAATTTTTCTGGCACTTCTGGGCAAAAAGATCAAAATGCCCCCAGTTAACAGTATAACCATAGCCATCATATGAAAAAAATTTTAGAAAAATATGGAAAATATATTTTGAACCTTAAAAGATGATTTAAAATGATATTTATAATTCTATACAATCTTTGTAAATAAAACCTTAATTTTCTCTCTCTGCTTACTGTAACGCCCACTTCTTACCGTTTTACCGCATTTCGTGTTTTATTGAATTGTTAAAATTATTTTTTTATCACCAAAATTTGTATTTTTGAATTTAGAATTTAATTTCCTATTTTTAGGGAATTTCTGGGAATTTTTGGGGTTTTTCTGTGAAAATGACTTTTTTGCCCCTCCTGTCCCTTGAACCGGGCCCGAATACTCTTGATCCGGGCCAGAAAAATTGCACAAACCTTCCCTTTTTCCTCCTAGAAGGTCGTGCATAGTGCAACCTTGATGCATGGAAGCCACTTGTATTTTTCTTTCTTTTCTCCAAGACTTGAAAAAGAAGCAAGCCTTTATGGCACATCAACTCAGCTTTCTCTCTCACTTTTCCTAAACGCAAGCTTAGGAACTCTCTCATTTTCTCTCTTCCTTTTCTCTCTTGGCCGTGAACTCTCCATCAACTTCTCTCAAAATTTTTCATCCTTCCTTAAACACAATCAAGCCAAGGTTCCATCTTTGAACCAAAGCTTCCATTTCTAAGCCTTCTAGCCTTGAAAAATCCTTGTTGGTGACTAAAGGAGGCATCTTTGGGGGCTGTTTTGGGACCAGAATTCTGAACTCATTTTCTTGGAAATTTGAGGTAAAGGGGGGGGAGAACTTGAACTCTAGTAGGATTGGTAACTAGAATCAAGGATTTTCCCTTAAAATCCTTGTTTTTACTCTTGTTTTTCCTTGAAAAAAATCACTTTTTGAGCTTTTCTTTGAGCAAATGTTTTGGATTCTTGGAGCTGGGTTTTTTACATGTTTTTAAGTTTATTATGATGCTTGGAATGTGCTTGGATTTTGATTGTTGATGCATGCAAGCCAAGAAACAATTTTGGAAAAATTCCCGCTTTTTCCTCCTATAGCTCTCGGCCTAGAGAGTTTGAGGGACTGCATGTGTTTTAAAAATTTTTTGGCACTTGGAATATGTTTGTATGATGAATCCATGAACATGCATGAAGTTGGTTGGATGTATACAATTGTTTTGGATGATTGATCTTTGAAAAAATGGTGTCTATGAGTTGAAAATGAAGTTATGAACTTAAATGTGCATGTGGATGATTTTGGGTGAATTAGTATGATATTTGATATTTAAATTGGTTGTTGATGATTGTATGTAAGTTTGGTGAAGATTGGATGTTGTGGAAAAATTTGAAGTTTTGATGAACATTCAAGTTGTTCTTGATGTTCATGAGTTGTTCTTGATGAAACTCATCAAGAATACCTTTTTGATCTTGAAAAGGTCAAGGTTAAGTTAAAAAAAGTGTTTATGGGCTTGATGGTTCAAAAAGGACTAAGAAATAAATTTTCACCAAAGTTTTTAAAATAATAAAAGACTAAAATTCGGATTCCTATTTTCACCAAAGTAAAAGTCAACATAAAAGTCAACTTTTTGACTTGTTATGAGTAAGAATGGGCTCCCATGAGTCATCAAACCTTTGGGCCTTTGATTTGGGCCCAAAACCTTCAAAAAAAAAAAAGAGTCAAAGACTGATTTAAAAGTCAACCAAAAATAACTTATGAATTTGGGCTTAGATTAGAGTTGGACTTCAACTCTAATCCAAGTTATTAAAAATTAAAACTTAGGGTTAATTAGTGGGCTTAACTAATTTAATTACCTAAGTTAATCAACCTAATTCACTTAAGTTGATTAAGTAAAGAGTGATTAATTAAGTCTAAAGTTAATTAACCTTAATGAAAGTATTAATTAAGTAATTAACCAATAATGATGATTAAGAACTAATTAATTATGATTAACCTTAATCAAACATAATTAAAATCCTAATCCAAGATTAAGGGATGATTAAGAATTAATTAGGATCTTAAGTAAGGATTAAGACATAAGTAAAGAGGATTAAGATTAATTGTAATCCAGTTAATGAAGACTAGTTAAGATTAAAAGTTAAACCAAATCTTAATTAGTCATACAAGGAGAATTAGGATAAGTAATACCATCCATTAGATACAATCATAAGTTTTAGTAAATTATAGGACTTAAGTGGACATGATTATCAAGAACATTAGTACAAACTACCTTAAAAGGCTATAACCAACACACTCTTTCTACATAAAACTTGAGAAGCTTGGCGAGAGAGTGCGGTTTGGCCTTCCTTGTGATGGAAAGACATTGAATTCGGGTCGTGCCACGGGGATGTGGTGACGTTGAATGGTTCAATGGGTTTTGCCTGTAAGGATATGAATGTTGTGAGCATTGTTGTGTGACATGCATCATGAAGCGTTGTTGATGTTCGAGGTTGAAAACCTTACGACCTATATAGCAGTAACACTCGGTACAGTGTGAAACTGGTAGGGACTGGGCACTGGGTTTTGCAAAGAACGCCAGAGGGTCCTCGGGTGGGGATGCCAGCCCTGAGGAGATAGTCAGGTCCCGAAATGGCTCAGGTGACGTAGGCTCGCTCCCTACTGTCGAGCAAACGGGGTACAAGCTTGACTATCCTGTTGCTCTCAAGTTTTCAGGGTCAGTTGAGATTGTCTGGAAGTCGGGAAATTATTTGGCCAAAATTGAGCAATGCTCTTTGTACCAATGCTAGTACAAACTCTAACTCCTGATGCGCTGTGTATATATGGTCGGGCAGCTGCTATGTGCACTGCAGATGGTGATGCTTCCCTGGGCCCGCATGCATTAGGTATTGCATTATAATAGTAAAGTTGCATTCATATGAGTACACCATGATGAGATGTCGTGATTGCTTATTGATTCGACTGTGTGGATTGCCTCTGTGTGTGTGCTCTAGTTTGTTGTATCCTACATGTTGTGAGTTCATGCGAAGTTCTCACCCTTCTTTTCTATCTCTTCTTTCTATGCTCTTCTCGTCACGTTGATAGTCGAAATCGAGGACTTCCGTCATGACGACAATGCAGGTGCGAATCAGATGGTTGCCGAGGGGCACCCGGAGGGTGATGGGTATCCCGCGCAGGTGTGAGTTCTATGAGGGGGGGTCTGTGTCATCATCACGCACCCCGAACTTCCTCTTGTACCTGGAAAGGACTAGGTTGTGTTGAGTCTAGGTAGTACGCAGCTCTGATTTAGGAATCTCTTCTTTTGTATTCTGTTAGAGGTCTCATTTATTTTACTACCGGAACTCATGTTTTAAGGTGGTCATGTGGGTATTCGAGAGGTACATCGATGCTACTTAATATGTATGTATGTATTTATGTCACACTGTTTTATGTTCTCTCAAGGTCTTTAACCATGTGTATGTTGTGTATGCGCGTAAGGTGTAATTCTTTTGACGCTTACGGAAAGATAAGTTTTTTTGAAAGTGAAGGAAAGGATATTTCACAAGTACTTAAAATAAAGCTAGAGAGGTAATAGGTCAATGACACCTAAACCCTTTTTAAAAAAAAAAAAAAAACTTCTGCATTTTTTGACGTTCTACTTCCTTGGTCACGTGTAATGCATGTGGTACTTTTAGTGGTAACTAGGGGTATCACAGGTGGTACCAAAGAAATCTGGGATTACTGTTGTAAAGAATGAGAAGGATGAGCTGATTCCTACTAGGGTGCAGAACAGCTGGAGAGTCTGCATTGACTACAGGAGGCTCAACCAGGTGACCAGGAAGGATCACTTCCCACTTCCTTTCATTGATCAGATGCTGGAGCTCCTGGTAGGTAAATCACATTACTGTTTCTTAGATGGTTTCTCTGGTTATTTTCAGATTTGTATTGCACCAGAGGACCAACATAAGACTACATTTACCTCTCCTTTTGGTACTTTTGCTTATAGGAAGATGCCTTTTGGTCTATGCAATGCTCCTGGTACTTTTCAGAGATGCATGATGAGTATATTTGCTAATTTACTTGAGCACTACATAGAGGTTTTCATGGATGATTTTAGTGTGTATGGCTCCTCCTTTGATGCATGTTTGGATAGCTTGACTAGAGTGCATGATAGGTGCATAGAGACTAACCTTGTTCTGAATTATCAAAAGTGTCATTTTATGGTAGAGCATGGTACAGTCTTAGGCCACATTATCTCTAGGAAGGACATTGAGGTAGATCCTGCGAAATTAGATGTTATTTCACAATTGCCTTACCCCTCTTGCGTGCGAGAGGTTCGATATTTTCTTGGACATGCAGGTTTCTATCACAGGTTTATTCAGGACTTCAGCAGGATAGCCCTTCCATTGTCCAACTTGCTTCAGAAGGATGTGACATTTGATTTTGGAGAGCAGTGCAGAGAGGCATTTGATCGCCTCAAGAGAGCTCTCACCACCTCTCCCATTATTCAGCCACCAGATTGGACTCTTCCATTTGAGTTGATGTGTGATGCATCAAACTACGCTTTGGGAGTTGTTTTGGCTCAGAGGGTTTGTAAGCTGTCTCATGTGACTTACTATGCATCTAGGACATTGGATGCAACACAGGTAAATTACAGTACTACCACCGAGAAAGAGCTTTTAGCAATTGTTTTTGCAATGGATAACTTCAGATCTTATTTGCTTGGCTCTACGGTAGTTGTTTTTACTGATCATGCTGCTCTGAAGTTTCTTCTGAAAAAGAAAAATTCCAAACCCAGGTTGATTAGATGGATGCTACTACTCCAGGTGTTTGACTTGAATATCCAGGATATGAGTGGTGCACATAATTTAGTAGCAGACCATTTGAGTCGCATTGAGAGGGAAGAGGATGCATTTCCTATTCGGGATGACTTCCCGGATGAGCAGCTATTGGTTTTACATGATTCCCATCCCCCTCCCCTTACCCCTTGGTTTGCTGATATTGTTAATTATCTTGTTGCATCTGTTTTTCCACCTTTGGCATCTCGAGCTTAGAGAGATAGACTTAAGAGTGATGCCAAGTATTATGTATGGGATGACCCTTATTTGTGGCGTTTTTGCAGTGACTAGGTGATTCGTAGGTGTATTCTAGATCATGAGATCCAGTCTGTACTTCAGTTCTGTCATGCCTCACCTGTTGGAGGACATCTTGGACCTCAGAGGACAGGACGAAAGGTGCTGGATTGTGGATTTTATTGGCCTACTATTTTCAGAGACGCCTGGAGAGTCTCCTTTACATGTGAGCAGTGTTAGAGAGCAAGAGCGGCCATATCTAGCAGGCAACAGATGCCCCAGCAGAATATGTTGTTTTGTGAGATCTTTGATGTATGGGGTATTGATTTTATGGGCCCATTTCCTGTTTCTTTTGGTTTTATATATATCTTGCTTGCTGTGGACTATGTCTCCAAGTGGTGGTGGCTATAGCCACAAGGACTAATGATGCTCGAGTTGTTGTGGATTTTGTCAGATCTCACATCTTTTGCAGGTTTGGAGTTCCTTGAGCCATTGTTAGTGATCAGGGGACTCACTTTTGTAACCGGTCCAGGGAGGTTTTGCTGAAGAAGTATAGGGTGGTGCATTGAGTTTCTACACCATACCACCCCCAAACTAATGGACATGTTGAAATCTCTAATAGAGAGATCAAGAGGATTCTTGAGAAGATGGTGCAACCTACTAGGAAAGATTGGAGTCGCCGCCTTGATGATGCTCTTTGGGCTCATAGGACTGCCTACAAAGCACCTCTTGGGATGTCTCCCTTTAGAGTTGTTTTTGGTAATGCATGCCACTTACCTGTGGAGATAGAGCATCGGGCATATTGGGCAGTTAGAGCTTGCAACTTAGATTGTAACCAGGCAGGAGAACAAAGGAAACTTCATTTGCAGGAGCTTGATGAGATTCACCTGGAGGCCTATAAGAACACTAAGTTCTACAAGGAGAAGACTAAGAAATTTCATGATCAGTCTATTGCTAGAAAATAGTTTGTTGTAGGCCAAAAGGTTTTGTTGTTCAATTCTAGACTTAAGCTCATGCCTGGTAAGCTTCGTTCTCGTTGGGTTGGACCTTTTCTTGTTACTCATGCTTATGGGGTAGTAGAGCTGAAAAGTGAGTCCACCAACAAGACCTTCAAGGTCAATGGCCACCGTCTCAAGCTATTTCATGAGAGCCCCACTTTGGTTGATGAGACGGTTGAGGAGCTTGGCTTGGAGCTTCCCCAATTCCCTCAAGTGCAAATATTTCCACCTTCATGAGGTAGTCTCTTTCCCCACTTTTTCATTATACTATGTCTCTTGTTCTCCAATTTAATTATTTTTACATTGAGGACAATGTGTCATTTAAGTGTGGGGGAGGAGATTTGTAGTTTAGGACTTTAGGATTATATTGATTAGGATTTTTAGTAATTGTTAAAAAAAAAAATTGTTGTTGTTTTACTGTGTTTTTACTTTTTGTTATTTGCTTAAACAACTTGCTGAAATTTGTTGTTTGCTGAAACTGTTAGCTGTTGCGTAACTATTCTGTAGCTACTACTTTCTGAAATTGTTGTCTGAAAATTATTGTAGCTGCTGTTGCATTTTTCTGCTGCTGTTTATAGCAGAATTTCAGACAATACAATTCTCTTTGACAACAAAATTTATTTTAACAACAAAAATAGATTTTTGACAGTAGAAAAATACATTTGGCATGTTTTTCATTGGATTTTTAGGATTTGTGTTGGTAGTTTGCATTTTCATCATTCTTGGATAATTGGTTTATTGACTTATTTTGATTGAATTCCTTTAATTTGGTGAATAAGTTGGTTTTGATAATTATCGGGTTGAATCTTTTGTGATAGAGTTGTCCTTGGTGAGATTTTGAGCTTTATTGATGGATGGACCATTATATGCCATTCTCTCTTTTTCTTGTGTGATTTCACTCTTGTTTACTTGTACTCTAGAACTTGGCTTGACTCTTTGATTTGCAACTTTGTTCACATGCATATATTGAGATGATTGAGGCATTTTTGTTGATAATTGAGCTACTAGCCATATTAGCCTACCTTGATTATTTTCCACTTGTTAGCCCCTTTGTGCGTATGGATCCCATTTCTTGTTTTTAAAAGCTCATTACAAGCCTTAAAAGTGAAAAAAAAACATGATTGTCCTTGCCTTAGAGGATAAAGGAGCTTTGGAATTGTTTTGGGAATAGGTTCTTGAGTAAGTTTGGGGGTGTACTTCAATTTCTTAACTTATCTCCTCATGTGGATATCATGTTGTTGTTGACCTTTGGCCAGTTACAAAAAAGAAATTGATTGAAAAGGAAAGACAGAAAAGTAAAAAGAAAAAGAGAAGAAAGAATAAAGAAAAGCTCAAAAGAAAAGTGTAAAAAAAAAAGCAAAGAAATAAAGTGTGCTAGAAATTAAAAAAAAATGGGTCAAAAGGTAGAAAAGAGGAGTTTAATTGTAATCTTGAGATGTATGCTACTTGCATTCTTTCTTGGGTTTATTCCCCATTGCTCCTCTATCCTCTTTGGTTTCTAGCTTTTTATCCTTCATTTTCCCTACCTTTACCTTGGCCCCGTTACATCCTATTTGAAGTCCTCTTGATCTTTGCCTGCTTGTCTTTCAATTGTTGTGGATATTAGAGACTTTCCAACCCTATGGTAGTGTTTGCTTACATGAGTGTATATACACAAGCCTAAACACTTGAGAGTTAGAGAGTTTGTCTTGTGAGGATTCTATCATTCTTGATTCACCCGTTTGATTTGATCTACCCTCTTGTTTGCTTAATTATTGGGAATTCCAGTCACATTTTTCTTGATTCCATGATTTCTTGGATGTTGTATTTTTCCTACTCCTATGCATCCCTTGGATCTCTTAATAATTATGCCATTTGTATTTGCATCTTGATCCTAATTAATCTTTGATTTCATATGGTGTTTTTCCCGGAGTGCAAAAGGGCAAGTGTGGGGGAATTTGATGAACACATTTTTATTCACACTTTGCATAATTAATCTTAGCTTTCTTGGACTATAATTGTGATTAAATCCACTATTTTAATTGGAATTTACCAAATTGGACTTGTTTGGGCTTTAACTAGAAATGTTGTTTAAATTCGGATTTTTAAGCCTATTGATCTACCTGCCTTGTTTTGATGATATCTGGAGATGTAGGTGTCAGATTTGCGTGATTCCAGTGGCATTGGAAATCTAACTTCCGGGGCTTTAATTTGATATTCTATATGGCTATATTCCACTGAGAGACGAGGTGCAGTTTTCAATTTAAAGATGACGTTCAGATGTTGTCAGAACTTGAGCGGGAACAACAAGATTCTTAAGTAGTTGCTGATGTAGTTTTAGTATTTTTGGGCCTGAAACTTGTTAGTCCAGGCCCATTTTACCTCAGCCATTAGGTTAATCTTGTGGTTTAGGGATTAGTATAAATAGGGGCTATTAGAATTCTGTTGACGAGGGCGGACGCAACTTTTCACATTACTTATTATTTTACACAGACGACAGTTTTAGAGACGCTTGCTCTCTCTTCTCTTTGGTTTTTCTAGGTTTCATTCTTCTTCTTCTTCTTCTGAATTTTCATTTGTTGTTCTTCCTCTCATGGGAGGTTAATTTTCTTAGGATTCATTCTTGAGTGATTCCCAATCGGATTTTGAGGTTTATTTCAATTCTAATTCGTATTTCAATTTCTGCAGTAGATTCAATTTCATCCTCTCCTTTAGAATTCTGGTTTAGTTTCTTGAATTGGATTTGAATGCTTGTTGATGATTCAGTTCTGTTCTTCACTTGGAATTCTGGTTTAGTTTGCTTAATTCTAGACAACCTATTGTTTGCTTAATTCAGGAGGTAAAGGATTAGAATTCTCACTCCAGTTCGCTTAGTTCTGGTTTTGCAAGTTCGCTTAGTTCTTGCATGAGATAATTGTTGAATTGATTGACGCTTGTTCGGTTAATTCGAATTTGTTCTGAAAATTGAGAACGATACATTTTAACTGATGAAGGATCCAATTGTGAATGAATAAGAGAATCAATCTGTTTCCTTACATCGTTTTATTCCTTCTTCTATAATTGAGAATTTCTGTTTCTAGCAACAACCAAAAACCCCCTGTTTTCTGTTACGTTTCTGCACTTTTCAGAAGGTCTCTAAAATTCTGCTGAAGTTGCTGAACTTGCTGAAGTGAACCTTCTTAAGTGAACTTGCTGAAGCGAACCTTCTTAAGTGAACTTGCTGAAGTGAACCTTCTTAAGTGAACTTGCTGAAATCTGCAATTTGAAATTGCTTTTGAATTCCTTGAGAGACGACTTTGGGTTATCTAACCCTCACTATATTTTAATTCATATTATTTGATTGGGTACGACCTCGACCAGTTTGATGTAATGCTTTTCTTTCTAGCCTGTTGCTTCTTCTTCTGCTTCTTGACTTCTTCTTCGGTTCAGTAGGTTGGTCATTTTCAGAGAGTTGCTTCAATGCTTTTCTCCTTTACAGTATGTTGTCCCTTAGCTTCAACTGTTCTTCTTCTTCTTAATTCCTCTTGCAGTTCTTCAGTAAGTTGCTTCTGCGTGATTCCTTTCTTCATTTCTTCTTGCTCAGATATGCTTCTTCTTTCTTTACAGTTTCAGATTTCATCAGTTCAATAGGTTGTGCTTCCTTAGCTGTCTTCTTCCTTCAGTAAGTCTTCCTTAGCTGTCTTCTGTTGAGTCTCAAAAATATCATAAAAGAAAATATGATGTTTAAGACAACTCAATTCCCAAGTTTTAATGCTTAACAAATTTGAGTTAAAATATTTATCATAGATACATATATGCTTTAATGATTTATCTATGATTTCAGCAAGAGTCACTATGAGCCTACATAGAAAGACTAAGTGTTGAAGCTTTCTGAAGAAGCAGAACTCGTCTGAAGAGTTGAAGTTGCCTGAAGTAGCTCAACCCGTCTGAAGTATCAGTGCCGTTTGAAGTCTCACTTATGACGTGGCACTCTCTGCTGAAGCATGTGAAGACTTTTCTGAACCTCTGCTACACGTACCTTTTCAAACACGATTATGGCAAGGATCACAGAGACCTTTCCTGGTGATTTTGAATTTCATACACCACTGAGGAAATCTCTGCAACGCAGCCTCTGCAACAACATTTGTAGCAGCCTTAATGCAAAAAGAAACCTTGTATCGTGTCAGAGATATCAGAGCTCTCAGAAGCATGTCTCACAACGAATTAAATAGCATTTAATGCTATCTCTAAACGGTGGTATTTCAACGGATTAAAGTTTGGGTATAAATACCCCTCTATGAAGACCATCAAAAGAGACGAAGAGAAAGAAAGAAAATCAATATACAAGAAAGCCAAGAGAAACATCACGCTACAAGTTTTTACTCTGTAAAAACTCTCTGATAAAATTCGCTGTACTCATTTGTATATCCTGAGCATACCTCAGAATTTTATTGTACATTGTATTTGTTTGAGCTTCAAACTTGTATAGTTTAAAAGCTTAAACTCCTTTCTCTGTAAACTCAGTGTAGAGCCTGAAGAGGCTTGACTGTAAAAGAATACTTGACTGTAGAGCCTGAAGAGGCTTGACTGTAAAAGAATACTTGACTGAAGAGCCTGAAGAGGCTTGACTGTAAAAGAATACTTGACTGTAGAGCCTGAAGAGGCTTGACTGTAAAAGAATACTTGATTGTAGAGCCTGAAGAGGCTTGACTGTAAAAGAATACTTGATTGTAGAGCCTGAAGAGGCTTGACTGTAAAAGAATACTTGTAATCTTGAAAGATTAAAAGAAAATCCAAGTGCTAGTTGGCATTGGGACTGGACGTAGCTCACAGTGGTAGTGAGTGAACCAGGATAAATTCCTTGGCTAAGTTTTCTTACCCTTATCTTTTGTTAATTCTTTTTATACTAATCAAGGGGTTAGAGTAATCAATCTGATATTCTATAAAGGCACAAAAACATCTTTTAACATCAGTATTTTTGGCCGTCTGAAAACTTCAGACAGTCCTTGAAGAGCCTGTCTGAAATTGTGTTTTTAACACCTGTTTGCGAAAAGCTTTCAAAAATATTCAGAAACACTATTCAACCCCCCCTTTTAGTGTTTCCCTGTGTTCCTACATCTTCTTCCTTCAGTAAGTCTTCATCTTCAAATGGATGCTTCAACATATTACCTGAAACACAATACACAGAAGAATACCTTTCTCAGTAGAACCTGTTCTTATATAGTCTAATTTGTTAATCATTAAAACCTAAGGATAACGAGTCTTAAACTTAATTTGAATACTTAAATTAATTCTGAGACTCAACATCCCCTACCCAGAATAGATGATCTTTTAGACCAGCTTAGGGCTGCCTCAGTGTTTTCCAAGATAGATTTAAGATCAGGGTACCATCACATCAAAATTAGGAGTGAAGATATCCCTAAAACAGCTTTTAGGAGTAGGTATGGGCACTACAAGTATCTGGTAATGCCATTTGGTGTTACTAATGCTCCTGCTGTATTCATGGATTACATGAATCGGATTTTTCGGCCCTATCTTGATCAGTTTGTCGTTGTATCCATCGATGATATTCTGATTTATTCCCGTAGTCTAGAGGAACACGAGCGTCACCTTAGGGTTGTTCTAGTGATTTTGAGAGAAAAGAGACTCTTTGCAAATCCAGAAAAGTGTGAGTTTTGGATGGACAGGGTCCATTTCCTAGGGCATGTGATTACCAGTAAGGGTGTATCTATTGATCCTAGCAAGGTAGAAGTCGTTCTTGAATGGGAAAGACCTAAAACTGTTACAGAGATTAGGAGCTTCCTAGGATTGGCCGGCTACTACCAGAGATTCATTAATGGATTCTCCCAGCTAGCCTTGCCTCTCACAATATTGACTCGGAAGGGTCAAGCTTTTGTGTGGGACGAGAAGTGTGAGCAGAGCTTTCTGGGGCTCAAAGAGAAGTTGACTACCACTCTAGTACTAGCGCTGCTGGATTTGTCTAAAACCTTTGAGGTATACGCTGATGCCTCGGGGAAAGGTTTAGGGTGTGTTTTGATGCAGGAAGGGAGAGTGGTAGCTTATGCATCTAGGCAGTTGAGGCCTCATGAGGAGAGTTACCCTACTCACGATTTAGAATTAGCGGCTGTGGTATTTGCCCTCAAAATTTGGAGGCATTACTTGTTTGGTGTGAGATTTGAGGTCTTTAGTCATCATAAGAGTTTGAAATATTCATTTGATCAGAAAGAACTCAATATGAGGCAAAGGAGATGGATGGAGTTCCTTAAGTACTATGATTTTGAGTTGAAATACCACCCTGGCAAAGCCAATGTAGTGGCTGATGCTCTCAGTAGGAAATCCTTGCATGTGTCATCACTAATGGTGCATGAAATGAATCTTCTGGACGATTTTAGAAACCTAAATCTTAATGTTGAGGTTGGTGAGTGTAGCATCAAGTTGTGTAAATTGGAGATCCCTAGTGAGCTTAAAGCTCTGATCAAGGAAGCTCAGGGTTCGGACCCAGACCTTCAAGGTAGAAAAGGGCAATTAGGGTTTTCATAATTAGAGGATGGGATGATTCTCTTCCAAGGAAGAGTCTGTGTCCCAAAGGGGGGTAGTGTGAAGCAGCAGATTTTAGAGGAGGCCCACAGGGGCAAGTTTTCCATACATCCTGGCACTACCAAGATGTATCAGGACTTGAAGAGGATGTTTTGGTGGGATGGCATGAAGAAGGATATAGCAGAACATGTTTCTAGGTGCTTAGTGTGTCAACACATTAAGATAGAACATCAGAAACCATCAGGAACCCTTATGCCTTTAGAAATTCCCGAGTGGAAGTGGGAGAGTATAGTTATGGATTTTGTGGTAGGATTACCTCGGGTCCAAGCCGGGTTTGATGCCATCTGGGTTGTTGTGGACCGGCTGACTAAGTCAGCCCACTTCCTACCAATTAGGAATACCTATTCCCTAAGTAAGTTAGCAAACCTGTATGTCAAGGAGACCGTTAAACTCCATGGCATTCCCTCTAGCATCATATTAGATAGGGACCCTAGGTTCACCTCTAGGTTCTGGAATGCACTTCACCGGACTTTCAGGACTAAACTTAGGTTTAGCACCGCATACCACCCTCAGACTGATGGTCAGTTTGAAAGAACCATCCAAACCTTAGAGGATATGCTTAAAGCTTGTGTGTTATAGGAATCAGGTAGTTGGGATAGGTACTTACCTCTTATAGAGTTTGGGTATAATAACAGTTTCCATAGGAGTATAGGTATGGAGCCTAATGAGGCTCTGTATGGTAGGAAGTGCAGTCTCCTCTGTGTTTGTTTGAGGTAGGTGAGAAAGCCCTATTAGGTCCGGAGTTAGTGCAGGAAACTACTGAAAAGATTAGGATCATTAGGGAAATGCTTGCAACTGCCTAATGCCGGCAGAAGAGCTATGCTGATAAAAGAAGGAAAGACTTAGAGTTTGAGGAAGGAAACCATGTGTTTTTAAAAGTTACTCCTATCACCGGTATTGGACGAGCCATCAAAACCAAAAAGCTTAATCCTAGGTTCATTGGTCCATTTCAAATCCTGAGAAAGTATATCAATGATCCTTCACATATTGTAAACTCCGAATCAATACAATTAAGGAAAGATCTCACAATTCCTTCTAAGCCCGCATAGATTATGGACAGAAGTGTCAAAACCTTGAGGAACAAGACAATTTCTTTGGTGAAGGTGTTATGGGAAGATCAATCACCTCAGGAAGCAACCTGGGAGAAGGAAGATGATATTCGCTCTCAATTTCCGGAACTACTCAGTTAAGGTAAAGGCCTTTTCCCTTGTCATACGCCAATTTTGGGGACAAAATTGCTCCAAGGGGGGTAGAATTGTAACATCCCGATAATTAAGACTAATTAAGAGGATAGGATATTGATTATTAATAATGGTATTAAGTAAAGGGTAAAAATGTTATAAGAAGAGAGATTTAGAATAAAAACTAAGTTTGGAAATTTCAGCATTTTCGCTCAAGCTAGAATCTCGCTCGAGCGAATTATGCAGCAATAAGGGGGTAAGTTTGAGTTTCTGCATATCTCCCTTGAGCGAGCCAGCTCATTTGAGCGAGATACAGGGGAACTTTGGGAGGCTCTCTGGACAATTTTCACTTGAGCGAGAAGGGCTCGCTTGAGCGAGAATCGTCCAGAGAGGGTCTCTTTTCTGGATCACTCTCGCTTGAGCGAGACAGTTTCGCTTGAGAGAGAATGTGAAGGAAAAGCATGCAACCGACACGCTCGCCCAAGCGAGAATATCTCGCTTGAGCGAGAATTCACTTATAGGCTCAAAACCCTTAATTTAGAATAAGAATTCAATTTTCTTTCTTCTTCTTATTTGAGTTTAGAGAGAGGGACTCTGAGTTTTAGAGAGAGGAAGCTTGAATTGAAGCTTGAAGAGAAGTTTTGGGGCAAGAAATCTTCAAGTAATCCACCTTCATTCATTATCCTTCCTTCAATTATCAAGTCCTAGGTTAGTACAACTCACTTTCCATTATGTTTTCTCATATGTTTGCTGGATGTATGAACCCTAATTCTCTCTCTACCTCTTCCTTTTCTGAATAATCGTTAGGCTGTAAAACTGCATGCTTAGTTGATATTGTAATTGTGAATTAGAAATATGATTGGAATTAGGTTTGAATAGGAGAAAATTATAAGTTATGTTCATGTGAATGATCTTGATTATGTTCTGTACATTTAGTATCCTTGATGAGCTATTATGTTTATAATACTTGAAACATCCTAAGTCGGTTTCGACTGTGAGTTAATTCAAGCCGGCTTCGGTCGTGAGTTAAAATTAAGAAATTATGTTTAAAACACGACTTCGGTCCAGTATTGGGTGGGATTCGTCCCCGGGATAGACGTTTCCCGTAGTCTGAGCTCAGTTCTAACTCCAGCAAGAGATAAGAACATGCCTGCTGGGCACATCAGTGAGTGTATCATGAATTGCATAATCTTAGTTTGATAATGTTATGTGAATTGTGTTAAATTCTTTATCTACCATTGATACATGATTCCCTGCATTTCATATGCATTGTTGTATTCACTGATATTATTATCTCACCACGCGTTATGTGGATAAATATAGATGTACAGGTACCACCGCATTCAGATTCTCAGACCGGGAGTTAAAGTAATCTTCAATGGATGAATGTGGCATTTTTTTTTGTTATTGAAATGGATATCTAGGTGTATATGTATATTATCATGTAATTAGGCTTGAGTTTTTAAGTTGTTCAATGATGTATTAAGTATAAGTTTGTTATGTAAATAGTGGATTTACCTTGAGTATGTTATATATGTTAGTTCTTATTCGAAAATTGCCAAGTTATCATTGGTTACTTTACAATTTAGTGAATATATCGGTATTCAAAATGTCAGGCTTTAAATTCTAAGTTCAGAAATTGGTTTCCAATGGGCTAACTTCTAAATTAGAAAATTAGGACGTTACACCAAACCCTTAGAGGTTGTTTAAGACCATACAGAGCTTTCTTCAATTTAAAAACATTTCCAGGAAAAGTAGTGTCTTCAAAACCAGCGGGTTGTCTAACAAATACTTCTTCCTCAATGAATCCATTAAGAAAGGCACTCTTTACGTCCATTTGATACAGTATGATGCCATTATTGGCTGCATAAGAAAGTAGAATTCTAATGGCTTCAAGCCTAGCTACAGGAGCAAAGGTTTCAGTAAAATCAATACCTTCTTGCTGGTTGTAGCCTTGAGCAACCAATCTGGCTTTATTTCTGATCACATTGCCTTCTTCAGATAGCTTGTTTCTGAACACCCATTTGGTTCCAATAATTGTTTTCCCATGGGGTTTAGGAACAAGGGTCTAGACATCACTCCTCGCAAATTGATTAAGCTCTTATTACATGGCTAGGATCCACCCTTTATCACGCAAAGCTTCATCAATGTTCTTTGGCTCAATCTCAGATAGTAAGGCAAGATTATTGATCACATCTTTGGATCTTGATCCTGTTCTTACACCTTCTGAAGTATCACCAATGATTTGTTCCCTGGGGTGATGAGATCTGTATCTCCACTCATTTCTGTGAGGAAATACATTCTTTGTCTGAGACTCAACATTAGGTGTCTAAACAGGTTCAACTTCAGAAGGTTGACCAGAAGGTTTTTCAGATGATCCTTCAGAAAGTTCTTCATCATTGACATCTTTCTTTTCAGACGAAGGATTCAGCTCCATTCCTGAAAAGTCATCTTCAAGATCTGATAGTTCCCTATCAGTCTCTTTCATGTCATTGAATTTTACACGAATACATTCTTCAATAGTTAAGGTTCTAGAGTTGTAAACTCTGTATGCCTTTGATGATTCAGAATATCCAATGAAAAATCCTTTGTCTGACTTAGGATCAAATTTTCCCAGATCATCTTTAGTGTTAAGTATAAAACACTCACATCCAAAGATATGGAAATAAGATATGTTGGGCTTTCTTCCTCTCCACAATTCATAGGGAGTATTTTTGAGAATTGGTCTTACCAAAATTCTATTTCGAATATAACATACTGTTTGAACAACTTCTACACAGAAGGATCTTGGTAAGTTGCTTGAAATGAGCATGGTTCTTCCCATCTCCTACAAGCTTTTGTTCTTTCTCTCAACAACCCCATTTTGCTGAGGTGTTCTTGCCACTGAGAAATTGTGAGAGATCCCATTCTCATCACAGAACAATCTGAAGCTCGAGTTTTCAAACTCTCCACCATGATCATTTCTTATGGAAGATATGCACAATCCTTTTTCATTCTGCACCTTCTTACAGAATTTTGTGAAATTCTCAAAAGTCTCATATTTGCTTCTGAGGAATATTAACCATGTAAATCTAGTATAGTTATCCATTATGACCAATCCATATTTCTTTCCACTAAGATTTTTTGATCTAGTTAGACCAAACACGTCAATGTGAAGAAGTTCTAAAGGTCTGCAAGTAGACACAACATTCTTGCTCTTGAAAGAGCTTCTTGTTTGCTTTCTCTTTAGACAATTTTCACATAAAATGTCAGATTTGAAAGAAGAGCTTGTGATATGAATCCAAGGGGGGTGGTTTAGGATTCTGATTAGGACCTCTAGGAATTTTATTTGTTGCCTTGGAAAATTGGACAAAGAAAGGATAAGGAATTAAACGCACAAACAGAGTCAGAATTCATTCAAGAAAAAAAAATTAAGCAATGAATTAAAAGAAAGAAAGAACAATTCAGCGTGAATGAAAGGAACCCAAAAGGGTGCATACTTGTGACCCAATTCAGCGTGTCAATTTAATTTGGAATATGCAGAATTTTTCTCACAATTCAGAGCAAATAACATGGACAGAAACAGGTGCAGCTTATTGGATTAATTCTGTATCCAATTAGAACCCAGTAGGGTGCAGTTTGCGATCTACTCAGCGTACAATAATGATCCAAAAAAACATGCAGCAAGATTACCAATTAAAATGAAGAATTAAGGTGCAGATTTGTATGTTACTTCCGCAGGAAAACATGACCAGAATTGATGCAGTTTTTATCACAAAAATAGCGCACAATTAGCCAGCCAATTGGTGAATTATGAACAGCGCTTATTACTTGGTAAAACTGGGTAGAATTATACGATAATGGAAAGGAAAGAAATGGAATGGAAAAATGAGAGACGTAACACTTCCAAGGATGGAAGATAAGTCTAAGAGATTAAACACACAAAGGGGTGGAAATCCTTTGATAAATCTCAAATTTTGGATTACAAGAACCCAAAGAGAAATCACTTATCACAATTGTGTTTTTCTTACAAAATCCTAATCTGAATTCTATTAGCATCATGCGCTGAATATAAAGGCTTGAAACAACTAAGCCTATGCGCATTTTCCTTGTCTCTTGGCATTCAGAATTATAACCAATAAAAACTCTAATAAACTAACTTAATTGGCAGCCATAAAATAAAGTGTAATTGCCCAAACAAAACATAATTGGCAGCCTACAATTTTAAATGGTCTGGTCGCAAATTAACAAGAAATTGTAACAGCCATATTCCCTTTTATTTGAAGCAATAATTCAACAAATTTCTTTTTAATTCTGGCTACAAATAATTAAGCTCCAATTAGCACTCTGACAACCACATTTTCTTCAATTCTTTATGCAATTGATCAATTTGTGTTTTTGCATCTTCAAGGCTTTCCTTGTTCTCATCATTCCCCCTCTCTTGAAGAGGATTTGTCCTCAAATCAGAAGCATTAACATCTGCATAAAAAAGATTTCAATTCAGCCACAATAACAGTTATATATATGTTTCCCATATGTCCACATCACATATTTGAAACTAGTCCATCCTCCTGGATCAAACACAACTTGAACAAATTTGGATTTTGTCTTTTCTTCCTTATGCATTAAGGAAGCCTTCTCTTTGAGTGTCCAAACCCAAACGCCAGGGTCGTAGACAATTCTCTTGTATTCCTCTTTGGCTTTATCCTTGTGCATGTTACTCACAGTCGACAAATCAAATAAAACCAAATGGAGATAACCATGATTATTTTCAATAAGCAACAAATCAAGAGTATTCAAATGATTATTCCGAAAAGCATTTTCATCACATAACAAGTTAGCCTCAATATGATTATGATTTTCCTTTATGATCTTAACCACACAATTATTATAACATGTAACATTGTATGACAAACCATAAGACTCCATGTGCTTGTTCTCAATTTTGCCATGAGTTTGGCTTCCAAAAGTGGGTTGAACATACAATGGGGCACTAGGAATGAAATCAACATACTTCTTTCTCAAACATAAGCCTTTAACAAGGTTATGTTTTGTTAGATTTGAGATCAATCTCAAGCTGGCATGCCCAAGTTTCTGATGCCAAATCTGTTTTTCATCTTCCACAGAAAAAGAAACATTTCACATTCTGACTTGCAAGTTCCTCTAGATCAATTTTATACACATTTTTGTGTCTCTTAGTAAAAAAGAGGGTTCGATCTGAAAAGTCCTTGACTATACAACCTTCTTTTGTGAAAGATACAACACATCCACTGTCATATAATTGACTTATGCTCAGAAGATTATGTTGCAGCCCTTCAACCAAAACAACATTCTTAATAAGGGATTGAGGACATATACCTACAGTCCCTATGCCAATGATCTTCCTTTGTTGATTTCCTCCAAAGGTAACCACTCCTCCCTCCATTGGTCTAAGGTTTTGGAACCAAAACCTTTCTCCCATCATGTGACGTGAGCATCCACTGTCCAGGTACCATTTGAGGGGTTTCCTTTGTCCTATTAAAGACATCTGCAATAGGAACAATTAAGTTCTTAGGTACCCATATTTTCTTGGGTCCTTTCTTGTTAGATTTGGGCTTTGATTTCCTTTTGTGTTTACACTGAGTCACATTGTGTCCAGGCTTACCACAATGGGAATACCGATTACCTTTCATATTACCTTTATCAAGAAATTTTAAAATAGAAGGTTCAAATGATGTATATTCTGATAAGCCTAAGCCATTCTTGTCATAGGAATTTCTTTGTGTTCCTAATAATCTGTTAAAATTATCAGTTCCTTTGAGAAACCTTGGCTAGGTCCTTGGTAAGTTCCTCAACCTTTCTCTGAAGTTTTTGATTTTCCTTAGAAAGGTCTTTGGAGTTACCAGTCTCTTGTTTCAAGAGCTTTTCTTTGAGTATAAGATTTTCTTTTTCCAAAATTTCATTTCTGTTGCTTACTTCAGTAAATGCTCTAGAGAGCTCTTTCTTGTTAGAACCACGGGAAACACTAGAAGGAGGGATGAATATGTTTTATAATTCTTTGTAGAATTTTGAAAACCTTTAGAACAAGCAAACACTTTGTGAAAATATTTGAGCAACCTTCTGAAACTAGAAGCTTTAGGAACTCGCTGATGTGACTCAACAGGTTTTGTAAAATTGATTTTGAAATATTTTCGCGTGATAAATGTTGAGTCTAAAAGATATCATAAGGAAAATTATGATGTTTTAGATAGCTCACTTCTCAAGTTTTAATGATTAACAAATTTGGGTTAAAATACTTATCATAGATACTTAAATGTTTAATGACTTATCTATGATTTCAGCAAGCCATTTTAAACTTATAAAGACTGTCTAAAGTGTTGTCAACCTGTCTAAAGTGGAAAAGCCTTCTGAAGGTTCAACCTGTCTGAAGTGTTGAAGCCGTCTGAAGTGTTCAACCCGTCTGAAGTGTTGAAGTCGTCTGAAGTGTTGAAGCCGTCTGAAGTCTCATTAATGACGTGGCACTCTTTGTTGAAGTATGTGAAGACATCTCTGAAATTCTGCGAAGTCAAGCGTTCTCTGTTGCACGTACCTTTTCAAACATATTTATGGCAAGGAACACAGAGACCTTTCGTGATATATTTGAATTTCATACACCACTGAGGAAATCCCTGCAACGCAGCCTTTGCAGCAATAACAGTGGCAGCTTTATGGCAGCGACAACCTTGTACTGTGTCAGAAAAATCAGAACTCTCAGAAGCATGTCTCACAATGGATTAAATAGCATTTAATGCTATCTCTAAACGGTGGTATTTCAACGAATTGAAGATTGGTTATAAATAGCCCTTCATGAAGACCATCAAACAGAGAGAGAGACCACATATACAAGAAAATCAAAGAGAAATTGCGCTGCAAGTTTTTCTTTGTAAAAACACTCTGATTTCATATTCATTGTACATCCTTTGTATATCCTGAGCATACCTCAGTTGTATTTGTACATTGTCTCTGTTTAAGCTTCAAACTGGTATAGTTTAAAAGCTTAGACATATCTCTTTGTAAAAATTGTCTTAGAGCCTGAAGAGGCTTGTCTGTAAAAGAATACTTGGTTGTAGAGCCTGAAGAGGCTTGTCTGTAAAAGAATACTTGGTTGTAGAGCCTGAAGAGGCTTGACTGTAAAAGAATACTTATAATCTTGGTAAAGATTAAGAGAAAATCCAAGTGCTTGTTGGCATTGGGACTGGACATAGCTCACAGTGGTAGTGAGTGAACCAGGATAAATTCCTTTGCTAAGTTTTCTATCCTTTATCTCTTGTCAATTTATTTATACTAACCAAAGGGTGTTGAAAACTGTTCTGATAATTTTAAAAAGCAAGAAACCTTTTTAAAGATATTTTTTAGAAGCCGTCTTAAGAAACTTCTGACAGTCTCTTAAACCTGTCTGAAACTGTTGTAAACTTAACCATTTGCGAAAAGATTCCATAAATTATAAGAAACACTATTCAACCCCCTTCTAGTGTTTCCCTATGTTTCTACAGTTGGTATCAGAGCTCAACTCAGGGTTGAGCACCTTACAAGTGTTTGAGGATTAAAGATCTAGATGGAAGCTACCAAAAACAAGCAGTACATCACTGAAGGAGCCTCTATCACAAGACCCCCAGCATTCAATGGAGTGGAATACCACTATTGGAGGGATTGTATGAAGTGGTTCATTGAGAGCAACAACTTTGATGTTTGGGATGTGGTCACTGATGGAGACTATGTGCCTATGCATAACGGAGTGCCTATACCTAAGGCTGAATGGACCTTGGAGCCAAAGGCTAGAGTTCAGTTAAATGCTAAAGCCAAACTCTATTTGATATGTTCTCTGAACAAATCAGAGTATGAGAAAATTCATGGATGTTCATCTGCCAAGGAGATTTGGGATACACTTGCAGCCCAACATGAAGGGATTGAGATTGTCAAGCAATCCAAAATCAGCATGCTTATACATCAATATGAGATGTTCAAGATGGAAGAATCTGAAACCATAAATCAAATGTTTGGGAGGTTTCAGACTATAACTAATGGACTCAGGTCTTTAGGCAGAACTTTTGAATCTGGAGACAATAATAGAAAGATTCTGAGAAGTTTGCCAAAGTCCTTGAGACCCAAAGTTACAACCATTCAAGAGGCCAGAGACTTAAACTCTCTTAGAATGGAAGAACTGTTGGGATCTCTCAAAGTTCATGAGCTTGAACTTGGGGAAGATGACATCAAGAAGAAATTTTTGGCATTAAACTCCAAAGCCAAACACCCTAGGCATGGCAGCATTAAAGCCATGCAAGCTGAGGAAACTTCAAAAGCAGATGAAGATTCTGGAGATAGCTCAGAAAATGATGATCTTGCTCTTCTCAGCAGGAAAATCAAGAGGATGTTGCAGAACAGAGGAAAGTTTAGAAAGAACCAACCCTCAACCTCTAAATCAGGTAAGTCAGGTAAGGATTCTCAAAATGACCAAATTATATGCTATGAGTGTAAACAGCCAGGTCATGTGAAGGCTGAATGCCCGAGACTGAAGAAGGACAACTTCAAAAAGAAGAAATTCTTCAAGAAGAAGAAGGGTCTGATGGCAACATGGGAGGATCTTGATGAGTCTACCTCAGAAGAAGAGGGAGACACTTCAGAAGAGGCCAACCTGTGTCTCATGGCCAGCCTGCCCTCATCAGATAGCTCAGAATCTGAGGTATTTCCCTTAACTCTTCAAGAGATGTATGATGACCCGATGGAAAGTTCCAAGGAACTCTTCCAAGAGTATAAGAATCTATCCAAGGCCCACATAGAAATGTGTAGTAAATATGAGGATCTTGAGATAGAAAATATTATGCTCAAGGAGAGAATTCTTGTGACTGAAAGCAGCAGTTCACAAACTGTCTCTGAATAAAACAAAAAACTTCAGAAACAAGTTGAGGAACTGACTAAAGACTTAGCAAAATTTGTCAAAGGAACAGAAAACCTTAACAGATTGCTTGGTAATCAAAGGGATCCCCTTGACAAAAGTGGATTAGGCTTTTGTGATCATTATACCTCTGAACCTCATATTTTCAAAAATTTCACTAAAGGCAAAGAGAAAGCTATTGGGTGTTCTCACTGTGGCAAACCTGGACACAATGTGGCTCAGTGCAAACACAAGAGAAAAACAAAACCCAAATCTAACAAGAAAGGACCCAAAAGAATATGGGTACCTAAGAACTTGATCATTCCTGTTGCAGATGTGTTTAACAGGACAAAGGAGACCCCACAAATGGTACCTGGACAGTGGGTGCTCGCGACACATGACATGAGAAAGGTCTTTGTTCCAAAACCTTAGGCCCAGAACAGGAGGTGTGGTCACCTTTGGTGGAAATCAACAAGGGAAGATCACAGGAATAGGGACTATAGGTATGACTCCTCTATCCCTTATTAAGAATGTTCTTCTAGTAGAGGGACTTCAGTACAATCTATTGAGCATAAGTCAATTATGTGACAGTGGTTATGTGGTTTCCTTTACTAAAGAAGGATGTATAGTCAAAGACTCTCTTGATCAAATTCTTTTTACTGCTAAGAGACACAGCAATGTGTACAAAATTGATCTAGAGGATTTGGCAAGTCAAAATGTAAAATGTTTTCTCTCTGTTGAAGATGAAAAACAGATTTGGCACCAAAGACTTGGGCATGCCAACTTGAGATTGATCTCAAAGTTAGCAAAACACAACCTTGTTAAAGGACTGGCCAAGCTTTCTTACAAATCTGACATTTTATGTGAAAGCTGTCTGAAAGGAAAACAAACAAGACACTCTTTTAAGAGTAAGGATGTTGTTTCCACTAGCAGACCTTTAGAATTGTTACATATTGACTTGTTTGGTCCTATTAGAACAGAAAGCATTAGTGGTAAGAAATATGGTTTGGTCATTGTTGATGACTATTCTAGATTCATATGGGTGTTATTCCTAAGAAGCAAGGATGAGACTTTTAGGAATTTCACAATATTCTGCAAGAAGGTACAGAATGAAAAAGGATTCTGTATATCTATTATCAGAAATGATCATGGTGGAGAGTTTGAGAATGCAAACTTTCAACTGTTCTGTGATGAGAATGGGATCTCACACAATTTCTCTGTGGCAAGAACACCTCAGCAAAATGGGGTTGTTGAGAGAAAGAACAGAAGCTTGCAAGAAATGGGAAGAACCATGCTCAACTCATGCAATCTACCAAGATCTTTCTGGGCAGAAGCTATTAACACAGCTTGCTACCTTCAAAACATAATATTGGTAAGACCAATGTTGAAAAAGACTCCTTATGAATTATGGAAAGGAAGAAAACCCAACATATCATATATCCATACCTTTGGATGTGAGTGTTTTATACTCAACACCAAGGATGATCTTGGAAAATTTGATGCAAAATCTGACAATGGAATTTTCATAGGATATTCTGAAACATCTAAAGCCTATAGAGTATATAACTCTAGAACTTTAACTATAGAGGAATCAATCCATGTTAAATTTAATGACAAGAAAGAGACTGATAGGGAACTATCAGATCTAGAAGATGACTTTGCAGGAATGGAGTTGAATAATCATGACAGCATCAAGGATGAACAGGTGTCTGAAGCACCATCTGTCACTGAACCTCTTCAGACCAATGTTGAGTGTCAGACTGATTTGATATCACCTCAGAAACCTGACTGGAGATACAAATCACATCATCCAAAAGAGCAAATCATTGGCAGCACTTCAAAAGGAATTAAGACAAGATCAAAATTCAAGAATCTGAATTCTCTTGCTCTCCTGTCTGAAATTGAGCCAAAGAACATTGATGAAGCTCTGCATGATGAAGGGTGGATTCTAGCCATGCAAGAGGAGCTAAACCAATTTGCTAGGAGTGATGTCTGGACACTTGTTCCTAAACCCCATGGGAAAACAATTATTGGAACCAAATGGGTGTTCAGAAACAAGCTGTATGAAGAAGGAAAAGTAGTCAGAAACAAAGCAAGATTGGTGGCTCAAGGGTACAATCAACAAGAAGGTATTGATTTCACTGAAACCTTTGCTCCTGTTGCTAGATTAGAAGAAATTAGGATTCTTTTCTCTTATGTTGTAAATAATAGCATCAAACTATATCAAATGGATGTCAAAAGTGCCTTCCTCAATGGTTTCATTGAAGAAGAAGTTTTTGTTAGACAACCCCCTGGTTTTGAAGACACTGCTTTTCCTGATCATGTTTTCAAATTGAAAAAGGCTCTTTATGGTCTGAAACAAGCTCCAAGAGCATGGTATGACATACTGAGCAGTTTTCTTATCAAAAATGGTTTTGAAAGAGGAAAAGTAGATACCACTCTTTTCAGAAAACAGTTTAACAAAGATTTTATACTTGTCCAGATATATGTTGATGACATTATATTTGGTTCAACTGATTCTTCTCTATGCAAGGAGTTTTCTGAGTTGATGCAATCAGAATTTGAAATGAGTTTAATGGGAGAACTGAAATTTTTCTTGTGACTTCAAATTAAGCAAGATTCTGATTGTATATGGATCCATCAAGAAAAGTATACAAAAGAAATGCTTAAGAAGTTCAACATGAGTGATTGCAAACCCATGTCAACTCCTATGCATCCCTCTGCATCTTTGAACAAATATGACAAAGAAGAACCAGTGAATCAAACTTTGTACAGAGGAATGATTGGCTCTTTGTTGTATCTAACAACAAGCAGACCTGACATAATGTTTAGTGTTTGTCTCTGTGCTAGATTTCAATCAGATCCAAGAATTACTCATTACAAAGCTGTTAAAAGAATTTTTAGATATCTGAAAGATACTACTAATCTTGGTCTATGCTATAAGAGGAGCAAATATTGCAGGTTAATAGGATACTGTGATGCTGACTTTGCTGGAGATAGAATAGAAAGAAAGAGCACCAGTGGAGGATGTCATTTCTTTGGAAATAAAATGATCAGTTGGTCAAGCAAAAGGCAAAGCACCATTGCTTTATCAACAGCAGAATCAGAGTATATATCAGCAGCCAGTTGTTGTTCACAACTGCTATGGGTTAAGTATCAGCTTGAGGATTTTAATATTCCTATCTCTGCTATACATGTTCTTTGTGATAACACCAGTGCAATTAATTTATCCAAAAATCCCATTCAACATTCTAGGGCAAAGCATATAGAAATCAAACATCATTTAATTAGAGACTATGTTCAGAAAGGTGTTTTTGATATTCAGTTCATTGACACAGAGCATCAATGGGCAGATATATTCACAAAACCCCTGGCTGAAGATAGATTTAAGTTCATACGCAACAACTTAAACATACATGCATTTTCTAAATATTAATTGTGTCTGATATTATTATGTTATCTGAATTTTTTTTTGTGTCTGAAATTTCAGTGTGTCTGAAACAATGACATGTCTGAAATTTTAGGTTATATGAAATTTATTTGTGTGTCTAAAATTTTGACCTATCTGAAGTAACTGGCTGACGTGGCTATCTGAGACGGTTGAATTCCTTCTTTTAAAGTTTTTGTCTCTTCCACTTCGCACGTTACTCGAAGTCTGCGCAGCCGGTACAGGGCATCATTGCATCATGGGTCTATAAATGCAGGAGTAAGTGTGTCGAGGAAGCCTTACACTCTCTTTCCTCAATATTTTGTTTGATCTTCTTCACTGCTCAAGCAACCTTTTTCTCTCAAAGTTTCTCTGCTACTCAACAATGGCACCCAAGAAGACCTCTGGTTCTGGTGGAAATGTGGTTAGATCAAAGGAAGTGGATCTTGACGAGCTTCGCAACATTGGCATGGATTTGGTTGAGTAATTTGATGCAGCTGGGTGGACTTCTTTCTTCAACCATATTAACAGTCAATGGCATGAACAAAGTGTGGTGGATTTCTGGTCCTCTGCTCGAGGTATACCTAACTCTAAGGGAGAGTATATATGCATCAAAGCCTCTGTTCTAGGGGTTCCAGTTTTTATTGATCAAGGCATTCTCTCCACAATCACTGATGTGAAGGCTGAAGGTGCAACCTTCATTCCTGGGTGGGAGATGAAGAATGGTGGGCACAAGTTGTTCACAAAGATGTTGTATGGAACAGAAGAACCCAAAAGCCTGGATTCAAAGTTCTTGCTAGAGAAGGTCAGAGCTCTTCATGCTATCTTAGGGTGTGCAATAATACCTAAGAGTGGAAGCAGAAACCATGTCTCAGAATTGGAAAAGTTTTGTCTAATTCACTTGCTTCAGAAGAAGAAAGTCAATCTCCCAAGCATTATCATGTTCCATATGCAGAAGAAGATTCGAGACTCTGCTGGAAATCTTCCCCACAACACTCTCATCATAAAGGTAATTATGCATTTTAAGGTACTTGTTGAAAGATTATTTGACCATAAATCTCCTGTGTTCTTTGGTGAGTCAAACTTGAAGAGCATGGGAATTAAGCTCACTCCACGACCTCCATCTCCTACTCTGAAGGAGAGTGTTCTTATGGAGAAGGCCTCAAGAAGAGGAACCACCTTGGAGATTCTTGAGAAAGAGCTTCAGGGAGATATCAGAAAAGATGAGTTCAAGCCCTCCAAGCCATCCCGTCACCTGAAAAGGAAGAAGCTCCCTGTCAGGAGTTCAGCAAAGGTGTCTCTAGAAGCTATGGACTTGCACACTCAGACATCTGAACCTGTTCAGAAGGCTTTGCAAAAGACATCTGAAATTGTGGGTCAGGGTTCTGAAAGTGTAAGAACTCCTACTCCTAATCCTACTTCTGAAACAGAAGGAAAGGCTCATGAGGAAGAGGTGGCTGAGATTGCTGATCCTGAAGCTTTGGCAGCAACACTTCTGGCTGCATGTCCTTTTGATCCTGAGCTTATTCAAGTAGCAGTCCTTGCTACAGCTTTGGACAATGAAGAAATGGAGAAGAAGGCTGAGCAAGAAAAGACTGACTATGCTCTTGCAGTAGCCTCTCAGCTAGCTCTTGCTGAAGATGAAAGGCTAGCTTCCATTGCTTTAGAGACCAAGAAAAGAAAGAGATCTAGTAAACAGCAAAGAAGGAGAACAAAAACAAAGTTATTTCAGCCAGCCCCTGAACCCTCTGTTAGGATTACAAGGAGCATTGCAAGTCAACTGGAAGAAATGGATGAGGCTGGGAAGTATCAAAACTTTTTTCAAAGCAAACCTGTTTTTCAAGAGAAGAAGAGAAGAAAAGCAAGCTGAAAAGGAAAAGAAGAGGGAACCTGAGTTAGCCAAACCTCCTCAGAAAAGGCTCAGGGTAAGGTTTGATAATGTGACCCCATCACCACCTTCATCACCTAAGAAGAAACCAGTAGAGGAGAAAGAAGAAGAAGCACTTCCATCACCTCCTTTATCACCTTCATCATCTTCAGAATCCACTCAGTATGAAGACCCCACAGTTGAACATCAGCAAGGTAACAACTCTGAAGTATGGAAAGGAAGCATGCTGCCTGAGCATATAAGGCTAGGACCCAAAAGTAGGGACTTCTTCACAGATCCTACATTTGATCCTTATGCTTTTCCTTTTACTCAGCACCAATATGATGAAGCTGCTAAAGTACCCCATAAAAAGTATGAGGAACCTTTCTGTGAGAGGGTCAGAGTACCCAAGTTCCCCAACTTATTTGAAGAGCTGGAGTTTTTCAGAAATGAACCCCCCATCTATCTTCACCATGGGCTTATCAAGCACACCACAGATGAAGAAAGGGCAAAGTATCAAGGCAGTTCAGATCAGTTTTACTCAGGCCAGATTAAAAAGATCAAAAAGGGTGCAGTTCCACCTGCTCATAACTGGGCTCCACTTAACCCCTTCTCTGGTGACTCCCTCAGGTTGTATAATGATGAATGGTGTTTTGTCAGGCAACTGTCTACTGAAGCTGAACTTTTTGAGAGGGACTACATGAAGTCAGTAGGCATGAGAGGGTATAGGCCACCTAGAGCAATCTCCATCAGGCCAACCACAGAGATTTTGGTGCAACCTGACATAATTGTTCCTAGGTACCCCCTGGAAGAAGGTCCTGCTGACAAGTTCAAGGAACCTAAAGCTTATCCTGTTCCTCAGAAACCTTTTACTCCAACAGAATGGGAGGAGCTACCTGCTCGAATCAAAAGACAAGGTGGAGCTTTAGATCACAGCTACAGGGATAGGGTATGGTTATCCCACTAGAAGATTAGAGAGGATGCTGGATCCTCTTCTGGATCTGCAGGACCAGATGCTGACTCCATCATAGACTATGGTATCTCCACCAATGTGCAATATCAATATATCAGAGGCAGATTCCCCATGTCTGAACCCTTTAATGAAGACTGGAAGCTAATTTGCCCTATCAGAACTTTCTACTTTCCTGTGAGCCATCCAAAAGATTATGGGCTTCATCCAAGATTCGATCTGCTCAGATTCGTTTACAGGCACATTCAGATCATTCTATAAGAGGTGGAACTGAATCTTGAGGAAGAGAACAAAAAGTTGAGGCATCAAGTGAAGAACTTGGAGAAAAGAAATGCTACTCTTGTTGCTAAGCAAGATCAAATTCTTCAAGAGCAACAACACATCAGAACTGGGCAAGAAGAATTGAAGACTGCTGTCATTTCTCAGATTGACAAGTCAAAGGAAGAATTGCTCTCTCTTTTGAAAGAGACCTTGTTGAAGAAACATGGATAGTCAATGATGTTTAGCAATGTTTGGTGTTAACTTCATTTTGAGTGCTTAATTTTTTTTCTGTTATATGAACTCTTTTGCTTGATAATATATTCTGTTTGTTCTCATAAATGTTGGTATCTTACTGTTTTTACTGTTATTTGTTTGAAGTTATGCTCTGAAATTCCCTTTTGATTGATAACAAAAGGGGGAGTATTAAAGCTAACAAAATCTGAAGTAATTACAGGTCTCAGGGGGAGTATCTGATAAAAGTAATTATTAGAATTTGTTTGACCTGAGAGATCTCTATCTGAGGGGGAGTTTTTTTTTTAAGTTTATTTTATTTTTTAAAACTCCTTTCAGATTTCTTTTATTTTAAACAAATTTGTCATCATTAAAAAGGGGGAGAATGTTGAGTCTCAAAAATATCATAAGGAAAATTATGATGTTTTAGATAGCTCACTTCTCAAGTTTTAATGCTTAACAAATTTGGGTTAAAATACTTATCATAGATACTTAAATGTTTAATGACTTATCTATGATTTCAGTAAGCCATTTTAAACTTATAAAGACTGTCTGAAGTGCTGTCAACCTGTCTTAAGTGGAAAAGCCTTTTGAAGGTTAAACCTGTCTGAAGTGTTGAAGCTGTCTGAAGTGTTCAACCCATCCGAAGTATTGAAGCCTTCTGAAGTGTTCAACCCATCTGAAGTGTTGAAGTCGTCTGAAGTCTCATTAATGATGTGGCACTCTTTGCTGAAGTATGTGAAGACATCTCTGAAATTCTACGAAGTCAAGCGTTCTCTGCTGCACGTACCTTTTCAAACATATTTATGGCAAGGAACACAGAGACCTTTCGTGGTATATTTGAATTTCATACACCACTGAGGAAATCCCTGCAACGCAGCCTTTGTAGCAACAACAGTGGCAGCTTTATGGCAGCGACAACCTTGTACTGTGTCAGAAAAATCAGAACTCTCAGAAGCATGTCTCACAATGGATTAAATAGCATTTAATGCTATCTCTAAACGGTGGTATTTCAACGGATTGAAGATTGGTTATAAATAGCCCTTCATGAAGACCATCAAACAGAGAGAGAGACCACATATACAAGAAAATCAAAGAGAAATCACGCTGCAAGTTTTTCTTTGTAAAAACACTCTGATTTCATATTCATTGTACATCCTTTGTATATCCTGAGCATACCTCAGTTGTATTTGTACATTGTCTCTGTTTAAGCTTCAAACTGGTATAGTTTAAAAGCTTAGACATATCTCTTTGTAAAAATTGTCTTAGAGCCTGAAGAGGCTTGTCTGTAAAAGAATACTTGGTTGTAGAGCCTGAAGAGGATTGTTTGTAAAAGAATACTTGGTTGTAGAGCCTGAAGAGGCTTGACTGTAAAAGAATACTTGTAATCTTGGTGAAGATTAAGAGAAAATCCAAGTGCTTGTTGGCATTGGGACTGGACGTAGCTCATAGTGGTAGTGAGTGAACCAAGATAAATTCCTTGGCTAAGTTTTCTATCCTTTATCTCTTGTCAATTTATTTATACTAACCAAAGGGTGTTGAAAACTGTTCTGATAATTTTAAAAAGCAAGAAACCTTTTTAAAGATATTTTTCAGAAGTCGTCTTAAGAAACTTCAGACAGTCTCTTAAACCTGTCTGAAACTGTTGTAAACTTAACCGTTTGCGAAAAGCTTCCATAAAATATTAAGAAACACTATTCAACCCCATTCTAGTGTTTCCCTGTGTTTCTACAATAAAGAGATTGATTTCTGCGTGGATTTATAAACGTACTTTTTAGAACCCTCCTTGGTTAGATAAAAACTGAATGTAAAGAGTTAAGGGTAGAGAGAACTTAGCCACATAAAATTTATCCTGGTTCACCCACCAACTCAGTGAGCTACGTCCAGTCCCAGGGCAAACACACCACTGGATTTTCACTAATCCTGCAAGATTACAAGTATTATTTGCACGCCTAGCCTCTTCAGGCTCAACACAAGTATTCTTTTGACACAGGCTCTCCAAGCTTAACACAAGTATTCTTTGGACACAGCCACTCCAGGCTAAACCAAGTATTCTTTGGACACAGCCTCTCCGGGCTAAACCAAGTATTCTTTATTTCTCCAAGCCTCTCCAGGCTCTCAGACACTTAACAGTGTGTACAATGAAGGTTAATTTAAGCTTCTGAGAAACTTAAACTCAAATGAACTTGTACAAAGGATAACTGAGTAAGACTCACGATGCAAATGAGAAATTCTAAGTACAAGGAAATCAGAGATAATTTCGACAGAGTGATAGCTTGATAAATTTCTTATTGAGCTTGGCCGACACCTTCAAAGTCTTGTGAGAAGCTATTTATAGCATCCAGGAATGTGACCATTGAGGATAGCTTAGATGTCGTTGAGTGATAACCAATAGCTTTTGATAACTTTTTACTTGAAGCAGTAGGTGTGCAGAGATAGTACGGTTCTGACACAAAGGAGGTACATAGATTCCTTTTTCATGTACAATGTTTCAGGAATGGCAGAAGGAACTCTATAAAGCTTCCTTTTGAACATGATAGCAAAAGACGTTTAGAGACCTTTAAGTCTTTGCGCAGAAAGTCTTCTGACTTCGACAGATGTTAAGATGAACGTTCTCAGTAAGATGATTTCTCAGTAATTCAGATGATGCAAATACTTCAGAAGGTTGAATAGTCTTCAGTAAATCCAAGTCATTCAGAGAGTTCTTCATATCAGCAGGTTGATCAACTTCAGGGAGTTGCTTCTATCATAGTTGCTGAAATACAAAGAAAAACTACCTTTCTCAATAGAATATGTTTTTATGCAATCTAATTTGTTAAACATTAAAACCTAGGGTAACGAGTCTTGAATCCAATTTAAATATTTAAATTGATTTTGAGACTCAACATTTATAACCATTGAAAAGTTCTTTGGAACTTTCAACCAAATCATCATACTGATCTTGAAGAGTTTGAGGCATTACCTCAGATTCTGAACTATCAGATGATGGAAGGCTTGCCATCAGACACAAATTTGCTTCTTCTAAAGCATCCTCTTCTTCTTCTGAAGTTGACTCATCAAGATCCTCCCAAGTGGCCATCAGCCCTTTCTTCTTCTTAAAGAATTTCTTCTTTTGGAAAGAAGGTTTCTTGAGCTTGGGACAGTTAGCCTTCATGTGACCTTGATGTTTACACTCAAAATAGGTAATTTTGTTAGTAGATAAGGAATCTTTACTTGACTTACCTTGTCTGAACCCAGAGGATTGATGCTTTTTGAACCTCTCTTTCTTCTGAAGCATTTTCTTTACCTCTCTTCTAAGAAGGGCAAGATCCTCATCTTCCTCTAAGCTAATTTTAGATTCTTCATCATCGTCTAAAGCTTCCTCAGCTTGCATGGCCTTCTGGGTTACATGTCTAAGATGTCTGGCCTTTGTGTTCAGTGCCAGTGATTTCTTCTTGGATTAGTCTTCACCAAGTTCTAACTCATGGACCTTCAGAGAGCCCAATAGTTCGTCTATTCTTAAGGAGTTGAGGTCTTTGGCCTCTTGAACGGCAGTGACTTTGGGTCTCCAAGTTTTAGGTAGACTCCATAGGTTCTTCCTAAAGACCTCAGTCCATTTGTTATCATCTGAAACCTCCCATACATTTGATCAATGGTTTTAGATTCATGCATTTTGAACATCTCATACTGATGTACAAGCATGCTTATCTTAGACTTCTTAACATTCTCAGTCCCGTCATGAGTTGATGCTAGTGTGTCCCAGATCTCCTTGGTAGAAGCACATTGATGTGTGTTTAAATTGTCTTTGCATTCATGCTTTAGTTTAGGCCATTTGCATACATTATTGCATTTTTTGGTTTATTTTATCATGCATTATTCTTGTTTTAGATTACACGTTTGGTTTTCTTGTTTTCCTTTGTAGATGAATGTTTTAGGTGCATAAATCATGTTTTTGAAAGAAGATGAAGGGAAAGTATCAAGTTGGAATAAAATGGAATGAGAAAAGGCATGAAAGAAGATTCCACAACTCACTTGTGGATTAACCCATGCTGGTGGAAATGTTTCAGAATGGAGTTTTAAAGTCAGAGAAATCCACAGGCAGGTTGTGGATCGATCCATGCTTATGGAAACGTACCAGAAGTGTTAAATTGAAGTCAGAATGAACAATGGGCAAGTTATGGATTTTTCCATGCTTGTGGTTCGACCTAATACGTGCTTTTGAGTTGTAAAGTGGGCTTGGCCCAAATTAAAGGCGAGTCATTATAAATGAAAAAAAAGGGTTTTACCAGGTAATTCAGAGGAGATAGAGAGACTTTGCAGAAGACGAAAGGACAGGTGAGAAGAAGGCCAAGACCGGGGGGTGGAGGCTACCTTCATGCAACCAATCGCTTCAACAATTTGTGGTTCTATCTTCTAAATTATGCATAGCTAATTTCTCTTTAGTTAGGGAATTGATGTAGTTTTCTGAAGTATGTGTTCTGAACCTATTTCGTTGATGCTTAGTAATTCTAATTTTCCTTGTGTTCTATCTCTATTTCTATTGTCCATTGGTGAATGGTTATTCTATGAGCAATTTCACAATTGGGAAATTGGGGATTGTTTATGATTAGAGGTAGAACAAATTAAGCTCTGTCACAATTGGGAAATTGGGCATCTTTAATTAGTTTTCATATGAGATGATTATTGTTCTTCATAGTTTTATTGAATTTCATAAATTTCCTAAGGAATTGGGGATTAGGGTTCAATGAATAGATTTACTTGTCTAAGGAATTAGGGGTAAACAACTCTTATATAACTCAATTGGGTAATTAGAATACTTGAATCAACTAAAAAGGGTAGGAACTTGTAAGGAAGAATACAAAATCAATTCTCTAACGTTTGTTATAGAAATTAAATTTTTCTTTATAATTTTAGTTATCTTTACATTTCGTTTATTTTATAATTTAGTGTTCTAATTCTATTTTATAATTTCTCAAACTTAACATAAATTAGTAAACTGATACTCAACAATTTCAATCCCAGAGGATGATATTTTTATTACTACAGTAATGATTGGTACACTTTCCAAACGTACAACACACATCCATGAACTTTCTCATATTCTGATTTGTTCAGAGAACATATCAAATAGAGTTTAGCCTTGACATTTAACTGAACACAAGCCTTCTGCTCCATGGTCCATTCAGACTACGGTATGGGCACCCCACCATGCATAGGAATATAATCACCATCAGTGACAACATCCCAAAGATCAATGTTGTTTCTCTCAATGAACAACTTCATATGATCTATCCAGTAGTGATAGTCTACTCCATTGAAAGATGGAGGCCTGGTGATAGAGGCTCCCTCTGTAATGTACTGCCTGTTGCTTGTTGAGGTTTCAATCTGGATCTTTTTCCTTAGCACTTGTTAGATGCTCAACCCGAGGCTGAGCTCTGATACCAACTGTAGAAACAAACAGGGAAACACTAGAAGGGGGTTGAATGGTGTTTCTATAAAACTTGAACGTTTTTGGAAACTTTTTCTCAACAAAGTATTTTTATAAAAGCTTTCAGATAATAAGCTATAATCTGAAAGTTAATGTTGTGTCTGAAGGTAGTTCAGACTAATAAAACTTGTTTTCTTGAAAAATTGAGTTTATGCTTAAGCTTTTATATGAACCAATTCATTTCTTTTATTGTTAGCTTTAAATTGAATTTGAAGAGTTAAGAGAAGAGAAAAATTAACCAAATGATATATCCTGGCTCACTCACAACCACAGTGAGCTACGTCCAGTCCCAGAGCAAAACACATAACCTGGATTTTTTAGCAATAAGTATTGTTTCCTCACAAGCCTCTTCAGGCTCAACCCATGTATTTTAACAAACAAGCCTCTCCAGGCTCAACACTCAAGTGTTTAAAGGTATAAGAAAGTTTAAGCTTAAGAACTACACCAGTTCAGAGCTCAAACAAAAATATTGTACAAGATAACTGAGTTATTCTCAGGATAAGAAGGTTCAAGTACAAAGAATAATATATCAGAGTTTTTACAGTGAAAAACTTGCAGCGTATGGGCTCTTTCTTTCTTAGATTGTTCTCTGCTTTGCATGGTTCTGCATGAAGCTATTTATAGATACTTGAGATGAATCTGTTGAAATCACTCTTGAGAGATAACATTAAATGCTCTTAACTCCGTTGTGATAGAGCTTCTGATAACTTCTGACATAGTACAAGGTAGATGTGCAGTACTGTCTCTGTTCTGAGCACTGCAAAGACTGCGTTGCAAATATTTCCTTTTTGGTGCATGTAATTCAAACGTGCAGGAAAGTTTCTGAACTGATTGCCTTAAAAAGGATAGACCAAAGACTTGTTTCAGAAGGCGTTGAAAATGACTTGAGTCTTTATCAGAGATCTTCAGAGGGCTTCACTCTTCAGATGACTTCTAACTTCAGACACTCTGCCACGTCACACGTCTTCAGATGGTCTTCTTGTCTTCAGATGATTTCACGCTTTAGATTGATGGACCACTTCAGATGATTCTACTTCCTCAGACTGTAGGTCACTTTAGATGAACAACTTGCTGAAACACGAAAAACACGTTAAAAGCATAGGTAAAATTTGCAAGAGATATTTTAACAGAATTTGTTCTTCATTAAAACATAGGAAAGTGAGACTCAATCATTATTAAATACTTAATGATATTATTTAGACTCAACAAGTGTGGTTCACCCACTCACTTTCATTTTGGTTGAACTCCCTTGTATGCTCTCTATCCTCACTTCCCTTGCTTATATTGTTGATTGTGGTTGATTAGAGGTGAACCTAGGGTTGATTGTTGGATTGATTTGGTTATATGTTGTTATGGCTCAAACCCTAGGTTAGATGATTTGGGGATTTTGTGAAATTGTGGATTTTTTATGTTGAAACCTCGGTAATGTTGTACATTCTTGCTCATGCTCATATTCATGAAAGTACTGTCATTTCTTACATTCCTAGTTCATTCATGTTAAAAGAAAAGGATTTGGGTCTTTGGACCTCATGCATAAAGAGGAATTTCATGGGTCTTCGGAACAAAGAGGGGTCTCCGGACCAAAGAGGGGTTTTCGGACCAAAGAGGAACAAGCGGAAAGAGGTAATCACATTTACTCCTAGGCCAAGGGGTAAATGGGTACCCTCAATTAAAATGAACCACATGCATATCATATTTGTTTGTTAATAAAACTTATAGAGGGTGGCCCTGGACAACGGTCCTTGGTCACATGGCCGAGCGCTTAAAAGAGGTTAACAGTGAAAAGACACCCTTAGTGTGGGTTTGATGTTTAAAGTTCAGTTTGAGTTTGATTGCATGAATGCATGGGTGGTCTCCACCAGAGAAATTGTGTTGTGCATTGCCTGACTGCCTGGTAGATTGGTGATGTATAGCAAAACATGTATCTATGTATATGTATGTTGCATTTCCATTTGCATGCTTCCCCTACACTGTATGCATGATCACATTCACTGGGATGTAGTCTCATCCCATGATGTGGGAATTACATTCAGATGTGCATGTTGTTGTCCGGATGCTTGACTGGAGGTTTGAGGGCTCTTTTGGGATGGGTGTTTGTAGCCTTGTTATTGTAATCTCATTTTGGGAATTGTGGTGTAGTGGATAGGATGTGAATTTGTAGTATCGTATTTAAGCCACTAGGTGGCATTTTGACTGTAATTAGTAAGTTGTATTTAATTGATTTATGCTTACGTAACGGTTCGATTACCTAAGCGTTATGATGTATTGTTTGTTGATATCGATAATGCGCGATGTAATTTCAAGAATTTGGAATGGTGCTCCCAACAGGCATTATTTCTGAATGCAGAAATTAGGACGTTACACATGCTATACATAACATGACATTTTTAATGTCTTCCCTGTCTTGACCAAATAATTTAGTAATTAAGTCCACATAATGAAAAGAATATATCCAATACTTTATTACCTTTATGTTTCACCTCCATCTCTGCTACATGAGTAAAAGTCCCTATTTGGTGTATAAAAAACCCTAACAATTAGCCTTTGTTTTTATTTATTGTCTTCAATATTTTATGAAAGAAAAGTCATATTTTAAAATGGCCTACATTTCCTTTTAGTCCAAATACATGCTAATCACCAAAGGAAAACTAGATATACAACTCTAGAGTGAAATTCAAATATATTACCATAATTTGGATTTGATTATGATTATCCTAAATATTGAATGCCTTTTCAAAAGGAAAGATATCTTTAATATATATATATATATTAAGGATTTAATTGATATACAATGTCATTGTATAAAAGTTTTACACAGACATCTAATAGTGTGTGACAAAATCATTTATTGAATATAACACCAAATATGTTGTTAAATTCATTAAATGATGTGGCAGCACATCATTGGATGTTTGTGTAAAACTTCTTTATACTAACAGTGTATATATATTAAACTCATATATTAAAAGATACAATAAATTATAATACCAATTATTTTTATATGGATGTGCAATGGTTTAAGTTCAATTAAATGTTTCCATCCCTATAGAATTCATGCACTGGTTTATACATATATTAAAAATATTGAATACTCAAAAAGTTGTAATATCCATTTGACACGAACAAAAAGTAAAATTTTATTTATTGTGCATATAATCCAATATACATAATTGTGTTAACAGTATATATTTGAGTATGCTATAATATATATATATATATACCAAATATAAAATATAAGTAAAATGATATATAGTCCCATTCAAAATTGTATCCCAACAACTCATTTAAGGTTTTCCATTTTTCAACTTCAATATAAAAGTTCCATATTTCACATATTCTCTAATAATGGTAATGCATTAAGGGGTGAAAATTTATGGCACGTGATTTTCAGTTATTTTTTAATATAATACATTGAATCAAATATTGAAAAATGTAGGAATAATATATACTTGGGTAGGTGAGTTAGCTCTTTATAAAGACCAAAAGGTACATCCAAATAATCATAAAGGTTCTAACCTTTTATTATATTCTCTCCAATTGCAGCCATGGCTAGGAGGAGGTTGAAACTTGCATATATCTCTAATGACTCGAAAAGAAAAGCAACATATAGGAAAAGGAAGAAGGGTATCATAAAGAAGGTGAGTGAACTCACCATTCTTTGTGGGATTCCAGCGTGTGCTATAATTTGCAGTCCTTTTGATTCTCAAATAGAGGCCTGGCCAAACCGAGAAGGAGTCGAGCATGTGATTGAGAGGTATGAGAATACATATGTTATAGATCAAAGCAAGAATGTAAACCAAGAAAGCTTCCTTAGGCAGAAGATTTCCAAAGCTAAAGACCAACTGAAGAAGTTGCGCCGGGACAATCATGAGAAAGAACTAACTATGGCTATGTTCCAGCTTATGCAAGATGAAAACCTTCCAAACATGCCCTTTGAAGATGCGAATGATCTTAATAAGCTGATTGAGAAGAATTTGAATGACATTGATATTAAGATGGCAAAGCTTAGTGTTTAGAGGCGTGGCCTCCGTTTTTAATTATGATATTGTCTATTGTTTAGAGGCATGTCCTCTGTCTTTACATTATGATTTTATTTAGGGTTTAGGGGCATGACCTCTATTTTTGACTGCATTTTAAAAAAATATAATAAACTTGGAAAGTGTACCAAGAGATACCATCTTAAATTTCAATGCATTAAAGTAGTAAGAATATTTTGCAAGATTAGAATCATAACTGAGATATACAAGCATAATACTAATTCTATTTTTATAAGAATTGAACTTGATTGAAAATTAAAATTCTAATGTTTGGATTAAATAATAATTATTTGCAAGGTTAATTTTTATTTGCAATTATGAATTCTTTTTGGTCATTGTCACATTGTGGGCCAATGCAAAGCTTTGAATTTTGCAATTTCAATAAAATGTTGTGGTGGTCACCACAATTGAGATGTCGTGGGAAAGTAGGAAAATTATAGTGTTGGTAACAATAGAGTGGGTGAGTAGCAACATGGCACAAATAAGTGTTATGATGTCGGTTGAAGACACAAACAAGCGCTAAAACTATAAGGATGGACGAAGGCTTGCATGATTATAAGAGTGGGAATAGAGAGCTTGTTAGCACAATCAGCCTAGTCGTGGTTTTCTGGGTAGGTTAAATGTGAAGGCAACAAAAAAAGAGTGGTTACATCAAAATAATGTGGGAGTTGGTAGAAAAATAAGGTTTGTGTGACAGTGACTAATAATGATTCCTTAAGGAAGAACTGTTAAAGGTTTCTGTAAGAAATTGCTATTAAACCCCTCCATGCCTTTCTTAATAGCGTTTTTTGCCTTAAAAGTGCTATTAAAATGTTAAAAGTCTTTTATGAAGTAGTGATAGTGGTGAGAAATGAAGTTTTCTTCTCACTTTCTTATTCTTATAAAAAGGTAGAAGGACCAATATTTTATCAAGTCATTTGTTATTAGGGGTCGAGCCCCTCTATTGCATCAAACAAAAGGACCAATTTCATGTAAGGAGTATTTTTCATCATGAACACACCTTTGTGAAATCATCTATTAGGTTAAATATATAAATTTTTTAATTATCAAATTTTATATATAAACTCTTTGTATTAGTCCACACACATCGCAATAGTCTCTTTGCACACGCACATAAATGCCATTATTCAGATTTTTGAGTTGGTGCAATCACGTATTGGATTGGATCGATTGAATTACTCATTACATTTAATGATTTAGGCATAAGTTTAGTAGTTAATGAATACGTAATGTGTATATATATATATATATAGTCACGAGTTCAAATTTTAACAATGTCAATTTGTTCTAGGGTCCTACCAGGAACCAACTACCCAAACCAGATAACTGGCTACATACAACATGATGACCGAACAGTTTGACAACCCTCATTCCTGCTATGACAACGGGATAGTTGAGTACATGTGTACATTACAAGGTTGATTTAGTGAAAATCCTACTGAAAGTTGTAACACCCGCAATTTTTCTTACTAGTGTATAAATAGAATAAAGAAAATTTTAAAATAGTAATAATCATTTAATTATAAAGTATTTAGTAGCTTTTAATAGACAGCCAAATTTATAATACCCAACCACAATTATGAGTAAATTTCTCTAGAGAGGTGTTTGAGAAAATAACCTAAGATACCTTTAGTAATTATACAGTTAAGGAAAATATAGATTTAATTATTAAAAATAGCTAAAACTCTAAGGGATCTATACCTTTATTCAAAATACTCTTAATATAATTAGTGATGAGTTTTAGAAAATAATTTAGAATTTTTCTGGCACTTCTGGGCAAAAAGATCAAAATGCCCCCAGTTAACAGTATAACCATAGCCAGCATATGAAAAAAATTGTAGAAAAATATGGAAAATATATTTTGAACCTTAAAAGATGATTTAAAATTATATTTATAATTCTATACAATCTCTGTAAATAAAACCTTAATTTTCTCTCTCTGCTTACTGTAACGCCCACTTCTTACCGTTTTATCGCATTTCGTGTTTTATTGAATTGTTAAAATTATTTTTAATCACCAAAATTTATATTTTTGGATTTAGAATTTAATTTCCTATTTTTAGGGAATTTCTGGGAATTTTTGGGGTTTTTCTGTGAAAATGACCTTTTTGCCCCTCCTGTCCCTTGAACCGGGCCCGAATACTCTTGATTCGGGCCATAAAAATTGCACAAACCTTCCCTTTTTCCTCCTAGAAGGCCGTGCATAGTGCAGCCTTGATGCATGGAAGCCACTTGTATTTTTCTTTCTTTTCTCCAAGACTTGAAAAAGAAGCAAGCCTTTATGGCACATCAACTCACCTTTCTCTCTCACTTTTCCTACATGCAAGCTTAGGAACTCTCTCATTTTCTCTCTTCCTTTTCTCTCTTGGCCATGAACTCTCCATCAACTTCTCTCAAAAATTTTCATCTTCCCTTAAACACATCAAGCCAAGGTTCCATCTTTGAACCAAAGCTTCCATTTCTAAGCCTTCTAGCCTTGAAAAATCCTTGTTGGTGACTAAAGGAGGCATCTTTGGGGGCTGTTTTGGGACCAGAATTCTGCACTCATTTTCTTGGAAATTTGAGGTAAAGGGGGGGAGAACTTGAACTCTAGTAGGATTGGTAACTAGAGTCAAGGATTTGCCCTTAAAATCCTTGTTTTTACTCTTGTTTTTCCTTGAAAAAAATCACTTTTTGAGCTTTTCTTTGAGCAAATGTTTTGGATTCTTGGAGCTGGGTTGTTTACATGTTTTTAAGTTTATTTTGATGCTTGGAATGTGCTTGGATTGTGATTGTTGGTGCATGCAAGCCAAGAAACAATTTTGGAAAAATTTTCCCCTTTTTCCTCTAATAGCTCTCGGCCTTGAGGGATTTTGGGGCTGCATGTGTTTCAAAATTTTTTTGGTGCTTGGAATGTGTTTGTATGATGAATCTATGAACATGCATGAAGTTGGTTGAAGGTATACAATTGTTTTGGAAGATTGATCTTTGAAAAATAGTGTTTATGAGCTTGAAAATGGAGTTATGAACTTTAATGTGTATGTGGATGATTTTGAGTGGATTAGTATGATATTTGGCATTTAGATTGTTTGTTGATGAATGTGTGAAGTTTTGGTGAAGATTGGATGTTGTGAAAAATTTGAAGTTTTGATGAACATTCAAGTTGTTCTTGATGTTCATGAATTGTTCTTGATGAAACTAATCAAGAATACCTTTTTGATCTTAAAAAGTCAAGGGTATGTTGAAAACATGTTTATGGGCTTTGGTGGTCCAAAAGGACTAAGAAGCAATTTTACAAGTAAAAGGACTAAAGTGCAATTAAGAATAAGTCTTTAAAAATAAATAAAACAAATTCGGATTTCCAATTCCAACCAAGTAAAATTCAACTTAAAGGTCAATATTTTAGGTTACCATGACTAAAAATAAGTTCCTAAGAGTTATAAAACCTTTAGGCTTTTAATTTAAGTTAAAAACCTTTAAGAAAAGGAGTTAAAGACTCATTAAAAGTCAATCAAGATTAGATTATGAAATTAAAAGTTAGATTGGAGTTGGACTTCAACTCTAATCCAAGCAATTAAAAGTTAAAACTTAGGATTAATTAGTGGGCTTAATTAATTTAATTACCTAAGTTAATCAACCTAATTCACTTAAGTCGATTAAGTAAAGAATGATTAATTAAGTCTAAGGTTAATTAACCTTAATGAGAGTATTAATTAAGTAATTAACCAATAATGATGGTTAAAGACTAATTAATTATGATTAAATTTAATCAAACATAATTAAAATCCTAATCCAAGATTAAGGAAGAGATTAAGGGATGATTAAGAATTAATTAGGATCTTAAGTAAGGATTAAGACTTAATTAAAGAGGATTAAGATTAATTGTAATCCAGTTAATGAAGACTAGTTAAGATTAAAAGTTAAACCTAATCTTAATTAGTCATACAAGGAGAATTAGGATAAGTAATACCATCCATAAGATACAATCATAAGTTTTAGTAAATTATAGGACTTAAGTGGACATGATTATCAAGAACATTAGTACAAACTACCTTAAAAGGCTATAACCAACACACTCTTTCTACATAAAACTTGAGAAGCTTGGCGAGAGAGTGCGGTTTGGCCTTCCTTGTGAAGGAAAGACATTGAATTCGGATCGTGCCACGGGGATGTGGTGACGTTGAATGGTTCAATGGGTTTTGCCTGTAAGGATGTGAATGTTGTGAGCATTGTTGTGTGACATGCATCATGAAGCGTCGTTGATGTTCGAGGTTGAAAACCTTACGGCCTATATAGCAGTAACACTCGGTACAGTGTGAAACTGGTAGGGACTGGGCACTGGGTTTTGCAAAGAACGCCAGAGGGTCCTCGGGTGGGGATGCCAGCCCTGAGGATAGTCAGGTCCCGAAATGGCTCAGGTGACGTAGGCTCGCTCCCTACTGTCGAGCAAACGGGGTACAGGCTTGACTATCCTGTCGTTCTCAAGTTTTCATGGTCAGTTAAGATTGTCTGGAAGTCGGGAAATTTATTTGGCCAAAATGTATGAGCAATGCTCTTTGTACCAATGCTAGTACAGACTCTAACTCATGACGTGCTGTGTATATATGGTGGGCAGCTGCTATGTGCTCTGCCTATGGTGATGTTTCCCTGGGCCCGCATGCATTAGATATTGCATTATAATAGTAAAAGTTGCGTTCATATGAGTACACCATGATGAGATGTCGTGATTGCTTATTGATTCGACTGTGTGGATTGCCTCTGTGTGTGTGCTCTAGTTTGTTGTATCCTACATGCTGTGAGTTCATGCGATGTTCTCACCCTTCTTTTCTATCTCTTCTTTCTATGTTCTTCTCGTCAAGTTGACAGTCGGTATCGAGGACTTCCGTCATGACGTCGATGCAGGTGCGAATCAGATGGTTGCCGAGGGGCACCCGGAGGGTGACGGGTATCCCGTGCAGGTGTGAGTTCTATGGGGGGGAGTTTGTGTCACCATCACGCACCCCGGACTTCCTCTTGTACCTGAAAAGGACTAGGTTGTGTTGAGTCTAGGTAGTACGCAACTCTGATTTAGGAATCTCTTCTTTTGTATTCTGTTAGAGGTCTCATTTATTTTACTACCGGAACTCATGTTTTAAGGTGGTCATGTGGGTATTCGAGAGGTACATCGATGCTACTTAATATGTATGTATGTATTTATGTCACACCGTTTTATGTTCTCTCAAGGTCTTTAACCATGTGTATGTTGTGTATGCGCGTAAGGTGTAATTCTTTTGACGCTTACGGAAAGATAAGTTTTTTTGAAAGTGAAGGAAAGGATATTTCATAAGTACTTAAAATAAAGCTAGAGAGGTAATAGGTCAATGACACCTAAATCCTTTTCAAAAAAAAAAAACTTCCGCATTTTTTGACGTTCTACTTCGTTGGTCACGTGTAATGCATGTGGTACTTTTAGTGGTAACTAGGGGTATCACAAAAGTAGGGCCTGGACGTAGCCTCAAGGTTAAGAGGTTGACCAGTATAAAACTGTGTGTGCATTTCTTCTTCTCTTATTCTCCTTATAGTCTATGCCTTATATTGGTTCTGTTTATCACTTCATTTACACAAAAGTATTTTGAAATCTACCTAATACCTAAGTAAGTGATACTTCAAAGATAGTTCCACTGAAAAGAAGGAACGGTATTTTCTGCATACTATACACTCTCATAAGATAACCATCTTTCACTTGACTTTAATCTTCTAATATTAATCCAAGTAAGACTTGAGCAGAAAAATATTAGAAGCAGATGCAAAAATTTAAAATACATCACAATTCAACCCCCCCTTCTTGTGATGGCAACATTTACTTCAGAGCATACCTATGGACTATAAAAAAATCGCTTTAAATTTATAATTGAAAATTTGTTTAACCTTTAAACGTAATATAGGTGAAAACATTAATGAGAAAAATAGAGAGATGAATAACACATTGTAAAAAACAAATTAAATTTAATGTAAATTAACACATTTATTATATTTCTTAATATGTTTTTATGTAATGAGACAGATAAATATGAATAGATAATTAATGAGAGAAATTTTTTTAATATAATAATAACAATAATAATAATAATAATAATAATAAATGACAATTAAAGTGGAGTAAACCACCACTTTAGTCCCTGAAAGTGTGGTCAACTGTCAATTTACACAGTTCGAAGAAGGACTACGACCCGAATTGCTGGATCGGGTCGGGACTTTGGAAATCAGGGACTTCTCCACCCTGATCAGTAAGTGTTACATAGCAGAGAAAAATATCAAGGAGACTGCACCAACTCCTACCTCATCAGATAATAAAGGAAAAAGAAAGTTGGAAGTGCCCAACCAGGACAAGGGCCCTAAGCCTAAGTGGCAAGGCAAACCAGTATTGAGCATTCAGCCGGCCCAATGCCAATGGGTAACTACATGTCCCAAGTGCGGAAAGGAGCATTCCGGAGAGTGTTTGAAGGGAAGGAATGTATGTTATTTCTATAAAAAGAGTGTCCAAAGATGAAGAACCCCCAGAAACCCCAATCCACTAGAAGAGTCTTTACCCTCAGCGGGAAAGTGGCAGCTTCTGCAGATAATCTGATGCGAGGTATATGCACCTTAGGAGAGCAGACCTTAATTGTATTGCTTGATTCAGGGGCAACCCATTCTTTTATTTCTCTTGATTGTGTGAAACAGTTGAATTTATCTGTTGATTCCTTACCCTATGTTCTTAATGTGACTACACCCGCCAATGAGGCTATTTCTACTTCTCTTGTGTGTTATCAGTGCCCTATTGTTATACAAGGGAGAGTCTCCATGATTGACCTAATTTGTTTACCATTGAGGGGCATGGACATTATTTTAGGTATGAATCGGTTATCTTCCAATCAGTTTATGCTTGACTGTTTCAATAAGAATGTTGTGTTTCCACTTCTTCCTCCTCCTCCGAGGGAGAAACTATCTGTGCTTTTGTCTAGTATCACCCAAGTATCCAAATCCCTCAGTGACGGGAGTAAATGTTTTATTTTGTTACTTTCCTCAACTCTAGAGTCTAAAGCATACTTGAGCAGTGTAGCCACGGTTCGGGAGTTTCAAGATGTTTTTCCTAGTGAAGTCACAACTTTACCTCCGGACCGAGAGATAGAGTTCACCAAAGACTTGATATCGGGCTCAGGGCCCATTTCTAAGGCACCTTATAGGATGTCTCCACTAGAACTTAGTGAACTTAAAACTCAATTAAAGGATCTCATAGCCAAAGGGTTCATTAGGCCTACTGTGTCGCCCCGGGGGGCTCCAGTACTCTTAGTGAAGAAGAAGAATGGAAGTATGAGATTGTGTGTAGACTATAGGCAATTAAATAAGGCAACCATCAAAAATAAGTATCCCCTACCCATAATAGATGATCTTTTAGACCAGCTTAGGGGTGCCTCAGTGTTTTCCAAGATAGATTTAAGATTAGGGTACCATCAGATCAAAATTAGGAGTGAAGATATCCCTAAAACAACTTTTAGGACTAGGTATGGGCACTACGAGTATCTGGTAATTCCATTTGGTGTTACTAATGATCCTGTTGTATTCATGGATTACATGAATCGAATTTTTCGGCCCTATCTTGATCAGTTTGTCGTTGTATTCATCGACGATATTCTGATTTATTCCCGCAGTCTAGAGGAACACGAACGTCATCTTAGGGTTGTTCTAGGGATTTTGAGAGAAAAGAGATTGTTTTCAAATCTAGAAAAGTGTGAGTTTTGGATGGACTGGATCCATTTCCTAGGGAATGTGATTACCAGTGAGGGTGTATCTGTTGATCCTAGCAAGGTAGAAGTCGTTCTTGAATGGGAAAGACCTAAAACTGTTACGGAGATTAGGAGCTTCCTAGGATTCGCCGGCTACTACCGGAGATTCATTAATGGATTCTCCCGGCTAGCCTTGCCTCTTGCAAGATTGACTCGGAAGGGTCAAGCTTTTGTGTGGGACGAGAAGTGTGAGCAAAGCTTTTTGGGGCTCAAAGAGAAGTTAACTACCGCTCTGGTACTAGCGTTTCTGGATTTGTCTAAAACCTTTGAGGTATACGGTGATGCCTCGGGGAAAGGTTTAGGGTGTGTTTTGATGCAGGAAGGGAGAGTGGTAGCTTATGCATCTAGGCAGTTGAGGCCTCATCAAGAAAATTATCCTACTCACGATTTAGAACTAGCGGCTATGGTATTTGCCCTTAAAATTTGGAGGCATTACCTGTTTGGTGTGAGATTTGAGGTCTTTAGTGATCATAAGAGTTTGAAATATCTCTTTGATCAGAAAGAACTCAACATGAGGCAAAGGTGATGGATGGAGTTCCTTAAGGACTATGATTGAGTTGAAATACCACCCTGGCAAAGCCAATGTAGTGGCTGATGCTCTCAGTAGGAAATCCCTGCATGTATCATCACTTATGGTGCATGAAATGAGTCTTCTAGAGGATTTTAGAAACCTAAATCTTAGTGTTGAGGTTTGTGAGTGTAGCATCAAGTTGTGTAAATTGGAGATCACTACTGAGCTTAAAGCTCTGATCAAGGAAGCTCAGGGTTCGGACCCAGATCTTCAAGGTAGAAAATGGCAATTAGGGTTTTCAGAATCAGAGGATGGGATGATTCTCTTCCAAGGAAGAGTCTGTGTCTCTAAGGGGGTGGTGGGTTTCTGGCAAGGGAACCAAAAATCCAGTAGTATAATATTAAGAAAAGTATCGTATCCACAGGGAACAGTCAATTCACGTAAACTCGTGATCTGTTTATCAAGGGAAACAATGGTTTTGAGAATATTGTTGCGGAAATTATAAATTGAAATTTAATAATAAATGAATTAGAAAGGAAGAGTTAGAGACACTTTACTTGGATTAGGATTGAACTTCATATCAGCACACCCTTTGTGCATGTAAAAACTATCTATTATTTTAGGTTTACTCTATAATACTATAGACAAACTAAATTGCTTATGACCCCGAGTTACCAGGCGCCACTCACACTCAAAGATAATCCATGCGGGCTCTCCCAAGCGACAGACTTACCCTCGACTTATTTTGTTTTCTTTATTTCGTTTGTAAAAGAACTAATTGATAAACAAGGCCTAATCTTGTAGATGCACCTTCATTAGAGTACTCATACCACCCATCACTCATCAGGATACATCCATGTGTCGGTCCTGGATTGACAATCAACTAATCCTTTGCTATCGATACTAAGGCCTAATCCTGTAAACGCCCTTCGTTAGAGTACTGTCACTACCCATCGCTCATTAGTAACGCTCATGTGTCGGTCATAGAGTATCGAGTCCTCTTATTCAATCAGAGTTTGAGTTTCCTATGTCTAGGCTCCCCCATCCTCAATCCTAGTCGAAACTAGCCTATAACTCCGGCGCAAGCGCGGAAATCAGGGATTAAGCACAGAATAAGATTACCAATATTATAAACAGAGAGCTCAGAAATAATAAAATAGAATTTACATACACTTGGGGATAGAATCAATTACATTCAATCCTAATGGAGAGTTAACTACACAGGGTAGCCATACAAACCACCGAAGATGTTGTCACCATCTTCAATCCTCGTGAAGCGCTCCTCTTCTCCTACTCTAAAATTAGCTCTGGTGTATCATCACTGAAATAAGACTGAATTACAATAATCGTGCACACTTTGATATGGTGCAATGAGGTCCTATTTATAGGCTAAGGAAAGACAAAAGAAATTGGGGAGAAATCTATCTAAAAATGGAAATAGGGAAAGAATCAGCGTGACTTGCGCTTCAAGCTACGCTACAGCGCAGGTTGCAGCGCAGGTTACAAAGAGTTTCGCTTCACCCTGCGCTACAGCGCAGGTTGAAGCGCAAAATGCGTCCTGTAGCTTCAATCTTTCTCTTTTAAACTTGATCTCTCCCCGAGACTGGTTTTGATTGATTTGTCTTTCCTTGTTTCCCTTTTCTTGATAAAATCTTGCATTTATTGAGCATCTTGGATTTAATTGGGAAGGTTGTCTGCAGAATCCTTGTTTGATTGGCAGTGATATCTTCATTAATTGCTCTCAAATCCTTCTTCAAATTTTTATTAAATGTCTTCAATCAAACTCAAATCTTGCAGATATCTCCCTCATTTAATGTTATCTTTCCTTCAAATCAAATCTTTGCAATATCCTGCAAAAATCAGCAATATTTCTATCAAAATAGCATCAAATTCAAATCTAAGATTAATAAATACAATTTATCTAATATTAAATAAAAAGGGATTAAACTGGGGCAAAAATACCATTTTATCCTTGATAAAGTGAACTAAAAAGTGCTCTAATTTATCATATGATTTTCACTTATCAGGGGGGTAGTGTGAAGCAGCAGATTTTAAAGGAGGCCCACAGGGGCAAGTTTTCCATACATCCTGGCACTACCAAGATGTATCAGGACTTGAAGAGGATGTTTTGATGGGATGGCATGAAGAAGGATATAGCAGAACATGTTTCTAGGTGCTTAGTGTGTCAACAGATTAAGATAGAACATTAGAAATAATCAGGAACTAATGCCTTTAGAAATTCCCAAGTGGAAGTGGGAGAGTATAGCTATGGACTTTGTGGTAGGATTACCTCGAGTCCAAGTCGGGTTGGATGCCATCTGGGTTATTGTGGACCGGCTGACTAAGTCAGCCCACTTCCTACCAATTAGGAATACCTATTCCCTAAGTAAGTTAGTAAACTTGTATGTCAAGGAGATTGTTAAACTCCATGGCATTCCCTCTAGCATCATATCTGATAGGGACCCTAGGTTCACCTCTAGGTTCTGGAATGCACTTCATTGGGCTTTTGGGACTAAACTTAGGTTTAGCACCGCATACCACCCTCAGACTGATGGTAAGTCTGAAAAAACCATCCAAACCTTAGAGGATTATCTTAGAGCTTGTGTGTTAGAGGAATCAGGTAGTTGGGATAGGTACTTACCCCTTATAGAGTTTACCTACAATAACAGTTTCCATAGCAGTATAGGAATGGCGCCTTATGAGGCTCTGTATGGCAGGAAGTGCAGGTCTCCTCTGTGTTGGTTTGAGGTAGGTGAGAAAGCCCTGTTAGGTCCGGAGTTAGTGCAGGAAACTACTGAAAAGATTAGGATCATTAGGGAAAAGCTTGCAACTGCCCAAAGCCGCAGAAGAGCTATGCTGATAAGAAAAGGAAAGACTTAGAGTTTGAGGAAAGAAACCATGTGTTTTTAAAAGTAACTCCTGTCACCGGTATTGGACGAGTCATCAAAACCAAAAAGCTTAATTCTAGGTTCATTGGTCCATTTCAAATCCTTCAGAGGGTTGGCCCTCTGGCCTACAGGATTGCATTACCACCTCACTTGTCTAAAACTCATGATGTATTCCATGTATCTCAGTTGAGAAAGTATATCCATGATCCTTCACATATTGTAATCTTCGAATCAAAACAATTAAGGGAAGATCTCACAATTCCTTACAAGCCCGCACAGATTATGGATAATAGTGTCAAAACCTTGAGGAATAAGACAATTCCTTTGGTGAAGGTGCTATGGGAAGGTCAATCACCTGAAGAAGCAACCTGGGTGAAGGAAGATTACATTCGCTCTCAATTTTCGGAACTACTCAGTTAATGTAAAGGCCTTTTCCCTTGTCATACGCCAATTTAGGGGACAAAATTGCTCCAAGGGGGTAAAATTGTAACATCCCGATAATTAAGATTAATTAAGAGGATAGGATATTGATTATTAAGAATGGTATTAAGTAAAGGGTAAAAATGATATAAGAAGAGAGATTTAGAATAAAGACTAAGTTTGGAAATTTCAGCATTTTCGCTCAAGCTAGAATCTCGCTTGAGCGAATTATGCCTCAGAACGTATTGGACAAAGTGTGTCTCAACGTCTCCTGAAGCATTTAATGCTATTTGACAACGAGCAACATTTTCTCGAAGACTATAAATATGCCCATGCAGATTGAAATAAAGATAACAAGCAAAGCTATCAAAGAAATCTCACTTTGCGTAAACGCTGCAAAAATACTCTGATATTTTCTGTACATTTGCTCATTTGCTTATCCTGAGTAAATCTCAGTTACTTGTACACTTCTGATAAGTTCAATCTATCATCTGAAGATAGCGGATTGAACTTCATCTGTTTTTATCTTAAAACAGTTTGGGTTACTAGCCTGGAGAGGCTTATTATCTGAAAGAATACTTGGGCCACACTTGGATAAGTGTCTGAGAGCCTGAAGAGGCTTGGTGGAAGAAACAATACTTGTTGTAGAGCTTGAAGAGGCTTGACAGAAAAGAATACTTATGGTAGAGCCTGAAGAGGCTTGACAGAAAAGAATACTTGTGGTAGAGCCTGAAGAGGCTTGACAGAAAAGAATACTTGTTGTAGAGCCTGAAGAGGCTTGATAGAAAAAGAATACTTGTGGTAGAGCCTGAAGAGGCTTGGCAGAAAAGAATACTTGTGGTAGAGCCTGAAGAGGCTTGACAGAAAAGAATACTTGGTGTAGAGCCTTAAGAGGCTTGATAGAAAAGAATACTTGTAATCTTGCAAGATTAGTGGAAATCCAGTGGTGGTTTGCCCTGGGACTGGACGTAGCTCACAAGTGGTAGTGAGTGAACCAAGATAAATTCTTGGCTAAGTTTCCTTTTCCTTAAACTCTTTCAATTCAGTTTTTAAACTAACAAAGGGGTTTAGAAAAGTTTTCAAGAGCGAAAATCTTAACATCAAACAAAACTATTTATCAAAACTGTCTTTGTGTCTGAACCAAGGTTCAGAAGGTAGCAACTAACATCAAACAATCTTTATCATCTGAAGTTTTTACAGAAACTTTTTAAAGTATTCTCTAAAACCAAAAGTTTTCCATTGAAACACTTTTCAAACCCCCTTCTAGTGTTTCCCTGTGTTTCTTACATGAACCACCAACCTCATTCACCTATGAAGAAGATATAGACAAAGTTGAAGAAGTTCCCTCTGAGGAAAATGTAGAAGCTTCTCCTGTAAGAGCTGCTTTTGAAGATAGATTTAAAGAAGAAATACCTCTGGTGACTTCACCAACAAGAGTTGCTTCTGAAAGGATAAATGAAGAAGAACAGCAAGTGAAGGCTGTCTCTAGAGAAGAAGTGGAAGTGGAACACGGTCCTAAAGAAGATATGGCTGCTAAAGCCTTAGAAATGCTTGCTAAAAGCTACTCAGAGCCACCATCCTATGACATTTCCCTTCCCATTCTTCAAGAAGATGAAAATGGTGAAGAATGTACACAACCATCTCTTGCTAGGACATAGGAGTTGCTCATCTCAGATGAAGAAGAAGAAAAGAAAGAAGAAGCTCCATCAGTTCCTTTTGCTGGAACTTTTGCCACTGATATGGTAAATCAATTTCTTGCTTCCCCTATCATTGATTCTGGAATACCACCCACTGCACCTCTTAAAGAAAACATTCCTAACATTTCTTCCACCTTGTCTTCCTTGGGATCCTTCCTGTAGCAATTGAGTATTGAAAGAGAGAATGTTATTCCTCCTCAACCTGAAAAGGTTGCTTCTGAAGATGCTGCTGGTCCCTCCCAAGCTTCCATGCCCAACTCTCATGCTATTGAAAAGCAAGTAGAGAAGACATGAAGAGATTATTCTCAAATGTCAACACCCTGCAGAACATAGTAAATGAGATGATTGAGTGTTTTACTCAACATCAATTCTGGTTTAACACATTTGTGTTACCAGTAATTGTAACTCAAGCCCCTCCAATACCTTTTGCTCCATTTCAGCCTCCCCAAGATATCCTTAAGCCAGCTACTTCATCATCTTCAGATCACTCCTCTCCAGCCAAATAGGCGATGATGATTTTGCTTCTCTCCACCACCCTTGATTGACTTTTTGTTTTTTATTGATGACAAAGGGGGAGAAGTAGTAATGTAGTAAATTGATGTAATGTAGTTAAATAGATATATTTCTGTTTTGGCTTATGGATGATTGTAATATTTGAATGATTCTGAACAATTTTTGCTTGCTAAATGTTTAATTCACTCCTATGACATTTATTACATTCAGTATAAATATGAATCTTCTTATTAATACAATGTGATCGAGGTCGTACTCAACAAAATATTAATATTCAAAAAATGTAGTTAATGGAGAATTAACCAAAGTCGCCTCTCAAGGAATTTAATAGCAAATCCGAATTTACTCACAAGAATTGTTAATTCAACAGAAAGGAAATGGGTTTTTGTTTGGTTGTTTTTTAGAATTGAAGAACAGAAAATTAAAATTCGAATTCAGAAAATATGCAAGAAAATGGATTATTTCTCAAAGTCATTCACATAGGATCTTTCATTGGTTTACAGAAAATTATCAACTCCTTCACAAATTCGAATTAACCAATTAAGCATCAATCAATTGATCAATTATCTCATACAAGGATTAAGTGAACTTGTGTGAGAATTCTAATCCCTAACCTACTGAATTAAGCAAACAATAGATTCATTTTAGAATTAAGTAAACTAAAATTTGAATTTAGGATTAAGAGGAGAAGAAAACTATGATGCATACATTCGAACTCAAGATTCAAAGTCCTAGAATTCTAGAAATTAGGAGAAGAGAAAATGTGTAGAAAATTGTAAAACGAAATTGCATAGATGAGACCTTAAGATCCAATGCTAAGAACACTTGAGAATCAACCTTGAATGTTCAGCCTTCCATGGAGGTTTAAGAGGAAAGAGAGAAAAGGAGAGAAAATGAAGAGACTCCAAATCTAAAATTTTAGAAAATGAGAGAAAGTTCCCTCCAAAAGATAACTACCCCTATTTATAGATCTACTCCTAACCACATGATTAATCATATCAAAGTGATGGTTGGGCCTTGATTAACAAGTATCAGGCCCAATACACTAATACAAGTCGTAAAACAATGTTGTTCCCGTGTCAGTTTCTGTAGCCCAACTTCAAAATTAAACTGCTCCTAGTTCCCTCGTGGAAATACCATCATGTAGCATATCAAATTAAAGCCCCAGATCTTAGCTTTCCAACGCAACTAGAATCACCAAAATCGGCCACCTATAGCTCCATATATCATAAAAATAAGACAGGTAGATCAATAGGCTTAAAATATGAAATTAAACAACAATTACAATTAAAGCCCAGTTAAGCCCAATTAGGTAAATTCCATTTAAAATAGTGGTATTAATCACAATTACAGTCCAAAATAGCTAAGATTAAAGGTGCAAAGTGTATGTAAAATTATGCTCATCAAATTCCCCCACACTTTCCCTTTTGCACTCCGGGAAAAATACCACATGAACTCAAAAATCAACTAGGGAACACAATGCAAATACAAATGGCATAATCATCAAGAGATCCTAGGAATGCATAGGAGTAGTCAAAATACAACATCCAAGGAAGGAATCAAGAAAAATGTGAATGAAATTCCCTACAATCTAGCAAACAAGTGAGTTAATCAAATCAAAGGGTGAATCAAAGGTGATAGAATCCTCACAAGACATACTCTCCAACTCTCAAGTGTTTAGGCTTGTGAATATACACTCAAAGCAATCATGTAAGAAAACACTACCATAAGCTTGACAAGACTCTAATATCCACAGTTGAATCATATGCAAGCAAAGATCTAGAGGACTTCTTATAGGATGTAATGGGGCCAAGGTAAAGGTAGGGAAAATCAAAGATAAGAAGCTATTGACCAAAGAAAATAGAGGAGCAAAGGTGAATAAATCCAAAAATAAATTCAAGTAGTATACATCTCAAGATCATAATTGAACTCCTCTTTTCTACCTTTTGACCCAAATTTTTTTATTTCAAGCACACTTTATTTCTTTGCTTTTTTTTATACTTGTCTTTGAGCTTTTCTTTATTCTTTATTTTTTTCTTGCTTTCCTTTTTCCTTTTTTTCTTTTAGTTTTTCTTTTGTAACTAGCCAAAGGTCAACAATGAATTATCCACATGAGGAGATAAGAAAATGAAGTCTACCTCCACACTTATTTAAGAACCTATTCCCAAAATAATTCCAAAGCTCTTTTATCCTCTAAGGTAAGGACAAATCATAATTTTTCTCTTTAAGGCTTGTAATGAGCTTTTAAAAACAAGAAATGGGATCCATAGACTCAAAGGGACTAACAAGTGGATTAACATCAAGGTAGGCTCATATGGCTAGTAGCTCAATATCAACAAAGAATGCCTCAACCATCTCAATACATGCATGTGAACCAAATTGCAAATTAAAGAGTCAAGCCAAGTTTTATAGCACAAGCAAACATGTGTGAAATCACACTAAAAAAAAAGAGAGAATGACATAGAATAGTCCATTCAACAATAAGGCTCAAAATCTCACCAAGGACAACTCTATCACAAAAGATTCAACCCAATAATTTCCAAAACCACCTTATTCACCAAAATGCAAGAAATCCAATCAACACAAGTCATGAAAGCAATTATCCAAAAATACGAAAATGCCAACCACTGATACAAATCCTAAAAATGAAATGAAAAACATGCCATATGTATTTTTTTACTATTAAAAATTCTATTTTTGCTATAAAAATTGAATTATTGTCAAAATTTTGCTGTAAGGGAACAATTCTACTGTTAAAATCCTACTGTATAAAATTCTGTTGTGAATAGCAACAGTAAAAACACAATAGCAACTACATAAAATGCATAAACAGCAACAGCAAAATAGCAAAACAACAAAACAAATAGTTTACAATAATTACAGACAACATAAAACAGTAACAGCAACTACGAAACGGCTACAAGATAACTACAAAACAACAAATAACAAAGGCAAAAACAACAAAATGACCTACAGTAAATAATAAAAACAACAATTTTTTTAATCCTAAGAAATCCTAAAACTTTTAAACAACCTAAAAATTAAAATCCTAAGATTACAAATCTCCTCCCCCACACTTAAATCACACATTGTCCTCAATGTAAAAATAAGCAAATTATGGATCAACAGACATAATGCAATGAAAATGTAAGGAAAGAAAAATTCCTTCTTCAACCAACTCCTGTCCTAGGAATGCTTGAATCATTCGGTACCACCTGTACTAGGCTCATCCAAGTGTTGTCTGAAATAGAATATAGAATGTCGGTATGCAACAACGTGGTGAGCTCCCTTATTACTTACAGCAGAATGTTCTCCTTCTGTTCATCCTCCACGCCTGCATGCTCGAGGTGGCTAGGTAGTGGCTTCTCCAATAATGGTGGATGCACAACAAATGGGAGCAATGTGGTACTGGGAGGTGATTCTGCAACCTGCACATCAACAAAGTAAGATTTATATGTAATTGCTGTAATCAAGCATGTGCATTCTGACTTTGTTGAATCAGTAGCTACTGTATCAACTCCTAAACCTGCAGAATCACAATCAGTATTCACAAACTTGTCAATTTCAGCACACACTACACGTAAAAGAATCAATACATGAATCACTGTAACACCCGCATTTTTATCGTTTTGCCGTTTTTGCCGTTTTGAGTGTTTTATTGGATTTTGAGTGATTAAAATTATTTTTAATCATCAAAATTTATATTTTTGGATTTAGAATTAAATTTCCTATTTTTAGGGAATTTCTGGGAATTTTTGGGGTTTTTTGTGAAAATGAGCTTTTTGCCCCTCCTGTCCCTTGAACCGGGCCCGAATACTCTTGATCCGGGCCAGAAAAATTTACACTGACTCACCTTGACACATCATAACAGCCATGCATGCAGAATAATGTGCATGGGAGACACTTGTAAATTTTCTCCTTCCTTACAAGACAAGTGTGCAAGCAAATAAGCCATGTGTCATTTATGTTTCCTAAAGCAAAAACTCCACTTTCTTCCTTTTCCTTTCACATGCAAACCAGAATTTTTTTTCTCTCATTTCACTCATTCTCATCCACTTGCAGCTGTGAGCTTCCTTCCCATTTTCTCTCAAGTTTTCCATTTTTCTTCCAAACACATTCAAGCTAAAGGTTCCATTTTTGAACCTAAGCTTAAACACCTAGCCTCCAACCTTGTAGAAGTCCTTGTTGGTGATCAAGAGGAGGATCTTGGAGCTGTTTTTGGGGCTGTTACTGCACCTTATTTTTACAGAAAATTCCTTAGGTAAAGGGGGGGAGAACTTGAACTATAGTGGGATTGGTAACTAGAGTCAAGGATTTGCCCTTAAAATCCTTGTTTTTACTCTTGTTCTCCTTGAAAAAAATCACTTTTTGAGCTTTTCTTTGAGCAAATGTTTTGGATTCTTGGAGCTGGGTTGTGTACATGTTTTTAAGTTTATTTTGATGCTTGGAATGTGTTTGGATTGTGATTGTTGGTGCATGCAAGCCAAGAAACAATTTTGGAAAAATTTTCCCCTTTTTCGTCTAATAGCTCTCGGCCTTGAGGGATTTTGGGGCTGCATGTGTTTCAAAATTTTTTTGGTGCTTGGAATGTGTTTGTATGATGAATCTATGAACATGCATGAAGTTGGTTGAAGGTATACAATTGTTTTGGATGACTGATCTTTGAAAAATAGTGTTTATGAGCTTGAAAATGGAGTTATGAACTTTAATGTGTATGTGGATGATTTTGAGTGGATTAGTATGATATTTGGCATTTAGATTGTTTGTTGATGAATGTGTGAAGTTTTGGTGAAGATTGGATGTTGTGAAAAATTTGAAGTTTTGATGAACATAGGATTTGAATCTCGTGACTTAATCTAATTCACAGTAGCAGTTAACTACTCAATCTGACTTTCCAGGTTTTGAAATGTTGCTTTTGTTTGCTGCTGAAATTTCATATTTTCAACTGCCATTTGCCTTATTAACTCTTCCAGAGAAGGCTCACTTGTGAAAGGTGCAGTAGCTTGAGGTTGATACTGTTGTTGTTGCTGCAATATGGGGGCTGGTATGGCCAGTTTGGCTCAACAACCTGAGAATGAGGCTTATAAGGCATATAAATTTGTTGCTGAGGAGGTCTATAATTGCCATAAATATTTGCAGCATATGCTTGAGGAGAGAAATAGTCTTCAGAATCATGCAAAGTAGGGCAAGAGTCTGTGGGGTGCTCAAGTGATCTACAAATCCCACACAACTTCACAGGCTTTTGAGATACTACTAACTGATTGACCAAAGAAGCTTAAGTCATCCATCTTGTTCTCTAATTATCTATGATCAATAGCATATGATGTCTCCTCCTCATGAACTCCTATAGGAACAATCACTGAGCTGCTTTTTGGTACTAAATTCTTGATTATTTGAAGTCATGTACTCAATGAGTTCTCTCAAAGTCAATTCAGCCATAATGTTAGAATTAGAATCAATAAAATCAGAATGAAAAGAAAAGAAAGAAACAAAAAATAGAAATAGAAACACAAATAAAAACATACTCACACTCACAATCGATAAACTAGACACTATCCAACAAGGACTCACTATCACTAATAGAATTATGCACAGATGACATCCTAGATTAACTAACTTTTCTATGATATGTATGATCAACTTTTGGATGAAATGGATATAGGGAACATAAATTTGTTCTTGTAATACACTAAATGCACACAATGAAGCATATAATAGCATGGTAGCATATAAGGTAGCCTATATCAATTGAGTAGAAACGAATGAGATTGATACATGAAAAACACTCTAATATCATAAGAATGAACCACAAAAAATTTCAGAACAAAATTCAAAGCCGAACAACACAAACTACCTAAGGTAAAAATGCAAAAATACACAAAAAAAGAACTTCAAAATTTCTTTAAAAATAGAAAACGACTTTTTTATTTTTAGGATGCCTCTCCCAACGTAGCAGGGAGTAGTGGCCTAATTGGGTTTTTCTACCCCAAAAGCATATAAAATATGTCTAATTCTGACTTTCCTAGCTCAAGTTATGACCAATTAAAGTTTGGAGGTGAAATTAGGCCATTACAAAGTGTAATTAGGGATTCTGGACCTATCTAGCAGCTACCAAGGCATCTAAAATTCATAATTCATTAAAAGAAGTGTGGACACAAAAATTGGTGCAAAAATTCTACTTCTAACTATGTTAACTAAATAACAAAATTCAATACTAGAAAGTCAACAGAAAAGTTAACATGATTGTTCAACAAGTAATCTTAGCATATGCAATTCAATCCAATTCTCACCAAATCAATTCTAACTTAATTACAATGATGTTAGAACACTAATATATGACTAAACACACTACTTACAATGACTCAAACACAAACTACATATCAAGGCTCATAAACTTAGTTCCGGTAGCACGATCGGTAACATAATTCTTACCAAAGAATTGAATTGTGGAACCTTTCTCAAATATGCATAGACTGAATGTTAGTTGAACAAAAAAAACAATATGAAAAAAAGGACTCTAAACTCAGAAACACAATTGAGATACGAATTACAGAATCCAATGAACAGAAACTCATAAATTCAAAAACTCACTCTACACTCTCTACTTCCTACTTCACTAACAGAATTACCTAACAAATTTCACCTAACTCTTTCAACACATATTATGACTACACAAACAGATTTGTTGCAAGAACAAATACTCAATTATCCTACACAAAAACAAAAACAAAATAGAAACTAAAAACTCAAACCGAAACACAATTAAAGAAACAGAATTGCAACACTATGTGAGTGAATCCGAAAATAAATTGAATTCCCCGAAAATGATGCCAAATTTGATCGAGGTCGTACTCAACCAAATATTAATATTCAGAAAATATATTTAATGGAGAATTAACAAAAGTCGTCTCTCAAGGAATTCAATAGCAAATCCGAATTTACTACAAGAATTGTTGATTCAATAGCAAGCAAGGGGGTTTTGCTTGGTTGTTTATTAGAATTCAAGAACAGAAAATTAAAATTCGAAATTCAGAAAATATGCAATAAAATGGATTAGTTCTCAAGGTCATTGACATAGGATCTTTCATTGGTTTACAGAAAATTATCAATTCCTTCACATATTCAAATTAACCAATTAAGCATCAATCAATTCATCAATTATCTCATACAAGCATTAAGCAAACTTGTGTGAGAATTCCAATCCCTAACCTACTGAATTAAGCAAACAGTATATTTATTTAAGAATTAATCAAATTAAATTCAAATTTAGGATTAAGAGGAGAAAAAGAACCATGAAGCATGTATTCCAATTCAAGATTCAAAATCCTAGAATTCTAGAGATTAGGAGAAGAGAAAATGTGCAGAAAATTGAAAAACAAAACTGCATAGATGAAACCTCAAGATCCAATACTAAGAACACTTTCGAATCAGCCTTGAATGTTCAACCTTCCATGGAGGTTGAAGAGGAAAAACGAAAATGGAAGAAGAAGAAGAAGAAGAGACTCCAAATCTGAAATTTTTTTAAAATAAGAGAGAGTTTCCTCCAAAAGAGTAACTTCCCCTATTTATAGATCTACTCCTAACCACATGACTAATCAGATCTAAATGATGGTTGGGCCTTGATTAACAAGTATCAGGCCCAATACACTAATACAAGTCTTAAAACAATGTTGTTCCCGTGTCAGTTTTCGTAGCCCAACTTCAAAATTAAATTGCTCCTAGTTCCCTCGTAGAAATACCATCATGTAGCATATCAAATTAAAGCCCCGGATCTTAGCTTTCCAGCGCATTTGGAATCACCCAAATCGGTCACCTATAGTTCCAGATATCATCAAAACAAAACAGGTAGGTCAATAGCCTTAAAATCCGAAATTAAACAACAATTACAATTAAAGCTCAATTAGGTAAATTCCATTTAAAACAGTGGTATTAATCACAGTTACAATCCAAAATATCTGAGATTAAAGATGCAAAGTGTATGTAAAATTATGCTCATCACCATGCTTCTGTTATCATTAAATGTCTTCTGAAATAATGCTTCTGATACTATTTAAATATCTTCTAAAGAAAGCACAAATTCAAGGGGAGAATTTTTTTTTAATCGGTTAAAATCACTCGCTTATTTCCCAAAATTCAAAATCATATAAGATATATTTTGAAAGGTTGTCATCATCAAAAGGGGGGATTGTAAGGTCCAAGAATCCTCTTGAGATGTTTTCATAATGACAAACTCTCAAAATACACTTCATATAATTCTGAATGAATGCATACTAATGTTTCAATTGAGTTTATTTTGAGAAAGAACAGAAAAGTCCTATAATTCATCAAAAGGAATCGGTCAAGAAGAAGTAATGAGATAAAGCATCAGAAGAAACACTTCTGTAACCAATATATATACTCAGAAGAAACAACTTATACTTAAAGTCTTAAAGGAATGATCTGCACTAACTTAGACTTCAAAGTCATTACCAAAAAAGGAGAAATGCATTATTCAATAAGAAAGAAAGTTGTGCAGAAGATTATAAAAAGCAAGAAAGTTGTTGAGAAGATACTATCATCAACACATCAGATTGCCTCAAAAGAAAGGAACTCTGACAGCAGGCTCCTGAAGAAAGAAATTGACAAAACACACTTAATTTCAATTTACTAGAGATACAAATACCATCTGTTAAAAATACAAAAATGCACATTATTCTTGCATGTCTCAAGAACTGCTCCAGAAGAAGGAAGCTCAAACAGAAAGAAAATCGTGGCTCTAGAAGATATGCACTCTAGAAGATATGACCAGTCAAACCTAATGAAAGAGAAAAGATGCCACATGAAAGTGACAGCTCCTTCAAGGCCAACTAGGAGATTAACCCCTTCTCCAAGGCATTCCAACGGCTAGTTGAGCCAATCTTGCCTATAAAAAGGAGCTCCCCCTTCATCTCAAAATACACAACACCAGAAGAAGTATCATGCGCATCAAAATTACCTTTCATACCTTCTAGAGAAATTCCACTTTCTGCAAATCTTTTAGTTTTGTAAACAGTTAGGAAAGTGAGAAAGAGTGTGTGTAGGCTCATTATAATTTTGTTGTGCTATTCACATTGTAATATGAGCCTTTTATTTGTAATTTTCTATTCATATCATTGATTGTAACTCTCAAGACTAACAAGGAGCTGTTAGTTCTTCTCGAGAGAGCTGTGTAAAATCTGCAGAGGTTAGGTGTGCCCTTTTGTTGCAGATTTCTTGCCAAATACTGATTATAGAAGCCTGCAGAGGCTATAGAAGAATACTGATTATAGAGCCTGCAGATGCTACAGAAGAATACTGACTGGTAAAGCCTGCAGAGGCTACAGAAGAATACTGGGTAGTGCCTGTAGAGGTTGCAGAAGAAAACCAGGTGGTGTGTTGCACCAAGAGGCCTGGTAAGGCTGTTTGTATCAAGATTGATATAGTGAAAATCCTACTGAGTGTAGGGACTGGACGTAGCCCTAAAGATCAAGGGTGAACCAATATAAAAATACAGTGAGCATCTTTCTTCTCTCCCTATACTCCTTATTTTTTAAAACTTTGTTTAACTACTCATAATATAGGATAATTTTCATACTTGCATAAAACTGTTTTCAAACCTATCTAATACCTAAGTAAGTGTGACTCTAAGAAAGTCCTCTCAAAGAGAAGAGACTATATTTTCAACATACTAGATTCAAACAAACAATTTGTATTATTACATATTGGTTCATCTGTTTATCTAAGCTTCTAATATCAGCCAAGAAAATCACTTGAGCAAAATATATTAGAAGTGTTTTGCAAAAATTTAAAATGGTCACAATTCAAACCCCTTGTTGTGACTACAATATTTACTTTGGTATGTATTCTCTCTTTATTATTTGTGAGAATCATGAAATTCTAAGATTATGTTTGTTTTCTATTATTGTGAAGTCTAGTAAACTACAACTTATATGTGGTATTGGAGCATTAGATTGTTGAATTTATGATTCTTCATATATGGTGTTTTTTCCAATTTGTATGAACCCTAATTTTGAAATTAGGAATTTATGAATGCTAGAATTTTTCCTCCGCATTACGATGAAACATATATTAGAAATTAATGATGATGATGATGATGAATTGATTTATCAGTGATACATTACACACTGTTAGAGGCACACAAATTATATTTAATGGTGAACGTGTTCAAATGTTAGTATAACATGTTTCGAACATTTCTTAATAATTTTTAAATGAATGTGTCTCGTATAACTTGTTCAAATATTTAGTTATATTGTTGATACATTCAATTGAATTGTTATATATATACTTGTACATTCATTGTATTTGTGTTTTGTGAGTCATGATCAAGTATTAAAAGTATAAGAAAGCAATACAATCGAAACACAATACTCTAAATTGATATAAAAAATAGGAATTCACAGAGTTTGAATCAAAATTCCTCAATTGAATTGTTATATATATACTTGTACATTCATTGTATTTGTGTTTTGTGAGTCATGATCAAGTATTAAAAGTATAAGAAAGCAATACAATCGAAACACAATACTCTAAATTGATATAAAAAATAGGAATTCACAGAGTTTGAATCAAAATTCCTCAATCCCTAACCTAAGAGAATTAGAAACTTATTACAAGAGATGGAGAATTAAATAGAAGAAAGGAAAGCTTAGGAGAAGAATCCATAGTTGAAGCTTCCAAGCTTGTTTCCGCAAGTTTGATCTTCAAATTTTGGATAGGAAGAGAGATTTCTTTTGTGTTTTTACAAAGGAAAGAATGAGAATTATTTTCTGAACTAACTATATAATTCTATTTATATAAATTCTATTAAGTGCATGTGAGCACACTACAACTTTGCGTGTCCTCGCATTCCCTATCCAAAAACACTTCTATATTCGAATGTGTTCGCGTCCCCACAAGAAGCTTCTAGCATGTCCCCATGCAAGCTTTACAGAATGTGTTCTAACTATTACCATACTTACGTCCTCACAGAAAACTCAGGCATGTTCCCACACATATTGCACATATAGTTTTTGTAATTTTAGTGTGGTCAGTGTCCTCGAGAGCCAAAAATATGTTCCCACGCGAGTATGACAGAAAACATTCTTTAGTTCTGACTTCTCATATGTCCACAAACTCAAATCTTGTCCTCACAAAGACATCTAAAATGATTCTCCTCGCAATCCTTTGCTTCCATTCCACAAAATTTCTACAAAACACCAAATTAATAATCTATTAGAACAAACTTACCAATATGCAATATCACCTAAAACAACAAACATGTATTTCTAAACATTTTTAACTACAATTTAACATAATTAACAACCTAAACAACTAAAAATTACCTAAAACCTACAAATCCACTAATAATGTTGATTTATCACAACCCCAAATATGCATCCCTTGTCGCAAGCAGTTTATTCGCAACTAGTCATTCAATTCTAGTCTATTCTGTAAACAAATAACACAAGTACCAACACAATTTATAACAATTACAACACCTAAGACCATGATATCAAAGTGTAAACTTGAAACAATGCAAGATAAAATATGTAGTAGTTTCAAACAGAAAAGAATGAATTGCATTCATAACCTTCACTAGAGTAGTGTCTCTCATCACTCCTAGTGTTTAGGGACACTATATACTATCATAATTGTTACGCACCTCAAGATCCACTACCATAAACTTGACAAAATTCTTAGATTTCTACTACTAATGCACATGCAACCGCAAATCACGAGTCCCTTTATTTTGGTTGTAATGGGGTTAAGGTTAAGGTAGGTAAATTTAGGATCTAATTAACCCAAAAAGGATTAAATGATATAGGTGATGAATCCAAGAATCAAGTATGAAGTTAAATGTCTAACTCAACCTTCATCCCTTTGTTGTCTTTCCTTTGTTCACATTCCCTTACCTTCTTTCTGTACTTTTCTTCTTTTTTTTCATCAAAATTTTCTACTTCTCTTCTCTATAACTATATATCTTTGTATACTTTTTTTCTTCTTGTTTTCTTCTTTCTCCCACTCTTTTTTTTTTTCAAAATAGATTTTTGTATCACCATTTGTTTTTTTTCTTATTGTTTTTTTTTTTGCAAAAATAAAAGCAAAGCATTACTTGTCCAACCCAAACTTAAGGCATTTTCTTGCCCTCAAGCAAACAAATAAAGTAACCCCAAACTTAATTCAAAAACTCATCATTTACATATTGTTTGGTTGGAAGAATTTGGAGGGAAAATGAGGAATTTTAAGAGAATTGTTGTGTTTGGTTCAATTTTTAAGAGGAAATGAGATAGGAGGGGAGGGGAGGGGGGTCAAAATCCCCCCTAATAGCATTTACCCCCCCTCCCCCAAAGTGGGGGGATTTAGAGCAGAGAAGAGGGGGTTTAAAATAAACCAATAAAAATATTTTAATATCCTCCACTCATATTAATAAAGTTGGATGTTATAAAAGTATATGAGTATCAAAGTAAATTAGTTTTATTTCCTTTCCCCTCTCCTTGTGAACCAAACAAGAAATGCCTCCCCCCTCAAACTAAACAAGATAAAATATCATCTCACCTCCCTCACAAATTTAATTCAAGGGACCAACACAAAAACTTAAGTTGTCGACAAATCTCGATCAAGCACATCGTAAAGATCTTATGCAGAAGGATACTTAGTAATCAATTTTATTGTTTTACATCTAGATTTGACAATGACTTTTTTCAATGGGAAAGAGTGATGAAGACATCCTATTTCCTAAATTGAAGAATAATGTCCGTTGGAGACAAAATTCCCGAATCTATGAAATTATTTCGCGCATTATTGAAATTGTCACATACACAATATGCAGCATTTAGGCAATCCAACGTTACTTAAGTTTGCACATTTACTTGAACTGAATACATATACATAATTGCCATAAGTAGCTCAAATAACAATATCAGAGATACATACATATGCTCTCAGCAAAATAGAAGGGCCCGAAGGCTACACATGTACAGTCATATCCCACAAAAGAATAACATACTAAAGTATTGAATACAACAAAATAGAATAAAATCTCCCAAGCATCAGCCTCCTCACTGCCCGGCCTGAGGGGGATCTTGTGCATCTAAATAAGAACCATAAAACGTGTGGTGAGACTAGTGTCTTAGTGAGTACAACCATGCATGCAGGCAATGTAGGGAAATCAAGTAAATGATATGCAATCTATGTATGACCTGCATTATCCGACAAATAGGGTCTCATCTTTGTTTCTGAGGCTAGACCTAAGTTTAGACTACAAGGAACGTCTTCCTTGGATACTAATCACCGCCATTATTCTGGGGGACGAAACCCAAGTTTTAACTGGGGACCGAAGCCCAATCTTGCTTAAGTGTGAACTTGGCTCAAAGCCAAATTCATTTTCTAGTTATCTGGGGGCCAGAGCCCTAATGCATGACCCAATCATAGCACATGTAACATGATTTAAGATGTACGTAAGCATTCTCATAAATATAAGCAAAACCCTAACATGTGAATCCTGGATCATATCCCCGAATCATCAATAACCATACACATTAGAATAGACGCAACAAATACACACAAATAACTCAATCATAAGCAAAAGAGAGGGAATAGAAGAGAATAGGGTTCATAGGGGAGTTATCACGCAAGAATGGGTGGAGTGTGTGAGCTATACTCACCTAAAGTACCTTAAGAATAAAGATGAAAGGGTGATTAGGGTTGTGGATGAGAAAGCTCCCTTGATCTCCTTCTTCCTCAAGCTTCACGTCTCTCTCTCTAACTTCTCTCTCTAGAAAGCAAAGGATATGTAATAAATGAGGCCAAGCCCTAACTCGTTCTATTTTAGAAAACTGAATCTACGCATTCTCACTCAAGCGAGGGTATTCTCGCTTGAGTGAGAAAAACTAAGTCCGACTGAAAACCCTTTCTCGCTCAAGCGAGGGCCTGCTCGCTTGAGCGAGACAATTCCATAGAGCAACTCTGAAATTAAGGGGCAATTTCGCTCAAGCGAACAGAATGTCACTTGAGCAAGAATTGTCCAGAGAGCAACTCTGGAAATTCCCCCCCAATTTCGCTCAAGCGAGAGGCTTCTCGTTTGAGTGAAAAAAAATAGAAACTCACTTCCCCAATTTTACTGATAGATTCACTCAAGCGAGGTTACTCTCGCTTGAGCGAGAATGATGCAGAATGGAAATTCTAGATTTCCATCCCAAACCTTCTCCATCACTTTTTTACCCTCTTTTCCTAGTTCCTTTTTATGAAATACTTTCTAATCCTATTTAGTTTATGAAATGATTTATGAAATTTGGGATGTTACAGGGGTCATCAAAGAAGTATCAATTGGAGGAGTGAAAAGCGGCATTGGCGTTGCTAGTAGTGGGGGGGAGGAATAACCATGGATTAAGATGGGTGTGGTATGGCAACAAGGATTTTTCGAACGAAACTGAACGAGCGTAACTCCAAGAGTACCTTGGTAATGAAATTGTGAAACAAGAAGAGTATTATGCAATGTCATAAGCAAAACTAATCCCAATAATCATTATATTAAAATAAAATAAGCGGAATATATATATATACATATACACACATATATATTTAAAGTTAAAAATAATTTACTTTCACATATCCTTTATATCTTATCTAACACAATTTAAAATATCAATATATGTTGGTTGAAATGAAAGAGGCTTATTGATTCATTAAGCATGTGGTCTTAGGTTTGATCTCAGGATCCATAACAACAATCGACTGAGAGAGAGGGATCAATTACATGTATTAGGTGGCATCATAGTTCTATGTCATGTATTAAGTTCAAACATAGACTATTTAGATCAACTTTTTTAATAGTTTGCCCTGTAATTTTATTTGATCTGCATCTACCTCTAATTATTGAGTTATTCTCATCTAGTTAACTTTTTTCATTGGTGTTTCTATGAGTCTTCTTCACATATATCCAAATCATATAAGATGAGATTCTACCATATTTTCTACAAATTAAGCTACTCTAATTTTCTCTTCAATATTTGTTTTTTCCTATTTTTGCCGATGTGCCTACTCTTCCATCTTAACATTCTTGTCTCTATGACGTTGAGTTTACTTTCTTGTTGGTTCTTTACCGTCCAACATTTCATCTCATATAGCATGGTAGGTCTTATAACCATGTGGAAAAATTTCCTATAAGCTTGAGTGACACCTTTCTATCGTAGATTACACTTGAAACTTTTTTTTATTTCATTCACCCTACTCGCATCCCAATTTAACATCCTCCTCTATCTTCTTTTCATTTCGTATGATGGACCCAAGGTATTTAAAACATGAAACTTGTGGTATTGGATGTCTTCCAATTTTCACTTCTAAATTATGATTTATGCGTCTTTTCTTCTAAATTTGCATTTCATATACTTTGTTTTGCTTACATATGCAAAAGTTGTGTGTTTCTAAAGCTTGTTTCCATATTCCTAACTTCACACATTTTTTTTCTTTTTTCAACCCCTTAATTAAAACTATATCATTTATGAAAAATATGCACCATAGTACCATCCCTTGTATATGTTTTACTAAGCATGTCTATTGTCTAGAATCAAGATAAAAAGATAATGACTCAAAGTTGACCTTTCACACACACACACATAGACGAATGTTAATGCACTCCCACCTGATTTGTGGAAGGAGCACATTAGCAAAGCACATCTTTTTATTTTGACAGAAAACCTACATTTTTTTCTTTAAAGGAACTAAATTTATGTGCAAGATGTAACACCTGCATTTTTGCCTGTTTGCTTTTAACTGTGTGATTTAGTGAATTTTGAGTGATTAAATATTTTTAATCATCAAAATTTATTTTCATAAGGTTAAGAATGAATTTCCTATTTTTCTAGATTTTTTGGGAATTTTTGGGAATTTTGGTGTAAAATGACCTTTTTACCCTTCCTTTTCCTTCCCCTAGAAGCCATGCATGTGTGTGGAGTGTGCATGTGAGACACTTGTTGGTTTCACATTCTTTCTTAAGAGAAATGGCATAAAGAAAGCCTAATGTCATAAAGCTTGGACACTTGTCCATTTTCTCTCTTCTCCTAGATGCAAAAAGAAAGAGAACCAAATTCATTCTCTCATTTTCTCCTTCCTGGAACCGTGAAGACCTCTCCCATTCTCTCTAATCTCCAAAAATTTTCCATCACTCTCTAAGTGCAAGGTTCTATTTTTTAGCCTTGAACTTAAAAACCTAGCCTCCAACCTTGTAAATTCTTGCTTTGGTGATCAAAGGAGCTCAAAGGAGGGGTTGTCTGGAAGTTGTGGCTGCACCTATTTCTTGAGGAATTTTCTTAGGTAAAGGGGGGGAGAACCTTGAACTCTAGTAGGATTGGTGACTAGGGCCAAGGATTACCCTTGATCCTTGTCTTTAAACCCCTTTTTCCTTGAAAAAAAAATAAGTTTTGGAAACCTATTTCTTGAAAAATTGTTTCGGCTATTTGCATGTGATTTATATATGTGTTTTAAAAATTTTTATGATTCTTGAAATGTGCTTGTTTGGAAATTTTGGACGCATGCAAGTTGTGAAATTGGTTGGAAAGAAATTTTTCCCGTTTTTACATAGAGCTGCGGCCGTAAAATGGTGACTGCAGATTTGTTCACCGTTGGATCGGACTGAAATTTTGGTATCTGTTTCATAACAACTTAATCTTCATTGTGAACGGTCGGATCGTTGATACGAAGTCTGGGTTGGGAGATATTTGGTCTTCACAGTGGCTGTATATTTGGGGTTTTATTGATAAACTTGCTTGTTAAAGTGCTTGTGGATGATCATGCTTGGTTTTGGTGAATTTTCAGGTTGCTGGATTTTTTGGTGTTTTTTATGAACACTCATAGTGTTCATCCTTGTTCTTGATGTTCTTGAGTTTGTTCATGAGAAACTCATGAAAAACTTGGTTTGATCTTGATGTTGGTCAAGAGAAATTGTTAAAGTGTTTATGGGCCCTAGTGGCCCAATAAGCTAAAAAGTGTAACTAATTAAATTAATAACTAAACCAAATGGAAATGAATTTTTGGAAAACTCTAATAACCAAATTCGGATACAAAAATGCACCTAATAAAAAGTCACTCTAAAAACCCTAATATTGGATGGTAATGTGCAAAAATAAGTTCCTAAGAGCTACCTAACCATTGGGCCTTTAGTTTAGGCCCAATGTCTTCAAAAAAAAGGTCAAAAGAATCATCAAAAGTCAACCAAAAATATTTCATGGACTTGGGCTTAGATTAGAGTTGGACTCCAACTCTAATCCAACACATCAAGACTAAAACTTAGAAGTTTATTAGTGGGCTTAACTAATCCAATCTACCTAAGTTAATAAAGTTAAGGATAATTAATTAAGATTGAAGTTAATTAACTCTAATGAAGATTAACCTTAATCTTAATCATTAATCACTAATAAAGTATTAATAAAGTAATTAAGCCTTAATGATGATTAAGAACTAATTAATTATGATTAAGAACTAATTAATTATGATTAACCTTAATCAAATGTAATTAAAAGCTTAATCCAAGATTAAGGAAGAGATTAAGGAATAATTGGGAATTAATTAGGACCTTAAGTAAGGAATAAGACTTAATTAAGGAGAATTAAGATTAATTATAGTTTAATTAAGGAAGACTAGTAAGACGAATTAAGACAGGTGAGACTATCCATAAGACACAATCATAAGTCTTAGTAAGCTATAGGACTTAAGTGAAAGTGATCAGTAATTTAAAGAAAAACATTAGTACAAACTAGCTTAAAAGTTATGACCAACACACTCTTTCTGCATAAGACTTGAGAAGCTTAGTGAGAGAGTGCGGTCTTAACCCGAGATGGGGTTTGGTTTTCCTTGTGAAGGAAAGACATTGAATCGGGTCGTACCACGGGAAAATGGTGACGTAGAATGATTCAATGGGCTTTGACTGTAAGGATGTGTATGCTGCGAAGCATTGTTGTGTGACATGCATCATAAAGCATTGATGATGTTCAAGGTTGGAAACCTTACGACCTATATGGCAGTGACACTTGGTACAGTGTGAAATCGGCTGGGAAGGGTGCACTGGGTTTTGCAAAGAACGCCAGCGGGTCTCAAAAAGGGACGCCAGCCCTGAGGATAGCCTAGCTCCTGGAAGATCTCAGAGGACGTAGGTTAGCTCCCTACTGTCGAGATCATGGAACCCAGCTTAGCTATTCCTGTCGCTCTCATGATTTTCAGGGTCAGTTGAGATTATCTGGAAGACGGATAAAATGATTTGGCCAAAATTGAGCAATGCTCTTTGTATCGGCGCTAGTACAGACTCTAACTCCTGATACGTTGTACATATATGGTCGGGCAATTGTTGTGTGCACTGTGGATGGTGATGTTTCCCCGGGCCCTCATGCATTAGTTATGACACTGTAGTTGCAAGTATGCATTAGTCTGTGTGTATCATGATCATATGAATTGTATTCACTTATTGCTTGAATTGTGTGAAATTTCTGTGTGTATGCTCTAGTTTACTATATCCTATGTTTTGTGAGTTCATGTGATGTGTTCTCACCCTTCCTTTCTGCTTTGGTTATTGTACCTCTTTCGGTACGTCGATAGTCGGCATTGGAGATCCCCATTATGACGTCGATGAGGGTACGGCTGAGATGGATGCCCAGGGGCACCTGGCGGGTAACAGACATCCCCAGTAGATGTGTGTTTACCGGGGAGGTTCGTCTCATCATCACTCATCCCAGCCTCCCGTTAGTCCCAGAGTTAGACTTCACCGTTCCCGTGACTCTTGAGTTTACTACACCACCAGGATTAGCTCGTTACACTACCTTTCGTCACTCCCGTCGTCGTCCTACTTCTTCGGTTTCATCTCGATCATTGCGGATGGCAGACATGGTTGGGCTAGACTCCCCCAGATACTCACCCACTTCTGAGGCATCGGGTTCTCAGCCTCTGCATTCTGATGCGTAAGGTCGCTCTCTCTCAGATGAGTTAGAGTTGATTGTCATTGATGATACGTTAGAGGAGGAGGAGGATCCGAAGGAGGAGCCAAAGGAGGATCCGGAGGAGGATCCCTCCAGCGATGAGTAGAATAGTGTTATTTGAGTCTAGTAGTGACAACTCTGATTTAGCGACCTCTCTTTTGTATTTTATTAAGGTCTTATTTATTTTGGTTCACTTCTAGAACTCTTATTTTGGTATTGTTGTGGTATGACTCGAGAAGTACACTATTTTTGTATATGACTTTATGCATTGTTTAATTTCATATGTTGACTTGCAAAATGTATGTATGATGTACGCTTACGCGACATGGTAATCGTTCTCGACGTTTTTTAAAATAAGTTTCACCAGTAAGGAAAGGATATTTTATAAATACTTAAAATAAAATTAGAGACGTAGTAGGTATTCAACTACTAATCCATTTCAAAAAAAAAATTCCGCATTCTTATGACTTGTAAATAGTACTTCCGTTGGTCACGTGTAATACATGTGGCATTCTTAGTGGTAACTAGGAGTGTCGCATTAGGTGGTATCATAGTTGTTCTTTCCTTTTGGCCTCGGGTATGGTCTATGATACCCTTCTCTCTGTCTTTACTCTGTGATTGATTGTTTGCTTGTGTGAAATTGGATTGCTTTGTGTGAATTGATTGCTCTTGTATTACTAGCAGTGTAAGGTAGTAATATGAGAGTCTGTGTGGCGTTACTTATTCTTGCTTGAATGATTCTGCATGAAACGGAAGAAACTGATTTGTTCTGTGAATGCAGGATTCCATGGCAGGAAGAGGTAACCCTGTGATGAACGATCTCCTGGGAAGGATCATGAACGTTCTAGAGAACCAGCAGCAAACGTTGGACGAGATCAACCAAGCCCGTACTTAGAACCAGAACAACATCCCTGATGCTTATCGTGGGCTGTCTACCTTCAAGAAGAACAATCCACCGCAATTCAAAGGAGGTCATCACCCTGGTGGATCTCAGTTGTGGTTAGAAGAATTGGAGAAGATTTTCTTGGCTATGGGCTGTCCTGACGAGCAGAAGGTAACATTGGCTGTGTTCATGCTGGTTGAAGAAGCTCAGCATTGGTGGGAGTATGCCAGACGTCAGTTAGAGGCTACTGGGAGACTAATTACTTGGAATCTGTTCAAGGAGATCTTTCTCTAGAAGTATTTTCCAACTGATCTGAGGAAGCGCAAGGAGGTAGAGTTTCTGAAATTGGAGCAAGGGAGCGTGACTATCGGGGAGTATGCCGCGAAGTTTGAGGAATTATCTAAGTTCTGCCCATACTTCCAGAATATTGTAGATGAAGGATCTAAATGCTCTAAGTTTGAAAGTGGGTTGAGGCCAGAGATCAAGCAAGCCATTGGCTATCAGTAGATCACCTAGTTCTCTAAGATGGTCAACATGTGCCGCATCTTTGAGGATGACACCAAGGCGAGGCAAGCTCAGTGGAAGAATTTCGGCCCGCAGAGGAACAAACCCAAGGTTGTGCAAGAAAGGAGGAAGCCCTACTTTGTTCCGAGGAACAACTTTGGCTCATCATCTGGGAGCACTGTGAGGCCGCAATCAATGGTTGCCAGCGGAGGAAGTCCAGCAAGCAGTACCGGCAACAACTATGCCAGTTGTCCGCGCTGTAAGAGGAATCATCTCCTAAAGGACTGTCCAGTCAAGAACCAACCTGTAAATCCATACGGCGGACCCACATGTTATCATTGCAAGCAAAGTGGCCATATGAAGAGGGACTGCCCTGCTCTGAGAGGAAGTGGTAGCAGCGTTGTAAGTGCACCTGTGTCGAATCTGAATGTGCAAGCTGGAAGGCCTAGAACCAGAGATAGAGTGTTCACCATGAGCGGTGCTGAAGCTGCTGAATCCGAGGATCTGATCCAAGGTAAGTGTGTCATAAGTGGAATTCCTTTAATTGTATTATATGATTCGGGTGCGACGCATTCTTTTATTTCTCTGGAGTGTGTGAAACAATTGAAATTGCCTGTTGCTAAATTACCCTATGATCTTGTTGTTTCCACTCCTACTGCTAAACCTGTGATCATTTCATTAGCCTGTTTGAACTGTCCAATCACCATCGGTGATAGGACCTTCTCTGCTGATTTAATTTGTTTGCCTCTTTCTCAACTTGATATTGTTTTGGGAATGGACTGGTTATCTTCCAATCGAGTCCAACTTGACTGTTATAATAAATCTGTTGTGTTTGATTCTTCTTCTCCCTCTACTCATAATTCTGTAAGTTCGAGATTCTTGTCCGCCAACCAAGTGAATAGTTCTTTGAGAGAAGGAGCTCAAATCTACGTGATGCTTTCTTCTTTGGAGGAAGAGCGGGAATCTGACATCAGTAAGCTGCCTGTGGTGAGAGAATTTCCTGAAGTGTTTCCGGAGGATATTCCTGGTTTGCCACCAGAGCGAGAGATAGAGTTTAACATAGAGTTGGTGCCTAGAACCGGACCTATTTCTATAGCTCCGTATAGGATGTCCCCATTAGAATTAGCTGAGTTGAAGAAGCAGCTAGAGGAGTTGTTAAAGAAGCGGTTTGTTAGGCCTAGTGTGTCCCCTTGGGGAGCGCCCGTGCTGTTAGTTAAGAAGAAGGATGGTAGCATGGGACTGTGTGTAGATTATCGTCAGCTAAACAAGGTGACGGTAAAGAATAGGTATCATTTGCCTAGGATAGACGACTTGATGGATCAATTAAGAGGAGCAACTGTATTCTCAAAAATTGACCTTAAGTCAGGTTACCACCAGATACGTGTTAAGTCTGAGGATATTCCGAAGACAGCTTTCAGAACACGTTATGGGAATTATGAGTATTTAGTGATGTCATTTGGTGTAACCAATGCGCCCGCAGTTTTCATGGATTATATGAACCGAGTTTTCCATCCTTACTTGGATAAATTCATTGTGGTCTTCATAGACGACATCCTCATATATTCCAAGAGTGAGGAAGAGCATCAGAGCATCTTAGAATAGCCTTGCAGACCCTGAGGGTTGTATGTTAAGCTATCTAAGTGTGAATTCTGGTTGAAGGAAGTGAATTTACTGGGTCATGTGATCTCTAGTAGAGGGGTTAGCGTAGACCAAGCTAAGGTAGAAACTGTGTTACAGTGGGAAGCACCTAAGACTGTGATGGAAGTGAGAAGCATTTTAGGGTTAGCTGGTTACTAGGGGTGTTCATGGGACGGGTTGGGACGGGTTTCACTTGTCCTTAACCCGGTCCTAATTTTTGACCGGGCCAATTCTATGGACCTGAACCCGTCCATAGACCCAAAGAGACCCGATGATATGCGGGTCTAAATAAGACCGGGTCTGAGGAGGACAGGACCGGGTTGACCCGATATATAAGCTAAATATAATCAGGAAATGATCATATAACAATGTTCAAAAGAAAATAGTTCATACAATTAATAAATATACTGCATACAATAAAATATCTCTTAATATATGTAATATTTTTTACTTTTTAAAAGTTTGGGACATTACTAAACCAAGAATAACATTATATCACTATATAATTTTATGTATAGAATGTATTTTTAAAGGTAAATAGAGGAAACTTAGACTCAAAACCCCATCTAAAATGAAAAAAATAAGGTTAGGACTTTACATAATAGAAAATCATAAGTAATAAATATTATATTTATATATAAAGGACAGGTCGGGTAACCCGAAGGTTAACCCGAACCCGTCCTCAACCCGATGTCGGGTCAAAAAATGAGATCCGATTTAGTTCTATTTTTTCTTGTAGGACAGGAGCAGACCCGGCCCGAGTAGGACGGGTTGGGACGGGTCAAAGGGACGGATCGGGTTTTGAACACCCCTACTAGTTACTATCGTAAGTTTATTGAGAATTTTTCTAGGATAGCAACCCCGTTGACCCGTTTGATTAGGAAGGACCAACCTTTTGTGTGGATCCAGAAGTGTGAGGATAGTTTTCAGGAATTGAAGAAGAGGTTGACTTCTGCGCCCATCTTAGTTTTACCTGACCCGCAAGAGAGTTTTGAAGTGTATTGTGATGCTTCGAAACAAGGATTAGGCTGTGTGTTGATGCAAAAAGGACAAGTAGTGGCTTATGCCTCTAGGCAACTGCGAACACACGAAGTGAATTACCCTACTCATGATCTAGAGTTGGCTGCTATAGTTTTCGCCTTGAAGATTTGGAGACACCATCTGTATGGCGCTAGGTTTGAGATCTTTAGCGACCATAAGAGTTTGAAATACCTGTTTGATCAGAAAGAGCTGAATATGAGGCAGAGGCGATGGATGGAATTTTTGAAGGATTATGATTTTAGTTTGCAGTACCACCCAGGGAAAGCCAATGTTGTGGCTGATGCGTTAAGTAGGAAATCTTTGCATGTGTCGGCAATGATGGTTAAGGAGTTGGAATTGATAGAAAAGTTTAGAGACCTGAACTTAGATGTTGAATTGACTCCTAAGAGTGTGAGATTAGGAACTTTGAAGATTTCGAATGATTTCTTAGAACAGATCCGTTTAGCTCAGGAGGTAGATCAACCTTTGCAAGTTTTGAAGGATCTAGTCCCTAAGAAAGGAGAATCCGAGTTTAGTAAGGGCACTGATGGGATTATTAGATTCAAGGGTAGGATATGTGTACCCAGTGATAAGGAGGTAAGAAGATTGATTCTTGAAGAGGCCCATAAGAGTGGATTGAGTATTCACCCTGGAGCGACTAAGATGTATCAGGATTTGAAGAAGATGTTTTGGTGGTCTGGAATGAAAAAGGAAGTAGCTGAGTATGTAGCTTCTTGTTTAGTTTGTCAGAAAGCTAAGATTGAACATCAGAGACCATCGGGAGAGTTACAGCCTTTAGATGTCCCTGAGTGGAAGTGAGATAGTATATCGATGGATTTTCGTGGTAGGTTTACCTAGGACTCCTGCAGGTTTTGATGCTATATGGGTAATTGTTGATAGGTTAACAAAATCTGCTCATTTTCTACCTATCAACATTAAGTTTTCCTTAGAAAAGTTAACCCAGTTGTACATTAAGGAAGTAATAAGGTTACATTGGGTTCCGTCCAGCATAGTGTCAGATAGAGACCCTAGATTTACATCCAGATTTTGGGGTAGTCTGTAGCAAGCTTTAGGAACCAAGTTGAGGCTTAGTTCCGCGTATCACCCTTAGACAGATGGTCAGTCTGAGCGGACTATCCAATCTCTAGAAGATTTGCTGAGAGCGTGTGTGTTAGAACATAAGGGAAGTTGGGATCAGTTGTTGGCACTGATCGAGTTCACCTACAACAATAGCTTCCATTCTAGTATTGGAATGGCACCATACGAAGCCTTGTATGGTAGGAAGTGTAGGACACCCTTGTGTTGGTTCGAATCTGGTGATGGCCTAGTGTTGGGGCCTGAGATGATTCAGCAAACCACGGAAAAGATCAAGATGATTCAGGAAAGGATGAGAATATCACAGAGCAGGCAGAAAAGTTACTATGATCGGAGGAGGAAACCCCTTGAATTCAAAGAAGGAGACCATGTATTTTTTAGAGTTACACCAACAACTGGGGTTGGTAGGGCAATGCGATCCCGAAAACTTACACCTAAATTCATTGGTCCCTACCAAATCTTGAAAAAGATCGGTCTTGTTGCTTACCAAATTGCTTTACCACCCTTTCTTTCTAATCTTCATAACGCTATTCCATGTGTCACAACTCCGAAAGTTTATTCCTAACCCTTCGCACGTCATAGAACTCGACGTAATACAATTAAAAGAAAATTTAACTTATGAAGTATTACCTGTGCGAATTGGAGACCGAAGGATTAAGCAGTTGAGAGGAAAAGAAATTCCGTTGGTTAAAATTATTTGGAGTGCAACTGATGAAGGGAATGCAACCTGGGAGTTGGAAGAGCAAATGAAGAAGTCTCACCCTTATTTATTTCAAGAAGGTACGCACAAATTTCGAGGACGAAATTTCTTTTTAGGTGGGGAGAGATGTAACACCCGCATTTTGCCTGTTTGGTTTTAACCGTGTGATTTACTGAATTTTGAGTGATTAAATATTTTTAATCATCAAAATTTATTTTTATAAGGTTAGGAATGAATTTCCTATTTTTCTAGATTTTTTGGGAATTTTGGTGTAAAATGACCTTTTTACCCTTGTTTTTTTTGGAACGTGGCCCGAATACTCTTGATCCGGGCCAGAAAAATTTACACAATCCTTCCTTTTCCTTCCCCTAGAAGCCATGCATATGTGTGGAGTGTGCATGTGAGACACTTGTTGGTTTCACATTCTTACTTAAGACAAATGGCATAAAGAAAGCGTAATGTCATAAAGCTTGGACACTTGTCCATTTTCTCTCTTCTCCTACATGCAAAAAGAAAGAGAACCAAATTCATTCTCTCATTTTCTCCTTGCTGGAACCGTGAAGACCTCTCCCATTCTCTCTAATCTCCAAAAATTTTCCATCACTCTCTAAGTGCAAGGTTCCATTTTTGAGCCTTGAACTTAAAAACCTAGCCTCCAACCTTGTAAATTCTTGCTTTGGTGATCAAAGGAGCTCAAAGGAGGGGTTGTCTTGAAGTTGTGGCTGCACCTATTTCTTGAGGAATTTCCTTAGGTAAAAGGGGGGAGAACCTTGAACTCTAGTAGGATTGGTGACTAGAGCCAAAGATTACCCTTGATCCTTGTCTTTAAACCCCTTTTTCCTTGAAAAAAATTAAGTTTTGGAAACCTATTTCTTGAAAAAATTGTTTCGGCTGTTTGCATGTGATTTATATATGTGTTTTAGAAATTTTTATGATTCTTTAAATGTGCTTGTTTGGAAATTTTGGATGCATGCAAGTTGTGAAATTGGTTGGAAATTTTTTCCCAATTTTACATAGAGCTGCGGCCGTAAAATGGTGACTTCAGATTCGTTCACGGTTGGATCGGACTGAAATTTTGATAGCTATTTCATAACATCTGAATCTTCTTTGTGAACGGTCGGATCGTTGATACAATATCTGGGTTGGGAGATATTTGGTCTGCACAGCGGCTGTATATTTGAGGTTTTATTGATAAACTTGCTTGTTAAAGTGCTTGTGGATGATCATGCTTGGTTTTGGTGAATTTTGAGGTTGCTGGATTTTTTGGTGTTTTTTATTAACACTCATAGTGTTCATCCTTGTTCTTGATGTTCTTGAGTTTGTTCATGAGAAACTCATGAAAAACTTGGTTTGATCTTGATGTTGGTCAAGAGAAATTGTTAAAGTGTTTATGGGCCCTAGTGGCCCAATAAGCTAAAAAGTGTAACTGATTAAATTAATAACTAAACCAAATGGAAATGAAATTTTGGAAAACTCTAATAACCAAATTCGGATACAAAAATGCACCTAATAAAAAGTCACTCTAAAAACCCTAATATTTGATGGTAATGTTCAAAAATAAGTTCCTAAGAGTTACCTAACCATTGGGTCTTTAGTTTAGGCCCAATGCCTTAAAAAAAACAGTCAAAAGACTCATCAAAAGTCAACAAAAAATATTTCATGGACTTGGGCTTAGATTAGAGTTAGACTCCAACTCTAATCCAACCCATCAAGACTAAAACGTAGAAGTTTATTAGTGGGCTTAACTAATCCAATCTACCTAAGTTAATAAAGTTAAGGATAATTAATTAAGATTGAAGTTAATTAACTCTAATGAAGATTAACCTTAATCTTAATCATTAATCACTAATGAAGTATTAATAAAGTGATAGCCGGATGGGTGTAGAATCTAGAATTGAGCAAAAACCACCGATTAGAATTGAAAAACAAGCAATAAAAGGCGCAAAATAGGTGCAGGGCAGCAGCTATTTTGGGCGAGAAAATGAAAGAAAATGAAAGAAAATGAAAGAAAAAGTGGAGAGGAAGAAATGGAAAGGACGCCACTGAAGCAAGAGTCCACTTGCAGCAGATAAGTCCAGTGTCAGACGCCACTAATTCAGGAGAATTAGATAAGTCTCAGTATGGTTTGAGCAACAACCACCAAGCCTCACTCAACTCACAAAGGGAGGAGAAAATTGGGCATAATGCCTTTACTTCAAAATTCAATGTGTGATTACAAGAGGAGAGGACTCCTATTTATAGGAAAAGAGGGGGGGGCGGATTTTTAGGGGCATAAAAAGGAAGAAAATAAAAGGTGAGTGAAAACACTCCTAAGTGGGTTTTGAACCCATGACCCCCAAGGTTTATGGCTAAGCTAAGTCTTAAGCCAATAAACCTCTCAAAATGGCGCCCACTCATGTAGGAAAATACAAGATGAGTCAAATTTCTATCCTATGTGGGAATAGAACCCATGACCTCCTAAGCCTTATAGCAAGGCAACCTACTAACCAATAAACGCACTAAAAATAGCACCCAAGTAGGAGGAATTAAAAGAAAATTACAATTAATAAGAAGAAAATATAAGAGAGTCATAATTAAGGGTGGTCCATAGGACAAGGGTCCTATCCAGGGTCAAGGTGTCCTTCTGTAGGGTAGTGACCTTTATTTTGTAGGGCAGTGACCCTTTATTTGTAGGACACTAATTTCTCCAACTCTGCCTTGCTTGAAGTTCTGGCTTGAAGTTGGTTCATTTCCTCCAATGTAGGTCGTGCAGGTCCAAGCTTCTAGCAGTGTGCCATCATAAAGTAATTAAGCCTTAATGATGATTAAGTACTAATTAATTATGATTAACCTTAATCAAATGTAATTAAAAGCTTAATCCAAGATTAAGGAAGAGATTAAGGAATAATTGGGAATTAATTAGGACCTTAAGTAAGGAATAAGACTTAATTAAGGAGAATTAAGATTAATTATAGTTTAATTAAGGAAGACTAGTAAGACGAATTAAGATAGGTGAGACTATCCATAAGACACAATCATAAGTCTTAGTAAGCTATAGGACTTAAGTGAAAGTGATCAGTAATTTAAAGAAAAACATTAGTACAAACTAGCTTAAAAGTTATGACCAACACACTCTTTCTGCATAAGACTTGAGAAGCTTAGTGAGAGAGTGCGGTCTTAACCCGAGATGGGGTTTGGTTTTCCTTGTGAAGGAAAGACATTGAATCGGGCCGTACCACGGGAAAGTGGTGACGTAGAATGATTCAATGGGCTTTGACTGTAAGGATGTGTATGCTGCGAAGCATTGTTGTGTGACATGCATCATAAAGCATTGATGATGTTCAAGGTTGGAAACCTTACGACCTATATGGCAGTGACACTTGGTACAGTGTGAAATCGGCTGGGAAGGGTGCACTGAGTTTTGCAAAGAACGCTAGCGGGTCTCAAAAAGGGACGCCAGCCCTGAGGATAGCCTAGCTCCTGGAAGATCTCAGAGGACGTAGGTTAGCTCCCTACTGTCGAGATCGTGGAACCCAGCTTAGCTATTCTTGTCGCTCTCATGATTTTCAGGGTCAGTTGAGATTGTCTGGAAGACGGATAAAATGATTTGGCCAAAATTGAGCAATGCTCTTTGTACCGGCGCTAGTACAGACTCTAACTCCTGATACGTTGTACATATATGGTCGGGCAGTTGCTGTGTACACTGTGGATGGTGATGTTTCCCCGGGCCCTCATGCATTAGTTATGACACTGTAGTTGCAAGTATGCATTAGTCTGTGTGCATCATGATCATATGAATTGTATTCACTTATTGCTTGAATTGTGTGAAATTTCTGTGTGTATGCTCTAGTTTACTATATCCTATGTTTTGTGAGTTCATGTGATGTGTTCTCACCCTTCCTTTCTGCTTTGGTTATTGTACCTCTTTCGCTACGTCGATAGTCGGCAAGATCCCCATTATGACGTCGATGAGGGTACGGCTGAGATGGATGCCCAGGGGCACCTGGCGGGTAACAGACATCCCCAGTAGATGTGTGTTTACTGGGGAGGTTCGTCTCATCATCACTCACCCCAGCCTCCCGTTAGTCCCAGAGTTAGACTTCACCGTTCCCGTGACTCTTGAGTTTACTACACCACCAGAATTAGTTCGTTACACTACCTTTCGTCGCTCCCGTCGTCGTCCTACTTCTTCGGTTTCATCTCGGTCATCGCGGATGGCAGACATGGTTCGGCCAGACTCCCCCAGATACTCACCCACTTCTGAGGCATCGGGTTCTCAACCTCTGCGTTCTGATGCGCATGGTCGCTCTCTCTCGGATGAGTTAGAGTTGATTGTCATTGATGATACGTCAGAGGAGGAGGAGGATCCGGAGGAGGATCCCTCCAGCGACGAGTAGAATAGTGTTATTTGAGTCTAGTAGTGACAACTCTGATTTAGTGACCTCTCTTTTGTATTTTATTGAGGTCTTATTTATTTTAGTTCACTTCTAGAACTCTTATTTTGGTATTGTTGTGGTATGACTCGAGAAGTACACTATTTCTGTATATGACTTTATGCATTGTTTAATTTCATATGTTGACTTGCAAAATGTATGTATGATGTACGCTTACGCGACGTGGTAATTGTTCTTGACATTTTTTAAAATAAGTTTCACCAGTAAGGAAAGGATATTTTATAAATACTTAAAATAAAATTAGAGACGTAGTAAGTATTCAACTACTAATCCATTTCAAAAAAAAAATTCTGCATTCTTATGACTTGTAAATAGTACTTCCGTTGGTCACGTGTAATACATGTGGCATTCTTAGTGGTAACTAGGAGTGTCGCACATGAATGTAAATTAAAATTTAATTACTTTTTAAACTTATATTTTGGTATCTCCTTTCTTATCTCTCCAATTAATTTCTCATTTCTCATTTCTCTTTCCTCTCTCTACTCTCCACCCTTTTAGGCTTTTCTCTCCATCGCAACCTCTCCTCTTTTTATTTTCTCTCTCTAAAATGAATAATTCATGTCGTCCTGTGCTATAGTGGCTACAAAATTTTTCAAGATGATAAAGATAAAGAAGAAAGCAAGTTTTTTTTATTTTGGTGATAAAAAATAATAAAAAGAGGGAGGGACGTTGCAAGGGATAGAGAAGCATAAAATGGTGAAGAGAGAGAAATGAGAAATAAAAATTAATTAGAGAGAGAAGAAAAGAGATTGAGAAATGGAAATTTAAAAAGTAATTAAAATATGACAAACCCGGAACCTTCTTAATTGAGAATGGATTTATTAGATGAAATGTTGATACTACCCTTTTTAGAAAAGATTGTAAAGAAAACTTCATTATAGTTCAGATCTGTGTAGATGATATTATCTTTGGTGCTACTAATGGGAATTTTTGCAAAGAGTTCTCTAAGCTAATGCAGGATGAATTTGAAATGAGTATGATGGGAGAATTGAAATTCTTTCTTGGTCTGCAAATCATTCAAGATGAAGATGGAACCATCATTCATAAACAAAAGTATACCAAGGAACTGCTTAAGAAATTTAATATGGAAGATTCAAAGGCTAGGAGCACGTCAATGCATCCATTTGTTATGCTAACCAAGGATGAGAGTGACAAGCCAGTAAATCAGACCTAGTTTAGAGGTATGATTCACTCACTCACTGACCCTTGTATTTGACTACAAGTAGACCTGACATATATGTTCAGTGTATATGTGCATGTTTTCAATCTGATCCAAAATAATCTCATCTAAAAGAAGTTAAAAGAATTTTTGAATATCTTGTTGGAGACACTAATCTTGGTCTAAGGGTTGTGAAAGATAAAGATTTCAGATTAGTTGTATTATGTGATGCTGACTATGCTGGAGATAGACTTGAAGGAAAAAGTACAAATGGAGGTTGCCACTTTCTTGGAGGAAGTCTTATCTCATGGGCCAGCAAACGACAAAGTAACATTGCTCTTTCAAATGCAAAAGCATAATATATCTTAGCTGCAAGATGATGCTCTCAACTTCTTTGGGTAAAATATCAAATAGAAGATTATTTGCATTTTCAGTTGTATATATGTGTGCATCCTCTCTCTATTGTTTTCCCTTTTTGATATGAAGAAGGGGGAGAAATAAAAAAACCAAGATGGAGAAAACAACCGAGTTAGTTTAAGAGCATTTTTTTAAGAATAGAAGGAGAAACACAATAACCAAGTCAGGGGGAGCATAACCTGAGGGGGAGTATTCATTGTTCTTTGATTTGTGATATTAAGTATTGATTATTTTAGACTCAATAAAAATTCAAGTTGGTTGTCATCATAAAAGGGGGGAGATTGTTAGAAAATAACTGAATCACGGTTTGGAATCTCTAAGTTTTGATGAATAACAATATGAAGAATTTTTATTAGTCTTAAGACCTAACATAATCTGAAGTGTATAACTGCGGGTATTGAGATAGTGTGATGTCTAGAACAAGTTTTGTTCTATGTCAGTCTGAAGGGATCAAAGTTTGAAGCATCCTAACACAAACCTAAGCTTGTTATACAAACCTAGAGTCTAAAGCCAAGTCATGTATTGTACCTTATCAAACTAAGAAAAACAGCTCAAGCTTACGTAAATCTACGTGGTTAAAAATTCAAATACTAGTCTCAGTCTACAAGTTGCTGAAAGAATAAGTCATTAGAAGATCATTGTAAGAGCAGAAGACATATTAGCACAAAAGCATAGAGAATGTTAGAAAAATGATAATAGAGGTCTGCATAGAAGACCTTCTAGCTTGCTCTGTATCACACTGCTGCTGCAGAAAGTACAACCAACAACTCCATGTATTAAATGCTAAGAGACAACGTATACTTGGTCACCCTCAATGTCTCTGCCTCATGGAGCCTATAAATAGAAGGAGGAGGAATGGTGAAAGTAGAAAATTTTGAACAAGTGCAAAAACGCTGCCATTCTTTACTATGATTCTTTTATTCTTTCATTTCTTCATTCTTTGAGCAAGTAATTTCAAACAAGTTTTGATTTGAACTTCATCTTGATAAACACCTGCTTCATCTTCATATTCACACTAAGTGTGTAAACCTAGAGCTTTATCTTATCCTTTCTGATTTTACTTGTGGATCCTGAGGAGGCTCGTTTGTTGTAAAAGAATACTTGTGTAAGGCTTAATAAGGTTGTTGAAGAATATCTTTTAATCTTGGAGAGGCAGTGAAAAATATTTGTGTAAGGTACCTTTTATATAGTGAAAATCCCAACTGTGTTAGGGACTGGACGTAGCACCGACGATTGGTGTGAACTAGAATAGTCATCTGTGTGCTCTTGTCTATCTTATCTTGCTTTATAGTGTTTATCTAACCTAGGTTTAATTTGTGTTAATCTGATAAACTTGTTCTTAAAACAATTTTGTGAAAATTTGTTTTTAAGAGTTTAAAGTTTCAGACTCAACTAAGAACTACTTCAAAGCGAGTCTGAAGATTAGCACAAACTCTTCTTTGTGAACTTGTGTTGCGAAAAACTAGTAAGTTTTGAAGAAAACACAATTCAACCCCCTTCTTATATTTTACCTATGTATTTTAATAAAATACGTGGCTTCATAAGTTTTTCGTGATGGGTGGATCACTCTTAATATTTGAAATCTAAATCCTTTGGGTGGCTCAAAATAAATGTACCATGGAGACTGGAAGACATATGATTGATTAAGTTTGTTACCAAACCCAAAATCTTACTTCAGTGATATCTTGTGTTTATTAAAGAGATATGGTAACAAGTATTAAGACCTAACAAATGGTTAAGTGGTTAGCTTGAGGACCTAATGTGGTGGTTGTGAATGTGGATAACAGTGCATTTGAAAACTAGAGTGAGTGAGGTTTGGTGGAGTGATAAGGGATCACAAAGGTGAATGGTTGAAAGGATTCTATGGACATATGGACATCCTAAATAACCTCGACGCTGAACTCATGATTACGTACCAGAGACTGAAACTATATCGAGAGAGTGACTTCAAAGATGTTTATTGTGGAACAAATTCTCTCCATGTTGCTCATATAATTATGGAACCTTGCTCCAAGTTTCACAAATAAAGTGTAATTATTACTTCTATCAAGGAGTTGATTAGCAATAACTGAAGGATAACATTGACTAACACCATGAAGGTGTAGAACCACATGAAAATACTAAAAGGGGGGTTGAATAGTGTTTTTACAAACTCTTACAGATTTTAAGAAACCTTTTCAAAATTGAGTTTACGAAAAATTCAGACAAGTTTTCAAAGGCTATCTGAAGTTTTATCCCTTATCTGATAAACTTTAGATAAGAGGTTTTTCTAAAGAATGGTTACTTAGTTTAAAACAAGCAACATTTGTAAACTTACGTTCAAATCCCCTTTTACGTTAGTACAATTAAAATATAACGAGTTGAGGGAAGGAAACACTTAGCCAAGATTTATCCTATTTCACTCACTACCACTTGTGAGCTACGTCCAATCTCAGTGCCAACTAGCTACTGGATTTTGTTGAGACAAGCTCACCCTAAAGAAGTTTTTAATATGACAAACTGAGTAAGTTTAAATATCCAGATGAGATGCATCTTGTGTCACTAACTGTGTGTTCAAGTGTGGCAGAGACTTTCTGTATTTAAGTTACTGCAGGAATACATGAAGACAGAAAGGATCTTTGGACCACTAAGATCAGTTATAACATAAGTAACAGTGGCACAAGAACAGAAGCTATAAAGAGCTCTACAACAGTTGTGTGCTTCAAAGATCAGACTAGAACTCGAGCAAGTCAATTTACACATACAGCATGTGTGTTTGAATCAGAACAGATGTGGTGCAACCAAAGCTTATGGCTAAGACTATGAGAAACACTTCAAAAATCAACACAGCATGAGACACAAGATTTGTATGTTCAGATGTCATCTCATGATTAGATGAGGACCCAGCTAAAATGCAAAAAGCCTTAGAACTAAAAAGAGACTCAAGCACAGCTTGAGATGCAAGCTATGAACAAATGCAAGTTCAGCTTGAGATGCAAGAACAGCTTGAGACGTCGTCTCAAGGTCAGACGTAGAAGAATGAGATCTTAGCACATATGCAAGAAAAGTAAGTCAGACTCTGAACAGAGGCAAGAATTCAACCTTAGCTGAGAAGACAGCAAGTAGAGTCAGCATGAAGACAAACAAGGACACAAGGACACTAACACAGTACCTTAAAGACTGAAAAGTTGTTGTCTGCCTACTGAAAAGACTGTGCCTACTGCTGTACTCTCCAACGGACTGTAACGGCCATATAACGGCTATTTTCTCAAGTCTTGATATAAAAGAGATATTATCAAGAGCTGAGAAGTGAGAGAGACTGCCTACACTGCCGTGAAATCATTAAGCATCTTATCACATCTCAACAGACATCTCAAGTGTATCTAGCAGCTGTCTGAGCACGGACTCATCTCATCTTGAGAATATACATTTGTCTCTTTCATCTCCTCTCTGTGAATATCATTCCAATACTGTAACCAGAGTTGAGACCTAGTCTAGCTCAATTACTCTTGTATCCATACTTTGTATGAGCTTAGGCTAGACTTATCACAAACATCTATCTGTAACCTGTCTCATCTAAGATAGGAGTGTGCCTAGTCTTAGAGTGAGGTGTGTACGTCCTGAAGAGGCTGTAAGAATACTTGTGACTCAGCTAAGATAGGAGTGTGCCTAGGCTTAGTGTGAGTGAGACGTCCTGAAGAGGCTGTAATGTAACACCCGCGTTTTTACCGTTTTGCCGTTTTTGCCGTTTTGAGTGTTTTATTGGATTTTGAGTGGTTAAAATTATTTTTAATCATCAAAATTTATATTTTTGGATTTAGAATTAAATTTCCTATTTTTAGGGAATTTTTGGGGTTTTTTTGTGATAATGACCTTTTTGCCCCTCCTGTCCCTTGAACCGGGCCCGAATACTCTTGATCCGGGCCAGAAAAATTTACACTGACTCACCTTGACACATCATAACAGCCGTGCATGCAGAATAATGTGCATGGGAGACACTTGTAAATTTTCCCCTTCCTTACAAGACAAGTGTGCAAGCAAATAAGCCATGTGTCATTTATGCTTCCTAAAGCAAAAACTCCACTTTCTTCCTTTTCCTTTCACATGCAAACCAGAATTTTTTCTCTCTCATTTCACTCATTCTCATCCACTTGCAGCTGTGAGCTTCCTTCCCATTTTCTCTCAAGTTTTCCATTTTTCTTCCAAACACATTCAAGCTAAAGGTTCCATTTTTGAACCTAAGCTTAAACACCTAGCCTCCAACCTTGTAGAAGTCCTTGTTGGTGATCAAGAGGAGGATCTTGGAGCTGTTTTTGGGTCTGTTACTGCACCTTATTTTTACAGAAAATTCCTTAGGTAAAGGGGGGGAGAACTTGAACTCTAGTGGGATTGGTAACTAGAGTCAAGGATTTGCCCTTAAAATCCTTGTTTTTACTCTTGTTCTCCTTGAAAAAAATCACTTTTTGAGCTTTTCTTTGAGCAAATGTTTTGGATTCTTGGAGCTGGGTTGTGTACATGTTTTTAAGTTTATTTTGATGCTTGGAATGTGTTTGGATTGTGATTGTTGGTGCATGCAAGCCAAGAAACAATTTTGGAAAAATTTTCCCCTTTTTCCTCTAATAGCTCTCGGCCTTGAGGGATTTTGGGGCTGCATGTGTTTCAAAATTTTTTTGGTGCTTGGAATGTGTTTGTATGATGAATCTATGAACATGCATGAAGTTGGTTGAAGGTATACAATTGTTTTGGATGATTGATCTTTGAAAAATAGTGTTTATGAGCTTGAAAATGAAGTTATGAACTTTAATGTGTATATGGATGATTTTGAGTGGATTAGTATGATATTTGGCATTTAGATTGTTTGTTGATGAATGTGTGAAGTTTTGGTGAAGATTGGATGTTGTGAAAAATTTGAAGTTTTGATGAACATTCAAGTTGTTCTTGATGTTCATAAGTTGTTCTTGATGAAACTCATCAAGAATACCTTTTTGATCTTAAAAAGGTCAAGGGTATGTTGAAAACATGTTTATGGGCTTTGGTGGTCCAAAAGGACTAAGAAGCAATTTTACAAGTAAAAGGACTAAAGTGCAATTAAGAATGAGTCTTTAAAAATAAATAAAACAAATTCGGATTTCCAATTCCAACCAAGTAAAAGTCAACTTAAAGGTCAATATTTTAGGTTGCCATGACTAAAAATAAGTTCCTAAGAGTTATAATACCTTTAGGCTTTTAATTTAAGTTTAAAACCTTTAAGAAAAGGAGTTAAAGACTCATTAAAATTCAATCAAGATTAGATTATGAAATTAAAGTTAATTGGAATTGGACTTCAACTCTAATCCAAGTTATTAAGATTAAAACTCAAGAGTTAATTAGTGGACTTGGCTAATTTAGTTATCTAAGTTAATTAACCTAATCTACTTAAGTTAATTAAGTAAAGAATAATAAATTAAGGCTAAAATTAATTAACCTTAATCAAATATAATTAAAAGCTTAATCCAAGATTAAGGAAGAGATTAAGGAATAATTAGGAATTAATTAGGATCTTAAGTAAGGATTAAGGCTTAATTAAAGAAGATTAAAACTAATTATAGTTCAGTTAATGAAAACTAATTGTAATTAAAGATTAAACTTAATCTTAATTAGTCATGCAAGAGGAATTAGGATAAGCAATGCTATCCATAAGACACAATCATAAGTCTTAGTAAATTATAGGACTTAAGTGGACATGATTATCAAGAACATTAGTACAAACTACCTTAAAAGGCTATAACAAACACACTCTTTCTTTATAAAACATGAGAAGCTTAGTGAGAGAGTGCGGTTCCAACCCAAGGTAGGGTTCGATTTTTCCTTGAAGGAAAGACATTGAATTCGGGCCGTGCCACGGGGATGTGGTGACGTTGAATGGTTCAATGGGCTTTGCTTGTAAGGATGTGAATGTTGTGAGCATTGTTGTGTGACATGCATCATGAAGCATTGTTGATGTTCGAGGTTGAAAACCTTATGACCTATATGACAGTAGCACTTGGTACAGTGTGAAATCGGTTGGGAAGGGTGCAACTGGGTTTTGCAAAGAACGCCAGTGGGTCATCAAAAGGGACGCCAGCCCTGAGGATAGCCTAGCTCCCGGAAGATCTCAGGGGACGTAGATTAGCTCCCTACTGTCGAGATTGGGGAACCCAGCTTAGCTATTCATGTCGCTCTCATGATTTTCGGGTCAGTTGAGATTGTCTGGAAGAACGCTTAAATGATTTGGCCAAAATGTATGAGCAATGCTCTTTGTACCAATGCTAGTACAGACTCTAACTCCTGACGTGCTGTGTATATATGGTCGGGCAGCTGCTATGTGCTTTGCCGATGGTGATGTTTCCCTGGGCCCGCATGCATTAGATATTACATTATAATAGTAGAGTTGCGTTCATATGAGTACACCATAATGAGATGTCGTGATTGCTTATTGATTCGACTGTGTGGATTGCCTCTGTGTGTGTGCTCTAGTTTGTTGTATCCTACATGCTGTGAGTTCATGCGATGTTCTCACCCTCCTATTCTATGTTTTCTTTCTATGCTCTTCTCGTCACGTTGATAGTCGGTATCGAGGACTTCCGTCATGACGTCAATGCAGGTGCGACTCAGATGGTTGCCGAGGGGCACCCGATGGGCAACGAGTATCCTGCGCAGGTGTGAGTTCTATGGAGGGGGAGTCTGTGTCATCATCATGCACCCCAGACTTCCTCTTGTACCTGAGAAGGACTAGGTTGTGTTGAATCTAGGTAGTGGCAGCTCTGATCTAGCGACCTCTTGTTTTGTATTTTGTTGAGGTCTTATTTATTTTAGTCTACTACTGGAACTCATGTTTTGCGTGGTTGCCTTGTTGGCTCAAAAAGTACATCGACACCGTGATTTATGTATGTATATATGTATATTTATGATGTTTCCTTCCTTATGATTCATTTTATAACTATGTGTATGCTGTGTAGGTAGGCGCGGTAATAAGCGTCTAGATGTTATCGGAAAAATGAGTTTTAAATTTAAGGAAAGGATATTTCATAAGTACTTAAAATAAAGCTAGAGAGGTAATAGGCCAATGACACCTAAACCCTTTTCAAAAAAAAATTTGTATTTTGACATTTTTGAAAACAGTAAGTTCGTTGGTCACGTGTCATATGTGACATTCTTAGCGGTATAACTAAGGGTGTCGCATGTAAGAATACTTGTATTGACTGGTTTGTCAATAGTGGAAAATCTCACAGGTTGTGGGGACTGGACGTAGCCCAAGGAGTGGGTGAACCAGGATAAGATCTTTGTCTCTTGTCTCTTACCTTACTCTTATATCTGCTTATCTTGAATCAATTAAAACAGCTTGATAACTAAAGATACTACTGAATTGATAATCAAGATAAGACCTTACGCTAAAGTCTGGAAAAAGATCTTTACCAAAATTGATAAACTCCATCTTGTCTTAACAGAGACTCCAAGTTAACAAACTTGAGAGCACATCTCAACTATCATTTTAGTGTGGAATTGCAGGAACAGATTCAGAAAGTCTCTATTCAACCCCCCCTTCTAGAGACGCTCAGCCAACTTCAGTTGGTATCAGAGCTCGACCTCTAGGGGTTGAGCACACCTCTGTGTGAAGAGGAAAAAGATCCATGGCTGGTCCGAGTACAAGTCTGTTCATTCCTGAAGGAGCTTCAACAAACAGACCTCCTGCATTTGATGGAACTGATTATTATTACTGGAAAGACAGGATGAGACTGTTCATTGAATCTCAGCATGTTGATCTTTGGGAGATCATTGAAATAGGCCCTTATGTTCCATACATCACAGATGAGCTTGGACTTAGGGCAGCTAAACCCAAAGAACAATGGACAGATGCTGAGAAGGCAAGATATGTACTCAACTCAAGAGCTAAATACCTTCTCACTTGTGCCTTAAGCAGAAGTGAATATGACAAGGTAGCTGGGTGTGTCTCAGCTAAAGAAATATGGGATGCTCTTGAAGTTGAACATGAAGGGACAAATCAAGTTAAAGAAGCCAAGATCAACATACTGGTCAGACAGTATGAGCTCTTCAAGATGAATGAAGATGAAGGCATTGAAGACATGGTGAGGAGATTCACTGTTATAACAAATGACCTGAAATCACTAGGAAGAACATACTCAAATCAGGATATGGTAAGAAAAATCCTGAGAAGTTTGCCCAAACCTTGGAGACCAAAGGTAACAGCCATCCAGGAAGCTAAAGATTTGAGTACTCTCAGACTAGATGAACTTCTTGGATCTCTGAAGGTACATGAGCAAGAGTTGATGGAAGAAGATCTCATCAGACGACCCAAGTCTATAGCACTGAAAGCAGCTTCCAGTAACTCAAAAGGCAAAAAGATAAGCTCTTCTCAACAAACCTCACTCAACTCATCTCAAGATTCTGAAACAGAAGAAGATGAGGAAGAGGAAGATGATAGTGAAATGGATGATGAGCTAGCCTACATCTCAAGGAAGATCAGACGCATGTGGAGAGCCAGAGGGACTGGAAGAAAGAATTTTCCCTCAAGGAGAGGAGAAATAAAATCTGACAAGAAAGGACAATTTATCTGCTTTGAATGCAAGAAGCCTGGGCATATCAGGTCTGAATGTCCTCAACTCAGAAAAGAAATGAAGAAAAGTCCTAGGAAGAAGGCAATGATGGTCACCTGGGATGACACAGATGAAGAGGAAAGTCAAGATGGACAGTCAGCTAACCTATGTCTCATGGCAAAAGGAGACTCATCAGATGAAGAGGTAAATGAATCTGACTCTGAATATTCTGTTGATGAACTTAAGTCTGCTTTTGAGAATCTTCTGTATGATTCAAATCTTCTTGCCTCTAAGAGCTCATTACTTAAATCAGATTTGAATACAGCTCTTGAGAAAATCAAATTTCTTGAAAAAGAAAATGAAGATTTAAATCATAAAAACAGTAGTCTCATGTTGTCTCACATGAAACTGTCTGAACAAGTAAAAGCTAAGACTCAAGCTCTCAATGGGCAAGATCAAAAAAGGCTACAAGAAGAAAATCAGCAGCTTAAACTGCATAACAGAACTCTCATAAATGACCTAGGAAAATTTGTAAATGGAACAAAAAATCTTGAGAGACTCATTGGATCTCAAAAGGGCATTTTTGATAAAGTTGGGCTTGGTTATGAGAGATCATCAAATGAAGTCTGGTATAAAGATTTCTTCATTCCTGGAAGAAAAAAGAAAAAAGAAAGATGTTCTTGTTGTAGTAAATATGGTCATAAAGCCACAGATTGTTACATGAGACAAGTAGCATCTGAGAGAAAGGTAACTAACCATGCAGGACCCAAATACAGTGGGTACCTAAAGCTAAAACTCTTGTTGTAACAGATGTGCCTGGCAGCAGCAAAGACCAAGAAAGAATGGGTGCTGGACAGTGGATGTTCAAGGCACATGACAGGAGACAAAAGCAAGTTCCTGTCACTTGAGGAAAAGACTGCTGGAGTTGTCTCTTTTGGGGACAACAGCTAAGCCCAGATCAATGGCATAGGTAAAATTGGTAAAGCAAATTCAGCTCAGATTGAAAATGTATATTTTGTTGAAGGTTTGAAACATAATTTGCTGAGTATCAGTCAGTTATGTGACAATGGTTATCATGTTAATTTCCAGCCTACCTTTTGTAAGATCATAGACTCCAAAACTGGAAAAATCATTTTCTCTGGAACAAGAAAGAAAAATCTTTACTCAGTCTCACTAGAGGGTCTGTCAGATCTCACCTGTCTCATGTCTCATGATCATGAGAGATGGCTTTGGCACAAAAGGGTTGGACATATTAACATGAGAACTATGAGTCAGCTTGCTAGTCAGTCTCTTGTCAAAGGATTACCTAAGGTAAATTTTGACAAAGACTTGAAGTGTGATCCTTGTATCAAAAGCAAGCACAGCAAATCAAGCTTCAAACCCAAGAACTATGTCTCAACTACTAGGCCACTTGAGATCCTCCACATTGACCTATTTGGACCAACTAAGACAGTGAGTCTCAGTGGTAAAAAATATGGTTTTGTCATTGTGGATGATTTCTCACGATTCACCTGGGTGCTGTTCCTATCTCAGAAAGATGAATCAAATGATTCCTTCAAAACCTTTTGTAAAAAGATTCAATCTGAGAAAGGATACATAATTGGATCTGTTAGGAGTGACCATGAAGGAGAATTTGAGAATGTTAAGTTTAGAAAATTCTTTGATAAAAATGGCATAACTCATAACTTCTCTTGTCCAAGGACTCCTCAACAGAATGGTGTAGTTGAGAGGAAAAATATAAGTCTTCAAGAAATGGCTAGAACTTTGTTATGTGACTCTGGAATTGAAATGTACTTCTGGGCAGAAGCTGTCAATACTTCTTGCTATATTTTAAACAGAGTCACTATAAGAAAGATCTTGAATAAAACTCCATATGAGCTATGGAAAGGTAGGAAGTCTTCAGTTTCATATTTTCATGTATTTGGATGTGATTGCTATATTTTAAATACAAAAGATCAACTAGGAAAATTTGAAACCAAATCAGATAAAGGAATTTTCCTAGGATATTCACTAACCTCCAAAGCTTACAGAGTATACAATCTAAGAACCAAAACTACTGAAGAATCTATGCATGTAGTATTCAATGAAGTTCAGGGAAATACTCAGAAAGAAGTTGATGAGGAGATAGAAGAACTGATAAAAGATCTAAAGATCTCAACTTAGGAAGCTGAAGAGAGACTCTCACCTGAACAAAAGATGATGAGGTCACCCCTGTCTGAACACGGGAGAGAAGCTCAGTCTGAAGGAGTACCTCTCAGAAGTAGCCAATCTGAACCCTCTCATAATCCTCAAGAAGAAGATAAATCAGATAATCAAACCAGATCTCAAGAGACAAGACAAGAGAATGTTGAGATACAAAATGAACATGCATCTCAACTACCCTGAAGCTGGAGACTGGTAAGATCTCATCCAAGAGATCAGATACTTGGAAAAACTTCAGACAGAGTCAGAACCAGATCTTCCTTCAGAGACACGGAGAATCTAATGGCTCTTCTATCTGACATAGAGCCAAAAGACATACATGAAGCCTTAAATGATGAATCCTGGATTAAGGCCATGGAAGATGAATTAAATCAGTTTGAGAAAAGCAAGGTCTGGAATCTGGTTCCTCCACCATCTCATCAAACCATAATTGGAACCAGATGGGTCTTCAGAAATAAGCTAAATGAGAAAGGTCAAGTAATGAGAAACAAAGCCAGATTGGTGGCTCAAGGGTTTAATCAACAAGAAGGAATAGATTACGATGAGACCTTTGCATCAGTGGCAAGACTTGAAGCTAGCAGGATCCTACTAGCCTTTGCAGCCTTCAAAAACTTCAAATTATATCAAATGGATGTAAAAAGTGCATTCCTAAATGGGGTCATAGAGGAAGAAGTCTATGTAAGGCAGCCCCCTGGGTTTGAAGACCTTGACCATCCAGAACATGTGTTTAAGTTATCCAAAGCTCTATATGGTCTCAAGCAAGCTCCAAGAGCTTGGTATGACAGGTTAAGCTCATTTCTAATTAAAAAATGATTTTATAAGGGGTAAGATTGATACTACTTTATTTAAGAAAGAAATTAGCAAAGATTTATTAATTGTTCAAATTTATGTTGATGACATCATCTTTGGATCAACTAATGAATCTTTATGTCAAGAGTTCTCAAGTCTCATGCAGGGAGAGTTTGAGATGAGTATGATGGGTGAGCTGAGATTTTTCTTGGGGCTCCAAATCAAACAATTAACTGATGGGATATTCATTAGTCAAGAAAAATACACAAGAGATCTTCTCTGCAAGTTCAAAATGAGTGAGGCAAGACCAATGAAAACTCCTATGCACCCCTCAACTCAGATTGATCAAGATGAAGATGGAAAAGCAGTATTAGACAAACTGTACAGAGGTATGATTGGTTCCCTTATGTATTTAACTGCCAGCAGACCAGATATTCAGTTTGCTGTAGGAATATGTGCAAGATACCAATCTCATCCCAAAGAATCTCATCTCATTGCTGTAAAAAGAATATTTAGATACTTGATTGGAACCACTAATCTTGGCCTATGGTATGAGAAGGGAAAGAGTTTTGATCTCATAGGATATAGTGATGCTGACTTTGCTGGAGATAAGATAGACAGAAAGAGCACCAGTGGATCTTATCAATTCCTAGGAAAGTGCCTTATCTCCTGGTCATGTAAAAAGCAAAACACTATTGCCTTATCTACAACAGAGGCTGAGTATGTCTCAGCAGCTGCATGCTGCACTCAAGTTCTGTGGATCAAATCTCAATTGCAAGATTATGCAGTCAGGTACTCTAAAATTCCTATTTATTGTGACAATACTAGTGCCATAAATCTTGCTAAGAACCCTGTACATCATTCTAGGTCCAAACACATTGATATCAAACATCATTTTATAAGAGATCATGTGCAAAAAGGAAACATTGAACTAATCTTTGTAGATACTAAAAATCAGCTAGTTGACATCTTTACAAAGCCTTTAGTTGAAGAAAGATTCAATGAGAATCTAAAATTGCTAAATATGTGTTCTCTTGAATAAAATATGGTTAGTTGAGACCAGCTCTACTATGGGCTATATGATTAAAGTCTCACCAGAGATGAGACTCAAGTGTCATCTGTAAAGAGACGTGGGTTCAGACGCATCTGTCACCAGACGTGTCTCATGATTCATCTCAACCAACGTCTCATGAAATTATTGAGACGTTTCCATTTACCAAAACTGAAGGATTGAGCCGTTGCTCAACGGTTAGTAACTGCCCACTACCTGGCAAACTAGCTGTTAGCCTATAAAAAGAAGAGCCAACCTCCCACAACTGCCATAATAACTCCCCACTAACGAGCAGTTATTACGTCTCTCTCTCTCTCTTTCCTCTCTTATCTGAAGACTATTTAAGTCTCATCTCTCACTCCAAACTCACTTCCTGCTCTCTCCTCCTCTCTCAAATGTGAATCAAGTTCACAGCCTTGAAACTTCCTTACTCTGATAAATCATCCTCCTCCTCTTCTCCAGACAAAATGTCTTCCTCTGAGCAATCAAAATCCTTGAGCATTCACTCCATCCAAGAGACCCTGTCTCGTTCTCCATCTCCACAACCCAGCACTGAAACAGAGCCGTCTCAAACCACTCAATCTACACAACCTTCACCATCCTCAAAGTCCAAATCCTCCAAGAGAAGCACCCCCTTACCTCCTCGCATGAAATCCCAAAGAATTGTTTGGCAAGTAGCTCATGTAACACCCGCAAATTTTCTTACTGGTGTATAAATAGAATAAAGAAAATTTTAAAATAGTAATAATCATTTAATTATAAAGTATTTAGTAGCTTTTAATAGACAACCAAATTTATAATACCCAACCACAATTATGAGTAAATTTCTTTAGAGAGGTGTTTGAGAAAATAACCTAAGACACCTTTAGTAATTATACAGTTAAGGAAAATATAGATTTAATTATTAAAAATAGATAAAACTCTAAGGTATCTATACCTTTATTTAAAATACTCTTAATATAATTAGTGATGAGTTTTAGAAAATAATTTAGAATTTTTCTAGCACTTCTGGGCAAAAAGATCAAAATGCCCCAGTTAACAGTATAACCATAGCCAGCATAAAAAAAATTGTAGAAAAATATGGAAAATATATTTTGAACCTTAAAAGATGATTTAAAATGATATTTATAATTCTATACAATCTTTGTAATTAAAACCTTAATTTTCTCTCTCCGTTTACTGTAACGCCCGCTTCTTACCGTTTTACCGCATTTTGTGTTTTATTGAATGCTTAAAATTATTTTTAATCACCAAAATTTATATTTTTGGATTTAGAATTTAATTTCCTATTTTTAGGGAATTTCTGGGAATTTTTGGGGTTTTTTCTGTGAAAATGACCTTTTTGCCCCTCTTGTCCCTTGAATCGGGCCCGAATACTCTTGATCCGGGCCAGAAAAATTTGCACAACTCTTCCTTTCCTCCTTCTAGAAACCGTGCATGTGTGAGTGTGGTGCATGAGAGACACTTGTACTTTTCCTTCCTTTTCACAAGACATGTGTCAAGTGTGGGCATTTATGGCATTTTAACACTAAAATCACTTATTCTTCCTTTTCTTCCACACATGCAAACTTGAAATTTTTCTCTCATTTCTATCTTTCTCACCAAGACAAAGCCGTGAGCCTCCCTCTCTTTTCTCCCAACATTTTTCCAATCTCCATCAAACAATTTCAAGCCAAGGTTCCATCTTTGAACCAAAGCTTTAAACACTAAGCCTTCTAGCCTTGCAAATCCTTGTTGGTGACTAAAGGAGGCATCTTGGGGGCTGTTTTGGGACCAGAATTCTGCACTCATTTTCTTGGAAATTTGAGGTAAAGGGGGGGAGAACTTGAACTCTAGTAGGATTGGTAACTAGAGTCAAGGATTTGCCCTTAAAATCCTTGTTTTTACTCTTGTTCTCCTTGAAAAAAATCACTTTTTGAGCTTTTCTTTGAGCAAACGTTTTGGATTCTTGGAGCTGGGTTGTTTACATGTTTTTAAGTTTGTTTTGATGCTTGGAATGTGCTTGGATTGTGATTGTTGGTGCATGCAAGTCAAGAAACAATTTTGGAAAAATTTTCCCCTTTTTCCTTTAATAGCTCTCGGCCTTGAGGGATTTTGGGGCTGCATGTGTTTCAAAATTTTTTTGGTGCTTGGAATGTGTTTGTATGATGAATCTATGAACATGCATGAAGTTGGTTGAAGGTATACAATTGTTTTGGATGATTGATCTTTGAAAAATAGTGTTTATGAGCTTGAAAATGGAGTTATGAACTTTAATGTGTATTTTGATGATTTTGAGTGGATTGGTATGATATTTGGCATTTAGATTGTTTGTTGATGAATGTGTGAAGTTTTGGTGAAGATTGGATGTTGTGAAAAATTTGAAGTTTTGATGAACATTCAAGTTGTTCTTGATGTTCATGAGTTGTTCTTGATGAAACTCATCAAGAATGCCTTTTTGATCTTAAAAAGGTCAAGGGTATGTTGAAAACATGTTTATGGGCTTTGGTGGTCTAAAAGGACTAAAGTGCAATTAAGAATAAGTCTTTAAAAATAAATAAAACAAATTCGGATTTCCAATTCCAACCAAGTAAAAGTCAACTTAAAGGTCAATATTTTAGGTTACCATGACTAAAAATAAGTTCCTAAGTGTTATAAAACCTTTAGGCTTTTAATTTAAGTCTAAAAACCTTTAAGAAAAGGAGTTAAAGACTTATTAAAAGTCAATCAAGATTAGATTATGAAATTAAAAGTTAGATTGGAGTTGGACTTCAACTCTGATCCAAGTAATCAAAAGTTAAAACTTAGGATTAATTAGTGGGCTTAACTAATTCAATTACCTAGGTTAATCAACCTAATTCACTTAAGTCGATTAAGTAAAGAATGATTAATTAAGTCTAAAGTTAATTAACCTTAATGAAAATATTAATTAAGTAATTAACCAATAATGATGGTTAAGAACTAATTAATTATGATTAAACTTAATCAAACATAATTAAAAGTCCTAATCCAAGATTAAGGAAGAGATTAAGGGATGATTAAGAATTAATTAGGATCTTAAGTAAGGATTAAGACTTAATTAAAGGGGATTAAGATTAATTGTAATCCAGTTGATGAAGACCAGTTAAGATTAAAAGTTAAACCAAATCTTAATTAGTCATACAAGGAGAATTAAGATAAGTAATACCATCCATAAGATACAATCATAAGTTTTAGTAAATTATAGGACTTAAGTGGACATGATTATCAAGAACATTAGTACAAACTACCTTAAAAGACTACAACCAACACACTCTTTCTACATAAAACTTGAGAAGCTTGGCGAGAGAGTGCGGTTTGGCTTTCCTTGTGAAGGAAAGACGTTGAATGGGTTTTGTCTGTAAGGATGTGAATGTTGTGAGAATTGTTGTGTGACATGCATCATGAAGCGTCGTTGATGTTCGAGGTTTAAAACCTTACAACCTATATAGCAGTAACACTCGGTACGGTGTGAAACTGGTAGGGACTGGGCACTGGGTTTTGCAAAGAACGCCAGAGGGTCCTCGAGTGGGATGCCAGCCCTGAGGATAGTCAGGTCCCGAAATGGCACAAGTGACGTAGGCTCGCCCCCTACTGTCGTGTAAACGGGGTACAGGCTTGACTATCCTGTCGCTCTCAAGTTTTCATGGTCAGTTGAGATTGTCTGGAAGAACGCTTAAATTTATTTGGCCAAACTTTATGAGCAATGCTCTTTGTACCAATGCTAGTACAGACTCTAACTCCTGACGTGCTGTGTATATATGGTCGGGCAGCTGCTATGTGCTCTGCCTATGGTGATGTTTCCCTGGGCCCGCATGCATTAGATATTGCATTATAATAGTAAAAGTTGCGTTCATATGAGTACACCATGATGAGATGTCGTGATTGCTTATTGATTTAACTGTGTGGATTGCCTCTGTGTGTGCTCTAGTTTGCTGTATCCTACATGCTGTGAGTTCATGCGATGTTCTCACCCTTCTTTTCTATCTCTTCTTTCTATGTTCTTCTCGTCACGTTGACAGTCGGTATCGAGGACTTCCGTCATGACGTCGATGCAGGAGCGAATCATATGGTTGCCAAGGGGCACCCGGAAGGTGACGGGCATCCCGCGCATGTGTGAGTTCTATGGGGGGGTTTGTGTCACCATTACGCACCCCAGACTTCCTCTTGTACCTGAAAAGGACTAGGTTGTGTTGAGTCTAGGTAGTACGCAGCTCTGATTTAGGAATCTCTTCTTTTGTATTCTGTTAGAGGTCTCATTTATTTTACTACCGGAACTCATGTTTTAAGGTGGTCATGTGGGTATTCGAGAGGTACATCGATGCTACTTAATATGTATGTATGTATTTATGTCACACTGTTTTATGTTCTCTCAAGGTCTTTAACCATGTGTATGTTGTGGATGCGCGTAAGGTGTTAATTCTTTCGACGCTTACGGAAAGATAAGTTTTTTTGAAAGTGAAGGAAAGGATATTTCATAAGTACTTAAAATAAAGCTAGAGAGATAATAGGTCAATGACACCTAAAGCCTTTTCAAAAAAAAAAAAAAAAAACTTCCGCATTTTTGACGTTCTACTTCGTTGGTCACGTGTAATGCATGTGGTACTTTTAGTGGTAACTAGGGGTATCACAGCTCAGACTTCAGCACCGAGATCCCCTGTCCACATTGACCTAACTCAAGCCGAATCTTCAAAGAAAGGAAAAGAGAAGGTTCCAGAGGGTAAGAAAATTTCATTTCAATCTGACCTCTTCTCCAATAGTGAGGTTGAAGAAAAATATACCAAGAGATTCTCTGAGAAGAAGATTATAGTGGGAAGAGTCATCTCTACCCAAGAGTTGAAAGATGAAGGGTGGGACCTGAGTCCTTATCTGAAGAAACAGGGATGGCAAGACTATCTGACCATGACAGATTATGTCTTCCCCAAGATGACCAGAGCCTTCTATGCTGCTTATTACAAAGCTAAAGGATCGTCAGAAGAATAGCCCCACATCATCTCTGACATCAAGGGAATCCACATTGAGCTGACTGAAGAGACCCTAGGAGCCATCATTCAAGCACCTGTGACTGGAAACAGGTTGTACCATGAGGAGCATTGGTGGGATAGCATTGGAATTCCTTCAGCCAATGTTGGTACCTCCCTCTTCAAAGGTGGACTCATAACAGATGCTGCCTCATCTCTTAACCTATTTGGAAAATTTTATTTCACTTGGTGGCCAAGTGCATCATGCCAAGAGCTGGCACCTTCAACAAAGTTTATCACCAAGACCTGATGGTGATATACCATCTCAAGCATGGGATTCCTCTCAACCTTCCATTTCTCATCCTAAGGCACATGGAGTATGCCTTCCACAACTCCAAGATCAATGCCTCTCTTCCATTTGGGATGCTCACCACCATCATCATGAAGCATTTCAAAGTTGACTTTAGCAGCTGTGAGAAGTTTGAAGAGAGACCTGGATATATTGGCAACAAGAATCTCAAGTCTCTTGGTCTAGATGGTAAGTCTATTCCTTCCCCCACTTTTCCCTTAACTGACTCCACTCTTGCTGTACCTACCACAACACAGGCTTCTCCTTCTTCCAAGATGTCTGAAGCCAAAAAGAAGAAGAAGGCCTCAAAGGAAGCTATTGAAGGATCTCAAGAAGGATCTGAGATTCCTGTCAAAGAAAAGAAAAGAAAAGTTCAACCATCCATCTCTACAGAGACTGAGAAGAAGAAAAAGAAGAAAAAGAAGTCCAAGTCTGAGCCGTCTACTCAAGCTAGACAGACTCCTGCTGAAGATGAACCACAGCCTGAAAAAGTGGCAGAAGAAGAAGCAATAAGAAATGAAGAAGAAGAAGCACAAATTGAAGGAGATATGGCCATGACAGAAAAAGAAGCACCTGTTACTGAAGAAGAAGAGCTTTTGAATACAGAAGAGACCTTGGTCCACTCACCCCGGCATCTGTCACCTTCACACTCCCTTCCACCAGAAATGATAACAAAAGAAGTCTCTCCTGTGAGCAAAATAGTTGCTGAGACATTGATCAGCTTGGAGAAGGATACCACTGCCTCAAGCCATGAGACAACTCCAGAGCAACAACAACTTGAGCATGAGACAGTGGAAGTTACCACCACTCAACAAGCTACTCCAGTAAGTCCACAGCCAACTTACTCTATTCCTACTTCATTTCCCACTCCTGGAAAATTCTTTGTTGAGACCATCCTGCTCAACTCACCCCAACCGAAATATGATCAGTCTGCACCTCCCACTGACAGACCTGAGCCAGCTAAGGCACCCTCATCTGAACCATCTATTCCTACTCATCTGTCCAATTCAATTAATACTTTTCTGAATCAATTACAAGAGGAACAACAACAACACCACCAGAATCTCCAAGCAAGAATTGAGCAGAATCAGAAGAAGATTCTCAAGAAGCTGAAGCACCACAAGAAAAGGCAAGAGGCCATTCTTTCAGGATTTGACACTGTCCTGCAAGCAATGCATGCATCGAATGAATTTCACAGGAAGATGAACCTTCATCTTTCCAATTTTCCTCCTCTGCCTGAGTTTCCTCAGACTGTGCTGCGCCCATTAAGACTTGATTCAGACTCATCCTCTTCCCACTCATCCTAGCTTAGCTAGTTTTCTTGTTTTGATAATGTCAAAAGGGGGAGAGTTGGTTAGATATCTAATGAGAGTCTGTGTTAGATTTTTTTTCAATTTCAGTCTATGAGGATTAGTTATGCTTAGCTAGAGATGTAGTTTGCATCTCTTCACAGAACTTTGATGAGATGCAGTGGCATCTTTTGTGAATGTAATCCTCTAATTATCTTTTTGATTAATGGAAGTGACTCTCTATGATTGCAGTACATCCTTGTTCAGTTCACTTAAATATCTTAATCAAAATTTCAAACACTAAGTCTTAAGACAAAACATAACAGAAAAATAGTCTATGACTCACGGGGAGTTTTTCTCCTTACATTACTTCTGTTTAACAAGAGTTTGCACATTTTAAGAAAAGTGAGATCATACATGCATCTCTCTTTCACTGATCTCATCAGATATATAACTTACAGTTTGCCATCATAAAAAAAGGGGGAGATTGTTGAGACAAGCTCACCCTAAAGAAGTTTTTAATATGACAAACTGAGTAAGTTTAAATATCCAGATGAGATGCATCTTGTGTCACTAACTGTGTGTTCAAGTGTGGCAGAGACTTTCTGTATTTAAGTTACTGCAGGAATACATGAAGACAGAAAGGATCTTTGGACCACTAAGATCAGTTATAACATAAGTAACAGTGGCACAAGAACAGAAGCTATAAAGAGCTCTACAACAGTTGTGTGCTTCAAAGATCAGACTAGAACTCGAGCAAGTCAATTTACACATACAACATGTGTGTTTGAATCAGAACAGATGTGGTGCAACCAAAGCTTATGGCTAAGACTATGAGAAACACTTCAAAAATCAACACAACATGAGACACAAGATTTGTATGTTCAGATGTCATCTCATGATTAGATGAGGACCCATCTAAAATGCAAAAAGCCTTAGAACTAAAAAGAGACTCAAGCACAGCTTGAGATGCAAGCTATGAACAGATGCAAGTTCAGCTTGAGATGCAAGAACAGCTTGAGACGTCGTCTCAAGGTCAGACGTAGAAGAATGAGATCTTAGCACATATGCAAGAAAAGTAAGTCAGACTCTGAACAGAGGCAAGAATTCAACTTTAGCTGAGAAGACAACAAGTAGAGTCAGCATGAAGACAAACAAGGACACAAGGACACTGACACAGTACCTTAAAGACTGAAAAGCTGCTGTCTGCCTACTGAAAAGACTGTGCCTACTGCTGTACTCTCCAACGGACTGTAACGGCCATATAACGACTAGTTTCTCAAGTCTTGATATAAAAGAGACATTATCAAGAGCTGAGAAGTGAGAGAGACTGCGTACACTTCCGTGAAATCATTAAGCATCTTATCACATCTTAACAGACATCTCAAGTGTATCTAGCAGCTGTCTGAGCACAGACTCATCTCATCTTGAGAATATACATTTGTCTCTTTCATCTCCTCTCTGTGAATATCATTCCAATACTGTAACCAGAGTTAAGACCTAGTCTAGCTCAATTACTCTTGTATCCATACTTTGTATGAGCTTAGGCTAGACTTATCACAAACATCTATCTGTAACCTGTCTCATCTAAAATAGGAGTGTGCCTAGTCTTAGAGTGAGGTGTGTACGTCCTGAAGAGGCTGTAAGAATACTTGTGACTCAGCTAAGATAAGAGTGTGCCTAGGCTTAGTGTGAGTGAGACGTCCTGAAGAGGCTGTAAGAATACTTGTATTGACTGGTTTGTAAATAGTGGAAAATCTCACAGGTTGTGGGGACTGGACGTAGCCCAAGGAGTGGGTGAACCGGGATAAGATCTTTGTCTCTTGTCTCTTACCTTACTCTTATATCTGCTTATCTTGAATCAATTAAAACAGCTTGATAACTAAAGATACTACTGAATTGATAATCAAGATAAGACCTTAGGCTAAAGTCTGGAAAAAGATCTTTACCAAAATTGATAAACTCCATCTTGTCTTAACAGAGACTCCAAGTTAACAAACTTGAGAGCACATCTCAACTATCATTTAGTGTGGAATTGCAGGAACAGATTCAGAAAGTCTCTATTCAACCCCCCTTCTAGAGACGCTCAACCAACTTCAGATTTGTCCACTAATCTCAAGAGATTACAAGTATTATTTTACAGTCAAGCTTCTTCAGGCTCAAGAACAAATATTGTTTGCGCACCTAGCCTCTTCAGGCTCTTCTTAAATATTATTTGCTCACCTAGCCTCTTCAGGCTCAAAACAACTAAAGTGTTTACAAAGAAAAGATTGAACTTGAACTTCAGAAAAGTTCTTGTTCAATGGAATGTACAAGTAACTGCGTAAGACATAGAGTATGAATGTTTTTGTACAATGAATATTAGATTATGATTTCTATTTAGAAGTTAGCGGCGTTTCAGCTTCATAAAAATTGCGTTATTACTTCTATTCTATTCTTCACGAAGGCAGACATGTATTTATAGGCTTCTAGAGCTTGAGCTTGAAAACGTCGTTAAGAAGCTCGTTCAGAAATAACATTAAATGCTATTCATCCCGTTGAGAGACATCTTTGACACAGTACAAGGTTGTAAGCACTGTTCTGACCACTGCAGGTCTGCTGCGCATCATTTCCTCTTTGGTGCTTGCTTTTCAAACCTTAGCTAAAAGTGATCTTTTGTCTTGCCAAATTTATGTTCTGAGGTTGCGTGAAGGATTGGGTCAGACTTTGACTTGCCACGTTAGATTTGCCTTGGCTTCAAACAGCTTGGCTTTAGATACATCTTCAGATTTCAGATGAATCTTCAGAGCCTTGAGCTTCAGATACCTTGAGCACTTTAGATCGTAGATTCCTTCAGATGCATGATATGCTTCAGATAGCCCTTGTATTTCAGATTGGTGGCCTTATCTGAAATATCAGAACTTTATTAAAATTAATCGTGGGGTGTCTTAGATTTTTAAAGTCTTGAGACTCAACAGAAGGAAAACAACTGAATTGCAGATATTTTTTTTTTGCTAAAATAGGGTCAAAATGACTTTGTGCTCATGGTCTTAGATTTCCCTTTGGCCTGAATGTCCCTTGTGCTCCTCTCTCATGCCATGGGAACTTGTGCTCTTTCTCATGCCATGGGAACTAATTTCTTGTAGTTAGTATGTAATTTTTTTTGTTTTATTTACCTTTCTTTTTTTTCCTCAATGTACCAAAAAAATGAAATTATATTTCATATAAATTTTACTTTTTACTTATTTACATTTCCTTATAATTGTTTATGTAAACTAGTCTTCACATTTTTACTTTTATAAATTCTATTCTCCAAAAACTAAGGGTCTGTTTGGTTTGCATTTTCATTTTCTATTTCCGTTTCCTGTTTTAATTCTGTTTCCTGCTTCCTGAAATTTTACAAAGGAAAAACTGGAAATGCTAAAAACAACAAATTTTTGTTTCCAGCATTTTCAGTTTTTCCTTTGTAAAATTTCAGAAAATAGGAAACAGAAAATGAAAATAGGAAATGGAAATACAAACCAAACAGACTCTAATATCTTAGTAAATAAAAATAAAAATAAAAATTTCAAAATAATTAAAATGAATACTTAATAAAAAAATACTTTTAAAATTATGCCTTAATGATAAATGAAAAATCTATAAAAAAATATAAGAATCGATACCTTAAAAATTAATTTATAAAAATTAACATTGATAAAAATCTTATTCATTTTCATTGGCATTTTTTCCGTGCAATTGCAATAAAAACAAAAACAGAAAAAAAGCAATAATATATCACAGTCCCTCGTGGTTGTTCCTGATGTTAACACACCCCCGAGCCCCCAAACCCTCACCTTATTCTCTCGCTCTCTCTCCTTCTGAGTCTTCTCTTCTATCTATCTTATACCCTGCAATTTGCAAACCCTACCCCTCTCTGTCTCTCTCACACACACAATCTTCGACGCACTTTCACCCTCGCATTTCGCATTCCACCACAATTTTCTTCTGCATCTCCTTCTTTCGTTCCGTTTCATTTTCGGATCTCTCCGTTTTCCAATTCCAGCAATCTCGAACTCCACGGCGATGGGCGACGGCAAGGTGAATCTCCCCGACGATCTCTTCTCTTCCAAGCCTTCCGATTCGCACTCATCTCTCAAAGGTGATGATTGATTCCGCTTTCGATATATTTCAAAATTAATTTTTAGGGCTTTTTTTTTGGGTTCCTCGAAAAGCTCGTTTGTTCGCTTCTTCATTGTTGCGCTTGTTCGTTTCGCAATCATTACTTACTCTCCTTGCTTGGATCCGTTGAATCTCAATCCGTGATTTGTTCGGTGTGTCAATTGCGTTCCCGACATGCTTGCTGCTGCTTGGTTCGGTGTTTGTGTGGCTCTAGATTTTACTTTTTGTTTTATTTTTTTTTGTTGTTATATGTGCGTGGTTATGTTTTTGCTTTTCTTTTTGGGTTGACTTTTTAGATTGAAGATTGATCTATGTTAGCCCCTTTTTTTATTTCTTCTTGGTGTTTCATCAATGCTTTAGTGAGTGTGATTTATGAACTCTCATTTATTGAGAAGTGGATTCTCTTTTTTCTTCTAAGGCTGTGTCTAGATGGATGGAGTGGAGTTTAGTTAGTTCTTCTTGTTAATCTGAATCTGGAATTTTTTCTTGTGGATATAGTCATATAGATGTTGCTAAACTGATTTAATTGTGATGGAGGGGTTGTTTTCTTCAGCGTGTAAGGAAGGGTTGATTTGATTTGCCTGTTAATTTTCTTTTTTAATCTTTGATGATGTGATTGTGAGTGGTGGTGGATACTGTAGATCCTGTTATTAGCACTTTTATGATATAGCTGTCTTTTTAAAATTTTTTTAAGATACTCTTTTCAGGTTTACGAGAAAGCATTAAAGCTGCCCATTTTTGGTTTTTTGCTTTTTGTCATAAAACTTGTAAAATTTATCTCACAATGTTTTAGACATGTTTTTTTAATTAAAGACTAATTTGAATCACATGGTAGCTAATATTTGCTCTTTTGTTGTGTTAGATGAAACATCGGGAGGACATGGTGGGGAGAAAGGGATTGCGGCGCTACTTGATGATTCGAAAGGTGTCTTGTTTTTTCTTTGCACAAGTGAATTTAAGGCTAACATTTAGTTATGTTTATCTCACTTATGCATATATGGTGACTGTTGGTTGATGAAACCTGGTTTTTTTCTCAGATCAAGTGTCATCTGACAGCAGCATACCCTTATCCCCACAGTGGCTTTATTCCAAGCCTGTTGATGCAAGGGCAACTGCCAACCCAGTGGGGGTATGTAATACTTGATGTTTTGAATTTACTTGCGTTATCAGATGTTCCTTTATCTTTTCATGAAACCTATCATTATGTTTGAACTCTCCCTTTCTATGCTTTAATCATTCCAGAGTCTCGATAGTTTAACTTGGCATCCTTGTGCCCGTAGCTTGTTTGGTGTTTTGATTTTACAATGCTGAAATCTTCTTGTTGGAAACAGTGGGAGGGATGTCATTTCATCATTGACCCCTCTTTGAGTTTTGTTTGCAGTTTAAGAATTAGTGATTTTTGTTTGCAATTTGCCAGGGTACAATTATTATAAAGTAGTGATGATGCTTCTGCATGTTAATCTCTCTGAGTTTTAGTTGATTCCTTTAATTTTGAAGAGTCTGCCAAGACCAGAAAAATGTTTTTTTCGACTACATCATTTCTAAAAATCAAGGACATGTAGTTATATCTATAGGTGCTCAATTAGCATGGCCAGAGCCATTGTGCCATTTTATATGTAGAGTGAATTTTTTCTAACACAAAATGGAGTTTTGCAAAAACAAAAAAAGATCTTTTGTCTCTTGAAGCTTGATAGTTTCTATTGCCTATTCATATCTATTCAATTGATTAATCAGATTTGTCTTCTAAAAATTGAATATTTATATAGACATTTTTTTGTTAAAAGTTTTAATTTCAGTAGTTCTTCTCATTGTATAGTTTGATAATGTAAATATTTATTTATCTCTTTAATTTTCATGGTTTATGCCTGATCATGGGTAAATGATAGGATATCCATACTTGCTTCTTTGCCTCAGGTGAACTCCACTGACCCCATACTGAAAGATAGTTGGCGTTTGGAGGGGTCTCTGGACAAGAAAGACTGGAGGAGGACTGCTCCTGATGTTGACATCAGTCGTCGCTGGCGGGAAGAGGAGAGAGAAACAAGCTTGCTTGGGAGAAGGGATCGCAGAAAAGAAGATCGTCGTTTGGAGATTACTTCAACCTCAGAGAATAGATCCTTGCCTTCTGATCGTTGGCATGATAGCCGTGGTTCTGGCCATGACTCTCGAAGAGAGAATAAGTGGTCATCAAGATGGGGTCCTGAAGATAAAGAGAAGGATTCTCGAAATGAGAAAAGGAATGATGTGGAGAAGGAAGATGGTCATGCAGAAAAACAATCTTCTGCTGCTAGCAACCGTGCAGGTTCTGATCGTGACACTGATTCTCGTGATAAATGGAGGCCACGACATCGCTTGGAAGCTCAAGCAGCTGGTGTGGCTACATACCGTGCTGCACCTGGATTTGGGCTGGAGAAAGGACGTATGGAAGGCTCTAATGTACGATTTTCACCTGGAAGAGGTAGGGCAAACATCAATGGAAACCTACAAATTGGAAGGCCTCCCTTAGGCTCTAGTGTTGGATCTGCACTTATGGATAAGAAATCTGTATTGGGGAAGTCTATTCTTGGTGCTGATTCATATTACTACCCAAGGGGTAAGCTTCTTGACATATATCGTAAGCAAAAGGTAGATCCAACTTTTGAAAGCATGCCTTCTGAGATGGAGCGTACATCACCAATAACTCAACCTGGTTCTGTAGAACCTTTAGCATTTGTTGCTCCTGCTGCTGAGGAGGAGGTATGCAGAATATAAGAGATGAAGAAATACTTTTTTATGCCTTTTTGATGTGTGATGTTTTTTTCTTATGTATTCTTGAAGGGCCACTTGTTCTTCAGCATTGTTATTTATTTAATTTCCATCTTTCTTTTAGGCCGTCCTTAAAGATATATGGAAGGGGAAAATTACCAGCAGTGAAGTCTCAGGCTACTCCTCTAGAGGAAAGGATATGGGGTCAACTGATGATATTTCAGGTGACAATTTTTGCATGTATTTTAGTTAATTCCTGTGAAATAGTCAACTGTTTTCCCACCTGATTGTGGTCTCCCGTGGCTTATTCCAGGTCCTGGTGTTACTTTAAGTGAAGGAAAACAACCTTCAATTGGAGGTGGTGAAAAGGTTATATCAGGAATTAATATCTCAAATGAATCTGATCAAATTTTTATTGGTTCAGCATCAACTGCTGGTGGTTCATTGAGAAATGTTGCTGAGGGTGAGAAAATATTATTGTTCTTTATTCCTATTGCTTCCTAATGAAATTAAGATATTCATTTTCTTTAAACATAATGCTTTATATGGTTACCATATTTTTCAGAATTTGCAACTTTTCAAGAATGCAAGCAGAAAATTATGCCAAATATTGGTGTACATGGGAAAGATGAGAGCTCTGGTAGCAGCACTAGGGAGGGAAGCATTCCCAGAAACAAAGTTGTTGAATCAGAAACTTTTGATTACCGTCAGGGGCAACTTTCTGCTTTTGAGGAACATGCTAATCAGGACGGTGTTGCATCCATTGCTGCTTCAGAAATTAGTAGTAACCTACCTGATGATTCTCGCTCTCTTTTCGATTTTTCATCTCTGCAGCGAACTCCTGGGATTAATCAACTGGACCTGAAAATTAATGAGAAGATATATTCATCTGAAAGTGTTACTGCTCTTGAGGAGTTGAGTTTGTGCTATCTGGATCCTCAAGGGGTGATTCAAGGACCCTTTCTTGGGATTGACATCATTTTGTGGTTTGAACAAGGGTTTTTTGGGATAGACTTGCCTGTTCGCTTGGCAGATGCCCCTGAAGGATCACCATTTCAAGAACTTGGTGACATCATGCCTCATCTGAAAGCCAAAACAGGATTAGGTTCTGGTAGTAACCTGGTTATTCAGTCAGAACCATCCGATGCCATCGGAAGGAACCTTAAAGTAGATGTACATGCTTTTGACTATGATGGGTCTTCTGTTGGTGACAATCAGCCCTGGTCTTCATCCCGACCTGATGCTACCTCAAGTGTTGGTATTCCATCCCAAATACCTAATCAAAATTATCACTCTGAAATCAAGTTCTCTGAGGAGCAGCGCTTCAATAACATTGTTGCACAAGATGAGGGTAAGTTATTTTCTCATTCTACAATTGTGTCTACTATTATTTTGCTTATCTGTTTGTGTGCCCATATTTGTTATGTATACATTTATTTCTACTTTCTGTTTATATATATTTGTTTATCTGTAGATATCATATTATCAAAGTTGACTGGAAGCAGCAATGATAACCCTTTGATGAGGCCTATGGATGCCCCTGCTTCCTATTCCCATCCTACTGGAAAACCTGTTGCAAATGAAGTTACAGGGAGTGATACTCATAATAGTGAGGCTGACAAGTTGCATCCCTTTGGTTTATTGATGTCTGAACTCAGAGATGGCTCTCATTTAAGACGTGCGCAATCGTCCAATAGTTCTTTGAGATTGGGTGATCAGGGTCATTTTATAGATCCATTGAATGATAGAGATGCTCCTTTTGCTGAGCAAAGCTCTGTTGGTGGCATGGTTAATCAGCCTTCTCTCAGGGAGGCATGGCCTGATGAATATGGGATGAATAGGCATTTTAATCCTAATCCTCGTGTAGGTTCACTAGAAGATCAGTTCTTGTCTCATATGGGACCAAAAATTAACAATTTTGATGTAGCAGAGCATCTCATGTTGCAGAAGCTGCAGAAGGAACGGCTTCAGCAGCAGACAAGTATACCTAATAATTTCCCTGCACATCTTAATGGATCGGATTTGGAGAGATTTCCGGGTTTCTCTCTTTCTCAAAGCAATAACTCCAGCATACAGCAGATGATGCAGAATCCGGGGTCAGATTTTGAACGTCTTCTCGAACTTCAGATTCAACAACGCCAGCTTGAGCTTCAACAACAGCATGATATGCACCATCAACAACTACTACATCAACAAATGAAATTACAGCCCCAGCAACAGTCTCAAGTTCAGCAGTTGCTTCTTGAACAGCTTATGCATCAGCAGATATCTGATCCCAATTTTGGGCAGTCAAAGCATGATCTTTCTAGGGATAACCTGCTGGATCAGGTACAGTTGAGGAGATATCTGCATGACTTGCAGCAGAATTCACATCCTTTAAGGCACCTTGATCCATCAATGGAGCAAATTATTCAAGCAAATATGGGCCTCAATGCTGTCCAAGGAAGGCAAGCTGATTTATCTGAACTCTTGTTGCAAACAAGGCATGGAAATATTTTGCCTTCTGAACAGCAACTTCATTTTCAGCAAGATCAGCTGCAGGCACAGCAGCTATCTATGGCTCTTAGACAACAGTTAGGGTTGGATGGGGAAAGGCATTTTGGTAGGTCATGGTCAATTAATGAAACTGGACAGTTGGCAAGAAATCCATCAACCCATCAACTGGGTCATTCAGCAGGCTTTAATGTTTCAGATATCCACAAACAGCAGCAGAGGCTTGTGGCACAAGAGGAGCAATTAAATTATCTGGGAAGGAATCATCTTGAGCAGACCCAGAGAGGGTTCTATGAGCCTAGTTCTATGATGTTTGAGAGGTCCTCACCTGTTTCCCTTCAAGGAAGGGAACTACTAGAACGCCGTCGCTATATGCATCCAACTGATCAACTGGGTCCTGTGTCCGCTCATCACCTACAAACATCTGATGATCTTTTTGGTCACCATTCCCTCTCTGGGAACAATGGGCATGTGGAAAATAGTTGGATTGATCCACGGGTGCAACTACAACATCTTGAAGCTGCGAGGCAGAGAAGAGAGTTCGGGGATGCTATTACATCAGCAGATCTGAACATATCTGCATCTGCTGGAGCTCATGATGAGAGTTCAGCGCGAGGTTTTATGGACCTACTTCATCAAAAATTGGGTCTTCAATCCACACAATCATCAACTGTTGATAAATGGCATCATCCTCTTTCATCTAGAAGTCATGACAAATCTTGGCATGTTCCTGAGGCTAACTCATTAATCCATCATTTTGAGCTTCCACCAGATCAGCAAGTCCATTTGAATGACCCATTTTTAGAAAGGGCTCAAAATGCTAATTCTAGTGCCCTTATGCATGATCATCTAACCAGCATGCATATTACTGACCAATATAGCAATCTAGGAAATACAGAAAGAATGCCTCTCCGGTCTAGATCTGGATCTTTACTTGAAGAACAATCACTGTTATCTTCAAATAAGGATACTTTGCATCCCAATTACAGAATTCCTTTTCAGATTGGTAAATCATCTATGGAAAAAGACATGCTTGAGTTGGAGACAAATAAGGGACATAAACATGAATTCATAGGCACAATGAGCACGTTAGTTCCTGGGATGTCAGATTTGTCAGAACAGGTGGAAAGCACGATGAATTCCATGGAACTGCCTGCTATTGCTCATAGTAGACATAGCTCACTAAGCAGTGCAGGTATATACCATATTACTGCTATCCTTCATAATTGTTGTGCTTCTATTTAATGGTTAAATATAATTAAAAAGACTCTGCAGGTGGTGATGGAGGCTCATTTGGTCGTGAGATGGGTTTGAATAATTCACGTGATGAGGTTTCTGGTGACAGGTAACATTCTTTATGCATATTTTATTTTACTCCTTTGACTAAAATTTAGTTATGCAAAATCGGGTTATCTGGGATGACTGGTTCTAGAAATGCTCAGATTATTTATGTCTGCCTGCTGATGGTTAAAAGTTGCATTAGACTACTGTTGAGTTCTAAGTTCTATATGCTGCATTATTTTATTTTTTCCTCTACTATTCCTGTTGCTCATTTAGCAGTAGGCTTTGCATAAGGTTACAGTTTGGTTTAGTTTTGTTTAGTGCAGCCCATCCTTTGTTCGTAGTTGATGCAGTTAGCTGATAATCATCATTACACAGTCTAAATGCATCCGTGAAGAGTCTCATGGACTAGATTTATCTTGAAACTGATGTAATTAACACCTCTTCCAAAAGGGCAAAAATGGACTGGGTCTGCATAGTAGATATTGGCCGAAGAATCACTTTCAGTAAAGATGACCATTTAAAGCATTTGATCTGATGGTTTTCTAGAGTAATTATTGTAAAATAATGACAGTTTGAATATATCCGCATTTCATATACTAGTCTATATACTGTATACATGCATAAATGGATGATTTGGTATACATTGACTAATTATTACTGGAAAAATCATTATTAAAACTTGAGGTTCAATTGTCTTACAGGATACCTCCTTCAACAAAAGGGTTTGATAACACTTTCCATAAGCGCCCTCATGTATCTCGGGTTTTGTCCTCCCCGGATGTCCAGTCAGACCAACCATCTGTACCCCATGCCAATCAGAACAATTTAATAAATCTCTCATCTAGTGAAGGTATGTGATATTTTTAATTGCCTGCTTTACCTTTTTCTTTTAACATCTCAACAGTCACTGAAATATAAGATCTATATGTTAGGGAAACGAGAATCGTCTGGAAATTTGGCAACTAGTACCATTACTGATGCTCAGGCTTCTGGGAAAAAAGAGGTTCGGTTTAGATCTTCTTCCTTCAGTGAAGGCGCTGTCTCAGAGACATCATTTATAGACATGCTTAAAAAGCCTGTTCTTACTGAGGTGGATGCACATGCAACCAGCGGAGCTGGGACTGAGTCATCTGATGGTGGACAAGCAGGTCGGAGTGGCAAAAAGAAGGGGAAGAAAGGAAAGCAGATAGATCCTTCTCTTCTTGGTTTCAAGGTCTCCAGCAACCGGATCATGATGGGTGAGATTCAACGCCCTGAAGATTGATTGTTAATTGCTTGTAGATTAGCTGTAAAATTTTTGCAATTCTATTTTTTTAAAAATATTTTTGGGGAGGAATGAATGGTGTACAGTCCACTAGAGCATAGCTATAATTTTCAATACATCTGTTTTTACGATAGGTGTAATGTGTTTATATTTGAAAGCCCGTTTGGCGTTGTCTAGTGTGTACAGTCACTGATGAGTGTATATACGAGGAAGCTATGCGTTGTCATATAATAGAGATGGATCAACGATTTTTCTGGGATAGAATGGAACCAAAGAGAATTAAATTATCATCATGCTTTGTGATTGCTGTGGAATTTTTAGGTTGAGAGAAGTTTTATTCTGGTCGAGTAGAAATGTAGAAAAGTGCAGCGCTGATGGCCATATGTAATCATTTATCATAATCTTCCCCGTTTCTTCTTTCTCGCACACACTTCATTGATTTCTTTTTTGACTGCACAAGAGCGAGGAGATTCTTTTTTGTGCATTCTTGTTCTTCCCTTTGCCTTTTCTCCTCTTCATGAACATTTTTGTTTTCTATTTGATTGGTACACATTAGTGGGGTTCTAGGTTCTTGCCGTAACACCATATTTCTTTTGAAACCCAAATAAGAAGATGGAGTCAAGGGTGAAATTACCGGCAGCATTCTTTTGAAGCACAAATGGGTGGAAAGACTAATATGTAAGTTGCACATGAACAACAGAGAATGATACCCTTGTAATCTTATTTCTATTTCAATTAAAAATTGTATTTCATGGTTGAAAATGTCGAGGACTTGCAATTGCAATGCCGAGCGCACTGTTATTGAAGAGCCCTAGAGCCACCATACCCAAGCCACTTTGGCGAGGAAAAAAAACCTCACCATTGCATAGCAGAAAAAGGACATGTGATGTCTACATGAAAAAGATGAAGATGAGGGAAAGGCGCGTGGCTGAGTAAACAAATCTACTCGTGCAATTTTATTTAGTCTTTAAATCTGAAGTATTTAATTTCATCTTATGGTTATTATTTAATGATCCCATCTCCCATAATTACACACTCCTCTCACTTGATACACACAAAATAAAGTGTTAAGATTTATTTTATGACTTTGCTTTTTTTTTTTATTATTATTTAAAAATAAATTAAATAACTCATAGTAGGACTTGCTATGAGCCTCATTATAACATGAAGTCAATCATACAATTCACAAAAACCTTGTGAGTGAAAAGAGATGTGTTAAAAATAAACCTTCAAAATTATCTTTGAACTATTTTTCTCTCTCTAACTTGGTCCTCAAAAAAAAATTTAATGAAAAGTAGCCTTCAAACTTTTCTCGATCCTTCATATTAGTTCTAGAATCATGGTATTCAAGGACTAACATGAGGGATGAAGGAAAAGTTTAAGGACTAACTTGAATGATGAAGAAAAGTTTGGTGACTATTTTTCATGAATCTTTTGTTTGAAGATTAAGTTAGAGATAAAAGAATAGTCTTGGAATGATTTTGAGGGTTTATTTTACATGTTAAGGAATTAATGCCTTTTCACCATCTCCTTTTATATATGAAATTTTAGAAGTTTAATGTTATGTTTACTTTCAACATTTTCATGTGTCATCACGTAGTATCCCAGACGCATCTTATATGTATGGCATGAGTCCCTTAGAGACAATATAAGTGAATTTAGCAAAGAAGAAAACTATGAAAGACATGATAATGAAGGAAGCAAGGGAGATGTTTCCATTGTTACACCAAAGGTTTCACCATATATTTTTTGTTTTTCAAATATCAAAATTTTCAGGAAGTGCATAATATTGATTACCCAGATGGTTATGGTCTTATGGAGTTAGAAAGGAAGTAGAAATGTGAATTCAAACAATAACCATCGGGTTAGAATGTACTTTGACTCTAAACGATCAATGCAATCAAGCAATGGTATATAAATAATTCATTCAATTATGCCATTGGAGAATCCAATGTATAAAATATTTCAAAAAATATTATTTATACAATGTATAAAATATTCATTCAATGTATTAAATAATTCATTCAATTTATATTTCAAAAAAAATTATTTATACAATGTATAAAATATTCTCCAACATAATTTTAAAATTCAAATAAAATATAAAAAGGTATACGTAACAAATTTTCTATTTTTAATCAATTCATATATGAAATAAAGAGTTAAGAAATGAAAGTCTAGGCGTCGAATACACTTCTATGAAAATCATCACTGATTTATATTTTTGTTAGAGTAACCATGCGTAGTGTGATGATAAATTTAAATAAAACAACCATTACATAATTTAGGATTAATGTCAAGTTTTTTATATATATAATTTATATAATAGTAATTTTCAATTCAATGGTGAATTATTTAATACAATAATCTATTAAAGAATTGAATTATTCAACGGTGGAAGCAGGGCCGACCCAATACTTCTGTAGATCTAAAGTAAATTATAAATTGGGGGTCTATTCATAAGAGATGAGAGGCCTCACATAACATATATATTTTTAAAAAACAGAAAATATATTTTTAAAAGTTAATATTTTTTGTATTTGATATAAAATTTTTATTAATTTTAGTATATAAGATATATACCTATAAAAAATTTGAGGTCTTGTAACGTGGGAAGTCTGAAACCATTGCGTTAGCGGCCTCTCCTGGGCCGGCCATGGGTGGAAGATTTGATATAATTTATAAATGTGTAATGAATGTAAAATTACTTAATGGTGGATAAGCCTTTATTTGTAAATCAATAACATAAATAGGTTATCCTTTTTTCCCAAACCTACATTGTACAACATTTAAAGGGGCTCCATATTCATCGGCTTCTAAACGTGATGTTTTCTATTTCATTTTATCAACATGTCAGTTTGAATTTTTTTCCATTTTGAACTTTAATTCTTATGGGTAATGCTCGGTGTACCTGAGATTGAAGTTACGTAATTAAAGCATTGAGGTGGAAAAAAACTTAATTTGTGAGAAAAAAATTATCCTTGACAAACTAATGGTGATATATTATTGCATAAAAATCTAATCAGGAGCCATTCAAATTCACTTTCAACCTTCATTATTCGACAATCCAAACTCTGCAGCAACCAAAATTATGTGGCTTTTAGTTATCAGCAAAATCCAGACAATTTTTATCTCATAACATGTGAAAATGGATAATAAAACAGCTATTAAACAATAACTCACAAGGATCACACAAAAGAAGAACTAAAAGTGAAACAAATGAAGATGCCACCAGAAATTGTCCTAGCTCTTAGAAACAAAGCATGGTAAGATGAGTGTTGACTTCTCAAATTCCATCCTTATGATAATATACCTTGATCATAGCTTTCTTGCTAGATTTGAAAAATTTCAACATGACAAAATTGAGTTCATGTTTAAGTATCTTAACGTATGAAAAGTACCAAAAAATCTCAAATAATCTTGATAAGTAGAATTCAGATTATACTCAATATTGCCCGACAGAGACAGTAATAATGTGCTAACTTAGCTACTTGGCTACTTTTGTTAATGTCCACATGTTTGTTAAATGGACAACAATTGGCAGTGAATGAGCCAATGCTTTGTGGAACATTATGTAATCCCCTGCTTGGTAAATTCTATATGTTATCTAAAGTAACATAAAATAAATCACAAGATATAAAGGTAAGCCCCGACTCAATTAACTCAATCAATCAATTCTCTATTTTTTTTCCTGGATCAAGACTCCTTCTCTCAACCTCACTGCTAGCATCCAACAGGGAGCATCCTGGATTACAACCTTGTTCAAAGTGAAAGAAAAGTATCCTTAGTTTGACTGCTTTATTGTAATTTATTTCATTCACTCTCACTCGACCCTACTAACCAAGCATTTTGGCTAGTTAATGTACTTAATAGCCATTTTGTATTTTGAGTCTCTTGGGCTCATTTAAACCTGTTATAAAAGTCAGTCACATTTCAAATGCTTACGCTTATGTTATAAACAAAAGCTTTAATATAATCAATTAGACATGGGATTGAAAAATAACAGGTATAAAAATTCATCCACAAGTGTAGAATTTACCTTAGTTTTTGTCATATAAACTGTAATAATGAATTTCTTGACTATCTTTATTAACTGAGAAAACATGTATGCTGATCTTTGCTGCAAATAGTTCATGTTAGCAATTAGATGTAAATGACAGACTCACCATTCTTAACTTAACAAAAATACATATCAAAGCTCTTAACATTAGAGCAAAGGTGCAAATGATTCTATTTTTTAAAGGTGCAGTAAAAATTAATTATTTTAATATCTTTTACTGACATTGGAGTTAGTACTCATTGTACCCTTTGCTTCATGTCTACATGTTTCAGCCAAATACAACTCCTTCTTCAAATAGCATGTTCATGTTGTCACATATCAGACAAATCAAAATTGAAAAAGCAATTTAAAGAATATGAAAACAAAATACTTCCATGACTCTAGAGGTACCAAAATGGGAATGACATAACCGTTTAGATACTACATAATACACCAAATATTTGCAAGTTGAAAGGGAATGGCATAACTTGTTTTATAACATTAAGAGTATGTCAAGTGCTTCAACCTGAAGCTCTTCATTTTGATTCTTTATGCTGCCATAACATTAGTGGGACCTGCTTCAAAATTTTAAGTATCATCACACTTAGCTACATGCTCAATCAATAGGATCAATTACACAACCATGCAGGACAAGGTAGAAGAATTTAGCAACATAGGGTGCATACATGTAATATATTTACTCTGTATTTAAAAAATAGTTGAATCAAAAGTTATGTGAAGATTTGCAAAATGCTTTAATAAGAAGCAAATACCATATTGAGCAATATGCTTTTTCTTGTTTCCAAAATCGTATCAGACTATCACAATATCTTGCTTCATCTTGTATTACTTCCAAGAGTAAGACTTCCATTTAGAGACAGGTTACAACTGCCATTAAGGCTCACTCATAGACATACTACAATTCCCCACTTTTGAGCATTCCCTAAAACAGAACCAAAAAAATGCAACCTTTCACCTCCCAAATCAGCACAATAAAATAGAGTGACAACCGACATACTTGTAAAAACTCTGTTAACCTTAAGCTAGAAATAAATGGATGTAAAGGCATGGATAAAGGCTGCATGAGAAATAAATGCTAGTTTGATTTTTCAGTAAAATCTGCAATATAGAAAAATAATTCCATCATGGTAAAGAACTATGCATTGGAATAATTCTTCGGGGATGAAATATAATCATTAATTATGAGTAAATAAACAGATATACCACTAAATGAAAAAAAAGGTATATAATCCTTAAGCTAAGAAAGATGAATATGAAGCATTAAGAATCTTCTCTCTTAGATTCTTCAGTGGGGAGGGACATGGTTCCAATATCTACAATCATCAATCCCCATTATGGACAACTCCTTAGCTGATATAGACAAATGCAACTTACCATGCTTTTGTCCAGCCAAACTTTTTGCGACATTAAAAAAATAAATAAAAACCACCCTCTTCTGAAATGGATAAATAGAAAGAGTAGAAGGAGAAAATAGGTGAGAGCTCAAAGAAAATGAAATATATAAAATTGCTTGCCCTGGACATTCATCTTGAGACCATAGTTGTGTCAGGAAAATTTAGACCTCATTATCAATTTTAGATTGATCTATTCCATGTAATGTAGGACGTGATGTTGCATATTGAGTCATTGACGACGTGTTTCAAATCTAGACCTCATTATCAATTTCAGATTGATCTATTCAAAAAAATTCTCATCCTTAAGTATTTTCTTCTGTTGCTGAATTATTTGTAAGTTTTTGAGGATTTAAGAAGTTTGCAAAGTTAATCCCTGCTGCATAACAAAAAAGGCAGCTAGAATCATTGCCCTTTACTTTATAAGGTTCACATGCATAGTTTGTAATTAAAATGTAAAACGAAACCATGATACAATTTGCCTAAAAAAACTAAACTACATAGTATTGGTATATAATTTAGGTGAATAGAATATTAAGCAAATAAAAAAGTCTAATATCTACAGCCAAAAGATAAAAAAAAAAAAGTATATCAAGGATGACAGATATAAGCTAATTGATAAGCAATTTTGCTGTCTTATATTTTTCCCCCTATTTTGTTCACCAAATAGATAATACTAATATATATATATTAGTATTATATATAAGCGCAAAAGATTAGTGATGTATGATGAGGGAGAGAGCACATACCGAATTGTGTGTGGGTTAAAAAAAACGTAAAGGTTAGAGTGCATCTAAACCATTCATTTTGATCTAAGGGTTCTTATTCAATCCTCCCATCTCTCACAATAAAACACTCATCGGTTGGAGCCACAGGAAACACTAGAGGGGGGTTGAATAGTGTTTTAAAACTTTAAATTAATTTTCGGAAACCCTCTTTGAAACATCAAATAAATCATTGCAGGTTATTAAGAAAAACTCATTTAGCAAATAGTAAATATTATCCGAGTTACGAGTAGGCTATTGAAAATGAGTTTTTCAGAGACTTGCTGAACTTTGATGAAAACAAATGAGCTTTCTGAAATCACTTCAGAGGGTTCAATAAAATCATTTTCAGAAACTTGTTTAAAATTGATTTTGATAGATAATAACTTCAAAACATAAAACAAGTTGTTCAAAAATGTTTTACACTAATATCCAAATGATTCAGTAACTTGCTGAAAACTGAGTTATTAGATAACTTCCTGAACCCACTTCAGAAGGTTCAGTAAGTACTTCTTTCTAAAATGATTAGGTTAATAAATGAAGTTTTACTATGTTAATTGTAACCTCATTTTTCAAACCCTTTATTGGTTAGAGATAAACAGTTAATAGCAGAATATAAAGAGTTGAGGGTAGAGAGAAATTTACGCAAAGAATTTACCCTGGTTCACCCACTAACCCAGTGAGCTACATCCAGTCCCAGGGCAAACCACCACTGGATTTTCCACTAATCCCGCAAGATTACAAGTATTCTTTATACCAGTCTCTCCAGGCTTAACAACAAGTATTCTTTGTTTTCAACTGCCTCTCAAGGCAACTCATGCAGTATTCTTTGTTCACCCAGTCTCTCCAGGCTGTACCAAGTATTCTTTGTTCTCAACTGCCTCTCCAGGCAACTCATGCAGTATTCTTTTACAATCAAGCCTCTCCAGGCTCAACACCGAGTATTCTATGTTTTCAACTGCCTCTCCAGGCAACTCATGCAGTATTCTTTTACAAACAAGCCTCTCCAGGCTCTACACAAGTATTCTTTTCTATCAAGCCTCTCCAGGCTCTACCCTAGTATTCTTTCTTCCTCCAAGCCTCTCCAGGCTCTCAGACACATATTGTGTTTACAATGATGAATTTGAGTTAAGTTTCAGAGAAACTTAAACTTCATTTTTGTTGTACATAGGGATTACTGAGTACAAATCAGAATACAAAGATAAAGCTTCTAAGTACAAGGAATAACAGAGATACAAGTGTATAAATCTAAGCTCTATTTCATCTCTGTATGATCAGAAGGTTGGCTTGATATGATCTGTATTGAGCATGGCCAATCTCTTCTGTGGGCTTGATAAATGCCATGGTTCAAAGATAGATGTTTAGGAATTCATGGCTGCCCATTTTGGTCAGTTCCTAGTGAATGAATCTTTAGGAATTTGGCCGACCCATCAGCATCTTCAAACTTTCTTGAGGCTATTTATATGTTCTGGAAATATAGCCGTTTGGAGACTGCTTGATTTTACCGTTGAGAAGAACTTATTAAGCTCATAGAGCCGTTGTGAAATAACTTCTCATTTGGTAGCTTCTTTCTTAAGCAGATTAGGTGTGCAGATGACTTGGTTCTGACACCCTGCAGATAAGCTCTTTTATCCTGAGAGATTTTCTTCGTCTTCAACACTTCTTCTTCTTCTTTATTTCTTTCTTTCTTCTTTCTTTCTTTCTTTCTTTCTTCTGAGAGTAAGGAGGTAGGATATAAAGATCCGTTAGACTTCTCCTTTTGCCCATTGTGAGTTAGCTTCATAGCTCTTCAGCAGGTTGGCTTTCTTCTTTCTCTCTTTTTCTTCACTGTACGAAGTCTGTTGCTTGGATAGAGATGATGCTTTTAGCTGTTGAACTTCTCCTTTATCCACGGTGAGATTTAGCTTTTCTTCTCGAAAAGACTTCAGACTTCTGATAGCGTATTGCAGAGTTTGTGCAGACGTAGGTGTACAGCAGCGCTGACCTATCTCTGACCTCTATTTGCTTTTATGCAATAGGTTTCTCCTTTTTCAAACAATGCTTCTTAAAATAAGGAAAATAGCTTTTTGTTACTATTTCCTTTGTAGATGAAGGCATAAGACATTTAGATAATTTCTGGTCATTGAGCAGATGGTCTTTGCCTTTTGTTGAGACTTCTCGACGTTGGAGATTTATCCACGTAATCAGAGAGTTCAGAGAGTCTTCATATCTTCAGAGTGTTACATGACGTGTCTGGCTTCTTCTTCTTCAGAGGGTTGAAATGCCACGTCATCAAGTTCGGAGAGTATGTGTTCAGCAGGTTCAATCTTTATTACACACATACTTTCAGAAGGTTGAGTTGCTCCGGCATAAATTGATTCTTCTTCAATCTTCTTCAACATATTGCTTCTTTTGATCTTCTTCTGCAAATTGCTTCTTCTATTCTTCATATGGTTGCTACGTTGTTCTCCCTTGTTCTTGGTGATCTTCCTATGAGCATTGAGTCTGACTTTCGTAGGTTGAACAATTCAGCATGTTGAATACTTCACCATTTCGAACTTTTCAGGTTGATCAATTCTTCAGATAGTTTGCTGTAATGCTTTTCTTTGTAGCCTGTTGCTTCTTCTTCTTCTGCATCTTGACTTCTTCTTTGGTTCAGTAGGGTGGTCGTTTTCAGAGAGTTGCTTCAATGCTTTTCTCTTTTGTTCTTTGAGATGCTATTTTTCTTCAGTAGGATTCTTCTTTTAGCAGGTTGCTTCTACGTGATTCCTTTCTTCATTTCTTCTTGCTCAGATATGCTTCTTCTTTCTTTACAGTTTCATATTTCTTCAGTTCAATAAGTTGTGCTTCCTTAGCTGTCTTCTTCCTTCAGTAAGCCTTCATCTTCAAATGGATGCTTTAACATATTACCTGAAACACGATACACAGAAGAATAACTTTCTCAGTAGAACCTGTTCTTATATAGTCTAATTTGTTAATCATTAAAACCTAAGGATAATGAGTCTTAAACTTAATTTGAATAATTAATTCTGAGACTCAACATCCTCTCACTTGATATGCCCCCATACATGGAACATATCAAGTGAGAGTGGTGTGTTATTGTGAGAGGTGAAAGGATTAAATGACAACCATTGGATTAAAATAAATGGTTGAGATTTGAGATTCACCTAATTTTAAAACACTCACGTACTCACCTTTTTTTTTCCTCGTCAAAGCACGTCTTCCTTCCTCTGCATTATCTAGCAAGTTCTTCCTGTAAAATCAAAGGCTTATGCAGATTAAATTTTTAACCCCTCACGAGATTTTTTCTCTTGACCCAGCACACTGTTCTTCCTCCACTTTTTCTCCTTCACCTTCACCCTCCCACCTCTTTCTTCTTCTCCTATGTTCTCCCCAATCTTTCTCTCCCATCACATCAATTTTTCTTCCTCTTATCTCCATTCAAATTCAAAATCAAGATAAGAAGCAAATTAACTTTTGGCTTCCGATTTTTATTATTTATTTTTATTAACAATTCAACCAAATTAAGCACCATGCCATGGGGGGGCAATGAGGCATACGCTCTCGAGGCATGGGACTTGCTGTAGCTAAACTCCGCCACATGGGGGAAAAGGGATGGACATGTTGTAGCTAAACTAACATTGATAAGTTTTGTGAATGCAATGCAAATCCATGATTTCCATTTGAGACGTTAATCACATTATGAAAGAAGAATAAGCGCAAAAGATTAGTGATGTCTGATGAGGGAGAGAGCACGTACCGAATTGTGCGTGGGTTAAGAAAAACGTAAAGGTTAGAGTGCATCTAAGCCATTCATTTTGATCTAAGGGTTCTTATTCAATCCTCCCATCTCTCAAAATAAAACACTCCTCTCACTTGATATGCCCCCTATATATATATATATATATATATATAGTCAGGATCCGTTGACACCAGGTGTCAAACTTCAAGACTTACACCAATTAATAATTTTTTAGAATGTGAAATTGACCAATCCAACAGTTGAATTGAAAGTTCTTATAAAGTAGACCAAGCTTATAAAATTTCATAAAAATCGAAAACTAATTGATACTTCACCAAACTAATTTATTTTAACATATAATATGTTTTTAAAATATAAGTAAAAGTCAATTATTAGATAACATACCTACGAATGTCCAAATTATCTGAAATTTGATATACATGATCATGAATGTAATATAATATGATTCAATGGTTAGATTTGTCAATTTCACATTCTAAAAAAAGTTATTAATTGGTGTCAGTCTTGAAGTTTGACACCTTGTGTCAACGGATCCTGGCTCATATATATATATATATATATAAGTCACACACTTCAATGGACCATAGCCATACTTTCATTACCTATATATGAATACAAAAAGCAAAAGCTAAATAAATGAATGAATGTGTAGAAGTATAACTTACACTCAAAATTTGTCGTGACCCATTTACTTCCATTGTCTGTAGCAGTAGAAAATTGCTCTTCCTCATCGTCATTATCAAATCGGAGCATTAGATTGTTTTCCAGGTACAATGTTGTTGAATGAATATGAACCTTGGGGATATATCTTTTTGTGAAGTATTGCCCTCAAAATCTGTAATAAGTGAAGTAAGAGTAAGATAAATCATAAATGATTTAGATAAGGGGTGAGATGGCAGAAGTGAGATCACATGCTTGCATGGTTTAATTCTTATGTACCTTATCCATTCTAGACTCTATGGAATGTGGATCTTTGAGAAAAGGTGTAGTGAAACTTGAAATCCACTTCTGCAAACAAACATCTTAATAAGAAGGAAAAAAATGATTTCTTTCCAACGCCACTCTTATCATGCTGTGTATGTTACTGATGCTTAGGTAAATATTACCACTGTTGATATTGGATTTGGAGCCATAAAAAAATCTCAGTTTCTTTTCCTTCAAGTTCCAACGCCACTCTTCTTCCAATTTTTCTTGCAAGGTCCATGCGACATATAATCTGTTGCAAAAAGGAAAAAAAATCAATTATCACACAGACTTGGTTCCATGAAAAATGCCTTAAAAATATATATATAAAAACTAAATCAATTATCAAAAGCAAAAGCTTGAGTTGGCTCTCAATACCAAGTTCCACGCATCAATTCCCCAAATTTCACTACGCCCTATTTTGACTTTTTTTTTCAAAGGCAATGGCTGCTATATTTGTTATAGTTTTAACAAAACCTTCTATAACACAAAGACTTACATGCACAGAAACAAACTTACAATATTTATATCTGGATTGGAACTTATAGAGTATTGAAAAATATTGAACATAAACTATAGAAACCATCTCTGATCCATCCCACCTCCTACCAAATAAATGCACCCCCATAAAAAATTAGTGTTGAGAAGAAACAGGAAAGGAACATTGCTGCCATTTTTGTAGGCACTAAGAAACAAAATCCAAAGCATTTTCATGAACTTTCCACTGTTATTTTCCATAAAATCAATAATTTATATCTAAACTTCTTCCCATCTTCTTCCTGGAAATATAATTCATCATACTAAAAACTATATAAACAAATCCCATTTACAACACAAAAAACCCATCCAAATTTCTCTTTTCATTTCCATTTCCATTTCTATAGCCCAATGAATTAACCGAATATGATTTTTTAGAGGTTTCCACCTATTATATCCATAAATAGGGAAAATAATACATGAATCTCCATTCACTATAGGTTTAATTACAGAAAAGGGAAAATTCGATTAGATTAAAATTTTAAAGCAGATTAATTACAAGTAGCTAGTGTACAAATTTGGTTAGAACTAAAAAAGCGCAACTGAAATCGGGGAATAAAAAACTATAAAAACCAAGAATAAAAATACAAATTTTATAGAACCTAGAGTGCATGGTGATAAAAATAAATACTTCTGAAGGCTACAAAGAAATCTAAGAGAATAAACAATATATGAAGATTGGTTTCATACGAAAACACGAACCATCTCAGTTTTGAAGTTCTCGCATCGCAATCGCTGTAAGGGAAAAAAGATGAAAAGAATAAGCTTAAGCAAGAATAGATGAGATGAAGAATAAGAGAGAGTTATTGACAATGCTTGATTGATCGAGTGAGAGCATGTTTGCTGCTTCCGTAGCTGAAACTGAAACCGTTGACATCCCCACCATCGCGGTCGTCACGACCTTCAAGTAGCCCAAAACACCACCGCTGCCGGCCCCTTCCTTCCATTTTGTGAAACAGCAAGAGAGATAAAGCATTAGAAGAAACCAAATACATTTTAGAGAGGAGGGAAAGTGAAGTAGGAGGAAGAAGAAAATATAAGAGGTGAGGGTTTGAACGGGGAAGAGGAGCAGAAATCGATTTGAGAGAGAGAGAAATAAAAGAAAAGAAAGAAAAAAAAGAGCAAACTGACCGGACAACAGAAATACTATTCAATAAGACAAAAATTATATAAAAAAATAGATGCAAATGTGCGGGAATTCTTTTTTTTTTTTCAAAAGTGATCAAATTTTATTGGGTTGTGTAAACATAGCTCTATGTTCGCATGAATTAGCGGGAATTGCATGCTGTCAGAAATCTATCACAATCATTCACAAAATAGGATTTAAACTAAACGAATGCTGAAACCGGGTCATTAAATAATAATAAAAACCACGAGCGAACAGTGATTAAAATAATAAAAAACTAAGCGGATTGTAATAGTTTAGATTAGATGTGTAGTGGATGTGAATTGAGGATTAAGGTATTCTTTACTAAAGTACGTTGTAGATGAGAGATTAAAAAAATTGATGGGGGTTCACAACTATACATCTTCATTGATCTCTCAAGACCACTATATGTTAAACTCATATTTTAGTGAGTGTAGATCCAGACATTCCGATAAAGACTTTGATTGCAAAGATCAAAATAATTTTGGTTATGGTATCACGTATAAAAAGGCTTGGAAAGCAAAACAAATTGCACTTGCTAAAGTTTTTGGTGGCTGGGAGGAATCATATGTTAAGTTGCCAAAATGGATGGATGCTATGAAGCATTTTATTCTAGGAACAATTACAAAATATTTGTACATCGCCACACATGGTAAATGACATGGAAGCCTTGGTGGTGTGGTTCTAAATTGTGTTATGGTCATTTAAGCATTATATTGAGGAATTTGCATATAGCAATTCAGTTGTAAAAGTGGATGGGATATTTCTAACCGACAAATATTGTTGCACCTTATTACTTACCAAAGCACAATTACCTTTACAATGATTGAAGGTGAGATAAAGGAAGCTTGGATTTGGTTGTTATCCAATTTGCACAGACATGTGACACCACAACCAACTTGTGTACAAATTTTTACATAGGAAAAAAGAAGGTTTTTTAGCAGCAATACGACACCCACGAGTTGGGTGGATTGAGCCCAATGTATATTCAGTGTACTGCATTTGACATATGCTAGCAACTACAATACAAAATTTCGAAACACTGAATTAAGGCAACATGTTATCAATATAGGTAAGGATTTAATTTTTGGTTACTAAGAATTAATATTATTAAATTTGCATTTTTTTACTTATATATACATATTAGCAGGATATGAACTGAGATGACTATGATTTAAGGCAAAGTTACTTGTATTAAGTGTTAAGAGTCAAAACCCTCTGTAAGTTGGTTTTAATGATAACAAACCTTTTGATCAAACTGAAGATTTTCTGTTCTTAAGCTACTAAGTGCTTCGTGACATTTGAGATGCTTGAGTGTGCAGAAATACGCTAAGACAGGTAACAAGATCAAGTTAAGAAATCCAGAAGAGAAAGTTAACAAGCTTGATCAATCATGCACCAAGATTCATCATCTTAAGAATCATGCTGAGAAGTTCAACAAAGTTAAGAAGCGCGATTCATCAAAGCACTGTTGGTGCAAAACCCTCTATGAATTGGTTTTAATGACAACAAACCTTTTGATCAAACTTAACATTTTCTGTTACTGAAGTTACTAATGTTCTTTATGTGAGATCTTAGAAAGACAGGAATCTTATGTTGTCTAAAGAACACAAAAAGATTAGAATCCTAATATTAAGAAGGATCATACTTGAGAATGATTCATGTAGATTGGCAAAGTTTAGAATGTTCTATATGCTGGAGATAATTTTAGAAGAAGGCCTTAGATAGATCCTTTATCAAAAAGTTTCCAGAAGTTCAGAATGGCTGAATCTGAAGATAGCTCGAGTACAGAATGGCTGAATCTGAAGATAGCTCGAGTTCAGAATGGCGCACATCAGAATGCAGTCTTAACTATAGTAAGAAAGGTTCTTTATTAGAAACACCAATCATCAAACTGAGTCTAAGCATCCTACATTGAATAAATCTGAGTTGATTCAAAGGAAAGATTGTCTCTATGGTTTGAAATTGCTACACTGCTTGTGAATTCAAGATTTACAAAAGAGTACAATCAAAAGGAAATAATGAAACAAGACTCAACTAACTCAGGTTTATACCTCAGATTAAGACCTCAAATTGCAAGGTCAGACTGAGACAAACTCAGACTCGGAATCAGATTGGAAGGTTAGATTGGTACATTAGACAAGACCTCAGACTGCAAGGTCAGACTGAGACCTCAAATTTAAATGTCAGACTCAGACTGGAACCTCAGATTGGTGCCTCAGACTGACAAAGCTCAGATTCATGAACTAAGACTAAGACTAAGACTTGTACCTCATATTCAGGAGCTAAGACTAATACTAAGACTATGACCTCAGACTCAGACTGAGACTGAGACTCATTCTTACAAAGCCACTTTTGCTGACACACCAGAAAAGACAAAATAATGGCTAGTAATGGCTAGTTTGCACTTATAACGTTCAGATCAACTCTAGAATCATAACGGCTAGTTTACTAAGCCTATATAAAGGATCTCAAGCGAAAAATCGAAGGTTAGAAGAGTTGGACTAGATTATAGAAGAAAAACCCAATCTTACCTCTTCTCACCTCTATTCTCACTACCTACCTATGCTATCTTAGCTAATATCATGTAGTAGGTTTTGCTCTTGCTTTATAATGGTTTATATACATTATTTGAGTGATTTAGAGAGCTACCCATCATCTAGAAAATCTCATTGTGTATCTGAAGTAAATATTGCAGTCACAAGAAGGGGGTTGAATTGTTACCTTCATAATTTTCTGCAAACACTTCTAATATATTATGCTCAAGTGATTTTCTTGACTGATATTAGAAGCTTAGATACACAGATGAACCAATATGTAATAATACAAATTATTTGTATGAATCTAGTATGTAGAAAATATAGCCTATTTTCTTTGGAAGGACTTTCTTGGAGTCACACTTACTTAGGTATTAGATAGGTTTGAAAACAATTTTATGCAAGTATGAAGACTATCCTATCTTATGAGTAATTAAATGAAGCTTTCAAAAATAAAGAGTATAGGGAGAGAAGAAGGATGCTCACAATATTTTTATACTGTTTCACCCTTTAAACCTCAGAGCTACGTCTAGTCCCTAAACTCAGGAGGATTTTCACTATATCAACTTTGATACAAACAGCCTTAACATGCCTCTTGGTGCAGCACACCAATCAGTATTCTTCTGTAGCCTCTATAGGCTCTACCCAGTATTCTTCTATAGACTCTGCAAGCTCTACCTAGTATTCTTCTGCAACCTCTATAGGCTCCCACAGTCAGTATTCTTCTGCAGCCTCTGCAGGGTTTTACACAAGATTCAACAGGAAATATGCAGCAAAAAGGCTCACCTAACTTGCAGATTCTACACAACTCTCTCAAGACGAACTAACAACTCCTTGTTAGTCTTGAGAGTTACAATCAATGATATGAATAGAAAATTACAATAAAAGGCTCAATATTACAATCAGTAAAGCACAATAGAATTTTAGTGAGCCTACACACTTTCCTAATTGTTTAAGAACAATACTAAGAGATTTGCAGAAAGTGGAATTTCTCCAGAAGGTAGAAATGGCAATTTTGATGCATAGAGAGCTTCTCCACAAGGTCGGCTCAACTAGCAATTGGAATACCTTGGAAAAGGGGTTAAGCTCCCAACTGACCTTGTATGAGCTATCACTTTCATGTGGTAGCTTTTGTCTCTCATCAGGTTTGACTGGTCATATCTTCTGGAGAGCGTATTTTCTGGAGCCAGGATTTTCTTTCTGTTTGAGCTTCCTTCTTCTAGATCAGTTTGTTAGACATGCAAGAAAACTGGGTATTTTTGTGTTTTTAGCAAATAGTATTTGTATCTCCATTAAATTGAATTTGAAGTGTGTTATGTGAATTTCTTTCTTCTGGAGCTTGTTGTCAGTATCCCTTTCTTCTGAAGCAGTTTGATGTATTGATAACAGATTCATTTCATTCTTCTCAACAATTTTCTTGCTTTCTATCATCTTCTGGTCATGTGTAATATATTTTTGGTGAAGTTTACAGTTGTGCAGAGTAGCGGTTAATGAAACTGTTTATTCTGAGAATGTATATTAGTACTGGTGTCTATCTTCTGATGGTTGCTTCTTCTCAAAGGATTCTTCTACGGTGCAACATTTAGATTTTTTTATGTTCTTTCTAAGATAAACTCAATTGCAACCATTAGTATGCGTTTATTGAGAATTATATTAAGTGTATTTTGAGAGTTTGTCATTATGAAAACATCTCAAGAGGATTCTTGGACCTTACAGTATCCATACCTTGTACATAGTCAAAGCTTGAAAAACATAAATCTTACCATACCTTGAAATCCCAACCAAGCTAGGAGGTGCCTAAGCAGTGGTGTGGGTGATTGTAAGCATGGAGAGGCACTGTAATAAAAATACTCATTGAGTTTCCTGGAGAGGCAGGTGAAGACAAAGAATACTGCACGAGTTGCCTGGAGAGGCAGTTGAGAACAAAGAATACTTAGACGCCTGGAGAGGCTTTGTAAGAAGAATACTTGGTGTGTTGCCTGAAGAGGCAGTTGATAATAAAGAATACTTGTAACTTTGAGAAGTTAGTGTAAAATCTCAGTGTGTGGGGACTGGACGTAGCCCAAGGTTGTGGGTGAACCAATATAAATCTGAGTGTGCTCTCTCTATCTCATATTATCTGTTACAACATTTTTTATAAAAGGAAAGTTTGTTGAAGACTAATTCTGCACAACTCATATTTTTCTCTGCATAACTTAGATCAGTCTCTGCATAACTCAGATATGTCTCTGCATAACTCAGATCTGAGTATGCCTTTATATCTGATTTATCTAACTCCGTTTATCTGAGACTGGACTTAACGAATCAATCTGAGATTCTAAGATAAGTTTTAAGAGTTAAGCTCAGATTTGAGTTAAGATTCGATCTGAGTTAAGCTTAACATTTTGCTGAGCTAAGCTCTCTTAATCTTAACATTTTGCTGAGTTAAGATTCGATTTGAGTTCTGTAACATCCCGAAAATTAGAATCTAGAAATACCGTGGAAGCCTTAGGCTGTGAATCCAGCCAAGGGAAGGAAAGTTAGAAGTAGTAAGAGGACTTGTGGGATTGAGTGTGAATTTGGATAAAAAGTAGAGAATGTATTAAGAGCTAGAGTTTTGAGAGAACTTAGAAGGAAAACTAGGTGTTAAGCCAAACACAATTGTGGAACTAACTTGGAAGAAACCACACCTTAAGATAGAGATAATTATAATGGTATAAGAATGAAAGAAGGAAGTTAGACGTCGAAGGAGAATTTAGGAGTTCGGGGGTAGAATAAGAGAGAAGATCAGGGATTTATTTAGGGTTTAGAGTGTTGGAGGGAATTTAAGGGAGGAATCAAGAGTTAAACTCCGACTGCCTATTTTGAAGAGACTTAAGAGAAACCAAGTTAAATTTCGAAATGTAAACTATAAAAGTGAAGGGAAGAAGAGGGATAGGTTTTGATTAAGGAAATTGGGGTGAATTGATGATTTATATCATTGTTCACATGGTAGGTACCCCGTTGGGCTTCAACCCAGGTTGTTGCTTAATATTGGGTTTTAAGCCTATTGACCTTGGTTCACTAATTTGATGATATCTAGAGTTGTAGGTGTCCCATTGAGGTGATTCTACTTGCACTAGAAAGCTAAGATCCGGGGCTTCAATTTGATATGATACACAACAGTATTCCAATCTCATTTGCACCTCCAAATAGGAATATTCTCGCTCAAGCGAGAACTATCTCGCTCGAGCGAGGATATCAGCAGAATTCAGGGGTATTGGCAGAAAGTTTGCTCGCTCAAGCAAGCTGATGCTCGCTCGAGAGAGAGCATGCATTTTCATGAGCCCAACTCAGAGAGTTTGCTCGCTCGAGCGAGCGAACGCGTTCCAGTTTTTAAAAAACACGCAGAACCCTATCCTCCCCTCACTTTTACCTTCATTTTCTGGTTTTAGAGAGAGGGGGAGGGTTTAGAGAGAGAAAGAGCTAGGAGAAGAAGAGGAGCTAGATTGGAGGCTTCTCCACCACGTCTTGAAGCTTGGATCTCCATTCTCATCCCTCCATTCTTCTTCATTTCCTCCATTAGAGGTGAGTGTGGTTCACCCACTCACTTTCATCTTGATTGAATGTCTATTTATGCCCCTTAATCTCACTTCCCTTGCTTACATTGATGATTGTGGTTGATTAGAGTTGAATCTAGGGTATTTGGTTGGATTGATTTGGTTGTATGTCTTTATGTCTCAAACCCTAGGCTAGAGGATTTGAGGATTTTGTGCAATTAAGGATTGTTGATGTTGAAACCTTGGAAATGTTGTACATTCTTGCTCATGCTCACACATGAAATTATTGTCATTCCTCATGTCACCATTCGTTCATGTTTTGAAAGGAAAGATTTGGGTCTTAGGACCTCATGTTTTGAGAGGAACATTTGGGTCTTAGGACCTCATCTTTTGAAGGAAAGAAATTGGGTCTTAGGACCTCATGTAATTAAAGAAAATAAATGGGTCTTAGGACCTCATGTTTTTCAAGAACGAAATTGGGTCTTAGGACCTCATGTAATTAAAGAGAAGAATTAGGTCTTCGGGCCTTATGTTCATGGGTCTACGGACCAAAGAGGAAAAGAGGAACGAGGTAGTCCCATGACATCTTGGCCAAGAGGGAAATTGGGATCCTCAAGTCAAAATGAATTCCATGCATAGCATCCTTGTTTGCTAATAAAACTTAATCATATAAGTGTTCCTAGACTACGGTCCTTGGTCACGATGCATAACGCTCAAATCATGTAATAGTGAAAAGACACCCTGGGTGTGGGTTAATCACTTGATTTCTTCTTGAGGAAGTATTTGTTTGATTTCATAAGTTAAATTACGCATGATTATGTGTCTAAACATTTATTGGTTGAGCTGTTGCACTTCCATCTGCCTAAAATCCCTACACTGCATGTTTTATCACACTCACTGGGACATAAGTCTCACCACAGGCTTTGTGGAACATTTTAGATGTGCAGGACCTTGTGTACCTAAGGTATGGCCAGACGGCTGGAGGAATCACATGGAGTATTAGTGGCTTAGCTTTTGGTGTTTTCCTATTTGGAGGCTTTTGAACTTGTATATGTGTATTGTAGGATAGTATTTGATGTGAATTTGTAGCGTTGTAGTTAAGCCACTGAGTGGAAATTTGGTTGTAATCATTGAGTTGTATTTGGTTAATTTATGCTTAAGTAACGATTGGGTTACCTAAGCATTGTGATATACTGTTTGTTCATATCGATAATACGCGAAATAATTTCAAGAATTTGGAAATGGTGCTCCCAACAGACATCATTCTAAATTCAGGAATTTGGACGTTACATTATGGTATCAGAGCATTTCAATCCAATTGAATTGTAGTTAGGTGATGAGGTTCTGGCAAGCGTACCAAATTCCCAGCAGTATAATAGTAAGTAAGAGTTATCGTATCCACAGGGAACAGTTCAATTTTTAAATGCTAGTGGTCACAACTATCAAGTGAGACAATACATTTGATATGAGTCTAGTTTGCAATAGTAAATAAAGAAAAACAGTAAATTGAGATAGGTTAGTAAGTTACTTGAACTAGGATTGAACTTCGTCTATCGCACCCCTTTCGTATATGAATCCCAATAATATTTATAAATATGCAATTATAATATTGAAGCACAAATTAAAGTTATTTTACCCTGGTCTCCACAGTGATAAAATACTCAGAAATAATCTACCATGGTCTCCACAGTGATAAGTTACCCCGGATTAAAGGTCTATTTGTATAAGCTATTAATTCACCCTGGTCTCCACAGTCGCAAATTAAGTGTTTTTACCAATCAGAATTCAAGTTTCCTATGTCTAGGCTCCCCCAAACTCGCTATTGATTTTATAGAACAAACTCTCGAATGCGCCCCACAAAACCAACCTATAACTCCGGCACAAAGGCGGAAGCTAAGCATTAAGAACAGATAAGAAACACCAATATTATAAAAATAGGGATTCATAAATAATAAAGTGAATTCACATACAATTGGGGATTGAATCGACTACATTCAATCCTATTGATGAGTTTAGCTACTCATGGTAGCCATTACAAACGAATGGAGAAACTGTCACACTTTTCTCCAGCTCCAGCTCTGTTCTGCCGTCTCCCTTCGGTCTCCCTTGATCTTTGCAAAAGGTCCTATTTATAGATGAAGGAAGGCTATCTGAAATCTGGAAGGAATCTATTTTGAAAACAGATCTAAAATCAAATCCGCGTTCCTGCGCTCAGCGCGTTTGAAGCGCAGGATCCAGAGAGCAAAATCCTGATAGTTGCGCTTCACCTGCGCTCAGTGCAGGTGAAGCGTATTTCTCGATCCAGCTTCACTTGATTCTCTCTCTTTTTAACTTGATCTCTTCCTGATCTTATCCTTGTTTGCTTGGCTTTCCTTATTTCCCTCTTTTTGAATTGATTCTGTGTTTATCTTGCCTTTGAATTTAAATTGGGGAAGTTATCCGCATAATCCTTGTCTAAATAGCTGCTGATCTTATCTTTATTTTCTCTAATTTAAACTTCAAATCTGCAGATCCTATCCTCAAATAATGCTATCTTCTTTTCTCATTTAAATCTCTCTCATAAATTTTCAAAATCAACAGATTTTCTATTAAAATAGCATCAAATTCAAATTAAATAAACACAATTATTACAATTATTAATAAAAGGGATTATTTTGGGCATAAATTATTATTTTACCCTTGATAAGTGCAGTAAAAATACAAGAATAAATTATATAATTGGCACTTATCAAATACCCCCCTGTTAGCATTCTCCAAAAATAAGGAAATAATTTCATCACCTCTTTCTAAGCAGCTGTCACTTTCCAAAAGTCAGATTGAAAATCAGAGCCAAGTGATATTACCAGTACTCAATCAGGACAGGATAAAAATACATTCAAACTTTTTTAGAAATAGCAACCAAAACAATAAGTGATAAATCAAGGAATTCTCTCATGCTCACGGGTAAGTGTTTCCCTCAATTTTTCACAGCAGTTGAACAACTATAATTGATAGTCGTTTCTGGTTTCTAAACATGCACATGGAAGATTGTGGATCAAAAGGTCTTTTCTTGGTTGTAATGAGGCTGGGCTATCAAGAAATCATGGTTTTTCTGGATATGCAAAGAGAACACTTAGAATATAGAGCATCTTTAAATTTTTCTCCACTTGTAACTTCTCTCCATTCTTCCACTTCATTCTTGATTTGAATCATTCAGCTGGCCTCTTTCTTTGTTTGATGATTCACTCCCCCCAACTTATTCACTTTTTCTTTTTGATTTTTGAGGGAGTGATCTTCTTTTTGCTTTCTTGTGCCTGCTCTTTGTATTTCTTCACTTTCAAGTAACCAACCACTTCTCCCATTTTTATCTAATTGCACCTTTGCTCTCTATCCCAAGTGTGTAAGGGACAGGATATAGACATTAATTTTGGCTGGGGTGCATAAGAAGAAACATTGAAGCTCAAATGGGTTACCAAAAAAATTGGAAATTTTTTTTTCAAGGGTTGGCTTTTTGGCACTAAGCAAATAATTTAATCACAAATTTATGCCTTTATCACTTCCAAATTTTCCATGTGCAGAATAAAATCCAAAAACTCAATCAATAACAATTGACAAGCAGCGGTGAAAACTCTCATATCAGTGTTTGGTCTCTCACAACTCACCGGCTTTTTGGTTAACTTCCTTGATAGAGCACTTACTGAAATTAATTAACTATCCTGATATATTTTCCTGCACAATATCCTAATCCTAATTGGTTATGGATTTAATCACAAAACTCCTATTTCTCTCCTACTTTGGTTAATTAGATTGCCTAGCTTTGAGATTTCAAAACTTAAGTCCTTATATCCCTAATTTTTTTTATTATTCCTAAGTTGCATAAGATATAAAATTACCAAATAAAAGAAAATAAAATGTCAGAGAGTAAAAGAAAGAAAAGCACCGTATAAAACAATTGCTGGTTGCAGCTGCAGAATCATGAGCTGGTTCAGCTCCACTCCCCCTTGGGAAAATAGGACTGTCCCCAGGCTAATGCAGATATGTTGGGAACTGCAGAAAAAGGCAAACAAAAACACAGTTAGCATTTTTCTGCGCTTCACCTGCGTCAGCGCAGGTGAAGCGCAAAAAATAGTGACTAATTAAGCATTTCTGCGCTTTACCTACGCTGAGCGCAGAAAACAGAATTGAATTTCTACCAAACTTAGTCAAATTTTCTGTTGTCTCCAATGATCAATATTACCACTTTTCTTTCCCTCACAATCACGCAACCAATTCCTAAACTAAAAAACACAATCCACAAAAAAAAAAAACAAAAACGATAAATAAAATACTGGGTTGCCTCCCAGAAAGCACTCCTTTAACGTCATATAGCTTGACGCCTGTTCCTTCAAGGAGGTTCTTGAAGATGAATGACAGAGTAAGATCTGTCAATTCCATCTCCCAAATAGGGCTTCAATCTTTGTACATTCACAACCCAATGCTCCTTTGAATCAGGATCTTCTAATTCTACAGCTTCATATGGTCTGACTTCCTTAATGATGAATGGACCAGACCATTTTGATTTTAACTTACCAGGAAAAATTTCAACCTAGAGTTGAATAACAGAACTGATTGACCTGGGTATAACCTTCGCTTGATAAGCTTCTTATCATGATATGCTTTGGTCTTTTCCTTGTAAATCCTGGAAGATTCATAAGCATTTAACCGCATTTCTTCTAGTTCATGCAACTACAAAATTCTCTTTTGCCCTGCTACTTTTGTATCCATGTGTAAGACCTTTAGAGCCCAGTATGCTTTATGCTCTAATTCAACTGGCAAGTGGCAAACTTTTCCATAAATCAACTGGAAAGGTGAGAGGCCTGTGGCAGTTTTGTAAGCTGTTCTGTATGCCCAGAGTGCATCATCAAGTTTGTTTGACCAATCCTTTCTGGATGAACTTATTGTTTTCTCAAGAATTCTCTTGATTTCTTTATTTGATACTTTAGCTTGTCCATTTTTTTGGGGGTGATAAGGTGATGCTACTTTGTGCCTTACCACATAGTGCTCTAAAATCTTCTGTAGTTGTTCATTGCAGAAGTGAGAACCCCCATCACTAATTAGAACTCTTGGTGAACCAAACTTGGAAAAAATATTTTTCTTTAAGAACTGCACTACTGTCTTTGCATCAACTTTTATTGTTGCAGGGGCTTCCACCCACTTTGAGACATATTCGACAGCTACCAGAATGTATTCTTTTCCATTAGAAGAGGGTAAAGGTCCCACAAAATCTATTCCCCAACAGTCAAATACCTCCACTTCCAGAATGTTATTTAATGGCATCTCATTTCTCTTAGAAATTCCTCCTGTTCTTTGGCAGCTATCACATTGCTGAACATACTGATGGGCATCCCTGAATAGAGTTGGCTAAAAGAATCCAGATTGAAGTACCTTTGCAGCAGTTCTGTCTTTGTTGAAATGCCCTCTATAGGGTGAATTATGACAGTTCCATAAGATGCTTTGAGCTTCTTTTCCTGAAATACATCTTCTTAGCAGATTGTCAGCTCCCATCTTAAAAAGATAAGGATCATCCCACATATATCTTTTTGCTTCACTTAAGAACTTCTTCCTTTGCTGCCATGTGAGATCATCTGGTAATACTCCTACTGCTTTGAAGTTGGCCAAGTCAGCAAACCATGGCCTTTCATGAATCATCATAAGCTTCTCATCGGGGAATTCCTCATGCAATTCAGCCTGTGCAGTTGTTACTTCCTCATTTACCAGTCTCGATAAATGGTCTACTACAACATTTTCACTTCCCTTTTTGTCTTTAATTACCAGATCAAATTCATGTAATAATAAAATCCATCTGATTAGTCTTGGTTTAGAATCTGGTTTGGTCAATAGATATTTTATTGCAGCATGATCAGTATACACAGTGACAATTGATCCTATAAGATAGGGTCTAAATTTTTCCAAAGCATACACTATTGCTAGTAATTCTTTTTCTGTGGTAGCATAATTGATTTGTGCCTCATTCAAAACTTTACTAACATAGTGTATAACATGAAAAACTTTAGATTTTCTTTGCCCTAAAACTGCCCCTATGGCATAATCACTAGCATCACACATGAGTTCAAAATCAAGCGTCCAATTAGGACCAATAATGACAGGAGCAGATATTAATTTTTGTTTCAACAAATTAAAAGCATTCAGACAATCAACATCAAATTTAAATGGAGTATCCTTGTTAAGCAAGTTGCTGAGTGGCTTGACTATCTTTGAGAAATCCTTGATGAAACGCCTATAAAATCCTGCATGTCCTAAGAAGCTTCTGATTCCTTTCACATTTATTGGTGGTGGCAATTTTTCAATGACTTCTATCTTGGCCTTGTCCACCTCAATACCTTTGGCTGAAATCTTGTGTCCTAATACCACACCTTCAGTGACCATGAAGTGACATTTTTCCCCATTCAGTACAAGGTTAGTTTCCACACACCGCCTCAGTACGGTGTTCAAATTCTCTAAGCATTTGTCAAAGGAATTTCCAAAGACTAAGAAGTCATCCATGAACACCTCTATTCATTTTTCCACCATGTCTGAAAATATTGACATCATGTATCTTTGAAATGTTGCTGGTGCATTGCATAATCCAAATGGCATTTTCCTGTAAGCAAAAACACCAAAAGGACAAGTGAAAGCGGTCTTTTCTTGATCCTCTGGATTTACAGCTATTTGGTTATAACCATAATAGCCATCCAGAAAACAGTAAAAAGCTTGCCCTGCTAACCTCTCTAACATTTGATCCATAAAAGGTAAAGGAAAATGATCTTTCGTAGTTGCTTGATTTAATTTCCTATAGTCTATACACATTCTCCATCCAGTTACTGTTCTAGTGGGAATTAATTCATTTTTATCATTTTTAATGACAGTCGTACCCCCTTTTTTTAGGAACAACCTGGACAGGACTTACCTAAACACTATCAGAAATGGGATAGATCATACCTGCATCGAGGAGTTTCAGTACTTCCTTTTTCACTACTTCTTTCATTGTAGGATTCAATCTTCTTTGAGGTTGAGTGATTGGCTTGAAATCCTCCTCCATATGGATCTTGTGCATGCAGTATGAAGGACTGATGCCTTTGAGATCTGATAAGGACCACCCTATGGCTCCTACATTGTCCTTCAAAATAGAAAGAAGCTTTTCCTCCTCTAATGGGGTTAAAGCTTTGCTTATGACAACATGTTTATTCTTTGCTTCATCAAGAAAAGCATATTTGAGATGAGAGGGTAGTACCTTAAGTTCCACCTTCTGACTTTCAGTACTCTTGTCCTGTTGTAATGCTTCAGTGCTTGCTTCTTCTGGTGGGACTGAACTGGCTGAATCTAATTCCTTTGAATATTCTTTTCTTTCTTCTTCATCAAAGGCATCACCTACACCCGTTAGAACTTTTTCCAAAGGATCCGCTTTTGTCAATAATTCCTGATCAAGGGAAGTCTCCTCCAATGTATCTAATTGGAGACACTGCTACTTATCCTTAGGGTGCTACATTGCTTCAAACACATTAAAACTTACCTCCTCATCTTGTACTCTTACCTAAGTTACCATCATCTACATCAATGATAACTTTTGCAGTTTTCATGAATGGTCTGCCAAGGATGAGAGGAACTTCAACATCTTTCTCAATGTCCATGATAACGAAGTCCACTGGGAACATGAACTTGTCCACTTTGACTAGCACATCTTCCGCGATCCCATATGGGAACTTCATTGATCTGTCAGCTAGCTGCAAGGTCATCCATGTTGGCTTTACTACCAGATCTCCTATTCTTTTAAGCATAGATAGGGGCATTAAGTTGATGCTGGCTCCTAAGTCAAGCAAAGCTTTCCCTACTGGTAGAGATCCAATTGTTACTGGTATGGTGAAACTTCCTGGGTCTTTTGTCTTTTGTGGCAGTGATTTCTGAATGATGGCACTACACCCAGCTTCCAATTCTATTGTCTCATCTGTAAACTTTCTCTTCTTGGTCAACAATTCCTTCATAAATTTGGCATAGGTGGGCATTTGTTCCATGGCTTCCATTAATGGAATGTTGATTTCCAATCTCTTCATGATATCCATGAACCTGATAAAATGCCTGTCAATATCCTTTTTTGAAGGATTCTTGGGATATGGTAGCTCTCTGCCATGAGGTGCCTGTGTGAATTCTTTTTCCTTTGTTTTCTTATCTGCTTCAATCTTCTGTTCTGGTTCTTCCTTCTCTTCATTTATTTCTTTCTTCTCAGCCACAGTTTCTTGTTTTTTTCTCTCCAGAACTTCTCTTTCTACCACCAAATTGTCCTCAATGCCTCTTCCTATTTCTTTACCACTCCTGGTGGATATTGACTTGCAGTACTCTTACTGCTTAGCGAATTGCCTTCTTATTACCTCCACTTGTTCTGCTAGATTTCTGAATGCTGCCTCCATTGCTTTCTAACTGGTGCTCATATCTTGTATAAGTCTATCGAGCTTCTCCTCAATTCTTGAATTTATGTCATGCATTGCAGCTTCTCTATCTTAGCTTCTCCCAGAGTTGTTGGAAAAGTTATTTTGCCTTCCTTGATTCTCCAAATAGTTGACTTGTTCCACTTGAATATCCTCATAAGAGCAGTGACCATTGGGGTGGTCGCCTCCGCAAAAGTCACAAATCAACTGTTGGGCTTGACAAGGTTGAGATAGCACTATTTGCAGTTGTTGAGGAAGTGCTTTTAATTGCTCAGTGAGTGCCTCTAGCTGTTGCTTGATGAGCTTGTTTTCTGCTAATAGTGCATCATTGCTTTTTAGCTCTAGCAACTCCTTCTTCTGAACCACCCCCCCCAATATTGAGCTTGTTGGTTATTCATTGCAAAATTCTCAATTATTGTGAGAGCACGCTCTTCATCCACCGCCAAAATAGTCCCTCTCGCTGCAGCATCTATGAAAGATTTTGAATCTGGTTTAAGTCCATTACAAAAGATGTTTAGTTGGGTAATGTCATCAAAACCATGATTTGGGCACTTTTGCAACAAGATTTTGAATCTCTCCTAGGCTTCACATAGTGGTTCGTCTTCTTCTTGCCTGAACGTGAAGGTATTTGTCTTTGCTTGAATGTAGCGTGACATTGGAAAGAATCTTTTCAGAAATTTATTTTCTATCACGCTCTAATCGCTCATACTCTGACTAGGATGCAATTTCAGCCACTCCTTTGCCTTACCTGTTAAAGAAAAGGGAAACAATCGTATGTAGGCTGATTCTAAATCTTTTTCCTCAAAGACCATAACACCAATCAATTCATAGAAAGTAGAAAGATGTGTATGTGGATCTTCGTGATCCAATCCTGTGAATTGGTGGGCACATATGATGTTTAAATGTGCATGCTTTATCTCCAAAGACTTCGCTGTAGCTGATAGAGCTATACTTAAGTAATGCCGAGGTCCTTGGTACATGACATAGTCTCCTAAGACTCTCTTCCTTGGTTGTACTTCAGCCATATTTTTGTTTTCTTCTTCACCTCTCCTTTGTCTTCTTTTCTTATTTATGCTTCTGTTCCTTCTAGATGTCCTTTCTATTTCTGGATCGAATTGCAACTGATTTGGGGACACCTGACCTCGCAAAAGCAAAAATCAAGAAACTCGAAAAAGGGTAAGTGCGGAAGAGAATTTTAAAAATTTTAAAATTAAAATTAGAATTTTAAAAATTTAAATTTAAAAATTTAAACTTTTTTCCTAAAAATCCTAAAAAGAAAATAATAAAAAATAAAAATCCTAAAAAAAATTAAAAAAAAAATATGTACAACTTAATAGAATTGACCTCCCAAGTCTTTAAAAATTGATACACCGTTCCCCGGCAACGGCGCCAAAAATACTTGATGAGATTCTGGCAAGTGTACCAAATTCCCAGCAGTATAATAGTAAGTAAGAGTTATCGTATCCACAGGGAACAATTCAATTTTTAAATGCTAGTGGTCACAACTATCAAGTGAGACAATATATTTGATATGAGTCTAGTTTGCAATAGTAAATAAAGAAAAACAGTAAATTGAGATAGGTTGAGCAAGTTACTTGAACTAGGATTGAACTTCGTCTATCGCACCCCTTTCGTATATGAATCCCAATAATATTTATAAATATGGAATTATAATATTGAAGCACAAATTAAAGTTATTTTACCCTGGTCTCCACAGTGATAAAATACTCAGAAATAATCTACCCTGGTCTCCACAGTGATAAATTACCCCGGATTAAAGGTCTATTTGTATAAGCTATTAATTCACCTTGGTCTCCACAGTCGCAAATTAAGTGTTTTCACCAATCAGAATTCAAGTTTCCTATGTCTAGGCTCCCCCAAACTCGCTATTGATTTTATAGAACCACCTCTCGAATGCGCCCCACAAAACCAACCTATAACTCCGACACAAAGGCGGAAGCTAAGCATTAAGAACACATAAGAAACACCAATATTATAAAAACAGGGATTCATAAATAATAAAGAGAATTCACATACAATTGGGGATTGAATCGACTACATTCAATCCTATTGATGAGTTTAACTACTCATGGTAGCCATTACAAACCAATAGAAAGACTGTCACACTTTTCTCCAACTCCAGCTCTGCTCTGCCGTCTCCCTTCGGTCTCCCTTGATCTTTGCAAAAGGTCCTATTTATAGATGAAGGAATGCTATCTGAAATCTGGAAGGAATCTGTTTTGAAAACAGATCTAAAGTCAAATCCGCGTTCCTGCGCTTCACCTGCGCTCAACGCGTTTGAAGCACAGGATCCAGAGAGCGAAATCCTGATAGTTGCGCTTCACCTGTGTTGATCCTGATAGTTGCGCTTCACCTGCGCTCAACACAGGTGAAGCGTATTTCTCGATCCAACTTCACTTGATTCTCTCTCTTTTTCACTTGATCTCTTCCTGATCTTATCCTTGTTTTGCTTGGCTTTCCTTATTTCCCTCTTTTTGAATTGATTATGTGTTTATCTTACCTTTGAATTTAAATTGGGGAAGTTATCCGCAGAATCATTGTCTAAATAGCTGCTGATCTTATCTTTATTTGCTATAATTTAAACTTCAAATCTGCAGATCCTATCCTCAAATAATGCTATCTTCTTTTCTCATTTAAATCTCTCTCATAAATCTTCAAAATCAACAGATTTTCTATTAAAATAGCATCAAATTCAAATTCAAATTAAATAAACACAATTATTACAATTATTAATAAAAAGGGATTATTTTGGGGCATAAATTACTATTTTACCCTTGATAAGTGCAATAAAAATACAAGAATAAATCATATAATTGGCACTTATCATTAGGTTAGTTGCCTATGACTTCCTATAATCCTTTAGTACGTCGTACACTTTATGGGGACTGATCACCCCTATATTGCGTGCGTTGTACGCAGGATTATGGTTAGTGACGTGAATAGGAAACCTAAACAGGAGGGTCTAGAATGTTTCCCTAGTAAAGTTAGTATCAACCGCCTGTTAGGGAGGAAGAGTAGCACAAATCTATCTCCTAGAACAAGACCCCTAGCCAAGCACCTAGATGTGTATCACCTTTGTAGCTTAGTTAACATGAGGATTCATTTGGAAGAATGAACCTAAGTGGACTGCCTAGTGTGAGATTAAGAAATTGTTGTTTCGCTTAGGGTGTAAGGAATTTCCTCTCTCATGGAAGGCTAGAAAAGATCTAGCTTCTATTGAGTGGGGAGAGGCCCTAACTCTCTATTGTTGTGTTTGTTTGTTTGATTGTATGTGATTGAATGGGTGTGATCTTGTTACAACCCGGAAATTCTTGAGTTTCAGCCTTGAATCCTACCACCTATGTCATGTTTCCGCGATATCCTTCAATCCTACTCCTTCATTTTCTTTTTTCTCTATCCCGGATTCGTATTTATTACAGACATTAATGTTCTCCTATTACTTCAAATGCTATAATGATTTTGTAAATTGTTGGGGAACTTGTTGTTGACGTCTTTCTTATCTTAACAAAATGATTTGAACAACTAAAGGAAGTTTCAATTTTTAGCTATAGCCTTCTTGGCGGGCTCGATTTGATTATATGAATTTACGTTTTAAATTTTATCTATGTTCCTCTACCAATTTGACTTCTCCAAATTATAACCATGTCTATGCTAAGATAACTATTTGATCCTTCTTTAGACAATATTATGTTTCCTTCTAGCCAATGATTTTGACATTTGAGCGTTGATTTTCATGGAATATTCGAGGGGTTTTTACGATTAACTTTTCAACCTATATTTGATTATCTATGAGGAAGGAACTTTATATTTGGGAAATGAATTTGAAATCTTAAAGGATCATACTAGTTCACTTTTTTTTCCTTATGCCTATTATAAGGATAGTATATTTTCTTATTCTTATGTTTCCTTACAATTATCAAGTAACTGTTGGCTCTTTCCTCATTTTAAATTCAATGTTGCCTTAACGAAATTGTTATGAATATTTAATCCAGTTGTTGTTTTTCATATAATGTTTAAGTAATTGTTGGGACTTAAGCATTATATGATGTATGTGTTGGCGATATTAAAATGACGCGAAATAATTTCAGGAATTCGGGTATTTGGCTCCCAACAGGCTGAATTCTCAGATCTAGAAATTAGGACGTTACACCTACTGTCAGACTTGAGATTTACTTTAGACTGAATATGTTCTGAACCTTAATTTTTTGATTGAGTTAAGATTTGATCTATGCTCCAAGTTCTAGATTTAAGATTTACCTTAAACTGAATCTATTTTGAATCGTTAACATTCTACTGAGTTAAGATTCAATATGAGTTCCAAGTCCTAGACTTGAGATTCACCTCAGACCAAATCTGAGTTTTTCAAGTACAATATTTTCAAGTCTCTATTCAACCCCCTTCAAGTGACATCCAGCCAACTTCAAGCATAAGGACATATAAAGCGAAGAATCATCTCAGAGTCAAGTCTTAAGCCATAAAGAGAAAGCAACATCAGTCAAGAAGACTTGAGAAAAGTTAATAAGCAACTTAAAGTTGAGAAGAAAAATCAAGAAGCAAGTTTAGATTGAGAAGCTTTAGAAAGGTCCAAGCTCAGAATGTTTCACATGCTGATGAGAATTTCAAAAGAAGACCTAAGACCAGAAAGATGATAGGACCAGAATGGTTGCATCAGAAAATAGAAGACTTAAGAAGTATCCTTGATATGAACAACACTTACATCAAAAGCTTCTTAGCATAATAAGAAAATACCGTCATCAGAAAAGTAATAACAGAAAGGTTCTTAAGTCCAATTAGAAAGGTTATTAAATCAGAGAGGTTCTGAACTGTATCACCCCATGCTTGGATAAAGAAAGAATATGTAACAAGGAAAAATTCGAGGATAAAAATGTTTCGTAATCCTTGAGTAAGATGAGAAGCATTGCGATTAGAAGGAATAACTTAAGACAACCTCGAGTCAAAATTCTTAAGATCTATCTTAAGATTCATCTTAAGATTAAGAATGGTTGAGTAAATTCTAAAAGAAGGTTGAATCCATGATTTGAGACTATTATATGCTTGTGTACTCAATATTATCAAGTGATCAACCTAAGAAAGAATTATCATCAGTTCAGAATTTACTTCAGACTGGACCTTTTAAGAAGCATACATCAGAACGATCTTAACTTTTGTTGATGAGGCAGTAAAGTAAGAAAAAGAGCTCTAACGGTAAAAAAACGGCTAGTAACGGTTAGTTTGTGCCCAGAACGCTCTAGAATCATAAGAACTAGTTTACAAAGCCTATATAAAGGATCTAAACAGAAAAATAAAAGGTAGAGAAGATATGGTCTTAAATATTACAGAAAACTCTTTTCTTACCATTTCTCATCTCTATTCTCACTACCTACCTATGCTACCTTAGCTAATATCATGTAGTAGGAATTGTTCTTGTTTTGTAATGGTTTATATAAACTCTTTAAGTGATTTAGAGAGCTACTCATCATCATACATTCATTGTAATCAAAGACCTTGAGAGATCGAGATATGACCTAGCAGGTTGTGCTAGTTATTGTAAGTTTAGATGCAAGATGGGAGTAGTTGTATAAAGAATACTCATTGAGTTTTCTGGAGAGATTGTTGGGAACAAAGAATACTTAGACCCCTAGAAAGGCTCTGTAAGAAGAATACTTAGACGCCTAGAGAGGCTCTGTAAGAAGAATACTCGGTGAGTTTCCTGAAGAGGCAGTTGATAACAAAGAATACTTGTAACTTTGAGAAGTTAGTGGAAAATATCAGCTTGTGTGGGGACTGGACGTAGCCCAAGGTTGGTTGGGTGAACCAGGATAAATTATTGTGTATTCTCTCTTTCTCTCACTCTATTATCTTCATGTTATAACTGCTCCATTGAAAATACTACATCATGGTTTTTGTTCTTAAAAATGATTGCTTCTTAAGAAAGGATCTTATTGTACTATGTAATGTCCTAATTTCGAAAACTCAGGATTTATGCCCGTTGAAAGCACAAGTCCCAAATTTATGGAATTATTTTCCACGACAATAATGATATCAATAAACATACAATAAGTTTGCTTAAGCAATCCAACGTAAACATACGCATAATTTGAATATTACAATACATGTGTTCTCAACAAAATAGAAATGCCCACCAAGGGTTGCACATGTACATTAATATCCTCAAAATAAATACAATTCAGGTGTAAAATGTAATCCACAACGACCATCTTGAGGAGGATCCTGGGCATCTAAAATGTAATCCACAAACCTGTGGTGAGACTAATGCCTCAGTGAGCATAATAATGCATGCAAGTGTAGGGAATAACACAGATGAAATGTTGCAGTATAATCACAATCAATTGAGTTCATACAACATAACCGAAACTTGAAGTTATAATTAACATGAATTGCTATACCCAGCAGCAAGGGTCTTATCAATTGACATGAAGCTAGACCTTAGCTCAAACTATAAAGAACGTCTTCCTTGGGGACATATAGTCCCACCATCACCTGAATCGATTATTATTGAACATAAAACATGATAGTGATTTCTTGTTTTAAACATGATGGTCCTAGACCCGTGAGGCCGAAGCCAAACATGAACTTAATCAATTTATACTTGAAATCATGAGGGTTTTATTTGAGATTCATCACAATAATAATGATACAATAGCAAAGTATGGAGAAAACATGATGTGGAATCCCAACCCCCACTCAAACCCTCATGCAATCAAACCCTAGGTCTAGGCATACAATTTCAACATTTATTCTAATCAAGAGGATAACCTAGGGCTACATCAACCATTAACCAATAATGAAAACACAAACAAGAATGGAAAAGGAACTAGAGAAGAGGGATCATTGAGGAATATTGCAACCAAGATGGGAGTGAGTGTATCTCACCTAAATCAACTCCAAGAGAAAGGGATGAAGGTGGTGAGGTGTGGGGATGAGCTCTCCTCCTCCTCCTCCTCCTCTTCTTCTTCTTCTTCTTCTTCTTCTTCTTCTTCTTCTTCTTCTTCTTCTTCTTCTTCTTCTTCTCCTTCTTCTCCTTCTCCTCCTCCTCTTCCTCCTCCTTCAACCCAAGGCTTGAGCGCTCTTTCTCTCTCTAAAACCTCTCTCTAGAATAAGGGTTGTGTGTTAGAAATAGGTTAGAAAGCCCTAAATTAATGTTTTTAAAAACTTGTCTTGCGCATTTTCACTTCTCGCTTGAGCGAAAAAGACGCAGAGGCTTTCTGGTGCATTCTCACTTGGATGAGAATTTCTCGCTTGAGCGAGATCTAGATTTTCACCTGAGCGACCCCCTCCTCGCTTGGGCGAAAATCATCTAGAAACTCCCCCTACTCTCTGCCTTTTTATCGCTTGAGCAAGAAGGCTCTCACTCAAGCAAAAACATTTGCAGAAAATTTCCCCATTTTGACTTATATTTTCGCCCAGACGAGAATGGCCTCGCTTAAGCGAAAATCTCACAAAATGGAAACTCCAAATTTCTATAACCTCTCGCTCAAGCGATCTCGCTTGAGCGAGAAAAAGGCAGTGTTATGCCCTCAAACACAGTTTTAAACCCCTTTTTTACCTAGTTCCTTTTATAAAACCATTTTCTACTTCTAATTTCACTTATAAAATTGATATATGAAAATCAAGATGTTACATATTATACAACTCTATTCTTAAGAAACTTCTTATCTCTCCATCTTATATTAGCTAGCTACTACACTTATCAAATTATGTTCTGACATTAAAATAATAATCTTAAGCTTCATATTTTAACTAAGAACAAATTGCAATCATACAACTTGATTTGCTGACTTAAGATTCAATATTGTTTATTTATTCATATTAATTTTTGTATCTTAAGTTTACCATTATGAACTCTAGCATCTTTAGTGATTAATATATAACAGTACTCGATGCGAATTCTCTGTTAGTAATTCTTTTTTAATATCCAAGTATGAAATACTTGAGAAGCACTTCAAAAAAATAAATCTAAAGTTTTAGGAATCTTAAAAAGCATCTAAATTCAACCTCCCTTCTTGAGATACAACCAACTTCAGTAAAGTCATAGTTTTGATAGGTTGCTGAATGGTTGGGCAATATACCTAAGGAGCGAGGGACTCAAGCTTACGATGGAGGAAGGTGGTACGAGCATATGACGATTAATCTTAGCAAGTGCATAAATTTAGTTATGAAATGGGCTTAAGCACTGCCTATTAGTGGCAAAGTAAAAATTACTTTTTACAGAGTGAGTTCATTATTTGTGGAGCTAGGTACAAAAGCAATCATCATGTTAGAAGGCTGGTCACATATTTTTGAAGACTTAGTAATTGTGTTACAAGAAAATCAACGTTGTGCTAATTCTCACTATGTTCATAAGTACACCAGAGAGTCAAATGAATTTGAAGTTGAAGAGCTTTCCAATCCAAATTCAAGATGACATGCAATGGTTTGTGTTGTAAAATTAAATAAGTGGTGGTGTTATAATGTAATTGCAGCATGTTCACATTGCAACTCAAATTAGAAACTATTTATTGATATGATTTATAAATTGGATTATATCTTATGAACATGAATTTCACGCTCTTGGGAATGAAGATTATTGGTCCTCATATACGAGGCCAATATTTTTCCTTAATCTAGTCATATGTAGGGTCACATTAGGAAGGCCTAAAGCTCGCATCCTCAATGAGATGGATGCACCTAGTTCGAACAAGAATATAAAATGTAAATTATGTTGAATGTGGGGGACATAATTGAAGTAATTGCTCGTTCAAACAATTGAATGTTTAATTCTAAGTTTAATTTATATTTCCAATGTATCCTTTTTATTTTATATGTTCAAACCTATGTACTTTGTAGTGTATTTACGTAATTATTTTCAAAGTAATATTTTTTTATTTGCTGTGTAATAATTTTTATCTACAATGTAAATTACAATTGCAATTATATTTAATTATTATACTTTCTAATAATTATACTTATAGTTATATTGGTCTTCTTAGATAGTTATAATAGTTTTCTTTGCCATAACATTGTTGAGTCTCAAAATATTATTAAGTGATTAATAATGTTTAAGTCTCATAACCCTGAGTTTTAATGATTAACAAATTTGGTTAAGTAGGAACAAATTCTCTTGAAAGTCTTTTTCTGTGTTTCAACAACCTTTTGAAGGAGCTACTCTCTGAAGTCATGCAACTCTCTGATGTGGTGCAACCTTCTAAAGTGGAGGAACCTGCTGAAGGATCAGGTCCTGCTGAAGCCTGTGAACCTTCTGAAGTCGAGAAACGTCATACTGAAAATTGTATCTTCTTGGAAATGAGTTTCTCTGATGATCCCTTTTTGAAGACTCAAGTCTTTCATAGCTTTCTGCCAGTTGTCTGCACATCCCTCTTTCTAGCAAGGCATAACAGAAGCTTTCTGGCATATTTCAAAAAACTGTTCACCAAAAGGGCCATTCCTGCTGCAAAAGTACACCTTGCTCAGAAAAGTAGAGTCAACACTGCTGTCACCTACTCCTGCTGTGCCTGCTGCTACAAGCTATCAAATGTTTGTGTCTCAACGGAACAAGGCTATTTCAAAACGGGATTTGAAGAGAAGTCGAACCGGTCTAAGGATCCTTCTCTCTATAAATACAAGACCTCATGCGAAGAAGAAGAAGAGAAGAAGTGAACTTGCTGAAGCGCTGCAAAACTTTCTCTGTGAAATATTCTTTCATGCATTTCATTTGTACAAAACTTTCTTATCCTGAGTTATACTCAGTTGCTTGTACATCTTACCTAGTTTAGGCTTTAAACTTGTGTAGTTTCAAAGCTTAAGCAATCTCTTTTCACAAACAGTTTTCAGTTTTGAGCCTGGAGAGGCTTGTTGTTTAAAACAATACTTGGGTTTGAGTCTGGAGAGGCTTGTCTGTAAAACAATACTTGGGTGTAGAGCCTGAAGAGGCTTGACTGTAAAAGAATACTTGTATATGTTCAGATAGTGGAAAATCCATAGTTGTTTGGCTTTGGGACTAGATGTAGCTCACAGTGGAAGTGGGTGAACCAGTATAAATCTTTGGCTAAGTTTTCTCTTACCCTTAACTCTTTATATTTGATTTATACTAACTTGGAGGGTTCTGAGTACATTGTTTTATAACGTTGAAACTGGAAATCAAACTAAACTTATTGAAAAACCTGTTTGCAAAATTGTTTTATTGGACCTGCTGAAGTTACTTCAACAAGTACTAAACTCCCAGTTTTAGCAAGTTGCTAAAACTTCTTTGTGAAAAGTACTGCTTGTTAAAGGTTTTCGAAAATCAGTTTGAAAATTATAAAACACTATTCAACCCCCTTCTAGTGTTTCCTGTGGTTTCTACAAACATAGCTCATGCACATAGGATGATTCTCATTAGGCATATCTGCCATGCATGGTCATATCATGCAACTAATGCTTTCTCACTTTGTGTAACGTCCTAATTTTGTGAACCCAGAAATAATGTCTGTTGGAGATACCTTTCCAAGTTTATGAAATTATTTCGCGTCATTATCGATATCGACATACAATCAAACACATAAACTTGCTTAAGTATCCAATGTTTACCTAAGTAGAAGACAAACATACAAATTCAAGTGTATAATTTACATGCCACTTGGTGGTTTCAACTGTAACATAACTAGACAGTAATCGCCATTGAATGGCTACAATCTGACTAAGGCAGCTAATTCAATTTTTATCAATTATACAAATACAATGAACCTAATTAGTTTAATCCGAATAACTTCTAGGGGAATATCTCCATCCTTAGGCCTCAAGCCTTCCTTTCCATGATTCAACTAAGCATCCTGCATATCTAATATGTTCCACAAAGCGTGTGGTGAGACTTACGTCCCAGTGAATGTGATCATGCATACAGTGTAGGAGGAGTAGACAAATGAGAATGCAACATAAGTATACATAGATACATGTTTTGTTATACATCACAAATCTATCAGGCAGTTAGGCAATGCACATCACAATTTCTCTGGTGGGAACCACCCATGCATTCATGCAGTCAAACTCAAACTGAACCTCAGGTGTCAAACCCACACCAAGAGTGTCTTTTCGCTGTTACCTCTTTTGAGCACTCGACCATGTGACCAAGGACCGTCGTCCAGGGCCACCCTCATTAAGTTTTAATCTCAAACATGCATGTGGTTCATTTTTAATTGAGGAACCCCATTTACCCCTTGGCCTAGGAGTAAATGTGATTACCTCTCTTTTACCTCTTTGGTCCGAAGACCCCTCATTAGTCCGAAGACCCCTCTTTGGTCTGAAGACCCATGAATTTCCTCTTGGCCAAAGACCCATGAAAACATTATACTTGATTAGGGTTTAAAATGTGAGAGCATGATTCATGGCATGTAAACATGTTATATATACTAAATGAGGATTCCATGACATCCAAAGCTCATAATGAACACTTATCATGAAACCCCTAACCTCTACAACTTAGGGCTAAGCCACAACTCAAGCAATCAAAGCAAATATGCACACAAACCCTAGATTAACCTCAATCAATCACAAGCAAATAAGGTAGGAAGGGGAAAGAAAATTAGGGATTATTAGGGAACTTCACACATGATGGAAAGTGAGTGGGTGAACCACACTAACCTCTAATGGCAGAAATAGAGAAGAATGGAGGGATGAGGATGAAGATCCAAGCTCCTTGAACGGTGTGGGTGGCTCCAATCCATGCTTCTTCCTTCGATCTCCCCTTTCTATCTCTAGTTCCTCTCTCTAGAAATAGAGGAAATGGAAAGAATGAGGGTGAAGCCCTCACGAATCTGTTTCTAAAAACTGGATCTGAGCGTTCTCGCTCAAGCGAGCGTTTCTTGCTTGAGCGAGTGAAAATAATCCTTGCTGGAAACGCGTTCTCGCTCAAGCGAGAGCCTTCTCTCTTGAATGATAATGGTCCAGAGATCATCCCCTCTCTGGTTGATTCTCCCTTGAGAGAGCCCCTTCTCGCTCAAGTGAAAATCGTTCAGACAGTACCCATTTTCCTCCCGTGTTTCTCGCTTGAGCGAGAACCTCCTCGCTCAAGCGAGAATATAAAAAAACAGCTTTCCCATTTTTACTGATAATCTCGCTCAAGCGAGCCCTTCTCGCTTGAGCGAGAATACTAAGAATTAAAATCCTTTTTCCTGACTCTTAGACTTTCCTCTTCCAATTTTCTCACCCTTTCCTACTCTTTTTTCTTAAAACTCATTACCATACTAACCCAGTTTCTCTAATCTTAACCTTTTCCTCTCACTCCAGTCAACTTCCTAAACTTAATCCCATCCATCCTAATCTAGTTCCCTTGTTCCAAAAGCTATACTCTCTTTCCAGTATTCATATCTTGTTAGTCTCTAAACCTTAGAGTGTGATCTCTCCTAGGTTTCATCTACAATTGTGTTGGGTCTAATACCTAGTTTTACTTCTAAATTCCCCTTAACACTTAAAAATTCTCCATGAATTCCCTATCACTTCCTCAAATTTACCCTCAGACTCCTAGGTCCTCCTTCGACACCTAACTTCCTTCTCTTGGTGGGACTCACCACCCAAGGCTTCCACTATCTTTTCGAGGTCCAATTTTTGGGATGTTACAATTCTGCCCCCCTTAAATAAATTTTGTCCTCAAATTTGCTTCACTTACCCTCAATCTCTCTATTTTGCCTTCGTGAACCCCTTAAGATTCCATGCCTATCTAGTGCTTCTACCGTCCACATGCTGAAGTCTCCCTAACGAACCGAACTCTAAGTTCTCGTGTTAAACGCCACCTAACCGTGACACATGTCTACCATGATCTCTAACTGGCTAGATCATGCCTTAAGGTTCCCAGCCTAATCCAATCACCCTTTCTACAGCGTACGACCGTAATTCTGCTCTACTCACCTAGTAATAAGACTTGAGAGGGCATGCAGCATAGCTACCTAGTTCTCCTTGATTGAGAACTCCCTCACACTACTAGGAACTTAGCAGCCTAATACCATCCTCTACCCTTTGAAATACACAACGACCTCTACCAAGGTTGTCAGATTTGTTCCGACACCCAAAATGGTACCCCTAACGGCAACGCCCAAGGGTTCTACCTGACTGTTATCTAGAGCGGTCCTTTAGAGGGGCCATTGTCCTTGTCCACCCACATGGGGCCTGAAAGGACATGCACCCCGAACTCTGGTTTCTGTTCTTCAAAATGCTTACAGGTATGGAAATCTGTGCGCTGTAAGGATCGCCGTCGGGTTGGAAAACCACCACCGGAAAAGGCTAGTGGCAGACAGAATTGGTTGTGTGCTTCTTGCACCGTACTGGTGCTGGTAGAAACTGTGCATGGCTGAAAGTGGAGAAGTAAGGAGAACACCCCCTCTAGCGGTAAACGGACTTAGCAAACTGTGAGGTACTCTACTAATCCCCGAACCAGGTCCTAAGGACCTGCTCTTTCCCTTCTCAAAACTCCGACCTTTCCCCGGTTACCCTGACTCCCCCATGGTTTCGAAACCTATTGGGAACTGGTTGAGGTTCCTGTTGCGCACTCTGATCCTCCTAACCCTGTGGTAGTTATCCCCCTAAAGGTTCGGTACCCCTCTTTCTTCCTCTTGGCTCTCTGCCGATGTATAGACATAACTAGAGTCTCCTCGCCTTCACTCTCCCTCGGTGATGCCTCAACTCCTGGGTGTAACCAATCTGGTTTTCTCGTCATCTATCTCTCCTCAATTTCGGGTCTCCATTTGTACCTATCCCTATACTCTCTGCCTCCTAGTCTTATGGGGTCATTCTTCTTAGCATCCTATAGAACCTCGAAGTCTTCCTAAATTGGCCCTACAAAATCCTGAATCTAATAGGAAGGGTTTGCTAAACCAAATATCATAACTAATCATCCTCGCTACTTACCCCAATCCTAGGCATCCTGAATTCTCTCATGTCCACTCATGGTTCCTCTGATCCTATCAATGACGACTTCCTGGTTTCTAACTTCAAGTTGACCCCGAACAGTACTCTATTTCCTGCTCATTGCCTAAAGCTACAACTATGCAATAAAGACATGAAAGGGTTTGGACAAGAAAGTCCCCTTCCTCGACCAGAAGTGAGGAACGAACAAGATTAGATGATTGGGATCAACATGCTTAATGGGGTCCGTGACTCCATCAAACTTTCCCGGAAGAAACTTAGGTTACAAGAAAAGAGGACAACTCAGGTCGACACCAGGGACCCTTCTTGGAAGAACTAGAAGAGCGCCAACAAGGGAAAAGGAAGAGCGGAGTAATAAAATGGTAAGCCTCCAGGCAAACCACAAAAGGTGCAAGTAACCTTTTGAGGATTTGGCATGGTAAGAAACTTCAAAAACCAAGAGAAGACACTCATGCATAACTCAAAATCATTGAATTTAAAATAAGGAAAACTAAACAGTTACTCGATAACCGTAAGGAAAGATAAGAATAAGAAATTATACTATCCTTATAGTAGGCATATAGAAAACCAAATTAACTGGTATGATCCTTTAAGATTTCAAATTCATTTCTCAAGTCTAAAGTTCCTTCCTTATAGATAATCGAATATGGTTTGAAAAGCCAATCGTAAAAACGCCTCGAATATCCTATGAAAACCGAACCTCAAATGTCAAAATCATTGGTTGGGAGGAAACATAATATTGTCTAAAGGAGGGATTAAATAGTTATCTTGACATGGATAAGGTAATAAACTCGAAAGGTTAAATTTGTAGAGGAAACATAGATAGGGTTTTGAAAGCAATTGCCTCTAGCCAAATTAAGCCTGCCAAGAATGTTGCCAGTTTGATGCTTCAAAAAAATACCAAAATTCAACTCATCAAGACCAAGTCTCAAAACAAGGTGAAAAAGCTATAGATCAAAATTAAATATTTCCTTAGATGTTCAAATCATTTTATTAGGATAGAAGTGGCGTCAATCCAGTTTTCAACTATTTTCAAAATCCTTATAGCATTTCAAAGTAGTAGGAAGAATAGTAATATCTGTAATAAATACGAATCAGGGAGAGAGAGAAATGAAAACAAAGGAATAGGATTCATGGCTGACATTCAAGAATTTCCGGGTTGTAACAAGTTCACACCCATTAAATAACGAACAATCAAACAAACAAATAACAACCATAGGGATTTAGGGCCTCTCCCCACTCAAGGGAAGCTAGATCTTTCCTAGCCTTCCCAGAAAGATAAAATCCCTTACGCCTTAGACAAAACAACAAACTTCCTCATCTCTCACTAGGAAGTCCACTTACGTTCATTCTTCCAAAGGATCCTCATGTTAACTAGGCTACAAAGGTGATACACTTCTAGGTGTCATAGCTAGGGGTCCGGTTCTAGGAGATAAGTTTGTGCTATTCTTCCTCCATAACAGGTGGTGGACACTAACCCTGCTAGGGAAACATTCTAGACTTCCTTGACCAAGGTTTCCTATTTACGTTACTAATCATAATCTTGCGTACAACGCACACAATATAGGGGTGATCAGTCACCATAAGGTGTACGACATACTAAAGGATTACATGAAATCACAGGCAACTAACCTTACCACAATCCAATTGGATTGAACTGCTCTGATACCATAATGTAACGTCCTAATTTCCTGAACCTAGAAATAATTTCCGTTGGAGATACCTTTCCAAGTTTATGAAATTATTTCGTACCATTATCGATATCGATATACAATCAGACACATAAACTTGCTTAAGTAATCCAACGTTTACATAAGCGGAAGACAAACATACAAACTCAAGTGTATAATTTACCTGCCACTTGGTGGCTTCAACTGTACCATAACTAGACAGTAATCACCAATTAGTGGTGATGGTGTGAGGAATAAGTAATCTTTGAGAAAAAAATGCAAGGGGTATGAGACAAAGCAGTGGAGCTACTGCTGGCATAGGGGGTGATGCACCATCACATGCTCTTCTCATTACAAGTGATGGACAAGAGTGTGATATGAAGTATGATTATTAGAGTGAAGAGCTGGAAAGTGACCACTGTTCTTCTGGAAATGAGGATGACAACAAACCAATTTATGTGAGGTTCAAGAAAGAAGAAATGTCCAGAGAGTTCAAGTTCAAGCTAGGGAAGGAATTATTTTCAATAAAGCAGTTCAAATAGGCTATTTTAGAACATTCAGTTTTAAATGGGAGGGAGGTATACTTTGAGAAAAATGATAAGTTAAGGGTGAGGGCTAGATGCAAGCAATCATGTGATTTTCTGGATTTTGTTAGCAAGGTGGGTGGAAGCTCTACCTATAGGTTGAAGACTTTAGTCTCAACGCATACATGTGGTAGAGTTTTCAACAACAAAAATGCTAAGTCAAAGTGGGTGGCAAAGAAGGTCGCAAATAGGTTTAGGTCTGGCCGGGGTGTTAGGTTGGTCGATATAATTGGAGACATAAGGACTGGTTATGCAACTAGGATCTTCATTTCTGTTGCATGGAAAGCTAAGAAAATGGCAAAGGAGTTAGTTGAGGGAGATGCAAGAAAGCAATATAGCTTGTTGTGGTCATATAGTGAGTAGTTAAGACGTGCTTGTAGTAGAAACACGTGCAAGTTGTCTTTAGATAAGCCTAAGCCAACACTTTTACCTAAATTTGGTAGCTTTTACATGTGTCTCGAAGGTGTAAGGTCCAAGAATCCTCTTAAGATGTTTTCATAGTGACAAACTCTCAAAATACACTTAATATAATTCTGAATAAATGCATACTAATGTTTCAATTGAGTTTATCTTGAGAAAGAACAAAATATTCCTAGATGGTCTCTGGTGTTCTATTTTCACTTGCTGACAGGTCAGACACTTAGAAACATACTCAGCTATCTCCCTCTTCATCCCATCCCACCAAAACATCTTGTTTAAATCCTGATACATCTTGGTAGTGCCAGGATGTACAGAAAACTTGCCCCTGTGGGTCTCCTCTAAAACTAACTGCCTTACACTACCCCCCTTAGGGACACAAAATCTCCCTTGGAAAAGAATTGTCCCATCATCCGATCTAGAAAATCCTGACTGCCCAAGTCTATTTTGAAGTTCTGGGTCCAAACCCTGAGCTTCCTTGATCCGAGCTTGAAGCTCACTAATGATCTCTAGCCTGCACAACCTGATACTACTTTCACCAGCTTCAACACTAAGACTCGGATTCCTAAAATCCTCTAAGAGACTCATTTCATGTACCATCATGGATGATACGTGAAGGGATTTCCTACTGAGAGCGCCAGCCACTACATTGGCCTTGCTCGGATGATACTTCAACTCAAAGTCATAATCTTTAAGAAATTCCATCCACCTCCTTTGCCTCATGTTGAGTTCTTTTTGATCAAAGAGATATTTCAAACTCTTGTGATCACTAAAGACCTCAAACCTCACACCGAACAAGTAATGCCTCCAAATTTTGAGGGCAAAAACCACAGCTGCTAATTCTAAATCATGGGTAGGATAATTTTCCTCATGAGGCCTCAACTGTCTAGAGGCATAAGCCACTACTCTCCTCTCCTGCATCAAAACACATCCTAAACCCTTACCCGACGCATCACTATACAGTTCAAAGGGTTTAGACAAATCCGACAACGCCAGTACCGGAGCAGTGGTCAACTTATCCTTGAGTTCTAGAAAACTCTGCTTACACTTTTTGTCCCATACAAAAGCTTGACCCTTTCGAGTCAATCTTGTAAGAGGCAAAGCTAAACGGGAAAATCCATTAATGAATCTCCGGTAGTAGCCGGCCAATCCTAGGAAACTCCTAATTTCCGTGACGGTCTTAGGTCTTTCCCACTCAAGAACGACTTCTACCTTACTAGGATCAACTGATACCCCCTCTCTAGTGATAACATGTCCTAGGAAATGGACCCGCTCCATCCAAAACTCACACTTTTCAGGATTAGCAAACAGTCTCTTTTCTCTCAAAATTTCTAAAACAGTCCTAAGGTGATTTTCATGTTCTTCTAGACTACGAGAATAAATCAAGATGTCATCAAAGAATACCACTACAAACTGATCCAAAAAAGGTCGGAAGATTCGATTCATGTAGTCCATGAATACAACAGAAGCATTAGTAACACCAAATGGCATCACTAGATACTCATAGTGCCCATATCTAGTCCTAAAAGCTGTCTTAGGGATATCTTCCTTTCTAATCTTAATCTGGTGGTAACCCGATCTAATATCTATCTTAGAAAACACTGAGGCACCCCTAAGTTGGTCTAGAAGGTCATCTATCCTAGGAAGTGGGTACTTGTTTTTAATGGTGACCTTATTTAATTGTCTATAATCTACACACAATCTCATACTCCCATTTTTCTTCTTCACTAACAACACTAGAGCTCCCCAGGGTGACACACTAGGCCTAATAAACCCTTTGGCTATAAGATCTTCTAGTTGAGTTTTAAGTTCATTCAGTTCTAGTGGGGACATCCTATATGGAGCCTTAGAGATGGGTCCCGCACCCGACACTAAGTCTATGGTAAACTCTAACTCTCGGTCCGGTGGTAAGGTTAAAACTTCACTAGGAAAAACATCTTGGAACTCCCTAACCGTAGCTACACTGCTTAAATCTATTTTAGATTCTAGAGTTGAGGAAAGTAACAAAATAAAACATTCACTTCCATCACTAAGACATTGGTTAACCTGGGTGATACTAGACAAAAGCACAGGGGGGTCTCTCCCTCGAAGGAGGAGGAAAAGGAGGAAATATAACCTTTTTATTGAAACAGTCTAATGTAACCTGATTGGAAGATAACCAGTTCATTCCCAAAATAATATCCATACCTCTCAAAGGTAGACAAATCAAATCAACTACAAAAATCCTCCCCTGAATAAAAATAGAACATTTAGAACACACAAGGGAAGTGGAAATAGCCTCTTTAGCTGGAGTAATTACATTAAGTATATAAGGTAAAGAATCAACAAACAATTTTAACTATTCAACACATTCAGAAGAAATGAAAGAATGGGTTGCCCACGAATCAAACAATACAATTAAGGTCTTCTCTCCTGGGGTGCATATACCTCTCAACAGATTGTCTGCAGAAGCTTCTACTTGCCCACTGAGGGTAAAAACTCTTCCAGTGGTTTGAGGTTTCTGGAAGTTCCTCAGTTTTGGACAGTATCTCTTTATGTGACCCGACTGCTTACAAGAATAACACAAGTTCTTCCCCATCATACACTCCCCAGCATGCTCCTTTCCACACTTGTTGCACTAAGATCCTCCTTGGCGTTGGGCTTGCTGAGTGGGAAAGACTGGTTTGCCTTGCCACTTAGGCTTGGAGCCCTTGCCCTGGAGGGGCACTTCGAACTTTCTTTTTCCCTTGTTTTCCATTGGTGTAGGTGATGGAGTAGTTCCCTTGAAATTTTTCTCCTCAATGTAGCACTTACTAACCAACAACGAAAAGTCTCTGATCTCTAATGTCCCAATCTGGTCCAACAGTTCAGGTCTTAGCCCTCCCTCAAATTGAGTGCACCTCCACTCCTCATCAGTCACTGCTTGAAGATAACGAGAATACTTTGCTAACTCTTCAAATTTCGCCACATACTGACCCACTGACATGTCTCCTTGCCTGAGTTGCAAAAATTCAGTCTCCTTTTGCCTCTTGATGGTAGCTGGAAAGTACTTCCCCAAGAATAGGTTCTGAAAGACATCCTAAGTCATAGGAGCCTCCGCCTCTGCAGCTCGAACCTTAGCAGTCTTCCACTAGTCTTCAGCCTCCCCTCTCAACATGTATACTGCAAAACCAACCTTAGCCTCATCCGTACACTTCATCACATCAAAAATCCGGTTCAAGTCCCATAGCCAATTAGCAGCAACATCAGGGTTGTAAACTCCGTTGAACTGAGGAGGAGTGTGCTTCCTAAACTCTGACAACCCCGTAGCAAAAGAATCCACAACAGGGGGTGGTGGTGGCTCTGTGTACCTCCTAGCCATTTCTTGAAGCATGGCTGCATTGGTGGCAGCTTGCTCCCGTGCCGCTTCTGCTTGAACCCGATTAGCATTCATCTGCTCTCCCATCATTTGTGTTAGGGCTTGAAGGGCTGCCGCCACAGGATCCTGAGTAGGACCCTGTGAAGATGATGATGATAAAGGAGGAGGAAAATTAACCCTTGGACGACCTCTCCTGCCGCTTGCCATAATTCCCTACATATCATCAAGTAAATTTCGAGGTGATCAGTCTCTCAATTCACAAAATAATACATATGGAATCAATAACAAACCACAGAATATCCTAATTTCACAGTCCAATTGGATTGAACTGCTCTGATACCAAAATGTAATACCTTAATTTTCTAGCTAAGAATCTAGTCCGTTGGAAACCAAATTCTTAACTTAGAATTTAGAGCGTAACATTTCGAATATCAACTTACTCATGAAATTGCAAGAAATCCAACGAAATTCCAATAATTCAATGAAGCATTCTAAATAATAATTAAAGGTCCTATAAATATCAACAAGTACACCTATAAATATCAACAAGTACATAAAACATAAGTTCATAAAGTCCATTAAGTCAAAAGGGTATACAAGAGTCTCTAAGTAACTTTAAATTTTGACTAAGGCATACACATATTTACATAGAGTTCAACTTAGAACAAAACAAAAGAAACTAGAGTCTATCCCAAGCTCTTCACTTCTCGGATTGGGAATCTGACAACGGAGTTACCTGCTCATCTAAACAAAATCCACATAACGCGTGGTGAGATAAAAATCTCAGTGAATATAACTCATATGCATGAATGCAAGGAATATATAGTTATGTCAATACATATTCTATAAAAATTCAATACAATCATCACATGAATATTATGCAACATGATGCACTCACTGCTGTGCCCAGCAGGCATGTTCTTATCACTTTCTATAGTTAGACCTGAGCTCAGACTACGGGAACCGACTTTCCCGGGGACAAATCCCACCCAAACTGGGTCGAAGCCATGTTTTCAATAGAATTAATCTTTTTTTTACTCACGGCACAAAGTCGGCTTGAATTCACTTCAATTATACATAATCATGATAGTGTTGCAATCCATTACTCTATACATAACGTTTACAAATGAATATCGCTATTCTCGACTATTTCGAAAGTTTCGATCCTACGAACGTACGTCTCAATTTTTCAATTCAAACTCTAATCTAACCATTTCAATTCATGAACTAGCATCAAACAGAGAACTATAATCAATTCGGATATTCGTATGAGTTACAATCGAGGGAAATCGATAGTTTCGATAGTTTCGATAACTTCGAAACTAAAGATTTCGACGCTCGATTCTATACTCATATACTCAATCTATCGATAATCAATCTAAACAACAAGAAATTATCAATTCAAACATCAAATATCCAGCATCAAGAAAGGGGAAGAGAAAGGGGGTGAGAACATGCATTGAGACCAATAGTTCTACTCTTAGAGTGAGTTATACTCACCAAATGTAGCAATTCAAGGAGGAAAGGAGGTTAGAGAATGATCCTCTAGTGTTTCCTTGATCGAAAATCCCTTCCTCAAGCTTCAATTGAAGTTTCTCTCTCTAGGTTTTTTCTCTCTCTCTCTCTATTAGGTCGGAAAGGGGAAGAAAGAAATGAAAATTTTGGTTTAATTTCGCACCAGCTATATATATATTTCGTGCTGGTAATCGATTGCCGACTTACTGTAATCGATTACCATAGGCTAAAAAGACACTAGAGAGCCCTTTCTGGTAATCTGGTAATCGATTACCACTCCCGGTAATCGATTACTAGGAACCCAGATTTCTGATAATCAATTACCAAAAATCCTGCTCTCAGGTAATCGATTACCAACAAAACAGCTCTCTGGTAATCGATTACCACCTCTTGGTAATCAATTACCAACAAAATAGCTCTCTGGTAATCGATTACCAAGAGTTGGTAATCGATTACCAGGGACTTAAACTCCTAGAATTTACTTATTTTAAGAATCCCAAACTTAGATTTTATTCCCTAATCCTTATTACTTCCAGTTCTCAACTAAACATACACAGATTACCCTTTAAATCTTATAAGTTATAATAGCCTAATATGCAGGATGTTACAACGTAGCCCTAAGATTTAAAGGGTGAACCAATATAAAAATATTGTGAGCATACTTCTTCTCTCCTTACAGTCTTTACATTTGATTGTCTCTATTTAAATACTCATAAGATAGGGTGATTCTCATAGTTGCGTAATAAATCATTTTCAAACCTATCTAATACCTAAGTATGTGTGACTTTCAAGAATGTCTTTCAAAAGAAGAAAGACTATATTTTCTCAATAAGAGACTCATTCAAATAACTGGAATAACTAAAATATATCCCACAACATGGTGTGAGACTAGTGTCTTAGTGAGCAAAGCATGCAACAAGCAGTGTAGGGAGGCAGGCATATGAAACGCAACATATCATTCAACAAATCATTCACAGTCTAGAACACATCATATCATGCATAAACTCTTTCAACTGCCATATTATATCTACACTCACTATACATGACGTCAAGTGCCAAATTTCAAAGTAAATATGCTATGCATGATCTGCATTACCCGGTAGACGGGGTCTTATCACTATCTCTGGGGCTACACCTGAGCTCAGACTACAAGGAACGTCTTCCTTGGGGATGTATCCCACCATTACTCTAGGGACGGAAGTCCAAGTTTTACTCTGGGGACCGAAGTCCAATCTTGTTTAATTAATGTGATCTGGGGCTAAAGCCATTTTTCTGGGCCGAAGCCGAACTCATTTTTATCTAGGAGCCGAGGCTCAAAAATCATTTTCCATTTATTTGGGGCCAAGGGCCTTGATGCAATGCACATACACATAACAATAACACAAGTACAGATAACATACAACACATAATAGATCTAAGCATTTCCATAGTAACAATCACACCTCAAGCATGTGAATCTTAAGATAAAACCCCAATTCGAACCCTAGGATCAACTTCCGGAACGAAACCCTAACATAGTTTGCATACATCCACTACCAACAAAATAAATCATACAACATTCACATACAAGCTCTAGAAAGGGAAGATAAGAAGTAGGGCTCATGAGGGAGAGCATTCACAAGATGGAGTGAAAGTATGTGAGCTTTACTCACCTCAAAGAAGCTCAAAGGGGAAGAGGAAAGAGGTTGGGAAAGGTTGAGGTTGGAGATCCTTGGCCTTGATCCTCTTTCTCCAAGCTCCCATGGTGTTCCTCTCTCTAGAAATCGCTCTTTCTCTCTCTAAGATGAAGAAGGAACGAGGAAAAAAGAGGAAGAAACCCTAAAAATGTGTTTTTATGGTGTTCTGCCCGCTAGGCTCGCTCGGCTCTCGCCCGCGCGCACGCTGAACTGAATTTCGCCTAAAACTCTCTGTTTTCCGTGCACCGGCCACGCTCAGGCGAGCTTTGAGCGAGAAAACCAGAATAATTTTCTATGTTTCTGGTGATATTCTCGCTCAGGCTCGCTCAAGCGAGGCTGAGCAAGATTGTCAGGATGTTTGGGGGGTCAAATGAGATCGGAATACTATCGAATTATATATCAAAATGAAGCCCCAGATCTTAGCTTTCTAATGAAAGTGGAATCACCTAAATTAGACTCCTAAAACTCTAGATATTATCGAATTGGTGCACCAAGGTCATTAGGCTTAAAACCCAAAATTAAGCAACAACCTTGGTTGAAGCCCAACGGGGCATATATCACATAAATCATGTTGTGAATCACCTAGTCACTTCAATAAGTCTAAGGTTAAAGGGTTCAAAGTGTCCATTAGAATATATCCCTCTAATTCCTTGTTTTTTCCTATAAGGTCACCTCTCTACCCCGGTTCCTTGAATCTACGCTCCTTCTCTTCCTTCCCGCCAATTCTTTTAAGCTTAGTTTCTTCCGTCTTTATCTAATTTCTTAATTCCAATGTCTATACTTCCTTCCTCACATCTTCACCATGCTATCCTTTCCACCACCGGTCGTCACTCCTCCTAATTTTAACTCTACAATCATGTTTGGCTTAATACTTGGTTTTTCCTTTCTCAATTCCCTTAAAACTCACAACTCTTAACTGATTCCCTAACTCTTGTCTTATTTTCACCTCAAATCCATATGTCCTCATTTTACTTCTAACTTCCTTTTTGCAGTGGGATTCCATAATCCTAAGAATTTCGTTGTATTCCCTAGGTCTGATTTTTGGGATGTTATAATTCTACCCCTTTTAAATAAATTTTGTTCTCAAAATTTGCTCCGATTATCCTATCATAGGGTCACACTCCTATTCTTCACTAGGTTTGTGTACTCGGAGTCCTCCCAAATTGTCTTTCGATCACTAATACCCCTATTCCTCAAGGTGGCTAAAAGGGAACTGGGAGTGTGTTGTACTTCCTAACTCGTCTTCTTGGTTCTATCATCATAGGCTACGTCTTGAATGCCACTACTCCATAAGTTGTTTTATGCCTAACTTAAGCTAAAACGAATCAATTCTATCATTCTTCCTTTTAGCAGATACCCTGACACCTATCATCCCTCTACCACAATCCCTACATGGATTTCTAAAGGACCTCACATTGGTTTCTTCACTCTGTGATGGCTTAACTACTTTAGTTAATCAAACTACCTAACATGGTTGAAATATAAAGGGCTTCATAAAACTCCTGGTTATGGTTCCTAACTCAATACTTAATCCGCGCACCACACCTTGGGGAGTACTTGGAAGTTATCTAAGTTGTTGGGGACCCTAACTCTTGATAGTTACAACTTAGCCTAAGTTTTGATGTTGTCAACGGTCTGGCCTTACTTAAAATGTTTTCTAATTGAATTCAAGTTCATTCTGTGGTTCCCCTGAAACTAGTGTCGTTAACTCACTCACATGCAAGCACTTAACTTCTTGAATCATGAAACTTGCACCTGCAAAATAGTCCAGAACTTGAATCGTGCCCAAGGAGTATAAATCTATACAGGCAACACTTGTAACAATCCAGACCTGACATGTAACAAAATGCACATGCCGAACTAGGGAGACACTTAGGATTCTAACAAGAAACATCCATACCACTACGGTAAGTGAAATTTCTACGGATCATGGTAGGGTCCTAGTAAACCCCGGCTAGTCCCGCAACTTACCTTAGTGAACTCTTCTTTCACAGGTCCATACCACCACTACCCCCCTTAAGGAATAAGGCTTCCACCTAGTTTAGCTCTATGTCTCAACCGGAATTTGAGGTAGTATATAGTTATCCACACTCTGGTCCTCCTAGAAGCAAGGACTTCTAAAGGATTTGGTATTCTAACCTGGCTCATGAGTCTAACGGTTTGGTAATCCATTCTGACCCTCGGGTCGAGTCTAACTACCTATCCTTGAATCTAACTCTTAAACTAGGTACAACTTGGATGTGCTAGTGTGTCGGGGTTTTCCCCTATGGTTCCTCTACCGTGTTCAAAAGGCAACCCCCTTTAAGGACTCGGACTCCTCCTAACAACCCTTAACTCTCCCAGTCTTCATCCATCCATTGGAGGTCCTAGGTCTAAGCCCTAAGCTCAAAACCTAAATGTGTTCTCATAATTTAACGCTTAAAGGCTACTTCTAAGGGTAGTAGATTATAACTCTCTATTCATACTCGATGTGTTAACATGTTATCACTACCTCCTGTCATCTAAACTTGAATCCTCAGTCCTCTTGACTGCAGTTTCTATTTTCCAAGGAAGTTGGAACTAAGGCTTCCCTCCAAAGGTATTGGTAGGTTCCTATTGGGGCACCTAGATGGTGCTCCATTTCAGTTTCTCGTTCTAGGGAAATTCTGGCTTCCCTCACTACTCTCGGTAGGGCTTCTACCCCACTCATTCCTGAACGTGTCTCCAAGTCCTCACGAGTCACCACTGATGCGGTTAGTTCTAGGGCCTGAACAAGGTATCCTTACTTGGGAATTCCTAGGTTGTCTAGGGCATAAGTCACTGCTCTCTCACCTCCCGTTGTTCAAAACTTACTTGAATAGGATTCACACTCTAGGGTGTTCTCACACCCTCCTTAAGGGTCGCTTAGGATTCTTTATGTGTTGGATAGAAAAGGTAAGTGTGTGGTCAGTAACCATAACAACATACCATCCGGGTAGGGCCTAAGAAGTTCATCCATGCAGTTCATGGATAAGGCAAAAGTATTGGGTAGCCGAAAGGCATAACAAACTGCTCGACAAGTCCCCTTACTAGCCCCAAGGTGGTCCGGGGAAACTCATTCGTCCTAATCTTCATTTGATGGGATTCTGATCTCCCGCCCTTCCTAGATGATGCTGAGGTGCCTAAGTTGCTCTTACTAATTTGTTATCCTAGGTAAGGTCTTTCGTTACTTAACCCGTGTTTCAAAACTTCCTTCTAGTGAATCTTGAAGTTGAACTTCCAATCACAAGAAGGGGGGTTGAATTGTGATCTCTTTGAATTTTCTGCAAATTTCCTCTAATACTGATTCTGCTCAAGTGTAACTTGACTAAGTATTAGAAGATAACACTCAAGAAGATAGAAGTTATAATATGTATAGTATGCAGAAGATATGATTCCTTTATAGGAACTCTTATGTATGTATCACTTCCTTAGGTATTAAGTAGGTTTCAAAACAGTTTTATGCACATGTAATCAATATAAATAGAAAGAGTAAGGGTAAGAAGATTGCACACACAGATTTTATACTGGTTCATCTCTTCCAACCTAAGGCTACGTCCAGTCCCAACTTCAAGTAGGATTTTCTTGATCAACATTCAGTTTACAGTTTCCTTGGGTACACCTTACCCCTAGTATTCTTCTACAGCCTCTTCAGGCTCTTTACAGGTTCCTTCTTCAGCCTCTCAAAGCCTTATACTTACTGCAACTTCTTCTGCAGGAGGTACAGACACCAAAAATTCTATAGAAAACTATCTGCAGGCTTTTTTCTCAACTTATCTCACTATAACTCTGTAGTACTTTCTACTTACAAGTGCAACACACTTTCTCAAGAGGCACTAACACTTTTAAGCCTCCTTTGAGAGTTTACAAAAGGTATAAGTAGTGAAAAGTTAAATACAAGGCTAAAGAATAAATACAAATTAAGCACAACAGAAAAGATGATGAGCCAGCTGCCTCTCAATGAACTTTTGAAGCGGATTCTCAGAAATTTGAGGAGAGAGAAATTTTCCAAAAGGTACAGAATGTAATTTTGAAGGTTTATGCTTCTTCTGGAGTTTTCAGTGTATTGAAACTTGAAGAGAGCTCCTCTTTTTATAGGAGAAATGAGGTACTAGCCGTTGGGAGAGTTGCTTGAACCTCCAGCTATGTGTGCTTGAGCTATCTCTATCAAATTGCAGCTGTCTTTATTAGATACAGCTGTCATGTTGACTGGTTGCTTCTTCTGGAAGAATTTCTTTTGCAGAGTTTAAAACTCTTGAAATTTACAACCAGTTCTTTTGTAAATATGTTGTGGGCTTTCCTTAATTTGACATAATGTATTTTAATTGTTTTTAATTCAGCTGCAGCCTCAGAAAGGTAAGAAAACGGTTTGGGTAGACTTTGCTTCTTCTGCAGCCTTTCTGTCAACAAGTTTCTTCTGCAAAACAATCTTCTTTCTTCTGTAGAGAGTTGTTATAGTCATATGAAGATTGTAGAGAACTTCTGAACTAAACTTTGCCAGTTGTATAACAGAGAAACTAAAGAAGTCAAGAATGTGAAGTAAATTGCTTCTTCTGCAGGCCTTTTTTGAGAGTGAATATTCCTTCTAGTATGTTGTAGTATTCTTCTAGGCCAATATATTTGTTTATAAAGTCTGAACTATGGTGGACTACCAATCTCTGCAAAGATTTCCTTTTCTTGTTCTCTGATTTGCTTCTTGTATCTTCTGTTAGGTTTCTTCTGCAGACATTTGTTGAGTCTCAGAATTAATTTGAGTATTCAAACTTAACTTAAGACTCAGTATCCTTAGGTTTTAATGATTAACAAATAAGATCATATAAGCAGGTTCTAGTAAGAAAGGTATTGCTTTGTAGATTGTATTTCAGGATGTAGTAATCATCTGAAGCCTAGAAGACAGCAAAGGAAAAAGACATTCACAAAGAAGATAAAGCAAAACTGAAGAGAAGAAAAAGAAAATACTCAAAATCTGAAGAGGAGAGAAGGTTCGTCTATCTGAATCATATTCATCATCTGAAGACTTGAAGACAAAAAATGAATACTTGACTATCGTCTGAAGACTAGAAGACAAAAGCAAAGACTTGACTCCGTCTGAAGAAGTGACTATCATCTGAAGAATTGAAGCTGACCTAAAGCACTCTGTGTATCTGAAGAAGTGACTATCATCTGAAGAATTAAAGTTGATTTGAAGCACTATGTGTATCTGAAGGCTGAATGTGTCAGAATCAAGGATTGACCTCTTGAAGTCGTTGCTAAGTGTGAAGAACACTCTACCCAATGAACTTCACTTATTTCAGCATAAGAGTCAGAACTACTTTCTTGCCTTGATCAAGAGTTTTGCACAAATAAGGAAACTCTACAACTACTGTTGCACCTGCAACGAAAAGCATTGTGTGCGCAGACCTGCTGCATCTACTGCTGCCCAGAACAGATCAGAAGACTGAACAAGAAAGTGACAAGAAAGCTATTTGAATTAAGATTATTTAATTCAATATCATTATCGATCTGAATCACAGAAGCATAGGAAGAGACAAAGAAGAACAGAGCTGTGATCATCTGAAGAAAAGAAGAAGTAATTTTTTGCTAGAAGAAAAGAACTTGCTGAAAGCGTTCTTAATGTGAAGAACTAAGAAATACTTGAAACAATCATCTAAGATAAGCATTTGTTGAAACTGATAACATCAAGCTTAAACAATGCAACCATCTGAAAGCTCACTAATCGTCTAAAAGTATGTGAAGAATTCAACCTTCTGAACACATACTCTTTGAACAAGATGATGAGATATATCAGACTATCTGAAGACATGAAGACTTTCAAATCTGACTACGTGAACAAATGTCAAACTACGGGAAGTCTCAACAAAGGCAAAGACCATATGTTCAATAGCTAGAATATTGTTCAAATATTCTTAAGGGAGAAAAAGGAGAAAACGTCAGAAGCTCAGAAGCTAAGCAAAAATGAAAATAGCACAAATTGAGCAAAAGGACAAATCTAACGGATATCTCCTCACACTCACAAAAAAAAAAGAAAGGTGGAAGAAAATAAGATGCAGAGAGAGAAAAGAAGTATCTACCTATTAAAGGAAAATCTCTCAAGGTTAAAGAACTCATCTAAAAGTGTGTCAGAGCTAAGCTATCTGCACACCTAGTCTGCTTAAGAAGAAGCAACCGTTTAAGAAGTTATTTCACAACGACTATTTGAGCCAAATCACTTCTTCTCAACGGTAACCAAGCAATCTTCAAACGGCTATATTTTATCAGAACATATAAATAGCCTCAAGAAAGAGTTTGAAGATGTCGATCAGTCGGCCAATTTCTCAAGTAATACATCCACAAGATGTCGAACAAAAAGGGTGACATTGAAGCCCAAGGCTGAAATTATACCCAAGAAAGAATCGGTTAAATATCAAATCCAATGTCCTATGAATCCATCTTTCAAAAGAAGTTATCCATCACACAGAGATGAATTTAAGCCTATTGTAATTCAAACACTTGTATCTCTGTTGCTTCCTTGTACTTAGAATTCATTTCATGTATCCTGAGTTAGAATCAGTAATCCCTTTGTACAAGAAGAATCTGAGTTTATGTTTCTTAGAAACTTAAACTTAGTTTATGTTGTAAACACTATATGTGTCTGAGAGCCTGGAGAGGCTTGGTGGAAGAAAGAATACTTGTTGTTGAGCCTGGAGAGGCTTGTCTGTAAAATAATATTGCATATGCTGCCTGGAGAAGCAGTTGAAAACAAAGGAATACTTGTTGTTGAGCCTGGAGAGGCTTGTCTGTAAAATAATACTGCATATGTTGCCTGGAGAGGCAGTTGAAAACAAAGGAATACTTGTTGTTGAGATTGGAGAGGCTTGTCTGTAAAATAATACTGCATATGTTGCCTGGAGAGGCAGTTGAAAACAAAAGAATACTTGTTGTTGAGCCTGGAGAGGCTTGTCTGTAAAATAATACTGCATATGTTTCCTGGAGAGGCAGTTGAAAACAAAGGAATACTTGTTGTTAAGCCTGAAGAGGCTGTGGTAAAAGAATACTTTTATCTGTGTTCAGATAGTGGAAAATCCAGTGGTGGTTTGCCCTGGGACTGGATGTAGCTCACTGGGTTTGTGAGTTAACCAGGATAAATTCGTGGCTAAGTTTTCTTTCCCTTAATCTCTGTCAATTTAGTTTATTTATCAGTTATTTTGAAAGTTGTTTTAAATATCAAAACTTATCTTTAAACCAACGTATTTTTAATAAAACTGTACTTGCGTCTGAAATCAGTTCAGAAGGTACAGATGAACTTGAGATGATCCCTATCGTCTTAAGTATTTCAGAAACTAATCTTTAAAGATCCTCTGAAATAACCTTCTAAAGTGTTTCAGGTTTTTCTCAAATAACTCAGTTTGTAAATCATAAGCTAAATTACTTGTATGTCAATATCAACCATTTTCAAACTTCTTGTTGTGTCCTTGATGTTTAATAAAATCCTTTTTAAACAAAGTTCTAATAAATATCTTTTTATCCTATGAAGTGATCTTAGAAAATGTAACAGCTTTATCATCCTTATCATATCATTGAAAATCTTATTTTCTTATCTTCCGCAAATCTCTGATAACTTTAATTATCTTTCAATTAAGTTTTTCATAACAATTTATCTTAATTCATTTGATGTTTTAAATGGTTTCTAAAATTTGCTTAAATCTTTAAAACACTATTCAACCCCCCTTCTAGTGTTTCCTGTGGTTCTAACAACATTGTTCTTCTTGAAACTTATAACAGAAGAAATATTTTGTATTTTCTTGACAGCTTTTTTGCTTTCATTAATAATTGCAATATTTCTAAATTATTTAAAGCATCTTCTTCAACTGGTCATGATGAAAGAATGTTGAATTCTATCTTATAGAAATTCCTGCCTGTATCTTCTTGACAAACACTCAAGTGAAATCATTAGTTTCTTTTTAATCAGAATTATGACAAGTGAATTTTGACAGTTTGTCACCATTAAAACCTTATTAGGGGATTCTTGGACCTTACAAATCTTATTTATCATATTCCTTCCCTTGTGCCTAAATAAAATTTGGTTTTCCCTAAACAAGGTTTCTAATTTGATCTAGGCTAACTGTCCTATTCTTACTTCTATCAAATTCTGACAAGGTGCCTAGTTGATCAAATCTTGACCCAACGAACTCACACATACAAAACACAACATATCATACAATCACTTAGGCAAGTCAAGCATCACAATCAATTAAAGAAAATCTATCATTAAGACTCAAGGTAAAACAAGCAACATTCTCTTCACTCATTAGGGAGTTTACTTAAATTAGTTTTCCCTAAGTGGGCCTCAAGTACGCTAGGACTCAAGGGTGATGTTCTACAAGGTCTCTAGGGTGAGGGTTCTATTCTTAGGAATAAACCTAGGTTGTTCACTCTATCTAGCAAGTGGGTGGCTCTAACCTTGTTAGGGACGTGTCCCAACTCCCTGACCAAGACATCCTACTCACTTCACTAACCATAATCCCGTGTACAACGCACACATTGTAGGGGTGATCAGTCCCTATAATGAGTACGGGGTACCGTGGGATCATAGGAAGTCACGGGCAACTAACCTAGCCACAGTCCAATTGGATTGAATTGCTCTGATACCATAATGTAACGTCCTAATTTCTTAACTCAAGAATAATGCTCGTTGGAGACACTATTCTCAAATTTCTGAAATTATTTCGCGCCATTACTGATATCATTACATGCACAATCGTTAAACACTTAAGTAATTCCAATGTTTACATAAGCTGACTACATTACACATTCAACCACATTTCATAATCCATCTGCAACTAAGTGGCTCAAAATAACAATCATTCTTAAATATTGTTTCTAGCCTAATACAACATGATACACCCAGTTACATCTAAAGCATTCCTAGCCTCCAACTGATATCTAGGAGTGGAAGGATCCACACTAAGAGGGCCCAATCTCCATCTAGGCGTTCCTCCAGTCCAACCTGCATAACTAAAATATATCCCACAACATGGGGTGAGACTAGTGTCTCAGTGAGCAAAGCATGCAACAAGCAGTGTAGGGAGGTAGGCATATGAAATGCAACATATCATTCAACAAATCATTCACAGTATACAACTCATCTTATCATGTATAAACTCTTTCAATTGCCATATTATATCTACACTCACTATACATGACGTCAAAAGCAAAATTTCAAAGTAAATATGCTATGCATGATCTACATTATCACTATCTCTGGGGCTAGACCTGAGCTCAAACAACAAGGAATGTCTTCTTTGGGGACTTATCCCACCATTACTCTGGGGACCGAAGTCCAAATTTTACTCTGGGGATCGAAGTCCAACTACTCTGGGGACCGAAGTCAAATCTTGTTTAATTAATGTGATCTAGGGCCGAAGCCAAAACTCTGGGGCCGAAGCCAAACTCATTCTTATCTAGGAGCCAAGGCTCAAAAACCATTTTCCATTTATCTGGGGCCAAGGGCCTTGATGCAATGCACATACACATAACAATAACACAAGTACAGATAACATACAACACATAATAGATCTAAGCTTTTCCATAGCAACAATCCCACCCCAAGCATGTGAATCTCAAGATAAAACCCCCCAATTTGAACCCTAGGATCAACTTCTAGAACTAAACCCTAACATAGTATGCATACTTCCACTACCAACAAAATCAATCATACAACATTCATATACAAGCTCTAGAAAGGGAAGATGAGAGGTAGGGCTCATGAGGGAGAGCATACATAAGATGGAGTGAAAGTGTGTGAGCTTTACTCACCTCAATGAAGCTCAAAGAGGAAGAGGAAAGAGGTTGGGGAAGGTTGAGGTTGGAGATCCTTGGCCTTGATCCTCTTTCTCCAAGCTCCCATGGAGTTCCTCTCTCTAGAAATCTCTCTTTCTCTCTCTAAGATGAAGAAGGAATGAGGAAAAATGAGGAAGAAACCCTAAAATGTGCTTTTATGGTGTTCTGCCAGCTAGGCTCGCTCGGCTCTCGCTCAAGCGCACGCTAAGCTGAATTTTGCCCAAAACTCACTGTTTTCTGCGCTCAGGCGAGCTCTGAGCGAGAAAACCAGAATGATTTTCTATGTTTCTGTTGATATTCTCGCTCAGGCTCACTCAAGTGAGGCTGAGCGACATTATCAGGATGTGTGGGGAGTCAAATAAGACCGGAATACTATCGTATTATATATCAAAATGAAGCCCCGGATCTTAGCTTTCTAATGCAAGTGTAATCACCTCAATTGGACACCAAGAACTCTAGGCTTAAAACCCAAAATTAAGCAACAACCTTGGTTAAAGCCCAACGGGGCACATATCACGTAAACGTGTTGTAAATCACCTAGTAACTTCAATAAGGCTAAGGTTAAAGGGTTCTAAGTGTCCATTAGAATATGTCCCTCTAATTCCTTGTTCTTTCCTATAAGGTCACCTCTCTACCCCAGATCCTTGAATCTACGCCCCTTTTCTTCCTTCCTGCCAATTCTTTTAAGCTTAGTTCCTTCTGTTTTTATCTAATTTCTTAATTCCAATGTCTCTACTTCCTTTCTCACATCTTCACCATGCTATCCTTTCCACCACCGGTCGTGACTCCTCCTAATTTTAACTCTACAATCTTGTTTGGCTTAATACTTGGTTTTTCCTTTCTCAATTCCCTTAAAACTCACAACTCTTATCTGATTCCCTAACTCTTGTCTTATTTTCACCTCAAATCCATATGTCCTTATTTTACTTCTAAGTTCCTTCTTGCAGTGGGATTCCATAATCCTAAGAATTCCGTTGTATTCCTGATGAGATTCTGGCAAGCGTACCAAAATTCCAACAGTATAATAGTAAGTAAGAGTATCGTATCCACAGGGAACGGTTCAATTTATAAAGATTAGTGGTCACAACTATCAAGTAATAGTGTATGGTTGTTTGTTGAGAATTATGCAAGTAAATAAAATTTAACTTAAATGAGAGAGATAGAGACAGTTACTTGGACTGGGATTGAACTTCGTATCATCGCACCCCTTTCATATATGAAACCCAATAATATTTATGAATATGCAATTATAACATCTTAGCACAAATTAAAGTTATTTCACAAAGGTTCCCACAAATATGAAATACTCAGAAATAATCTACCCTGGTTCCCACATTGATAAATTACCCTGGATTAAAGATCTATTTGTTTACGCTATTATTCACCCTGGTTCCCACAGTGACTACTATGAGCATTTTTACCCAATCAGAATTCAAGTTTCCTATTCCTAGGTTCCCCCAAACTCGCTATCAATTTTATAGAACCACCTTCTGAATGCGTCCCATAAAACCAACCTATAACTCCGGCACACATGCGGAAGCTAAGCATTAAGCACAAAATAAAAACACTGATCTTATAAAAACAGGGATTCATAAATAATAAAGAGAATTCACATACAATTGGGGATTGAATCAACTACATTCAATCCTATTGGAGACTTTAGCTACGCATGGTAGCCATTACAAACCAACGGAGAAACTGTCACTTTCTCCAGCCCTTGCTTCTGCTCTGTCGTCTCTCCCCAAAAGCTCTCTTTGATCTTTGTAAAAGGTCCTATTTATAGATGAAGGAAAGCTATTTTAAATCTGGAAGGAATCTGATTTGAAAACAAATCTAAAAACTAATCCGCGTAGCTGCGCTTCACCTGTGCAGCGCAGGAAACAGAAAGTAATTATGATAGCGTAAGTGAAGCGTGGAGCGTGTAACAGATTACTCTGTTTCTTCTTTTAACAGCTTGATCTCTTCCTGATCTTCTGCTTGGCTTTCCTCGTTTCCCTCTTTCTGGATTGATTCTGTTTTTATCTTGTCTTTGAATTTAAATTGAGGAAGTTATCCGCAGAATCCTTGTTTAAATGGTTGCTGATCTTATCTTTATTTGCTCTCATTCAAACTTCAAATCTGCAGATCCTATCCTTAAATAATGCTATCTTCTTTCCTCGTTCAAATATCTCTCATAAATATGCAAAATTAACAGATTTTATATTAAAATAGCATGAAATTCAAATTCAAATTAAATAAACACAATTATTATAATTATTAATAAAAAGGGATTATTTTGGGGTATAAATTACTATTTTACCCTTGATAAGTGCAGTAAAAATACAAGAATATATCATATAATTTGTACTTATCAAATACCCCCAACTTAACTTCTTGCTTGTCCTCAAGCAAGAAAACCTTTTGCAATCAAAATGGACTCAATCCCCTGTCATGATTCTAAAAAAGATTAAGGAAATAAATTTATCACCTCTTGCTAGGCAGTTATCACTTTCCAAATGTTAGATTGAAAGTCAGAATCAAGTGATACTTCCAAAACTCAACCAAAACAGGATAAAAATACATTCAAACTTTTTCAGAAATAGCAACCAAAACAATAAGTGAAGAAAAAATCAAGGAATCATCTCATGCTTACGGGTAAGTGTTTCCCTCAATTTCTCACCGTAGTTGAACAACGAAGATTGATAGTCGTTTCTGGTCATTAGACATGCACATGGTTAACATGGATCAAAAGGTCTTTCCTTGGTTGTAATGAGGCTGGGCTATCAAGAATTCATGGTTTTTCTGGATATGCAAAGAAACACTAGAATAGAGAGCAATTTTGAATTTTTCTTTGTTCTTTGAGCCTTCTCTCAATTCTCCATTGCATTCTTGACTTGCATTTGTTCAGCTGGCCTCTTCTCTTGTTTGATGATTCACTCCCCCCAACTTGTTTACTTTTATTCACTTTTTCTTTTTGATTTTTGGGGGAGTGATTTTCTTTTGCTTTCTTGTGCCTGCTCTTTGTAATTCTTTAAGTGAATCAATTCACTTTTCAAGTCACCAACCAATCTTCCCATTTTATCCAATTTCACCTTTGCTCTCTATCCCAAGTGTGTAGGGACAGGATATAACATTAACTTTGGCTGAGGTGCATAAGAAAAGAAACATTAAAGCTCAAATGGGTTACCAAAAAAATTGGAAAATTTTTCATGGGTTGGCTTTTTGGCACTGAGCAAATAGTTAAACCACAAAATTTTGCCTTAATCACTTCCATATTTTCCAAGTGCAGAATAAAGTCCAAAACCTCAAGCAATAGTAGTTGACAAGCAGCAGTGAAAACTCTCATATCAGTGTTTGGTCTCACAACTCACCGGCTTTTTGGCTAATTTTCCTTGATAAAATCACTTATTGAAATTAGTTAACTATCCTGATATATTTTCCTGTACAATATCCTAATCCTAACTGATTATGGATTCAATCACAAAATTCCTATTTCTTTCCTAATTTGGTTAGTTAGACTGCCTAGCTTTGAGATTTTTAAATTAGTTCCTTAAATCCATTTTTCATAAAATCCTAATAAAAAATTGAAAAATAAAACAAAAATCCTAATTAACTAAAAAAATAATCCTAAAAAAAATAAAAGAAAATATAACGAAAAGAAAGAAAAACACCAGTATCAATCTTCGTCCTTTGTATCATGTAAGTCCTTGTCCTGCTTTCCAGCTGCTGCTGCTCCACCTCCCCTGAATAAATAGGCCTGTCCCCAGGCCACTGCAAGAATGGAGGTTTGAGGTCAACCAGTCTTTCTAACACAAGTTGCATGATCTGAGAGCCTAATAAAGACAGAGTAAATGAAGATTTCAATTGGTGAAAACTAAAGAAGAAATACCTGAAACTTGAAAGTTTCAAAATTGATGGAGGTTTGTGAGTGGAAAAAGTGAAAAGAAGAGAAAACAGGGGACGAATGACTCTCCCATATTTTTAGTTCGATTCAAGCAACAACGCGTACCTGCGCTTCTCCTGCGCTCAGCGCAGGTGAAGCGCAGAAAACCGTGACTAAAATTGCAATTCTGCGCTTTACCTGCGCTCAGTGCAGGTGAAGCGCAGAAAACATAATGAAATTTTGCAATTTTCAGTCACGTTTTCTGCTACTTCCTATTGTTTAAAATTTTTATTTTCCACAAACTTATTCCAATAAATTTTGAAAATTTCCTAAATCCTAAAAAAATGAAAAATCCTAATTAACAAACAAAATTGAAAACAATTAAAAACTTAAAAATCTCTGAGTTGCCTCCCAGGAAGCGCTCATTTAACGTCATATAGCTTGACGCCTGTTTTTCAAGGTGGCTGATATTGGAATCCCTTAGCAAGCCTTTGTGTTGCACCTTTGACTCCTTTGGGTAATGACACTACCCATATTCTTGCCTCGGACCAATTCTGAATGTGACTTGAATCTCCCCATTTTGTCTTGTGTCTGGAGTTAGACCATGTTGCTAACTCCTTTGGCCTGACTTTTCTCTTCTTTGGAGTCTTTTGCTGAGTTGCATAGGTCTTCTCCTCCTGAAGCTTGGAAAGTTCAAAGTTGTTAGATCTTACTCTTTTTGCTTCACAAGGATCCTTGGTATGGAATATGCCTGACCACTTTGTCCTCATTCTCACTTTAAGTCCTGAATTTGATTCGCTTGGCATGATTTTTCTCTTTGCTCTGCTCAGGTCAGTGTAGTCACATGTTTTTCTCTTGTGGAGCTTGGAAGGTTCAACATCTGCAAACTGTCTTTCTTTATCTTCCTTCAGAGGTCTTTCAGGATATGGCAAGTGCTTCAATCTTGAGACTACGTCCTCTTCTTTTTCTTCTTCTACTTCTGCTTCACCTTCACCTTCTTCTTCTTCCTTTTCCTCTTATTTATCTTCTTCATCTTCTTCCTCAGTTTCTTTGCTTTTTCAATGTCCTTTCCTTCATCAGCCAGATTGTCATTTGTTCCTTCCCCTATCAGTTGACAACTTATGGTAGGAATATCATCACAAAGTTCCTCGGAGTTGGGTTGTGTATTTGTTGAGATTTGTTCTGACTGTTGGTTGGCTCTTATTTATGCTATCTGCTCTACTGTTTTATCAGTGAATGTCTACTTGTTGATAAAGGGCTCTTCCATGAATTTGGCATATGTTGGCATTTGCTCCATATCTTCCTCAAACGGGATGTTAAATGTTTTGAGAATGCCCTTGAATCTTGCAATTTGCCTGTCTAGATCTTTCTTGGAGGGATTCTTTGGATATGGCAGGTACTTATCTTGAGATACCTGGGTGTCTTTTTGTTCCCTTTTTTCTCAGTTGCAATTTCTTCTTCAATATTTTCTTGCTCTTTCCTCTTCAGGACTTCTCTTTCCATAATTAAATTATCAACAATCCCTTTTCCTATTTCCTCACCACTCCTGGTAGATATTGAGTTGCAAAACTCTTGTTGTGCAGAAAATTGCTTCCTTACTTGCTCCACTTGAATTGCCAGGTTTTTGAATGTTGTCTCTATGGTTCTTTGATTGGCATTCATATCTTGTATGAGTCTATCGAGCTTCTCCTCAATTCTTGAACTTATGTCATACATTATGGACCCTCCATCTTGGCTCCACCCAGAATTGTTGTTGAAGAAATTACCTTGCCTCACTTGATTTTCCACATAGTTGACATTCTCCACTTGAGTGTCCTGATAGACACAGTGACCATTGGGGTGATCACCTCCGCAAAAATCACAAATCAATTTTTGGGCTTGAAAAGGTTGAGATTGCACTGTTTTCAGTTTTTGAGGAAGTGCTTTCAATTGCTCTGTGAGTGCCTCTAGCTGTCGCTAGATGAGCTTGTTTTCTGCTAATAATGAATCATTGCTTTTTAGCTCTACAAACTCCTTCTTCTGCACCGGCTCCCCCCAATATTGAGCTTGTTGGTTATTCATTGCAAAATTCTCAATTATTGTGAGAGCACGCTTTTCATCCACCGCCAGAATAGTCCCTCCTGCTGCAGCATCTATGAATGACTTTGAATCGAGTTTGAGTCCATTGCAGAAGATGTTTAGTTGTTCAATATTGTCAAAACCATGATTTGGACACTTTTGCAGCAAAGACTTGAATCGCTCCCACGCTTCACATAGTGGGCCGTCCTCTCTTTGCCTGAATGTGGAGATGTTTGTCTTTGCTTAAATGTAGTGTGATATTGGAAAGACTCTTTTCAGAAATTTATGTTCTACCACGCTCCAATTGCTCAGACTCTGGCTAGGATGCAATTTCAGCCACTCCTTTGCCTTACCTATTAAAGAAAAGGGAAACAATCGTAAGTAGGCTGATTCTAAATCTTCTTCCTCAAATCCCATAACACCAATCAATTCATAGAAAGTAGAAAGATGTGTATATGGATCTTCGTGATCTAATCCTGTGAATTGGTGGACATTGATAAGGTTTAAATGTGCAATCTTTATCTCCAAGGACTTCGCTGTAACTGGTAAAACAATGCTTGAATAGTGACGAGGTCCTTGGTGCATGACATAGTCTCGTAAGACTCTTCTCCTTGGTTGTTCTTCAGCCATATTTTTGTTTTCTTCTTCACCTCTCCTTTGTCTCCTTCTCTTGTCTCTGCTTCTGTTCTTTCTAGATGTCCTTTCTATTTTTGGATCAAATTGCAACTGATTTGGGGACACCTGTCCTCGCAAAAGCATAAATCAAGAAACTAGAAAAAAAAAGGTAAGTGTGGAAGAGAATTTTAAAAATTTAAAAATTAAAATTTAAAAATTTAAAAAATAAAAATAAAATTTAAAATTTAAAATTTTAAAAAAAAAATTCTAAAAATCCTAAAAAATCTAAAAAATAAATTCTTAAGATAAAAATATATATACAACTTAATAGTATAGACCTCCCAAGTCTTTACAAATTGATACACTGTTCCCCGGCAACGGCACCAAAAATACTTGATGAGATTCTGGCAAGCGTACCAAAATTCCAGCAGTATAATAGTAAGTAAGAGTATTGTATCCACAGGGAACGGTTCAATTTATAAAGATTAGTGGTCACAACTATCAAGTAATAGCGTATGGTTGTTTGTTGAGAATTATGCAAGTAAATAAAATTGAACTAAAATGAGAGAGATAGAGACAGTTACTTGGACTAGGATTGAACTTCGTATCATCGCACCCCTTTCGTATGTGAAACCCAACTATCAATTCACCCCGGTTCCCACAGTGACTACTATGAGCATTTTTACACAATCAGAATTCAAGTTTCCTATTCCTAGGTTCCCCCAAACTCGCTATTGATTTTATAGAACCACCTTCCGAATGTGCCCCATAAAACCAACCTATAACTCCGGCACACAGGCGGAAGCTAAGCATTAAGCACAAAATAAAAACACCGATATTATAAAACCAAGGGATTCATAAATAATAAAGAGAATTCACATACAATTGGGGATTGAATCAACTACATTCAATCCTATTGGAGAGTTTAGCTATGCATGGTAGCCATTACAAACCAACGGAGAAACTGTCACTTTCTCCAGCCCTTGCTTCTGCTCTGTCGTCTCTCCCCAAAAGCTCTCTTTGATCTTTGCAAAAGGTCCTATTTATAGATGAAGGAAAGCTATTTTAAATCTGGAAGGAATCTGATTTGAAAACAGATCTAAAAACTATTCCGCGTAGCTACGCTTCACCTGCGCTTAGCGCATCTGCAGCGCAGGAAACAGAAAGTAATTCTGATATTTGCGCTTCACTTGCGCTAAGCGCAAGTGAAGCGTGGAGCGCGTAACAGATTATTATGTTTCTTCTTTTAACAGTTTGATCTCTTCCTGATCTTCTGCTTGGCTATCCTTGTTTCCCTATTTCTGGATTGATTCTGTGTTTATCTTGTCTTTGAATTTAAATTGAGGAAGTTTTCCGCAGAATCCTTGTTTAAGTGGTTGCTGATCTTATCTTTATTTGCTCTCATTCAAACTTCAAATCTGCAGATCCTATCCTTAAATAATGCTATCTTCTTTCCTCGTTTAAATCTCTCTCTTAAATCTGCAAAATTAACAGATTTTATATTAAAATAGCATGAAATTCAAATTCAAATTAAATAAACACAATTATTATAATTATTAATAAAAAGGGATTATTTTGGGGTGTAAAATACTATTTTACCCTTGATAAGTGTAGTAAAAATACAAGAATATATCATATAATTTGCACTTATCAATTCCCTATATCTAATTTTTGGGATGTTACATTTTATATGTTATAACATGAGACATATAAAACAAGTTTGGGTCCAGTTCATTCCTCATAGAAATCAAAGGGAGTTCTTCACTCTTAACCTCCATGATTGGATATTTCATAATTTAACATCCATGTGCAGGGCTTACTCTCATAAGAGTTAGCCTCTAACTTTAGCCTTTGTTGTCGCAGGAATTTGGTATGGGAGAAATACTTTCCTTTTTTTTTATCAAACTCCCCGGAATGTTGTTGCTCTCTGTTCTCGTATTCACCACAGATTTTTGAAGCTTCTCAGGCCTTCTTTCCTTCGCAACCGCAGCTGCTTGGAGACGCGAATGTGACTTGGGTTTGTTGGGAACCCCCTGACTTTGGTTAGATAAAACTTAATTCAGACGGGGCTTTTGTTGCAAACATTAATCAAGGAGCTTGTGGTGGTGTTTTCTGGAATCACTTTGGTAACTTCATATTTGCTTATATTCATCGCCTAGACCAATCTTCTCCTCTTGAAGCAGAGTTGTTAGGAATCCTGAATGGTCTTCATCATGCTTGGAGCAACGCTTTTAGGAAGTTAATTGTTGAAGTTGACTCTATGTATGAAATTCAGATTATTGATCATGGCTGTAATGATAGTCACGTTCTTCATGCTATTGTTCAGCAAATGCAAGTCATGGTGCGAAGGAACTGGACAATGCACTTCCATTATGCGATGCGCAAAGCTAATCAGCCTGCGGACAAGCTATCTGCCCATGGCCTTAATTAATTAGAATAATTCTGAGTGTATTTTTAATGTCATTCCTCCATGTTTAAGTTTATTTTAGATGTTAATGCTAGGGGGACTTGGTTCCCTAGAAGTGTTTAGTTTGTTTTTGTTTTTCAGGGCTTAGCCCTAAATATATCGGAACTGGACAATGCACTTCCATTATGCGATGCGTGAAGCTAATCAGCCTGCGGACAAGCTAGCTGCCCATGGCCTTAATTAATTAGAATAATTCTGAGTGTATTTTTAATGTCTTTCCTCCATGTTTAGGTTTATTTTTAGATGTTAATGCTAGGGGGACTTGGTTCCCTAGAAGTGTTTAGCTTGTTTTTGTTTTTCAGGGCTTAGCCCTAAATATATCCATAATTTGATTAGAGGTTTCTTTATGCCTGATACATCGATTGGTTGACGAGTAAACTTTTGTTAAGAGAATGTTGTGGGTCAGTTAATAATTTGTCGGTCACGAGCTTCTCCAAGAATTCAAGATCCCGCTTCGTCCATCAGCTTCGTTTTCCCAATGGAAATCAACAACCTGTCAACAGAGGAAATAGACTTAATCAATAGGAGTGCCAAGAAGATCAAAGTAATCAAAGAGTCAACTGCTTCTCAGCAATCTGCAGAAAATAAAGGTATGCAGTCACTGTCATACAAGGAGTCCCTGATGCAACACTTTGGTATGCCTAAAGATCCACTATTTGAGGTGGATGATATCATCTTCCCACATGAAGATTCTGAGGAAGAAAGAGACTTATTTCAAGAGGATCAACCCCCTTACATAGATCTCTGTCCACGGGTCCCAATCTCTGAAGAGGAGTACATAGAATGGTGCAGACCTTGGCATAATTCTCTTGTAGTAAAAGTGCTTGGTAAGAAAGTTTCGATGCGATTCTTGGAGGCCAGGCTGCGGAGAAATTGGGCGTGTAAGTCCCCTATCAAATTCATAGACATGCCTGAAGATTATTTCCTAATTCTTTTTACAGAAAAAGAGGACTACAAACATGTGTTGTTCGATGGCCCATGGATGATTCTTGATCACTACCTAATTGTCCAAAGGTGAAGACCCTTCTTCTTGGAAGAAGCCAAAAGAGTTAGGAAAATAGCTGCCTGGGTACGTATACCAAAGCTGCCAATTGAGCTATACAACCCTGTTGTGTTGGACGGAATTGGAAACCTCCTGGTTACAATGTTAAAAGTTTATCGCCTAACCTCTATTCATTCTAGGGGAAAATTTGCTAGAATTTGTGTTGAAATAGACCTAGCAAAACCTCTAATTCCTTAGGTTGATGTTCTGGGCTATATTCTCAAGGTGGAATATGAGGGCCTCCACCAAATTTGCTTCTCTTGTGGAAAATATGGCCACAGATTCATGTCAAGACAGACAGTTTGAGACCCCACACATGAATTCAAATACTGAAACTACCAACCAAGATAAGGATAATGTGGATCCCTCTAATCAAGAACACCCTATGCAGCAAAATGATAGTGGAATACCTGAGGAGGATGCTTCCTTGATACAAAATTCTATTCCACAGAACCCTTATGGGCCACGGATGATGGTTAAACGTCCTCCAAGAAGAAGACTCAATGGAAACCAAGATAAAGACAGAGACAAGGGAGCTAAAGCTGCAGGATCCAGATTTATTGTCTTAGAATCAGATGATGAATATACTGAGTCAGTTCAGACAAGAATGAAGGAATCTACTGTGCAGGCAGAATATAAGGAACTTATTATGCAACCAGAAATTAAGGCACCTACTCCATCTCCTGAACAGAAATTATCTAAGATAAGGGACCCTACAGCAGGGAAGAACAGCCAACAACATAAGAAAGATTTGCACAGGAAACAACCTACTCCTAGCAAAATTGGAAAACTGTCAGATCTCAATAATCAGCCCAAGACTACTGTTATTGCTCCTAAAGAAAAGTGCAAAGATACTCAAATGCCCACCTTACCAAACAAACTCCCTGAAAGGAAAGATATGATTATCCCAGCTAGAAGCCAGGATAAAAAACTCAAAGAACATGATTATGTGATGTAGTTGATCAAAAAAATGGGCTCAGAACAGGAATTGCAAAATTACCACAATGCTTGGAACGTTGATCAATCAAAGTTCATTATAGCCACTGGTACCATGCAAACCCCACTCAATCCCAAACCTCCTAATCCAGGTATTGATTCTAATTCTATGATTATTGACTCTGAGTCTATTGGGGGAGGAGGGCACTAATGTGCATGACAATATAGGACTCTACAACACACCAGATAATAATTCATGAATTTTATATCCTGGAACTGTAGAGGTATCTTTTCTAAAGGCTTTCCTAGCTTGATTAAGGATATTAGGAAAATTTATAAGGTTAATCTTATTTTCCTTTTGGAAATTCATGCAAGTGGTGATAGGGCTATTAAACAAGTCAAAAAAATTTGATTTTGATTCTTACCACATTTTGGATTCTACTGGGCAGGCAAGGGGCATTATAATTCTTTGGGATAGCTCTTGGTGGAATATTAACATTATTTCTTCTTCATCTCAATTTATTCATATGTCTGAGAATTTTAGAAACCAGGAGCCTTGGCTTTTAACTTTTGTGTATGCCAGCCCCCAGCTCATTAATAGGCATCTTGTTTGGGATGACCTTACTAATCTTGTTGGTTCTATAAATGTTCCTTGGGTTGTGTTAGGTGATTTTAATTCTATCAGTAATTTAAATGAAAGAAAGGGTGGAAGTAATAATCCTTGTATTAGAAATATTGATGACTTTAATAACATGATAAATAACTGTTGCTTGATGGATGAGGGTTTCTCTGGGTGCCCTTTTACTTGGAGAAGAGGTAATCTTTATGAAAGACTTGACAGAGCTCTCTTAAATATGGATTGGCGTATGAAAATTCCTAATGTTTCTGTTTTACATCTACCTTTTTTCAAATCTGACCATTGCCCTATCATGTTAAAGTTTGACTATCAGATTACTACTAATAGACATATAAGACCCTTTAGATTTGTTGCTTCCTGGCTCTCTCATCCGGATTTCCCCTCCTTTGTGAGAGATAATTGGAATAATAATAAAGATTTACCTTATTCTATTGCTCAGTTTAAAGAGAAAGTTCAAATCTGGAATAAAAACACCTATGGGAATATTTTCCAAAGAAAAAAAAAGACTAATTAGAAAACTAGAAGGTATTGACAGAAAAATGAGTTATTCAAATGACCCTAATCTCCCTCATCTTTATAAAAAACTTTGGAGTGAGTATGAACAGATTGCAGCTCAGGAAGAGCTCCTTTGGTTTCAAAAATCTAGATCTAAATGGATCAGATTTGGGGACCATAATACCAAGTATTTCCATGGTGTTACTGTGGCCAGACGTAAGAAAAATAGAATTGAGTGCCTGCAGAATAACAATGGGGACTGGATTTTTGACACAAATGAGTTGGAAACTATGTGCACTGAGTTCTATAAGAATCTTTTTCAGGAGGAGGGGCTTTGTGAAAACTTCCCCCTTAAAAATAGTTTCCCTGAGTTATCAAATGATCAGGTTAGTGCCCTCTCTAAACCCATTACTGATGAGGAAATTAGGCAATCTATCTTTTCTATGGGTGGGTTTAAAGCCCCAGGCCTTGATGGGCTTCATGTTGTTTTCTATCAACATCATTGGTACATCTTAGGGCCTTCTATTTGTAAGTTTGTCAAACAGGTTTGGGTATCTCCTGCTACTATTTCTACTATAAATGGTACTTTAATTACACTCATTCCTAAAATTGATACTGCTGTAAATCTTAGACAATACAGACCAATCAGTTTATGCAATGTGTCTTACAAGATAATTACTAAATTAATTTCTTTGAGAATTAAAAACCTGATGGGTCACTTAATTGGTCCTAACCAGAGTAGTTTCATAAAAGGTAGACAAAGTAAAGATAATATAATTATCACTCAAGAGATAATTAACTCCATGAGGAAAAAAAAAAAGGAAAAAAAGGGTGGATGGCAATTAAAATTGATCTTGAAAAGGCTTTTGACAGACTTAATTGGGATTTTATAAAAGATACTTTACATGATATTGGTTTCCCTGAAGTTTTAATTTCTGTCATATGGAACTGTATATCTACTCCTACTATGAGACTGCTTGTTAATAGGGAGACTCTTGACCCTTTTACTCCCTCAAGGGGTATTAGACAAGGTGATCCTATTTCCCCCTATCTCTTTGTCTTATGTTTAGAGAGATTATTTCAAATGATCAATTTAGCTGTTGAATTCAAATTTTGGAAACCTTTTAAAGTAGGAAGAAGGGGTCCAAAAGTTTCTCATCTGGCCTTTGCTGATGACCTGATTCTATTTTCAGAAGCTTCCATGGACCAGGTTGAAATCATTCAAACTGTCTTGGATGTCTTCTGTAAGAGCTCAGGTCAAAAAGTCATCAAAGACAAAACTAAAATATTTTTTCTCCTAATGTGTGTATGCAGGTCAGAACAGACATCTCTGATTCTCTTGGCTTTCAAAGGACAAGTGATCTGGGTAGATATCTTGGAGTGGATGTCCATCATAATAGGGTAACTAAGAAGACTTACCAAAATGTTATTCATCACACTAAGAGGAGGCTATCTTCTTGGTCTGCAAGGACACTTTCCTTTGCAGGGAGGCTGACATTATCACAATCGGTTCTAAATTCTATACCCACTTATCTCATGCAATCAAACTACCTCCCTAATGTTGTTTGTGAGGATCTAGACAAGAGCTGCAGAAGTTTCCTTTGGGGTGATACAGAATCAAAAAGGAAAATCCATTTGGTCCATTGGGATAAAATATGTTCCCCCAAATTGACAGGAGGGCTTGGCCTTAGGAAATCCAGAAATGTCAATAAAGCCTACATGATGAAGATTGGGTGGGCTCTCATTCATCAACTAGAAGATCTATGGGTTCAGTTTCTTAGATCCAAATACAATTGTGGAGATGCTACCATTCCTAAGATTAAATACAAGAGTGGTGATTCCAACCTCTGGAGGGGGTTTGTGACAACTGGGCCAACCTAATTTCAAACTGTGAGTGGAAGATCAATAATGGTGAGAAGGCTTTGTTTTGGCAAGATAAGTGGATTCCTAGTTTAGACTCCCTCATCAACTATGCTAAGGTTGACATTCCTGCTACTGATCTTAACCTGCCAATTTCTCATTTCATCACTGATCTGGGAAATTGGGACTTTCAGAGATTATGTAATCTTTTACCTCAAGAAATCTGCCTCACCCTCTCTCAACAGAAAATGCCTATTAGTGGTTCTAGTATTGACACTATTATTTGGAAGAGCTCTCCTGATGACTGTTTTACCATTAAATCTGCCTATGAATACTTGATTTCACACTCTACTTCTACTACCACAAACAATCCCCTATTCAACAGAATCTGGAGATGGCAGGGCCCTCAGAGAATTCGTTTATTAATTTGGAAAATTGCATCATTTGCTATCCTAACAAATGTCCAGAGACATAACAGGCACATATCATCAGACAACAACTGTGTTTTATGCAAAGCTGAACCTGAATCATCACTTCACCTATTCAAGGATTGTCCAGAAACTAGGAAAATCTGGGAAAAGATTCTTACCTGGAATGATCATAAACGTTTCTTCAATCACAAAACCCTCCACCAGTGGCTGATGGATAACCTTCACAGCAAGTCCACCATTCCTTCTAGACTGCAGCATGCTACTCTCTTTGGTTGTACCCTCGAGATCATCTGGTTGCACAGGAACAATATTGTTTTCAACAACGTCAGGGATTCTATTGATGTTATGATTAACAAAATCAAAACCCAATGCAAGTCGATTCTGGATGAAAACTCTGTTAAAGAGACTAACCCTAACGTTCAAAGAGCTTCAAATAGTTACCTTCTTCGTTGGTATCCGCCCCCTGGAGACTGGGTTAAAGTGAACTCTGATGGTGCTAGGGATCTCTCTCGGAAAGTCGCGGCCTGTGGTGGTGCCATTAGGGATGATTGGGGAACCTTCCTGGGCGCGTTCTCTGAACACCTCGGTGACGTTTCTACCCTCTCTGATGAGCTCCATGGTGTGCGACGTGGTGCGATGTTGGCTAGACATAAGGGGTTTTCGAAAATCATCTTCGAAAGTGACTCTCTGATTGCAATAAATCTGCTCAAAGATGGCTGTATCAATTCTCACCCGAGCTACCATATTGTGAAAGACATTCTGGACATTTCGCGTGAGTTTGAAGAAGTGGTTTGGCAGCACACTTTCAGTGAAGCTAACTCCTTTGCTGACTCCTTTGCTAAAGAGAGTTTGAATACCTCTGTTAGATTTAGGGTTTTTACTTCTATCCCTGGTTTTGCTTTAGTTCCATTCTTTTTTGATTTAGCTGGTACCTAGTATGAGAGGGTAGATAGGTAATTTCTATTTTGCTTCTTTTTGGTCTTTTTTTTAGACCCCTAATTCATCAAAAAAAAAAAACTTTTGTTAAGAGATTCATATGACACTTGTAATTATAGTTGGGTCTTGACAACTTTAGCCCATTTATACCGAGGTTTGGACCATGTTGTAAGTCCAAACCAAATAGATATTAGCGGATGCATGTTGCTTCTCCTATCTTGGGCATGGAACCACATCCTAATCATTTCGCCTCGCATATATGCACTATTTGATGGAAAAGGTCCAATTAAGACATGGATATCCTCCTGCACAAAGGTAAAAATTTTAAATATGCATAAAACTTGTGTTAGACACTTTTCAATACAAAAATTGATGAGGTTCACATCCTTGGAGTACATCCCACACTCTTGGCCACTTTTAATTTCATACGTTTAGCTTTCAACATGCTATGTATTTATGAGGTTCAGCTTCCTTTATAATTAACTAGTATAGTATCCCGTGCATAGCACGGATTACATATATGTCATCAAAATTTACATTATATATCAATATATTATCTTAAATATTATCATATATATATATAGTAAAATATATTTTATACATTTTAAATTCAGAATATTTCACTCAACGTAAAAATGTATATATTTTTTTGATTTGAAAAATGTATATATTTTGACTGTCATAGGTAGTGGCTCACTAGCTCCTACTACGGGTGAGGCAAGACTACTATTAATTGACTACTGTTATATTTAAATATACATAATATTTAAAATTAAATTATTTATTCATAAAAATAAATTATTTCAGTTATATTATTGAACTAATAATTTTTCATGTAATTTAAAATTTCTTATCTTTATAAGTAGTTGACATTTTGAATATTCAAAATTTTAAATTAGATCATTTATTATTATAATCATTAATTGATGAATATATATAATTAAATAATATATATTATTAAATGAAAATGATAAGATTTGAATTCAAATTAAAAAAAATGAAATGGGAAAAAATAGGTGAAGGATTATTAAAATAACTAATATTTAGATTTTAAAATATTTTTTTAAGATATTGAGAGAGATTTGAGAAAATGTTAAAAAAATATTTAAAAAAAGATATGTGAAAGACACTTTTCAAGTAAAGCCCCAAGAAAAAATCAAACATTAATTGTTGACATCCATAGAAATCATTAAGCAACTAAGGTACGTGACATTGGAAGGGCTGTTAATTACATATTTTTCTTTAGTCATACACAATTATAAAAAAAAACACTAAATAGTGAAAAAAAAAAACAATTTAGAATAAAATAAATAAAATATTTTTATCCACAATAACTAAAAACTTTTCTAAGAGTAATGTGATCAATAACACCACGCACAATAGTGATCACATGGAAAACTGTGATCCATAAGCATAGCTAAACTGATATCACGGACAATTATTTTGTAGCCTTCGTCCAACAATATGTTGGTTACTTTTATGTCATATAAATAATTTTTAGTGTCACATTGTTCATGGAAATAAACCATGACTTTGGTTTGGTAAAAAAAATAATAAAAAAAATATATAAATCTAAAACCTAACACAAATTTGTCATTTTATTCTCTCTATAAAATATATGCAATAATTTTTTTAAAAAAATTAATCAATCAGATTTATAAATCTTAAAATTTGTCAATCTTAAATATATTAAGTAATTCTCATAAAAGGAGTATAATTATAAAATATTATATTCAATATTTAAAATATACACTACTTCAGTTATTGGCACTTCCATATGTTATCATTAGCTAGCTCTCTCACGCATTCCATCATGTCCAACATTTTCACAATTTTATTATTTTTAATTTATTGAAGTTGGTCTTCTGCTGATTCCAAGGTCAGCTACGATGGCGGATCGACGGTGCTGCACGAACAAGGCTGCTTGGGCGGTGACAAGCGCACGGCGGTGGTGTACCTGCAGGGACTCCGACGCTCAAGTCAAGAATAATTCCAGCAGAGTAACAGTAATGAAATGAAGTGTGTGTACCTGAAATGGAGAAACTATGTGGTATTTATAGGCGATTTTGGGAGGGAAACTCCGTTAGGGAGTTATAACGGACTCCGCAATTTCTGGCGTGACGGGCCTGGAAGAGAGTGGTGTCACGCGCCATAATGAATACCGGATCCGTGTGTCAGATTGTCGACATACGATAACGGAAACTCTATGTCGGTGGTACTTCAGCGATTAGCTTTAAGGTAGATGCGGTGTAAGACGTCGGATTCGTCATACAGGTAATCCCGGGATGTAATATCTCGTATATATGTTAGGGACCTCAGATCTCTATCCGGTGGATGCATAGCATGTCGGCTTATGCCGGTTAAATCTCCATGATGCCGGCCCAGGAGTAGTATTACTCCAGAATAGTTGCGCCCCAAGTCGGTCACTCCATCGTGTAGTGATTGACTTTACTTATCCGACATCGGCGGCGGAATATCAAGGTTGACTCAGATGGGTGCTCCGAGATCAAACTCCCGTGTGAAATCCGTGGTTACTTCCGGGGACACAACGTTTGGCTTTCCTGAGCAACGATTATTATTTTTCAAAATAAATGTCTTTTCAACTGCTGCGACATGTGTCCAACTCTAGTGATCTTGGGCCCTTGGGCTTTGTGAGCTGGCACGATCCAGACCGTCGGTTGGAAATATATATATATATATATATATATAGGAAAAGGTTGGGAATAGTTTTCACTTTCCCTCTTCCTCTTCCCTGAGTTCGTTTATTTCTGCCTTCTTCTCCAAGCTTACGTTTGTTCCAGTGGTGTTGCCCTTGCCTCCATAGCTCACCATAGTCTCTTTGCCTTCGTTATTTCCACAAGGGTTGAGTCGCTGCTTCCTACCTCCGAGCTTGAGGCGTCACATGAACTTTGGTGTTGCGGATTTTTACGAGCGATTCAAAGAGGTCTCTACAAGGATCTTTCAAGGTACCATTTTGTCTCCCATTCTTTATTTTTTCTTTGACTAGATGGTGCTCACAAGAGCTAGGGCAAGGGCACTTGTTGTTGAGAATAAACAGCAGTTTATCATTGTAACTGAAGAGCCCGAAGATCCGGGCATCCCGGCTTTAGTTATAAGGAGAAGACGCGAGCTTGGGATGGTTGGTACGGGGAACTTACAGCGAAAATCAGTTGAAAAAACTGCTCGCATTCTTCATAAATGGGGCTATCCCGAGGTGTTTTCCGCTGGATCCTCCGAGGTTGGCCCCGACCATCCCGGGGTAGATTCACCATCTCACCAATCTAACATGTCTCCTGGACTTTTGGGCAGGTCCGAGATGGGAAAGCGGAAAATACATATCTCGCCGGCCACCAACTACCCCGTCCCGGCGGCGTTGGCAGGAATGACTTGGGTGGATACGGAGGCACTTGGGACTTCGAGCATGTATAGTTCTCTTGAGTCGCTGGAGTTGGGGTTCCATGATGTTGAATGGGTGGAACCGAGCAAGGAAAAGGAATGGGATATGGTGGTTCCCGACGAGGATGACAGGATCTGCTCCCAAGGTGATCATGGGGAGAATTTGTTCGTTCCCATGTACAAGACGGTCTTCGACGACCTCGACTTCTGGCTTCCGTTTCATTGGTTTGAGCAGGAGATTCTGCACCATTTAGAGGTTGCCCCTTCACAATTGCACCCCAACGGCTGGGAATTCATCCGGAGTTTCATGATCTTATGCAACGAGTTGAACCTCGAGCTTAACTTCGATATATTTTTCTACTTCTTCCGACCATTGGTGGTGAAGGATGGTCCAAACAGATACTCCTGGTTGGCCCTCCGAGCTGGTGCCGGGGGAAAAATCTTTGAAACCTTCCAGGAATCTTATAAGAATTTTAAAGACAAGTTCGTCTTCGTAGTACCCAAAAGCGAGGCAAGGCGGAATATCTTGACTGAGGATGACTGACCAATCATTAATCCGTATTGGAACACCGGCCACTTTCAACAGCCTTCAAAAGAGTATATAGTAGATTATAATGAATTGTCTCAAGAAGAAAGAGACGTGGCGGATGCCATCAAGAAGTTCGTTAAGGATTTTGGTATACTGGATAGTCAGTCCGTGATTGCCGAAGGCGGTTGTGCGACCCGACAATCCCTTGGTAACGTTTTCATCTTCTATTTATCATAAGTATAAACTGTTTCTTGCTAATCGGCTTATCTTTCTTGCAGAGAATATGGCGACAAAACAGCAAGACAAATTGGCAGAAAAAAACTGATGAAGAAACAGGCTCTGGAGGCCAAGAGAAAAGAGGAGGCTGCCCCGGTGGAAGGCAGCCAAGGGGCAGAGAGGGGTATTTTCTAAGGGCTCCTCTTTGGCGCCTGCTCCACCGGGTGATAAGGGAAAAGGCGCGACAGAAGAATTCCGCCTCCCAGAATCTTCCTCTGCTGCCGCTCCGGATTCAAACATGACGGCTGAGGAAGTGCGGAAATATGTGGCGGCTCAAGCCCAATTACTATTCAACGGGAAGACGGAGGCCGACTCGACGGAATTCCTGAATCGTGCAACCAGCTGGGGCCTGAGGTTTTCCATGATGTCTCAATACTTCTTAGGTGCTACCCGAGATCTCGCCGCCTTTCTCCCCATGAAGCAAGAGTTGGAGAGGGTGACTACTAAATTGGAGTCGGATGAACTGCTAATGCAGAAGGCGGTGGCCGACGTTCAGTTGCTCACCACGGAGAGAGATAGACTGCAAGAGAGCAACTCCTCACTCACAAAGCAGGTTGAGAGCCTCACAACCGCCAAGAGTAATGCCTAGGCTCAAATGAAGAGAGCCTCTGATGAGGCCAAGACAGCTAAGGAAGAGGTCAAGGTGGCGGCGGAGGCGACCAGACTTGCTCAGGTTGAAATTGCCAATCTGCAAGAGAAGGTGAAAGGGTTGGGGATCCGAGTTGTGGAGGAGATGGCGGAGAAGGAAAACACGGAAAAACTTTGGATTGATGCCTCTGCCATCTACTTCTACGTCGCTATCAAACAGATGAAATATTTAAATCCCGGGGTGGAATTGAATACCCAGGGCATGTCTACCCTCTGCACCATTAAAGACGAGAACTGGTACGACGTGTTGCCGGATGGCAACGTGGAGGGAGTTCCCGGGGATACTGTGCCTACAACGCCAAAGGTCCATGACGATGATGAAGATGAAGAGGAGAGGGACGACAAAGGGGCGTATGAGAATCATCAGGAGGTTTCCGCTGAATACACTCCGCCATCTGGAGCCGCGAATAAATCACATTGAAAAAGGGCCGGAATGCCGATTATGCTTGTAATCCTTCTCCTTTTTCAATTTCTGGGTTGTCACTTTATTTTGAATGCATGCTAGATATTTCAAACACTCATCTATTATTTAACTTCGAGGTTCATTAAATTTTGTTTATTTTAAGTTGATTCGTGATATGTGTGATATGCCCTGCCGGGGCTTTTGGTTTTACTTTGCGTTGAGAACTGAGATTGTACCTCGATTACGCTCTTTCAACTTTCGAGTCGAGGGACTAAGCCCGAGGTTTCGAGGGACTAAGCCCGAAATGCTCAAGGGACAAGCCTGAGATAACTCAAGGAGTGAATCCGAGATCGTCGAGGAACTATGCCCGAGGTGTCGAGGGACTAAGCCCGAAATGCTCAAGGGACAAGCCCGAGATAACTCAAGGAATGAATCCGAGATCGTCGAGGGACTATGCCCGAGGTGTCGAGGGACTAAGCCTGAAATGCTCAAGGGACAAGCCCGAGATAACTCAAGGATTGAATCTGAGATCGTCGAGGAACTATGCCCGAGGTGTCGAGGGACTAAGCCCGAAATGCTCAAGGGACAAGCCCGAGATAACTCAAGGAATGAATCCGAGATCGTCGAGGGACTACGCCCAAGGTGTCGAGGGACTAAGCCCGAAATGCTCAAGGGACATGCCCGAGATAACTCAAGGAATGAATCCGAGATCGTCGGGGGACTATGCCCGAGGTGTCGAGGGACTAAGCCCGAGATAACTCAAGGAATGAATCTGAGATCGTCGAGGGACTGAGCCCGAAATGACAATGTCGGCAAAACATCCAATTTACTCGAAAAATCTTATTTATAGTCAAAATATTACATCCAGGTAATGATGTTACAATAATGAATCAACTAAAATACCTGCGGAGTTTATCCGCATTCCAGGTCCGGGGTATGGGCTCTTCGGGTAATGTTTCCAGTCGGTAGGCTCCGGTGCCAGTGTTGGAGACAACTCGATATGGTCCTTCCCAATTTTCCGCTAACTCACCCTGGGACGCGTTCTTATTGCCGACATCGGCTCTCCTGAGGACCAAGTCCCCTATATTGAATGAGCGTAGTATCACGACTTTGTCATGGCGCCTTGCAGACTGTAATTTGATCGCGGCTTCGCGGATCGAGGCTCTTTCACCAATCTCTTCGATCAAGTCCAACTCCTCTCGTATCCGTTCGTCATTGAACCCCGGATCGTAGGCATGAAGCGTGAAACTTTGTTCTCCGACCTCAACCAGTATGACTGCATCTACACCATATGCTAATCGGAAAGGGGTTTCCCCTGTAGTGGAGTGAGGCGTGGTGTGGTAAGCCCAAAGGACGTTGGGGAGTTGTTCTACCCATAATCCCTTAGCTGTATCATGTCGCTTCTTTAGTCCCTTCAATATTACCTTATTGGCGGCCTCTGCTTGCCCATTGGTCTGGGGATGTTCCACGGACGAAAATCTATGATTAATGTGGAAGTCCACCATCAGTTTGCAGAATCCCTTGTCTGTGAACTGGGTCCCATTATTCGTCACTACAGTGTTCAGGATTCTGAATCTGCAGATCACAAACCGGTAAATAAACTTTGAGAGGTTCTTTGCGGTGATCTTTGCCAGTGGCTGCGCCTCGATCCACTTGGTGAAATAATCAACGGCCACTGTGAGGTACTTGAGTTGTCCCTAGGCCAAAGGGAATGGTCCGAGAATATCGACTCCCCACCATGAGAAGGGCCACGGCCCCGAGATTGACAAAAAGGCTTCAGCTGGTGCTCGGTGTATGTCGGCATGTTTCTAGCATGATGGGCATTTCTTTACATAGCTGACACAATCGGCTTCCATCGTTGGCCAATAATACCCGACCCTTAAGATTTTCCGAGCCAGAGAGTGGCCTCCGAGGTGATGACCACAAACTCCTTCATGAACTTCAGCAATGACATAATTGACGAGGTCGCCCGAGATGCACTTCATGAGCGGTTGTGCTAACCCTCTCCTATAAAGATCCCCGTCGAAGAAGCAATACCGAATTGCCTGCCTCTGTATGCGTCTTGATTTGTCGGGGTTGCTTGGGAGCGAGCCGTCTTGTAGATATCTTTGAATGTCTGTGTACCAACGATCCTCGGAGTCGATTGTTAATATCACAGTGGGGGTCGGTATCACCTCTTGAATCACGGACTTGTTATTCCTGGATGATCTGTTACTTGCTAACTTGGAGAGAATATCGGCTCTGGAATTCCTTTCTCTTGGAATGTTGTTAATTTCCACTGCAGAGAAGCTGACGCATAGGCCCTTAACCACCTCCAAATATTTTAAAAGCAAAGGGTCCCTGACCTGGTAGTAGCCTTTTACCTGGGAAACCACCAACTGGGAGTCGTTGTTGACTCTTACCAGGGATGCCCCCACCTCGGATGCCATCCGTAATCCTACAATCACTGCTTCATACTCGACCTGGTTGTTAGACGTCGGGAAGGAGAAGCTGAGAGAATATCCAGCATGACCCCCTGTGGGCTTTCCAAAAGTATGTCGGCTCCACTTCCCTTTGGGTTGGAGGAGCCATCAACGTGTAATTCCCACCATTCTTCTGATATGGGATGTACCGGGGTTAGTTTGGCCACAAAGTCTGAAAGGGCCTGAGCCTTGATAGCCTGTCGGGGTTCATATGCTATCCCAAACTCGGATAACTCGACGGCCCATGTGACCATCCATCCGGCTAGATCTGGTCGGTGTAGAACTTGCCTAATAGGTTGATTAGTTCGTACGAAGATCTGATGAGCCTGGAAGTACTGGCGAAGCCGGCGCGCGGCCGTTATGAGGGCCAATGCAATTTTTTCAACCTTGGGATATCGGAGCTCCGGGCCTTGCAGGGCCTTGCTAACAAAGAACACGGGAAATTGGGCGCCTTCAGGCTCTCGGATGAAGACGGCGGCTACTGCTTCCTCGGCCACGGATAGGTATAAGTATAGTGTCTCACTGGGCATAGGTTTGGTCAAGACGGGAGGAGATGCCAATATAGTTTTGATCTGCTGAAAAGCCTCTTCACATTCGTCGTCCCAAAATGAACGATTTTCCCTTCTTCGAAAGGCTGAAGAAAGGGAGCGCCCGGGATGCTGATCTTGCAATAGACCTAGTTAGGGCGGCAATTCTCCCTGTTAACTATTGGACCTCTTTCACAGATGTTGGACTCTTCATATCCAGGATGGCCCGACATTTATCTGGGTTGGCTTCCACACCACGCTCTGTGAGCATGAAGCCGAGGAACTTTCCAGCCCGGACGCCGAAAGTGCATTTCTTTGGGTTGAGGCGCATGTTATAACGCCGAAGTTGATTGAAGACTTCACCGAGATCGCGGACGTGATGGACATCTGCGGTGCTTTTCGCGATCATATCATCCGCATATACCTCAACGACCCTTCCAATCTGATCCCGGAAAACTGTATTCATCATCCTCTGATAAGTGGCGCTGGCATTCTTCAGCCCGAACGGCATCATACGGTAGCAATAATTTGCACCTTCCGTCATAAACGTCGTCTTCTCCTGGTCGGGAGGGTACATCAGAATTTGGTTGTAGTCGGAATATGCGTCCATAAAAGACAAAAGACAGAAGCCAGAAGATTGATCGACCAAACGGTCGATGTTAGGCAGCGGGTAGGAATCCTTAGGGCATGCTTTATTTAAATTTGTGTAATCTACACACATTCGCCACTTGTCGTTAGGCTTTTTAACTAGGACTACATTGGACAACCATGTGGTATATTTAACCTTTCTAATAAAATTGACGTCCACCAGCTCCGAGACCTGCTCCCTTGCTGCTTCGGCTCTGTCAATCGACATCTTGCGGTGCCTTTGTTCCACGGGCTTGACTTTGGGATCGACTGAGAGGCGGTGGCAAATGACATCGGGATCCAGTCCCTGCATGTCGGCCGCTGTCCATGCACCGAAATCCGCATTCTGGCGGATTAGTGAGCAGAGGACCTCCTCATCTTCCGAGGACATTCCACACCCGACTTGCACCACCAGATTCGGGGTGGAACCAATCTGAAGAGGACGGAATTCACCCTCAGGGATGGGTCTGGTTTCCGTGAAGTCCTCACGGACATCCAAATCTGCAAGCAACACCCCGACAGATGAGGGGTGGTCTTCAATCTTCTGTTGAGGGACGGGCCTGTCTGGCTTGGTGATCTTCAATGATTCCTTGTAGCAGGACCGCACCATTACCTGGTCACCTCGGGCGCTGATTACCTCACCTTCATCACTCCAAAACTTCATCATTAAATGATTGGTTGAAATTATTGCCCCAATGGCGTTGAAGGTTGGCCTGCCAAGTATGGCGTTGTACGTGGTGGGGCAATCAACTACCAAAAAACGAACTTTGGTGGTCTTGGAGAGTGGTGGCTGACCAAAAGTGACCAGGAGCTCCACGTAGCCTGCCGGCTGGATTTTGTCTCCGGTAAAGCCAATCAGGTCAGCCCCTTTGTACAGCTGCAAGTCTGATTTCGGGATGTGGAGGAGATGAAATGTTTTGAGGAACAACACGTCGGCATAACCCCCCTTATCAATAAATATCCTCCTGACTTCGTGATTCGCCATGAACGCTGTGATGAGGAGTGGGTCATCATGACCTGGGATGATTGGACCATAGTCGTCGTCGGAAAAGATGGGTGGGGGAAGCCTTCGCCTTTGTCCACCATGCGTGGGTCGTGTCAATGTTGATGCCGACAATACCTCTTTCATATGCTTTTTTCTCGCATTACCAGATTCTCCGCCCCCGGCAAATCCGTCGGCGATAACATAGATCACGGGATGCTTGGGTGATGATGGCTCTTCCCAGGGTGGCGTCCTCTGCCTTGAAGAGGTGGGTCTCTCCCGACGGTCTCTCCGGGAGCTAGAAGGCGGAGTGTGTTCCCGTGATGGCTTCCTTGAACTGGACCTTTCACGTCGGGGTGACCTGGTTCTGGATCTGCTGTGCTCACCCCGACTAGATTCATGTTGGCGCTCCTCACGCCTATAATCGCTTCTTCGGGTATCATAGTCTGGGCGCCGAAACGAACCTCCCGGGTCCTTCTTGAATCTGTCCAGCTTGCCACGCCGAATCAACTCTTCAATGGCGTACTTCAGATTGAGGCAGTGGTCCGTGTCATGCCCCTGTGACTTGTGGTATCTACAATATTTGGACTTGTCTGTTTCAGGCCCTGCCTTCTGAGGTCGTGGCATACACATCCCGGCCTCATACATTTTGACATTGAGTATCTCATTCAAGATCTTCCCTTTGGGTTGGTTCGGGGGAGTGTAGGAAGTGTAACAGCCCAGGGGCTCTTTGTCGTCCTTATTATCTTGTCGGTTATTTTTGTTTTTCTGACCCTTGTCCTTCTGTGACTGGCCGGGGTTGGTGTCCTTCACCTTGAGGGCAAGCTCCTCATCCTCAAGGCTTATGTATTCTTCAGCACGGCTTAGTAACTCCTCCATGCTGGCTGGTTTCCTTTTGGACAAGTCGATCCAAAATGGAGAATGTGGAATAAGGCCATCCTTGGCCAACATCAACTGGACTCCTGACTGAAGCCCCTGCACTAGAAGTGCCTCCTTGGTGAATCTGCTGATGTAATCTCGGAGAGATTCTGAGGGTCCCTGCCGGATTTGCTTCAATGAGACCTCCGTCTTCAGTTGGACCTTACTGGTTGTGAAGCTGGTAACAAATTTGGCCCTCAAGTCGGCCCAGGTGTTTATATACCTCGGAGGGAGGGTCTGGAACCACCTGAGGGCGGTTTTCTTCAGGGAGAGCGGAAATAGTCTACACATGATGGGCCCTGATGCATTTCGGATGGACATGGCTGACTCGTAAATATCCAAGTGCTCCAACGGATCGCCCATCCCGTCATAGAGCTCGGGGATCGGGATCTTCTCAAACTGTTTGTCAACAGGGAACAACATAATCCGCTCAGAAAATGGTAGAACCACCTGTATAACCTCATCATCAGTGGCATGCCATGATTCACCAATGACCGGGGTTTCCCTGTCATGCGGACGGGAATTGGAGTGCACTGATTGCACCGAGGGCTATGGCGAGCATGGTGTTGGACGAGGGGACGGAGGCAGTTGTCCACGCTTAGGGGAAACATGGTGCTCTAGATGTGGGGATGCTCTGGTAGCATGGTGAGGCGAAGGGCGGCGCTCCGAGGCGGCTTCTTCGTGGGTCAGACGACGATGAACATTCTCCATTTGACACTCTATTTCAAACCTCTCGAGGAGACGAGTGTACTGCTCCAACATCTCGCCCTGACGGCGGATGAAGTCAAGTAGCTCTCCTCGCGACAATTGGTCCTGAGGAGATGAAGGGGAACCAAGATTTTCCGGTGACGGTTGTGCAGTGGCGCGGGTGCGCGCAGTGCCTAGATGCGGTGGAGGAATGCCAGCGAGGGCCGAAGCGACTCCCATAGTTGTTGAGAAGATTGTCGAAGCAGTTCCGGACGTTACGAGAGGGGTGGTTCCCTCTCCGCCTGCGGCTGAGGAGCTTCTTCGTGTTCCCACCATAGTCAAACTAGTGCAAGGTTCAAAGAATCAGAAGGAAAAATCGGAAGATCCAATAACGAAGATCTTGATCAAGTTCTCGTCCCCACAGACGGCGCCAATGGTCTTCCGGTGATTCCAAGGTCAGCTACGATGGCGGATCGACGGTGCTGCACGAACAAGGCTGCTCCGGCGGTGACGAGCGCACGGCGGTGGTGTACCTGCAGGGACTCCGACGCTCAAGTCAGGAATAATTCCAGTAGAGTAACAGTAATGGAATGAAGTGTGTACCTGAAATGGTGAAACTCTGTGGTATTTATAGGCGATTTTGGGCTGGAAAGTCCGTTAGGGAGTTATAACGGACTACGCAATTTCCGGCGTGACGCGCCTGCAAGAGAGTGGTGTCACGCGCCATAATGAATACCGAATCCGTGTGTCAGATTGCCGGCATACGATAACGGAAACTCTATGTCGGTGGTACTTCAGCGATTAGCTTTAAGGTAGATGCGGTGTAAGACGTCGGATTCGTCACTTGTTATTAAAAGTGGTCAATATTAGATAATGGTTACCATGTCTGACAATTTGTGTGAGAAATTTTATATGATGATAAATATAGCCAAAACAGACAAGAAACAATTTGGCCTATTTTAAAGTTTAAAAGCAAACTCTCAATTTGGTCCCTGAAAGATTCGAGGTTGGTCACATTAGTCCCTGAAAGATGGAAATTACATTTTCGTCCCTGAAAGATGAAAAAGTCATTCAATTTAGTCTTTTTCAGGAATTAAATTGACATTTTAAAAAATCTTTCAAGGACTAAAGTGAACGACTTTTTATCTTTGAGGGACTAAATTGTATAACTTTTCATCTTTTAGGGATGAAAAAGGTAATTTCATTCTTTTAAGGACTAATATGACCGACACCAAATCTTTCAGGGACCAAAATGAGGGTTTAATCAAAGTTTAAATCAAGAATCAGAGGCCTATATATACTTGCCATTAGCATGCATGATTTCACAAAGAACGATTTTTTATTGTCACTTGTTAGCAAATGGACTTGACTTTTCACTTTTTTTCTCTTGTCAGTAGTTGAGTCCCATGAATTGCTAACATTTACAGCTATCATACATGATTACATTTGGTAAACAGGAAAAAATTTAACATCTCCAATGACAAATTGGAAATCAATAAAAGAAAAGCAGGAAATAAAGCATAAACACAATCGATTCAACCCTTACCACAAGTGCCACCTATTAGATTTTTTGATAATTCTGACAAGAAATGCATAGATTTCCTATAAAACCAAAGTACAGATTACTATACAGTCACAAATGTCATGCCAACCAGGCTGAAAGTTGTCCCATGTCTATAATAGTCTTTCAACTCAAATGTTATGCAAGGTAGATGAACATATCTCCTACTTCAAAGATCAGTTTGTATCAGACATTGTTTCCTCATATGGTTTAGCTCATAAGCTTTAGCACAACAGGCCATTGTGTAATCCATTGTTTCCTTATCCAATGAAGGGAAGAAGGAAAATAGGAAATGCAGTGGATCTCATCAACAAATAAAGGAAAATAAAGGTGAAGGCCAAATCATACTAATTTCCATTAACCCAGACGTTGCATTCAAATAATCTAAACTACTATAAAAATGATTAAAGGAATAGTCCAGCAAAAATAAATTTGAAAATCTCATAGGCAAAATATTAACCCCATCATGCATTAAATGCTTGTAGTAGTTCAAATTTCAACAACTACAGGATAGATTTTTCATTTTTCTAATGACGTTATAAATACCAAAAAATTGAAAACATAACTCATATCATGCATCAAGTTTGAAGATAAATGGTAAGATTACACATGACAGATAGATATTAAGATATTTGATATAAAAAATTCACCTTCCATAATTATATGCATTTCCTTGTTTTTGCATTTCCACAAGATCAAATAATGAGTGCTCAATTTCTTCTAGACTTTTCTGAGAATACAATAGCCAGAACCAGAAGTAAGTTTTAATTCTTGAATAGACCAGAAGTCCAAAATGAAAGAATGGAGCAATTATTGAAGCTCTTTTTCTTTTCAAGTTTAACACTCAATTCAACATTAAAAGTTGATGAGAAATGTATGGTTCTTGAAGCTCCATTAGGTGCTACAAACATATAATGCCACGTCGTTGTTTCAATAGTTAAGCAATCATGATAACCATATGGGAATTGAATCACTTAACAGCAAAATATATCTTATCATTAGACTTTGCTTCTAGTTCCATGCATTCTATTTTTTCAGTCATGACCTAAAGAACATAGTAAACATTTAGGATTAACAGTGTTTCCAAAATAACAGTATTTCCAATTTATATTAAAAACATACATAAGGAAACCTTCCTCTGCTTCTTTGTGAAGGTAGCAAACACGTGTTATCTTGATTTCATTCTTCTCTCTTGTAGCAAACACCTCTGGAATAAAGAAGAAGAGCATTTTAGTGTCAATAAATATCTTCACTCCAACAGTGTGCCTAGAATATAAACAAAAGCATTTACCATTTAGGGAAAAAATTATCTATTATAAAACCAAATCAGGCATGAAACCAATCCATAAATAGTTACACTTTTTGAACACCTGGATTAATGAAACCTAGAGGAAGTGAGAAAGAGCTTGCTTTGAGGAATCCTTGTTCATCATCACACCTAGAGCCTGTACTCGAGGCCAAATCCAGAAGAGCCAAACACAACAACCAATGATAGAGTGTTCTTCACAGTTTAGGTAACGGCGAGAGAAATGGTAGAGCAAGATACAAGCAGAGCAGGAGAAATTGAATGAGGAAGCCAATGAGGGATACATGTACGCTGAAGAGGTAAAAATACAATTTGAATTCAAAATTTTGAAAGTGATTAGACAAAGTGGGTGTGGGAAAGCTTTCTATGTATGCATTCTAAGTTACACAGCAAAAGGATTAGGCACTTTGACTAAAAGAAAGACAAAAAGAAAAAAGAAAAAATGAGAAAACAACAAAACAGGGGAAAGCCCCACTACACTCTTAAATGAACAACCCCCTGTAATGATCTTGCAAAAACGGGAGAATGGCCGGAGGTGGACTCAGAAGCAAAATCAACCCATGATCACATACAATCACATTTAGCAAGGAAATCTGTACAGTTACTTGTTCGTGAAGAGTATGTCCCAGTGTCACTTTCATCGGGGGAGTGAGGAGGTCTCTAATCCCAACAACAATAGCAGCGAGAGAGTGGAACGCGGGGTCGCAGTTGTGAATCAGGTTCAGAGCTTCCATGGAATAGAAGAAGCCTTGAAGTGTAGGAATGCCCAACCGCGGTGCTCAATCCTTCCTTTTATAGGCAACAATCCATCCACCATGCACAGCTTGGACATTGTCTCAGTCAGCTCCCCATCCCATCGGCGTGCACTTCATTTAATGCTCCCATTAAATACTATCCGTGCATCACCCACTCATATTGCACCAGTACACAGTCACAATTGCACCACTAACCCATTGGCTTTATCCTCCATCGTCGTGTCAGAATCCACCATGCATAAAAATGCCAAGAACTTGTCTTTGCCTCATTAATTGAATGTGCCACTATATCTGAAACGTCCACTAAACAGCTCACCCAAGAGTACGGGTACACAGCTTATGAAAACAAAGCCATTACTAAAATGAATCATTACTTTGTGAATAGTGCAAAGTTCTTCTGCAAGTTACCGAGCTTATTATGTTATAGATAAGTGAATTGGTTCTTATTCATAATTAACAATTAAATATTAATCATTATCTTTGTCATAAAGTTTATTTGGATGTCCCATTCATTAATGTCATTAATATGTTTCACCATTGTAAAATGACAGCATCAATTTGAAATGTTGTAAGATATTCCACCACAACCGCCCCAGCCTCTGCAGCCGACATCAGCTACGGAATAACTACGGAATTAAAATCTGTAGTTATTCCGTAGCTGTTCCGTAGCTGATGTCGGCTGCAGAGGCTGAGGGGCGGGAGACAATCCTTGCACATGATATGATCACATAGTTACATTTGAGCTATATAGAGGCATTTTACATGACAACTCTATATATGCAATGGTATTTATGTCACACATGATGTTATATATCGCCTGAGGCTGCATATTCCATTGGGATGATAAGATTAGTTTATCATTATAAAAAATTTAAATAATGATTTTATGTCAATTTTACTTATGGCTAACGTCAATATTCTTTTTCAATATTCATTTACAACTTCAAAGAGAAATTTAATGGTCTCTCCCTCCCACCACAACTGAAAATCCCATGCAAGGTTTGCACCAAATAAATTGGGCCTGTGAGTGCAATGGGTGAGATCTATCCGTCACATTACTCAACAAAAACCAAAGGAAGCAAGACCCACTCATTCTTGTTGTCTGGACAATGTTAGCTAACATGATAAACTCCCATCCTTGTTGTCTCGACAACACCATGAAAAACTACATAATGCATTTCAGTTAAAATGCAAACTATATCAAACAATGATTTGGGTCAATCTTTGCTCTCATGGTAATCATAGTGTAATCTTTCTCAATACAATTTAAGAAAGTTAAATAAGGGAATGGACTTTTATATCTCTGACTTCTGCTTGTCCTGCTATTTCAGCCTTTCTATCCCTATTCTCATCTCCAGACGGTGATAGTGTCATTCTTGCTTGTCCTCGGGTCTTCATTCACCCTAAGGACATTACAAAGCAAATCCCTTATTGTAGAGAGGCGGGATAGATCCTTGATGATCCGTCACATGAACTACACCGGCAGGCCTAGTATTATGTGTCCATATCTCAGCAGTCACCACATTAGAGTGATGATCCGTGAGAATTGCACATCTTTCAGATAGTAAACCAGGCCTGTCTGTGCAACAATTACGGTGTGCTCTTCAGTAGGTATAACAAGCTCGCATCGAGGTGCAAACCTGGAATTGTTTTCAAATTTCTACAAAATTAGAAATAAATAAAGACAGAAAAGAAAATCAGAAAACTACAAGTTTTTTTACAGTCAATCATTATGGGCCTGCATATTATTAGCAAAAGTACCAAGATTCACAGATCACTCAAACAAAGAAGACATTTAAATTATATCTTAATGGTCCTAAATTAGGCATCACAGTGTAATATAAAATGGACAAAATTCAGGATTCTCACCTTTCTGGAAGACAGGTCATGGGCATCCGGGTTAGTCAAACCAGATCCAACAACTTCACAATTTCAGAACTATAAATTTCGTCAAGGATTTTATGTTGTATTCCATCATTCTGCATTATCTATACTATTAAATAAATCAGCATGGAGTGATAACACAGGTATATCATTTTTCCATAGATGCACTTCAAACTGTGAGCCCACCAGATGGATACAGCAGGGTCATACAACACTTGCTTGAAGCATATAGCATATAGGAACCAACAGAATTTCGATAAATAACAAAAATGAACATTGAAAATGAAAAAAGAACATCAATTATGAATGAGAATGTTCTTCCTCCACTCCATTTTGGTAACCAGTTCATAGCTAGATCATGCAATCAGTAATGCAGAAAATGAGGGTAAAAGGATGCTGAAGTTCACAAATCATTATTGTGTGATTCAAAAGAATCAAAAAGTCCTGATTATTTAATGTTATAAACCAACTATCCCAAAAGGTTAAGCTATTACTTGAAGACACGTGAATGATTTTATGTTATACTTCTAACATGCCCACTCACACAAAAGTCCTTTGGGCTTGCCATGTGTAAATTCAACTTTTTATTAGGAGGGTAGCATGGCTCAAACTCCAAAGCACTTGTTCAAAGAGGCTCAGATATCATGTTGTAAACCAACTATTGGCAATGGGTACCCGTTAGTGCATTTTTACTTTGTCCATTGCAAGTAATTTTTATGGGTACCCCATTGGGTTTGGGTCCAATTGTCATCCCTAACTATCTCATAAGCTTAAACTATTACGCAAAGACACACTAATGACTTTATATCATATTTCTAACACTTAACTTGAGGATTTCTAGCAAAGGGAAAAAAAAAAAAAAAAAAAAGACCCTCCACTAAGAGATTAAGCAATAAAAATAAGCGTTAAAATATAAAATTGCAAATATACAACTTGCCCTCTGAATCCTCTGAATATAATCAATGACTTCCTTATCTCTGATCTTGTTTCCATTATGATCAATCACATCAAACACTGAAAAAATAAAATAAAAGTAATGCTAGGATCTTGTTGTTGTGGTACATCAAAATTAAACTTTTATAATATTCAAACTTATTGAGTTGAAATTCACTTCAAGTTTGTCAAAATGCACTTACCTTGAAGGTTATAATGTTTTATTAACTACTTGCGTACACTGATCCAATGGCACCCAAATTCGATAGCCTTCTCATGCTGTAATCACTGGTCGCATATCCTTCAAAGTACTCTGACCTGGGAAATCAAACACATCTTGTAATTTTTGAAGAAATTGTAATATTGGCTCTGGGCATGTCGCAGAAGAAAGAGAAGCTAAAAGTCCAGCACATATATCTTGTAGCATCGAAGGTGACTTTTCCTGAACCCATCTCAAGTTCTCAATGGCAATTGCAAACTCGCTTGCATCTGCCAAACATTTCAACAAAATCACATGGGATTCTACACATCCTATATCATGATTGAGACCGCAAAGTAACTTGGAAGCAGCCATTTGATATCCTACACACAAAACACACAACATGACAACATGTTAAATTATTACAATGGCAGCAAGCTGACTAACCAAGCATTTCATAATGTACAAAACATTGTAGCACGCAGCACGATAAGTTACAAATATTTGTTCAAGTGGATAATACCTTTGCTGCAGAGTGATGATACAAATGAGCTCAATATGTCTCTTGCAAGGATAGTGTCCTGTTTGACAGACTTGTTATAGAGCTCAAAAGCTGCTTCAAGCTTGTCTTCTTGGCAGAGCCCTTCCAGAAGAGAAGTGTAACTTGTAACATCAGGTGCCACGCCCTTGTCCAACATGCGGTCAAAGAGCATCTGAGCCTCTTCAATTTGTCCCTCTTCAGAAAACTTCCCTATTAGAATATTGTAAGTTTTCAAGTTCCCACAACAGCCACTCGAAAACATCTCATCCCACAGCTTCCTCGCAGGGCGCAGCATATCCTCCTTGCAACACGCTTCCATGACATAATTATAAGACTCTACATTGGGGCTGATCCCTTTCTTCTTCATCTCCTGGAGAACAGCATACCCTTCTTTCACTCTCCCAGCCTTGCACAAGAACGACACTATCACATTGTAACCCTCCACATCTTTGAAATAATTTTGACAATTCAAAACACAAAACACCTCCAACAATTCATCAACCCTGCTATGCCTGCACAAATTCCTACTCAATCTGCTCACAGTCATAATACTCGGAAACCTCTCCTTCTCAACCATGAAATTAAGAAACACAATTGCTGCACCAGGATCAATAGCTGACACTGATCCTACCAACACATTGAGAACATCATCCTCAACAGAAAAATTACCTCCAACAATAACCTCCCCAAGTTCCTTCGCTTCATAAACCCGCCTCTCCGAAACCAACTCAAGTATCAATTCCCTATAATCACCACTTCTAGGAGCTACCCCTAACTTCCTCTTCATCTTCAAAACTTTCACTTCCTCAACCACATTTCCCTCAGACCGAAACGCCATCGCGACAACCCAGTAAGCCATGAAATCAGGCTTCCAGCCCCTATTCCTCAGTTCATCCAACATCATCAAAGCCTCGGAAGCCCTGCAAGCACGGCACAACCCATGAACAATCATAACCGCCATAACAGAACCGTTAATCCCGGAACCACAATCCCTAACCTCGTCCAACACACTCAACACATTTCCCAAATTACCCTCTTTGCACACCCGCCAAATGAAAACCCCAAAACCCAGAGTGCTAAAAGGGATGGCTCTTAATACCATTTCAGCAAACACCTTGCGGGCACTGTCCAATGACCCGTTAGAAGCAAGTGCGGCGAGGAGGGAGTTACAGGTGGGGCCCCCGATTTCGGGGGCGAGAGGAACGACGTCGTTGAAGAGGGAAAAGGCTTGGCGGGGGTTGTTACGGGAAATGTGGGAAGTTATAAGGGAACGGAAAACGGAAGGAGGAATGGGGAAGTTGAGGGATTGGGCTTGTTTGAGGAGGGAGTGAAGGGCGTTGTGATGGGAGTGAGGGGAGAGGGAGAGAGATTTGAGGAGGGAGTGGAAGGTGGAAGGGGTGTGCGTGAAACCTGGTTGTTGAGAGGCCCAATTGAAGAAGCCGAGAGCGAGGGAATGGTGGGTGAGGAGGAAAGGGTCGATGACGGAGGCAACAAGTGACGGTGTCAAATGCTGACGCCAACCAAGATTGTGTAGCGTTTGCTCCACGTCTGTGCCCCATGAATAATGCTGTTTTGCCTTGCTGTGTTTCTTTGAGGCTGAGATCACTGCTCTGCTTATTGTCACTGCCAACTCTCCTGCTGCTGCACATCTCGTCATTTTGTTTTGTTTTTCTTCTGTTTCCGTTCCCCGAGTTTTCGGTTTTCCACGTATGTGGGCAAGTTCAGCTCCGATGCTAAGCACTAGCTTATTGTGATACCACTTGGAACAATTTTTTTTAACTAGCACTTTGGTCTAACTTATTTAATATCATCTAGTTTAGTTTATAAGAAAAAGAGAACCGCACGGTAGTCTCTAACTTCTTATTCCCTCAAGCACTATCGTCCAAAGTAGTTTTTCTTCAACTCTGATGTTAAGCACCAGCTTATTGTGATACCACTTGGAACAACTTTTTTTTACTAACCTAGCACTTTGGTCTCTGACTTATTTAAGATCATCTAATTTAGTCTCTAAGAATTAGAGAACCCCACAATAGTCCCCCACTTCTTACTCCGTCAAGCACTATAGTCCAAAGTATTTTTTCTAATTAAGTGTTTGCTCACGCATCACGTTAAGTGACACATTGGCACATTGTTTGGCACTGTACTAGATAAACGATGTCGTTTTTTACTAGGGGTAAAAATAAAAACAAAAACCTCTTTCATCTTCATAATACTATAAAAATTGTTCCCGTGTTTTTCTGGTTTCTTCATCAACAAGGTCGAAGCTTGCTCCTGTGTTTCTCTGATTTCATGAGTATAACAATACTTTCATAGACATGAACATGTGCATAAGAGACAACGAAATCAAGGTTCAACATCAACCATTCAAGATTTCACAAAATCCTCAAATCCTCTAACCTAGGGTTTGAGCCATAAAGTCATACATTCAACCAATCCAATAATCCACCCTAGGTTTGCATAAAATCAACTCTTATCAACAATAATAGCAAGGGGAGGAAGAATAGGGAGCATACATAGGAGAACAATCAAGAAAACAAGTGAGTGAGAACTACACTCACCTCAATAGAAGCTCTAAGAGAAGAGGAAGAAGGTTGGGGAGGGTTAGGGTTAGGGTTGGAGATCCTTGGCCTTGATCCTCATCCTCCAAGCTCCCAAGGGGTTCCTCTCTCTAGAAAATCTCTCTTCCTCTCTCTAAAATGAAGGAAAAATGATGGAGAATGAGGAAGAAACCTCAATTTTACGTTTTTAAAGGTAACGTACGCGTGGCTGCGCTCAGCGCAACTGGAGCGAAATTTCCCTAAATTCCTCTCTATTTTTTGCGCTCAGCGCAGCTCGAGCTAGGAAAACAGATTGGAATTCCTCTGTTCCTCGACAGCTTTCTTGCCTGAGCAAGAATGCGTTTGTTTGGGGTGCAAACAAGCTCGGAATACTTTCATATAGCATTTCAAACTGAATCCCCCGGATCTTAGATTTCTAATCCAAGTGGAATCACCTCAATTGGACACCTACAACTCTAGATATTTGCAATTTAGTGCATCAAGGTCATTAGGCTTAAAACCCGAAATCAAGCAACAACCTTGGTTTTTTCCCCTCTTTGATTTCCAATTCAATTCTTCCCTTTTCAAACCTAATTCCTCTCTTACAAACCTTCTTCTACTTAGTTCTTCTCATCCAAAAACCCTCTCCCACTCCAATTCATGATAAATCAATTCCCTTGGCCATAGAGCTTATTCTTCCATACTTAATGGCTAAGATCTAGGATGTTGCTCTTCTCCCTAACTCTTTCTCCTGACCGTTCCTTTCAACTTAATTCTTCTTTACCCAAACACATTTCTTTACCCTTAACCATTATAGTCTCTCTGACTCAGGGTGTGATTCCTTCTAGGTTCACCTACAGTGATTGGCTTAACTCTTGTTCCCTCTTTTAAACTCTTTTATAACTCATGGTTTCTAATGGATTCCCTAATTTCTTGTCTGAAATCACACTTAACCTCCAAACTCTCATCCTACATCTAACTTCCCTCTCTTGGTTGGGTTCACCACCTATGTCTTCTCTTATGTTTCCTAGGTTCCAGTTTCCGAGATGTTACAATTCTACCCCCCTTAAATAATTTTTGTCCTCAAAATTTGCTCTGATTATCCTAATGCAGGGTCACATCCCTATTCTTAACTATGTTTGTGTACTTGGAATCCTCCCAAATTGTTGCTCGATAGCTAATACCCCTATTGCTCAAGGTGGCTTGAAGGTAGTAGGGGTTGATTGGCTTCCTAATCTTGCCTCTTCCTCCTTTACTTGCCAGCCCAATCTTGGGTCTCAATAACCTTCTACTCCCGTTCTAACTCTAACTTGATAACGTCACTGTCCTAATATCTCACTTTCACTTCCCTAACTCTGGGTTCCAAGTTCCTAACTTGCTCCTTAGTTAATCTTCTTCATCTGGGGTCACCTAGAATTACACCCTTATTGTCTCTTAACCCTAAGGAATTACTGCTCTGCTTGAAAATTGTGTTGTTTTACAACCTGACCTTAATTTGAAGGTTTCCAAACGAGTTCGAACTCACTACGTGACTTCCCTAATATAGCTTTTAAGACGACTACCAACTACTCCATAATAAATTCGCCCATTCCTGGTCCTCTATCGTGCTTGAGGTGTCCTAAGGTCAAAAGGGGAGGTGGGTGCGAGCTTCCGCTACGTGCTCTGATTAAAAAGGGTTGGGTTTGGGTCTACCCTCATAATCCCTACCTACACCCGGCTACCCTGTCTATCTTTTGTCTTCTTACTCTAAGGTAACTTAACTACTTGGGTCAATTAGACTACGTAACAGGATTGAAATTAAAAAGGGGTTCGCAAGGTTCCTGTGGTGATTCCTAACTCAATGCCTAATCTTTGCGCCAAACCTTGGGGAGTACCTAAAAGTTATCTAAGTTGTTGGGGTTCCTAGCTCTCAACAGTTACAGATTGATTCGAACCTTGGTTACTAACAACCTAACTGTGCTCCGAGTGTTTCTGGTTAGTCTTCTAAGTCCTACCATGGGTCCTTATCCTTCTTCCTCAAGACTACCCCCTTAAGGCTTGGCCCTCCCTAACAGCCCTCAAGGTTCAAGCCCACCACATAAAACTACACTGTGACTCCTAAAAGCTAGCTGGTCCGAAACCTCATCTTCTAAACAACATCATCTCATCACTAGTTAACAACACACGGGTCTTAACGAAAGAACATAGAGTTGCAGCCAAATGGTGCTCCTCTGATACACATATGATAGAGAATGGACAAACTCATGTAGTTCATCTGAAGAGAAACCCACTTCATCTAACAGAACATGATAGTGTGTAGGCTTGCTTGTACCTATCACTCCATCATGTGCACAAAAGTAGAAAGCAAAATTATCTATCACTTCAACTTAGGAGGCTGAGTACGAACACATGCCCTGTGTAACGCCCGCGTTTTACTGTTTTTGCCGTTTTTACTGTTTTGAGTGTTTTATTGGATTTTGAGTGATTAAAATTATTTTTAATCATCAAAATTCATATTTTTGGATTCAGAATTTAATTTCCTATTTTTAGGAATTTTTTTGGAATTTTTGGGTTTTTTTTTGTGAAAAATGACCTTTTTGCCCCTCCTGTCTCTTGAACCGGGCCCGAATACTCTTGATCCGGACCATAAAATTTGCACAACTCTTCCTTTCCTCCTTCTAGAAACCGTGCATGTGTGTGTGTGTTGCATGGGAGACACTTGTCTCTTCCTTCCTTCCTTCCAAAACAAGTGTCTAGCTTAGGAAAATTATGGTATTAAACATTAAAACATTTATTCATTTTCCTTTCCTAACATGCAAGGTCTCCATTTCATTCTCTCATTTTCTCTCTTCCTCTTCCTCTTGAAGCCGTGAACACTCTCTCAAATCCTCCATTTTTCTCCAAACACTTTCAAGCCTAAGGTTCCATCTTTGAACCCTAAGCTTAAACACTAAGCCTTCTAGCCTTGCAAAGCTCTTGTTGGTGACTCAAAGGAGGGATTTTTGGGCTATTTTGTGAGCTGTTTCTGCACCTCATTCTTGAGGAAATTTCATAGGTAAAGGGGGGAGAACTTGAACTCTAGTAGGCTTTGTAACTAGAGTCAAGGATTTACCCTTGAATCCTTGCTTTTCTAACCTTGTTTTTACTTGAAAAATCATCTTTTTGGAACTTCTTTTGAATGTATATTTTCGGATCTATTGAGCTGGGTTGTGATTGATGTTTGCATGTTTGTTTTGATGCTTGAAATGTGTTAATTGATGGATTTGGATGCATGCAAGCCGAGCTAAAATTTTTGCAAAATTTCTCCCTTTTTCCTTGATGCTCTCGGCCAAGAGAGTGAAGATGGGACTGCATGTATTCTAAAATTGTTTGATGATTTTAATGTGTTTAGATGATGATTTGATGAACATGCATGTGGTTGGATGGATTTACAAAATTGTTTTGATGATTGATCCTTGAAAAATAGTGTTTATGAGCTTGAAAATGGAGTTATGAACTTTAATGTGTATGTGGATAATTTTGAGTGGATTAGTATGATATTTGGCATTTAGATTGTTTGTTGATGAATGTGTGAAGTTTTGGTGAAGATTGGATGTTGTGAAAAATTTGAAGTTTTGGATGAACATTCAAGGTTGTTCTTGATGTTCATGAGTGTTCTTGATGAAACTCATCAAGAATGTCCTTTTGATCCTAAAAAGATCAAAAGGATGTTTAAAACATGTTTTTGGGCTAAATTGGCCCAAAAGGACTAAAGAATAAATTTGTAACAAAAAGGACTAAATTGCAAATAAGATAAGTTTTTAAATTAAGTAATTAAATTCGGATTTTTATTTTAACTAAAATAAAAATCTATTTAAAAGTCACATTTTTTATTTATTATGAATAAAAATGGGCTCTCATGAGCCCAATAACCTTTAGGCTTTTGTTTAGTCCCAAAGCCTTCAAAAAGAAAGTCAAAACTCCATTTAAAAGACAACTAAAAATAATTCATGGGCTTAGGCTTAGATTAGGGTTGAACTTCAACACCAATCTAAGTTGTGAAAAATTAAATTTTAGGATTAATTAGTAGGCTTAACTAATTTAATCACCTATGTTGATTAGCCTAAATTACTTAGGTTAATTAATAATTAATTAAGTCTAAAGATAATTAATATTAATATAAGTGTTAATTAAGTAATTAATCTCTAAGACGGTCAAAAACTAATTAATTACAATTTAACCTTAATCAAGCATAATTAAAAACCTTAATCCAAGATTAAGGAAGAGATTAAGGGATAATTAGAAACCAATTAGGATCTTAAGTAAGGATTAAGACTTAATTAAAGAAGGATAAGATTAATTGAAATTCGATTAATGAAGACTAATTATGATTAAAGGTTAAGCCTAATCTTAATTAGTCATACAAATAGAATTAGGATTAGTAATGCCTTTCATAAGACATATCCATAAGCCTTAGTAAATTGTAGGACTTAAGTGAACATGATTATCAATAAAGCTAGCACAAGCCACCTTAAAAGATTATAACCAACACTTTCTCTCTACATAAAACTTGAGAAGCTTGGCAAGAGAGTGTGATTTGGTTTTCCTCAAAAGAAAGACCTTGAATCTACAAGGTTGCACCACGATAAAGTGGTGACGTAAAAAGATTCAATGGGTTTGTCTGTAAGGATGTAATATTGTAAGTGTTTGCGGTGTGACATACATCATGTGCATCAATAATGATTAAGGTTCAAAAGCCTTACGACCTATATGGCAATACCACTCTAGTACAGTGTGAAACTGGATGGGACGGGTGCACTGGGTTTTGCAAAGAACACCAGCGGTCCAGTAAAGGAGACCAGCCCTGAGGATGAGTCAGGTCCCGGAATGGCATAAGTGACGTAGGCTCGCCCCCTACTGTCATGCAAACGGGGTACAGGCTTGACTATCCTGTCGCTCTCAAGTTTTCATAATCAGTGAGTTTGTCTGGAAGTCGGAAAATCGTCTTGGCCAGAGATTGAGCAATGCTCTTCGTACTATTTGCTAGTACAGACTATACTCCTGATATATTGTACATATATGGTCGAGCAGTTGCTATGTGCTCTGCTTTGGTGTTGCTTTCCCGGGCCCTCATGCATTACATATATATAGCATGGTAACATCAGCTGTATACTTGTGATTGAGATTATGTGGATGTTTGTGAATATTTTATTGATGCTCTAGTTACTATGCCCTACTTGTTATGAGTTCATATGATGTTCTCACCCTTTCTTCTCTGCTTCTATTCTCTGTCGTCGCGTTCTTTCGCCATCGTCAGTCGGGTTTGGGGAGTTTCAAGATGTCGACCATGAGGGTAACGCTGAGATGGGGGCCACGAGGACAGTGGCGGGTCACGGACATTCCTAGACGCTGTATATTCACAGGGGAAGTACACGTCACGATCTCTCACCCTAGCCTTCCCCTTGTGCCAGAGGTCGTCATCACTGTGCCTGTGATTCTGGAGTTCGAGACACCACCAGGACTTCGTCGTCACACCACTTTCCTAAACCGTCGACATCGTCCCGTTCCATCTACTTCTTCCCAGTCCTCCCGGATGGCCACTATGGGAGAGCCAGATTCCCCTCGTTACTCTCCCGGTCCAGAGGTGTCACCTCCATAGCCCGTATATTCTGACGCATTTGGCCGTTCCTGTCCGAGTGAGCCAACCATGATCGTGATTGATGACACTACATCTGAGGAGGAGGACCCAGAGGAAGACCCGAAGGGTGACTCTGAGGATGAGGAGCCGGAAGAGGATTCTCCCAGTGACAACCCCTCAGAAGACTTGGGATGATCAACCTCGGGGGGTACCGGAGGGAGGAGTTTGTGGGTGGATTCCTGCTGAGACGGATGATGACGAGTAGGATAGCGTAACCGGGGGTAGTCACGAGTCTAGTTAGTAGCAGCTCTGATTTAGTGACCTTTTGTTTTGTTTCGTTTTGGCTGAGGTCTTATTTATTATATTCTACTACTAAAACTCTTGTTTTGATAGTGATATTGTTTACTCCGGGATTACTTTGACATTATGGTTCTATATATATGTTATGATGTTTCTTCCCCATGATCCCCTTATATCTGCGTGTTTGTTGTGTATGTATGCGGAATGATTGAATCGTCTAGATGTTTTTAAAAAAATGAATTTCAGACTTAAGGAAAGGACAATTTCATGAATACTTAAAATGGAATTAGAATGCGATTAGTTGATGATGATTAAACTTTTATTTTCAAAAAAAAATATTTTCGTATTTTCTAAGTTTTAAAACAGTAAATTCGACGGTTACATTTTGCAATGTGATATTCTTAGCGGTATAACTAAGGGTGTCGCACCCTGTACTATGACATCAACAGCTACTGCCTATAGCTGGCAACCGCAACAATTGAAGGAACATCCAATTGCCTTGGTGGCCAAGGGACACATCCAAGCCTAGAATGATGGCGGAAACATTAGAAACAAAAGAAGTGGAAGGAGAATGTTCAACACCTAACAATGAATTCAACACACTAAGCCTAACACTAATCCTTAGCAAAACACCAATTAGATACTGATCATTTGAAGTAAATCACAAAGTCACAAGAAGGGGGGTTGAATTGTGACCCTTGAAAACTTTTGGTCTAACCTGCAAGTACTTTGAACAACTTACTAATCTTTTCTCAAGGAATGCCTTGGCTATCAGAAGTTCCTTCTAGAAGATAGCGGTTAATGTATAATGCCAACTAAGTAGATTAAAACTATCTTCTTAAAGGCAAGCCAAATCATAAGGACTGATATCATCAAAATTTATTCTTCCATATAATGTATTTAATGTAGTTACAATTCAGAATAAGGTTAAGAAGAATAATACAATGTTTATGCAGTTATGCAGAAGCAAAACAATGAATTTGACACTTTAAATCAATCTTCTGAAGGGTCAAATGATTTTGTATTTTAATAAAACTTTCCAGAATAGTTATTTAACCAATAACTAATAAGATTATGTGAGAAAAACTGTTCAAAAGAATAATATAAAGTTTCTTACAGTTGTGCAGAAGCAATACATTGAATCTGTCACTTTAAACCAATCTTCTGAAGGATCAAATGAACTTGAAACTTGATGAAACCTTCCAAATCAAATATTTGAATAGTAAACAACAGAAATATAAAGTTAAATCTTATTAAAATCAAGTTTGTAAAGATCTGGTAGTTTGAGCCCCAAGTTCAATGTTGAACAATGGACAGATTTGAAGAAATGTGCTTCTGAAGCACTAAACAGTTTCATAATTTAATGAAACTTTCCAGATCAGTATTTTAACTAATATGGATGTGATTTATGTGAAAATATTAGTTCAAAAATAGGTTTATCAAAATTTAGTAGTTTGAACCCCAAGTTCCAATGTTGAACAATGAACATCTTTCAAGAAATGTGCTTCTGGAGCACCAAACAGTTCCATAATGTAATGAAACTTTCTAGATCAGTATTTTAACTGATATGGATGTGTTTTATGTGAAAATATCAATTTAAAAACAAGTTTATCCAAATATGGCTTATATCTTGCTAAATATTCAAAATATGAACAATAACTAGCAATGCAATAGATGTATGTGCAGAAAATTAAAGAGATAAAGGGTAAGAGACATTGCACAGATGATTTTTATACTGGTTCACCCTCACAATCCTTGGGCTACATCCAGTACCTACACCTGTAGGATTTTCCACTATATCAACCTTGATACAATGACTTCTTGGGTGCACCTCACCACTAGTATTCTTTACCTGCCTCTTCAGGCTCTATTCCAAGTATTATTTACCTGCCTCTTCAGGCTCTAAAACTAGTATTATTTGCTCAGCCTCTGCACGCTCTACACCTTCTCAAACCAACACTAACTCTCTCTAGTTAGCTTGGGAGATTATAAACACTCTTCAACAAGAGATGGGTTTTTTACATATGGCTCACAAAACACTCATGGAGTTGATTAATCATTACAAAACTGAGCCTAAACACACTCTCTAAGAATTATGCGCAGCAGCTCTGCATATTGGAGTGGTTTAAGGAGAACCTCACTCTAGAAGGGGATTTCTACATTATGCCTCTTTGGATTTCTTCCCCTTTGTTCTCCTTGATTTTGCCCAGCTGAATAGGGCTGTTTTTATAGAGTTATGGTGGTCAAACTAGCCGTTGGAAATGCTTGGAGAGTAAGACAAGTTTGAACACCCAGTTGTGCCTTTGGATCTGTCATTTTCTCACTGCAGCAGCCACAGCTTTATACAGTTGTCTTCTTTGACCAGTCATACCTTTTGGACAGTATCTTCTGCAGAAATTCAACTTGGTTCTTTCTGCAGATTTTTCTTTTGTAATCAACCTGGGCTTATTCAAAAACTTGATACAGATTATTTTAACTGTAATTAACTTAACTGCAGCCTCAGAAATGAATTTAGCAAGTTATGATGGATTCTGTATCTTCTGCAGAAAGTCTGTTATTAGGTTTCTTCTGCAGAATTGTTTTCTTCCTTCTGCAGCAATCTGCATCTCTGCAGAAATTCTGTTTCTTCTGCAAAAGCAAACTGCATCTTCTGGAAGTGTGCAGAGATTCTGTTTCTTCTGCAGAAATTCTCTTTCTTCTGCAGAAGCAAACTGCATCTTCTGGAAGTGTGCAGAAATTATGTTTCTTCTTCAAATATGCTTGTAAAGCTTCCAATCTTTTGTCCTTGCTTTATTTGCATTGTGAGAGAAGTAGTCATGCTTATGGAAGCTCCTTTTAGTGTTCTTCAACTTGAAATATTCAAGGATAATATCTTGAGGAGTGTGGGAACTTGTTCAATGCTTCTAGAGATACTTTGATCTTGTTTGCAACCTCAAATAAGTATTTGATGCTTCTGCAGAAACTGTAAGTTTTGCTTCTAAGGACAAAACTGTGTTTCTAGTGGCATTGATCTTCTCCAATTGCTTTGTTTGCATCAGCAACACTTGGAATGATTATGCTTGAATTGCTTAAGTGATCTTTCACATTCAGAAGGTGTCAGGTTTCATGAAAAGCTCCTTCTCATGCTTCTAGTGGTCTTGAATGATCCTTCCAAAGCTTCAACTTTGCTTCTGAAGCTTGATATAACTCAGTTTAATATTCCTGGGATCTTAGATGAACTGTTTTGACCTTCTTGAAGCTAAGAAGCTATTTCTTGAACTTGTTTCATCACTTTTGACATGAAAGCTCTATGTAACATGCTTCTGGGCACATGTTCTGATGCTAAATGATGTTTTTTTATCTTTACACCTTCCTTCTGTAACTTTTCCTGTATTCTTTCAAGCATTCTTAAGTGAAAGCATTAGTACCAAAGTATTTAGAACACTTAGAATATTGTTGTGAAAGTTTTTTGTCATTAAAACCTTTGCTTAAAGGGTCTTGGACCTTACATCATTGACCCTCGTAGGAGTTATGCACTGAGTAACAATTCTAAATTCTGCAAGATTTTTCTTATTCCATGAACAATAAAGATTAGAGTTCCTCCGCTTAAGAAACAGGTAGAGGAGAGACTGAGAAACCCAACCTATAGGCTTAGCTCTACCACCGATAATTTAGAAAACAGGTAACTAACCGCGTACTAATCAACATAATCCTAAACATGGGTAACAGGAATGCCTACCCAAGAGAAACAGCCAACGATGTACTAAGCCCAAACTTAAAACCATAAGGCTTCTACTCCAAAAACACTTAACTAAAACAACAAGGGATCTCATTCCTTAAGTGTCAATCAGCTAAGTAGACCTAGGACCGAAAGGAACTGCCCATGATTGCAACCCACTAAGTACCTCTATCCATCCAAGTTTCCAATGTCACTCGCTCTCTTTACATACTTGGTTTTACTCCCTAACTTAACCGAAACGGATCAAGAGGTCCTAACTAAGGAATAGTTCTCAGCCATAATTCAAACATGAATAACGAGGTTGTAAGCAAAAAGATCCAAATGAATAAGGAAGCTCTAAGGTAGGACAAGATGGGTATTGGATCAAGATCCTTAAACTTAAATCTCCCCTATTGGTTCATGGTACCACAACTCTTATCAGATTCCTAATAATCTTAAAAACCATAACCTAAGTTCCTCTAATGTAGCCTTCACCCTCCAATCCTTTAGCAAGCCCCTATGTCTCCTGAGTCAGTCACCATTATGCTTAAAGCTCCGAGCATAGGTGTTCCTCAATTCTGAACTCAAGCTTCTAACCAAAAACAGTGTCTCCACACCATAGGACATTAGTTCCTCTATCCTCTCATGAGTTCTACCTGCCCTCTACAACCCAACCAAACATGAAATCCTAGATCTGTGAAATTGTAAACTCTAAAATCATTCAACCCATACCTTAGAAGTTTACCATTAACTCTCTACTTACTAGATCTCCCAAAACGCATCCAAACATACCAGTCAAGCAATTATTTAAGTAGACAAACAATATCCTAACTAATCCAATGAATTGCAACCAAATACGCAGGACATACAATTATTCAAGCAAGCAAGCATCACACTCAGTCAAACGAATCAAACATTCCATTCATCTCAAGTAAATCACATTACCAAAGGGCAACCACCAACAACCAACTACGCACTCTCTCAAACTTATACTTTACCTTTCCTTCAAAGGGTGTCTCATGTCCACTAAGAACTAAAAATGACATCCTATAAGATTTTTAAGGTGAAAATCCTACTCTTAGAAATGTGCCTATGTCATTCTCCCTCTATCTATCAAGTGGGTGGCTCTAACCTTGTTAGAAAAGTGTCCCAATTCCCTAACCAAGTCATCCTACTCACGTCACTGACCATAATCTCGTGTACAACGCACCAAGTAGAGGGGTGATCAATCCCTATATTGGTTACGGGGTACGGTGGGATCATAGTGAGTCACGGGCAACTAACCTAACCACAGTCCAATTGAATTGAACTGCTCTAATACCAAAATGTAACGTCCTAATTCTCAATTCAAGAATAATGTCCGTTGGAAACACTATTCCGAATTTCTGAAATTATTTCGCACCATTTCAAGTATCGTCATACAATCACACAGGTTCTTAGGCAATCCAACGTTTGCTTAAGCTTCCACACCTCATATATCATTACTTTCAATACAACCTTAAAAATTAATAACTAGGGAATGAACCCACACTTAGAGTGTTATGGTTCATAAAACTCCTACCGGAAATCCGGCAGAGTTTCTCCTAAAAACTAGATATTCTCCAATTTTCCAACTTAACCTGAAATCCAGAAAACCACCAGTATAGTTTATAATATCACAATACAATTTTAATCTACAATTAGGCCTCCAAGGCCAATCTAAAGTCTCAACTTTACTACATAAATAAACCTTTAATTTACAAATACAATCCTTAACGCTCTACTTCAATTGAATCCTCAACCCTTCCGCCAAGAACCTGGACAACGACCTGCACAACTGAAAGTAATTCCCACATCGTGGGATGAGACTACGTCCCAGTGAGTGAGGTAACAGTGTGTGTGGTGTGGGGGAAACACAACACATGATGTATAGCAGTATAACATAACATTATCAATTCATAAAAGCCTTCATAATAGCAAGTAAAGACATGCAGTGTTAGCCATCCAATGACAACCATAATGCAGCGTTAGTCATGAAGTGTTTTACCCAACACCCAAGGGGTCTTTCCACTTTACATGAGGCTAGACTGAGCTCAGACTAACAGGAACTGTCATTCCTGAAGGCCATAAGACCTTACCCAATTAAACCTGATATATTCAAACATGATTACTTGATTCATTTAACATGAGTCAATGGACCAAGACAAAGTCTTAGAACATGAGTCCATGGACCAAATCTTGATTATTTAACATGAGTCCAAGGACCGGAGACAAGTCTCAAGAACATGAGTCCAGGGACCAAAATCTGAGGGTTTAACATAATCATTTTAAACATGAAATCCAAGGACTCAAATAATTCTTCTAAACATGAAGTCCAAGGATTCAAAGTCATTAATTTCAACATGAGGTCTAAAAGACCCAAAACTCTTCCTTTCAAACATGAGGTCCTGAAGCCCAAATCCTTTTCTTTTCAAAACATGAGTAAATATTTTCATAAGTATAACAATACTTTCATAAGCATGAACATGTGCATAAACAACAACGAAATCAAGGTTCAACATCAACCATTCAAGATTTCACAAAATCCCCAAATCCTCTAACCTAGGGTTTGAGCCATAAAGTCATATATTCAACCAATCCAATAATCCACCCTAGGTTTGCATAAAATCAACTCTTATCAACAATAATAGCAAGGGGAAAAAGAATAGGGAGCATACATAGGAGAACAATCAAGAAAACAAGTGACTGAGAACCACACTCACCTCAACAGAAGCTTTAAGAGAAGGGGAAGGAGGTTGGGGACGGTTAGGGTTGGAGATCCTTGGCCTTGATCCTTATCCTCCAAGCTCCCAAGGGGTTCCTCTCTCTAAAATGAAGGAAAAATGATGGAAAACGAGGAAGAAACCTCAATTTTACATTTTTAAAGGTAATAGCCGCGTAGCTGCACTCAGCGGACCTGGAGCGGAATTTCCCTCAATTCCTCTCTGTTTTCTACGCTCAGCGCAGCTCGAGCTAGGAAAACAGATTGGAATTCCTCTGTTCCTCGACAGCTTTCTTGCCTGAGCAAGAATGCGTCTGTTTGGGGTGAAAACGAGCTCCAAATACTATCATATAGCATATCAAACTAAAGCCCCAGATCTTAGCTTTCTAATCCAAGTGGAACCACCTCAATTGGACACATGTAACTCTAGATATTTGTAATTTAGTGCACCAAGGTCATTAGGCTTAAAACCCGAAATCAAGCAACAACCTTGGTTTTTTCCCCTCTTTGATTTCCAATTCAATTCTTCCCTTTTCAAATATAATTCCTCTCTTAAAAACCTTCTACTTAGTTCTTCTCATCCTAAACCCTCTCCCACTCCAATTCTTGATAAATCAATTCCCTTGGCCATAGAGCTTATTCTTCCATACTTAATGGCTAAGATATAGGATGTTGCTTTTCTCCCTAACTCTTTCTCCTGACCCTTCCTTTCAACTTAATTCTTCTTTACCCAAACACACTTCTTTACCCTTAACCATTATTTTTCTCTCTGACTCAGGGTGTGATTCCTTCTAGGTTCAACCTACAATGATTGGCTTAACTCTTGTTCCCTCTTTTAAACTCTTTTAAAAACTCATGGTTCCTAATGGATTCCCTAATTTCTTATCTGAAATCACACTTAACCTCCAAACTCTCATCCTACATCTAACTTCCCTCTCTTGGTTGGGTTCACCACCTAAGTCTTCTCTTATGTTTCCTAGGTTCTAGTTTCCGAGATGTTACAACCACCACCTATGAAGATGGGACCAGGTAGACCAAAGAAAAATAGGAGAAAGGATGGCAGGGAAGAGACTATGAATGAGACTAAGTTGAAGAGAAAGCGTGGCTATTTCATTTGCACTGCATGTGGAGGGAAAGAACACAACAAACAAACTTGCCTAATCACAAAAAAGAAAAACAGAGAATTGAAGAGTTCAAGGCCCAACAAAAATGGGCCTACACAAATTGCACATGCACCTACTGTTTTTTGTCCAAATGAGACAGCACCTACACCAACTAATTTTGGGCCTTCTACACTTTCTGATGTAGTGTGACAAAATCCAAGCCAATGTGGTCCAGAGGAAATAGGCCTTTTCTAGTCATAACCACCACCTATCATTCAAAGCCCATCTAAGACCCACACTATTGTGTTGTGGACAAAACAACCACTCAAGAAAGGCCCACCACAGCTAAGACAGAAAAGCCCACCACCAGTTGCACCTGTTCAACACCGGAATGACTCATCTAAGGCACATCAGTTTATGCCAACTCCTGAATTGAAGAAGACCTTGCCTTGAATTATTTTGTATTTCAAATTATTTGTATTTTGACATATATATATGTGGGAAGCATGGACCTCCAACTTCTATTACCAATACACATTTTGGGTGCTTCTACACCTTTATGTTATGGTGCTTTGGTATTGTTTTATCTAAGTTTATTATCATGTATTTGGATACTTTAATTTCATGTCAACTGCATGTCATGTTTTTGGATATTGGGATATTTAGATTTGCAGAACTAAATAGTTTCAATATATATCAATTTCTGTTTAGTGATATTAGAGCATCCTCAACGGGGAGTGTTTGCCCAGTTCTTATTTATAAGAAACTTTAGAAGCATTTCGCTCCCCATTGGAGAGTGATGACCTGGAGTCCTAAAAAATGGAAGAACCGGGATGCTTGTGGAAGCAGCCAAAATTTAAGGGTCTTAAAAATAGAAAGTGAATATTAAATTGAAAACTATCTGAACTTAGTCGGTGGATTCAAGACATTTGATACACCAAATGAAAAAAATACACAGTTCTTACAGGATACAACACAGTTCTAACAGAAAAATTATAGAAAACAAAAGGCAAATTACAAATTTAGGAATAGATTATAAAAAAATTTAGAAAAATAATTAAATACAAATAAATTAAAGGAAAATAACAAATCAATTAAACAAAAATAATAAATACATAACATAATTATAGAAATACATAAACGCATAAATAAATTACAAAAAAATTAAAAAAAAAAAAAATGGAAAAAAAATAACACAGATGTTGAGGAGGTATTTTGATGAACAAATCAGTAACAGTAGGTATCCTAATCAACATATCAACAACATGCACCATGAAATCTGAGAAAAATGGGGAGAAATCAACAGAAATGGAGGAAGATCCGAACAGAGGGAAAAATGAACAAAAAAAGTGGGAAAGAAAATAGAGGACTCATCGGATTTGTGCGCGAAATACAGAGGCACGACGAAGAGGGGGATCTGTGACAGTGGTCTTTGGTCTCTGGTGGGATATGGAAGAAGATGGAAGAGAAGATGGAAAAAAGGGTGGGTGGAGTTAGATTCGTAAACAAGGACGGGGAACATGACAGAGAGGGGGTGGAGAACACGGCGGTGGAGCGGGAAACACGAAGGAGAGGGGGAAGGGGGAAGAAGAAGAAGAAGAACAAGAACAAGAACATGAACAAGAAGATGAAAGTGGGAGATGGGAGAAGGAAGAAAGGTTGGCTTTGGGTATGGGAGAAGAGATAAAAGTCGAGAGGAGGGGGGAGAGTTGCGAGTGATAGAAGAAAGGGAGAAGGAAGAAAGGATGAGGCTTTGGGGGTGCTACGGGTGGGAGAAGTTTTGGAGTTTGGTGGGGTGAGAGAACGGGAGAAGTGAGAATGGGTATTGGGTAGGCATGGGAATTTGGTCTATGGAAGAGTCTGGATGGATAAGGAATTTGAAAAAAAAAAATGTTAATTGTTGGGTGAAAAAATATATATTTAAAATTTTTAATTTATTTAAAAAATATTATATAATTAAAATATATTTAATCATAGGATGGATGGGTGGGGAATTTTATCTCTAATTTTAAATATTAAAAAAATATTATATAATTAAAATATACCCACTCTGGATTTAAATATAAGAAAAAAAATCCAACTATGGTGGACTAAAATATAACCAAAACTTAACTAATTTCACTCTATTTAATGACATCATCCCAAATTACCCTTTATTTGAGTCCAGAGGGAGTATTTAATATTCAAGTTACCATTACACTTTACATTTTTTATTTAATTGCGTTTAAAGTTATCTGGATTAATGTACTTTTTATATTCAAATACAATAGTATTTTATTAATTACATTTAAATTTTATTTAGAAAATTAATTAGTATTTTAAATTAAATTAAAATATTAAAATAATAAAGGTGGGGTAGCTTGTGGGGTCCATTTTGGAGTTCTTGTAGAATTGCTCTGTTGGATCGTAGAGTTGCTTAAATTGTAAGAGTTGCTTAAAAGTAAAAGAGATTATGTGTACAAGTAGGACTCACATAAAAAATAATAAATTATGTTTTAAGCAAGTTTGGTGGGTTGCTCCATTAGAGATGGTCTTAGTTACCAAATTTTAAAGGCTATTATATTATAAATTCAATTTGCACAATAAAAATCAAATTCAAATCTCAATTTCATTATGACTCTCATTCCAAACTAAATACCCAATCTCTCAACATAACACTAACCATAAAACCCAACACCATATATAATACATGTTAGTAGGCAACACATCAGCATAATTGCTAAACTTACTAATTTGACATTCTAATTTCTTTGGCTTCGTACACACATTGCTCTTCCACTCTTCATTATTAGTTGCATCAAATGCAAAGGTTATTGATGAATCATTCATGTTTTCTTCTTTAGCATGATTATCCACCCACAACAAGAATTCACATCTATCAGCAACCTACAAATGACATACAAGATTAGTCTTAAAAATTTATAAATAAAAAATATACAACAATCACAAAATACAATACAAACCATTACCCTAAGCTTGGGAAAAGAATAGAAAAATCTCCCTGGATTTTTTCAGTATTCGAAACCCTAATCACAACTCTCATATTGTAGTGGCATTTTGGCTCAATATGCCTCATGTGCAAACTTTGTGAACCCCTAGAGCCCCCACTATTGTTCCTCCTTTCATTGTTTCTATTCATAGTTGATTCTTTATCATTTTCAGGAAAACGGGGGTTGAGGACAAAATAACCGAGGATCAAGGCAAAAGAGGAACAGGGGGAAAAGGCAGAGTTCGAACTTGAATGATGAGGAATCATGGATCAAAGGACGTATAACCTCCCCCCCCCCCACACCGATGGAGTGAAGCGTTAGGGCCGAAGACAAAGAGGAAAAACAGGGAGAGGGGTAAGAAGAGAGAAGAATGGAGAAAAGGAGAATAAGGACATGATTGTGTGCTAGTGTTTATCTAATACAGTGCCAAACCGTGTGCTAGCGTGTTACTTAACGTGACACGTGAGCAAGCACATAACGGGAAAAAAACAACTTTAGATTATAGTGCTTGAAGGAGTAAGGAATCATGGACTATTGTGGAGTTTTCTATTTCATAAGGACTAAACTGCATGGCCCTGAATAAGTCAGGGACCAAAGTGCTATTTTAGTCAATTTTTTTATCAGTGGCTAGTGCAGATAATACAATTTGGTTATAAAAATATTAAGTTTTATTGATCTAAATTTTGATAAATTAGTTAATGAAAAATAATAATTTAGAACGAATTAATTATGTTTAATTAACTTTATTTGTGGCCTGTGAAATTGTATCACATATTTATTTAATACAAATTGAATTGCTATAATATTTACTAGCTTTAAAACTCAAACCGTCAATCCTTGATTTTATAGGTAAAATTCACATGAGATGTGTTAGGAGAAATGAATAAAGGCTTTAATAAGTTTTTTGAGCTTGAAAAATATGTCTATTTGTTTTTAATCCCTAGAAAAAATAATTTTAGGATTTTCATCCTTAAATATATCTTTGTTAGGTTAGCATCTTTAATCTTCTTGGTGTTAATTGATAGCATTACCAATTGACAAAGACTAATCCTATCTTATGTGGCACTAATCCTTTTCATGTATACTTTATGTGCGTAAGTTAGAGTGCCACATGTGAGGCACATGACTAATGCTCCACAATTAGGGATTTTATGTGATTAAAAAATGTGAACTCTAGATATTTGATTAAAAACTTATTTTATAAGGCGTTTGAGATTGATTTAAGTTCAACCTTATAAAACTGATTATTCAGAACCCTCATGTTAGTCAAAATAATAAATATAAAGAGATAAGGGTTGAGAAGACTTAGCCAAGAAATTATCCTGGTTCACTCACATCCACAGTGAGCTACGTTCAGTCCCAAAGCCAACAAGCAATGGATTTTCCACTAACTGATCACAGTTACAAGTATTCTTTTATCCACAGCCTCTCCAGGCTCAAACCCAAGTATTATTTTACACACAAGCCTCTTCAGGCTCAAACCCAAGTATCGTTTAAACATCAAGTCTTTCCAGGCTCAAACAGAAAACTGTCAAAAAAAGAAGGATTGCTTAAGCTTTGAAACTACACAAGTTTAAAGCCTAAAATGGGTAGATGTACAATAACTGAGTAAAACTCAGGATAAGAAATTGTTGTACAAATGAAACAAATGCTTGTTTGAATATCAGAGAATTTGAGCAGCGTTTCAGCAAGTATGTTATTGTTCCACTTTTCTTTTCTGCGGGAGACTTCATATATATAGGGTTGGAAAAGAAATCCGTTGAACTCCATATGATTCCTGTTGAGAAATAGCATTAAATGCAAATGCTCCCATTGAGACACATAGCCTTGGTAGCTTGCAGTAGCAGGTGCAGCAGGTAGTAGATGTCAGCAGCGCAGACTCCACTTTTTCTGGGCACAGTGTACTTCACAGCAGACATTGCCTTTTTGGTGACTAGAAATTTGAAATATGCGAAAAAGCCAATGTTCTGACTTTCTAGAAGAATAAGAGACACAAGCAACTGAGAATGGCTACGGTTGACTTGAGTCTACAAAGAGAAGTAGCAAAGAAGCACTTTTCCAAAGAGGTACAAGTCTCAGTACGACGTCTCTCAACTTCAGAAGGTTCTCTGGCTTCAGTAGGTCTTGATCACTCAGCAGGTTCCTCTACTTTAGCAAGTTGCAGCATTTCAGAGAGTTGCATGATTTTAGAGGGTTGTTGTTATAGACACCTTCTGAAACACAGAAACTACCTTCAGCAGAAAACTATTCTTTTTTGAAGGAAATATTAACCAAATTTATTATTCATTAAAACTCAGGGATATGAGACTTAAACATTATTAACAATTTAATAATATTTTGAGACTCAACAGGGTTTTGTCAAAAAGGTCCCCGAATGTGCACAACAACTATGAAATTTATGTCTAGCCTGGAAATTTCACAACAAAAAATATAAAAATTTGTACAAAGAATCTAAAATATGTCCCCACCACAAAAATTAACAATAAATTACTCATTCTAACCATCTTTGTCATGTCCAACAAAAAAAGAAAGATGCTTCAATAATGGAATAATACAAAACTTGACACGTTCAAGCAATTAGAAATTCATCTTTGTTTAGGGAATTCCCACAAGATAGTCTCCATACAAGAATTTACAAAATCAAACATAGAAAGTGTAAGACACCTTGAGCGTCACAGAACACGACACAAACACACAACTTGTAGCGTCCTAATTACAAAAACCTAGGATTTATGCATGTTGGAAGCATAAGTCCCAAATTTAGGGAATCATTTTTCGCAACATTAACGATATCGATAAACATGCAATTGATTTGCTTAGGCAATCCAACTTTTACATATGCATAATATGAATGACCCAAGTACATAAACATAACATGGATATTACAATACATGTGTTCTCAACAAAATAGAAATGTTCGTCATAGGTCACACGTGTACTAAATATCCACAAAATGAATACAACATCAAATGTACAACAAAATACAAAATATAATAATAATCCCTCCAATGCCCTCAACGACCATCCTGAGGGGGATCCTCGGAATCTAAAATGTAATCCACAAACTTGTTGTGGGACTAATGCCTTAGTGAGCAGAACTAAATCATGCAAGTGTAGGGAGTAAAGCAAATACAATGCAACAACATATTCGGAATAGTATGAACATAAATACATAAACTCATAATTGAAACCTTGAATCATAACTTAATATGAACTGATATACCCAGCAGCATGGATCTTATCACTTGACATGAAGCTAGACCTAAGCTCAGACTATAAGGAACGTCTTCCTTGGGGACATCCAGTCTCACGATTACCTGAATCGATTATTATCAAACATGGAACATGATAGGGTTTCCTTTAGCTAAACATGATGGTCGACCTAGACCCGTGAGGCTGAAGCCGAACATGATATTTATCCCTTTATACTTGAAATCATAAAATTTGAGGGTTTTACTTGAAATTCATGACAACAATAAAGATATAATAGCATGGTATGGAAATAACATAATGTAAAATCCCAAATCCCACTCAAACCATCATACAATTAAACCCCAAGTCTAGAAATTCCATTCCAACATTAAACTCTAATCAAGGGAGTAACCTAGGGAAAACTTCAACCAAGTACCAATAATTATAACATAAGCTAGAATAAAAAGGGGGAACTAGAGAAGAGGGGTCATGGAAGAGTGTAGCAAGCAAAATGGGAGTGGGTGTGTGAGTTATACTCACCAAAAATCAAACTCAAGAGAAAGGAGGGAAGTGTTGAGTCTCAAAGGATTAAATATATGAAATTAAAAATATTTTGAGTCTCACTCTCTTAAGTTTTACTGAACAACAAATATAAAATATAAAATATAAAAAGCATTTATATGATACTATGCTCTCACAGGATGTTGCACTATTTCAGATCATATTATCTGGGTAAGGGATCATCTGAAAGATCAACTTCATCTGAAGAGTGTTTATCATCTGAAGACTTGAAGATCATCTAAAGCACTCTTTGAATCTGAAGGCTGAAGGTATCAAGTTTAAGGTTTGACCCGTGAAGACGTTACTATGTAAGAAGAACGTTCATCCCAATGGTCTAACCCTTTTCAGCATAAGAATCAGAGCTGCTTTCTCTCCTCGTTCAAATGTTTAGCATTTTTAAGGAAAGTCTGCAAAGCTGCTGTACCTGCTCAAAAGCATTGTGTGCGTAGACCTGCTGCACCTAAGACTGCTTAGAACGTGTTGGATAGAGTGTGTCTCAACGTCTCCTGAAGAATTTAATGCTATTTGACAACGGGCAACATTTTCTCGAAGACTATAAATATGCCCATGCAGATTGAAGAAAAAGAAGAAAAGCTATCAAAGAAATCTTACTCTGCAAAAACGCTGCAAAAATACTTTGATATTTTCTGTACATTTGCTTATTTGCTTATCCTGAGTAAATCTCATTTACTTGTACACTTCTGATAAGTTCAATCTATCATCTGAAGTTAGTTGATTGAACTTTATCTGTTTTTATCTTAAAACAGTTTGGGTTACAAGCCTAGAGAGGCTTATTGTTTGAAAGAATACTTGGGCTACACTTGGATAAGTGTCTGAGAGCCTGAAGAGGCTTGGTGGAAGAAACAATACTTGTTGTAGAGCCTGAAGAGGCTTGACAGAAAAGAATACTTGGTGTAGAGCCTGAAGAGGCTTGACAGAAAAGAATACTTGGTGTAGAGCCTGAAGAGGCTTGATAAAAAATAATACTTGTAATCTTGCAAGATTAGTGGAAATCTGGTGGTGGTTTGCCCTGGGACTGGACGTAGCTCACAAGTGGTAGTGAGTGAACCAGAATAAATTCTTGGCTAAGTTTTCTTTCCCTTAAACTCTTTCAATTCAGTTCTTAAACTAACAAAGGGGTTTAGAAAAGTTTTCAAGAGAGAAAGTCTTAACATCAGACAAAACTATTTATCAAAATTGTCTTTGTGTCTGAACCAAGGTTCATAAGGCAGTAACTAACGTCAGACGATCTTTATCATCTGAAGTTTTTTCCAGAAACTTTTTAAAGTATTCACTAAAAAGAAAGGTTTCCATTGAAACACTATTCAACCCCCTTCTATTGTTTCCCTGTTTTTCTCATAGTTGGTACCAGAGATTATCCTCGGGGTTAGCACCTAATCAGTGCAGAGGACAGAGATCCAATGGAAACTTCTACCAGCAACAGACAGTATATCACTGAGTGGAGCCTCTATCACGAGACCCCCAGCATTCAATGGAGTGGATTACCACTATTGGAGGGATCGTATGAAGTTGTTTATTGAAAGCAACAACATTGATGTCTGGGATGTAGTTACTGATGGAGACTATGTGCCCATGCATGCTGGAGTGCCCATACCTAAGGCTGAATGGACCTTAGAGCAGAAGGCTCGAGTTCAACTAAATGCCAAGGCCAAACTTTATCTGATATGTTCCTTGAACAAGTCAGAATATAAGAAGGTTCATGGTTGTTCGTCTGCCAAGGAGATCTGGGATACGCTTGCAGTAGCCCATGAAGGGATAGAGACTATGAAGCAATCCAAGATCAGCATGCTTTTTACATCAGTATGAGATGTTCAAAATGGAAGAATCTGAAACTATAGACCAAATGTTAGGGAGGTTTCAGAAGATAACCAATGGACTCAGGTCATTGGGAAGAACCTTTGAATCTGGAGATAACATTCGAAAGATTCTAAGGAGTTTACCAAAGTCCTGGAGACCCAAGGTTACTGCCATTCAAGAAGCCAAGGATTTAAATTCTCTTAGAATGGAGGAACTACTGGGCTCTCTCAAAGTCCTTGAGCTTGAACTTGGGGAGGATGACACCAAGAAGAAATCACTGGCATTAAACTGCAAGGTCAGACAGTCTAGGCATGATAGCATGAAAGCCATGCAAGCAGAGGACACTTCAGAGGATGATACTGAGTCTGAAGACTGTTCAGAAGATGATGATCTTGCTCTTCTCATCAAGAAGATTAAGAAGATGCTGCAATGAAAAGGAAGATACAGAAGATCACAACCTTCTTATGTCAAACAAGGTAAATCAGGTAAAGAATTTACTTTCACTGACAAAATTACCTGCTTTGAGTGCAAATAGCCAGGTCACATGAAGACAGATTGTCCCAAGTTAAGGAAGCCAACCTTTCAGAAGAAGAAGCTTTTCAAGAAAAAGAAAGGATTGATGGCTACATGGGAAGACTTGGAAGATTCCACTTCAGAGGAAGAGGAGGACACTTCAGAAGAAGCTAACCTCTGTTTGATGGCAAGTCTACCATCTTCAGATAGTTCAGACTCAGAGGTAATTCCTCAAACCTTACAAGATCAGTGTGATGACCTTGTTGAAAGTAGCAGAGAGTTATTCAATGAGTTCAAGGAACTTTCAAGAGCTTTTACAAAAGCTGCTTTAGAAAATGAAAAATTACAAAAAGAAAACCTTGCTCTCAAAGAAAAACTACTTTAGCAAGATCCAAGTAGTTCTGATAATCTTGTCAAGGAGAACAAAAAGCTCAAAAACAAGGTTAGAGAATTAACTTTGGATCTAGCCAAGTTTGTCAAAGGAACTAATAATCTGAATAAATTATTGAGCTCTCAGAGGCATTCCCTTGACAAGAGTGGCTTAGGTTATTCAGACACGTCCTTATCTGAATCTTTTATATTTAATATGCCCGATAAAGGACCTAAGAAAGGTAATGGGTGTTCTAACTGTGGAAAGCCCGGACACGTTGAGTCTCAGTGCAGACACAGAAGGAAAATAAGACCCAAAGCTAACAAAAAAGGACCCAAGAAGGTATGGGTACCTAAGAATTTGATTGTTCCTGTTGCAGATGTGTTTAACAGGACAAAAGAAACACCACAAATGGTACCTGGACAGTGGGTGCTCACGACACATGACGGGAGAAAGGTGTTTGTTCCAAAGCCTTAGACCCAAGGCAGGTGGAGTGGTCACCTTTGGTGGAAATCAACAAGGGAAGATCACTGGTATTGAGACTGTAGGTATGACTCCTCTATCCCTCATTAAAAATGTGTTTCTGGTTGAAGGACTACAACACAATCTTCTAAGTATAAGCCAATTATGTGACAGTGGATATGTTGTGTCTTTTCACTAAAGAAGGATGTATAGTCAAAGATACTTCAGATTATATCCTCTTCTCTGCTAAGAGACACAATAATGTGTACAAAGTTGATCTAGAGGAACTTGCAAATCAGAATGTGAAGTGTTTTGTTTCCATCGAAGATGAAAAACAGATTTGGCATCAGAAACTTGGGTATGCTAGCCTGAGATTGATCTCAAAGCTAACTAAACACAACTTAGTTAAAGGCTTGCCCAAGCTCTCATTCAAATCTGATATTTTATGTGAAAATTGTCTGAAAGGGAAACAAACAAGACACTCTTTTAAGAGTAAAAATGTTGTTTTCAACCAGCAGACCTTTAGAACTACTTCACATGGATTTGTTTGGACCCACTAGAACAGAGAGTCTTAGCAAAAAGAAATATGGATTGGTCATTGTTGATGACTATACAAGATTCATATGGGTTATATTCCTAAGAAGCAAAGAGGAAACCTTTGAGAATTTCACAAAATTTTGTAAGAAGGTGCAGAATGAAAAAGGAATCTGCATATCTGCTATCAGAAGTGATCATGGTGGAGAGTTTGAAATCTCAAGCTTCAGACTGTTCTGTGATGAGAATGGGATCTCAGACAATTTCTCTGTGGCTATAACACCTCAGCAAAATGGGGTTGTTGAGAGAAAGAACAAAAGCTTGCAAGAGATGGGAAGAACCATGCTCATTTCAAGCAATCTACCTAGATCCTTTTGGGCAGAAGTTGTTCACACAACATGTTACATTCATAACAGAATTTTGGTAAGACCAATTCTCAAAAGAACCCCATATGAATTGTGGAAAGGAAGAAAACCCAACATTTCCTACTTCCATATCTTTGGATGTGAGTGTTTTATACTCAACACAAAAGATGATTTAGGAAAATTTGATGCTAAGTCTGACAAAGGTTTCTTTATTGGATATTCTGAATCTTCTAAGGCTTACAGAGTGTATAACTCAAGAACCTTAACAGTAGAAGAATCTATCCATGTAAGATTTAACGATGTTAAAGAGACTGATAGAGAACTATCAGATCTTGAAGAGGATTTTGCAGGAATGAAGCTGAATCCCGAACAAAAGTCTGAAGAACCTTCTGAACAAAAGTCTGAACCTGCATCTGAAGCTGAACCTTCTCAGACCAACATTGTTGAGTCTCAGACAGAGTGTGTACCCTCTCACAATCGCGATTGGAGATACCGAACTCATCATCCAAGAGAGCAAATTATAGGTGACACCTCAGAAGGAGTAAAAACAAGATCAAGATTCAGAAGCTTGAATAATCTTGCACTTCTCTCTGAGATTGAACCTAAAATCATTGAAGAGGCTCTGCATGATGAAGGTTGGATCCTAGCCATGCAAGAAGAACTGAATCAATTTGCTAGGAGTGATGTCTGGACACTTGTACCTTGCGACACCCTCAGTTATACCGCTAAGAATATCACATATGACACGTGACCGTCGAACTTTCTGTTTTTAGAAACATCAAAATACGGAATTATATTTTTTTTAAAGGGTTTAGTCGTCACCAACCTATTACATCTCTAATTTCATTTTAAGTATTTACGAAATATCCTTTCCTTAATTTGAAACTCGCTTTCCTAAAACATCTAGACGGTTATTACCTCGCACACATACACAACATACATGCAGTTATAAAATCAACATAAAAAAGGAAACAACATGAATATATACATACAACATAACCTCAGTGTATCTCTCGAGCTATCCAGATATCCACATCAAAATACGAGTTCTGGTAGCAGACCAAAATAAACAAGACCTCGAACAAAATACAAAATGAGAGGTCACTAAATCAGAGCTGATACTACCTAGACTCAAACCACACTAGTCCTACTCGTCACTAGACGGATCTTCCTCTGGCTCATCCTCCTCTGGATCCTCCTCTGAATTCTCTCCCGGGGCCTCCTCCTTATCCGAGGTGTCGTCAATCACAATCAGATCTAGCTTACTTGTGAGAGAGCGGCCTTGCGCATCAGGACGCATAGGCAGAGAATCTGACGCCTCAGAAGAAGGTGAGTACCTAGGAGAGTCTAGTCCGACCATATCAGCCATCCGAGATGACCGCGACGACGAAGAAGAAGCAGGGCGACGACGTGAAGGACGGAAGGTAGTGTAGCGCACCAAGTTAGGTGGCATCGGAAACTCGAGAGTCACAGGCACAATGAAATCCAACTCTGGTACAAGCGGAAGTCCGGGATGAGAGATGATGACACGGACTTCCCCCGAAAACTCACATCTGCGAGGGATGTCCGTCACCCTCCAGGTGCCCCTCGGCATCCACCGTAGCCGCACTTGCATCGATGTCATAGCTGAAATCCCCGATACTGGCTATCGACGTGACGAGAAGAACACAGCAACAAGAGATAGAAAATAAGGGTGAGAACATCGCATGAACTCACAGCATGTAGGACACAGTAAACTAGAGCATACACACACACAGGGTATTCACACAATTCAATCAACAATGAATACAGCTTATATCATCATGATGCATATAGACTAATGCATGCAGGCCTAGGGAAACATCACCATCCGCAGTGCCTACAGCAACTGCCCGACCATATATGCACAATGTATCAGGAGTTAGAGTCTGTACTAGCGAGGTACTTATATTTTTCTTTTGGCCAATTTTATCCGACTTCCAGACAATCTCAACTGACCCTGAAAACTTGAGAGGGATAGGATAGTCAAGCCTGTACCCCATTTACTCGATAGTAGGGAGCGAGCCTACGTCACCTGAGCCATTTTGGGACCTGACTATCCTCAGGGCTGGCATCCCCCCTCGAGGACCCGCTGGCATTCTTTGCAAAACCCAGTGCACCTGTCCCTACCAGTTTCACACTGTACCGAGTGTCACTGCCATATAGGTCGCAAGGTTTTCAACCTCGATCATCAACAATGCGTTATGATGCATGTCACACAACAATGCCTACAACATTTACATCCTTTCAGGTAAAGCCCATCGAATCATTCAACGTCACCACTTACCCGTGGTACGGCCCGACTCAATGTCTTTCCTTCAAGGAAAACCAGACAATGCTTTCTCAGCATACACAATCCTTACAGGCAAAGCCCATCGAATCATTCAACGTCACCACTTACCCGTGGTACGGCCCGATTCAATGTCTTTCCTTCAAGGAAAACCGAACCCTATCTTGGGTTGAAACCGCACTCTCTCACTAAGCTTCTCAAGTCTTATGCAGAAAGAGTGTGTTGGTTATAATCTTTTAAGGTAGTTTGCACTAATGTTCCTCTTTGAATCAGTATTCATTTCCACTTGAATCCTATAACTTACTAAGACTTATGATTGTGTCTTATGGATAGCATCACTTCCCCTAATTAAGATTAGGTTTAACCCTCAATTATAATTAGTCTTCATTAACTGAACTATGATTAATCTTAATCCTTACTTAAGGTCCATATTAATTCCTAATTATCCCTTAATCTCTTTCTTAATCTTGGATTAAGCTTTTAACTATATTTGATTAAGGTTAATCATAATTAATCAGTTCTTAATCATCATCAAGGCTTAATTACTTAATTAATACTTCATTAAGGTTAATTAACTTTTAGCTTTAATTAATTTTTCTTAATTATCTTAAGTAGATTTGATTAATTAACTTAGATAATTAAATTAGTTAAGCTCACTAATTAATTTCTATAATTTTAATTTTAATAACTTGGATTAGAGTTGAAGTCCAACTCTAATCTAAGCCCAATTCCATAAATTATTTTTGGTTGACTTTTAATGAGTCTTTGACTCTCTTTTTTTGAAGGTTTTGAGCCTAAAGCAAAGGCCCAAAGGTTGGATGACTCATAGGAGCCCATTTTTACACATGACAAGTCAAAATGTTGACTTTTGTGTTGACTTTTATTTGGACTACACTTGGAATCCGAATTTAGTTCCTTTTATATTTTCCAAAATTTATTAATTAAATTAAAATCCTTATGGTAAATTTAGTGTTTTAACCTATTGGACCATTTAGGCCCAAAAACATATTTTTCATTTTCACTTGACCTTTTCAAGATCAAAAAGCATTCTTGATGAGTTTCATCAAGAACAACCTCAAGAACATCAAGAACGCCTTGAATGTTCATCAAAACACCAATTTTCCAACAACGTCCAAACTTTACCAAAATTCAACACAATCATCAACAAGCATTATAAACAACAAATATCATGCTAATTCATCCAAAATCATCCATACACATATTCCAGTTCATAACTTTATTTCTAAGCTCATAAACATCATTTTTCAAGAATCAATCATCCAAACAATTTCATAAATTCAACAACTTCATGCATGTTCATAAATCCATCATCAAAACACATTTCCAACATCAAATAAAATTTTAGAAACATGCAGTCCCATTAAATCAAAATAGCCGAACCATATAGGAGAAAAATGGAGAATTTTTTTTTCAAGCAAAAGCATGGTTTGCATGTAACTCAAAACATCATCCAAGCATTTTTCAAGCATCATCAACCAATCAAAATCACCATGCAAGGCTATGGTGAAATAGCCGAACCATATCTCACAAGAGATAGGTTCCAACAACTCATTTTTTTCAAGGGAAAAACAAGCATAAAGACAAGGATCAAGGGCAATCCTTGACTCTAGTCACCAATCCTACTAGAGTTCAAGTTCTCTCCCCCCCCCCCTTACCTAAGGAATTTCCTCAAAATAAGGTGCAGCAACAGCCCTTGAAACAGCTCCCAAAACAGCCCCAAAAATCCTTCCTTTGGTCACCAACAAGAGTTTTGCAAGGCTAGAAGGCTAGGTGTTTGAAGCTTTGGTTCAAAGATGGAACCTTGGCTTTGAATGTGTTGGAAGAAAAAATGGAGATTGAGAGAAAATGGAGAGGGAGTTCACGGCTAAGAGGAGAAGAGAAGAGAGAAATGAGAGAAATAACTAGCTTTGCATGTGTGGGAAGGAAAGAGAAAAGTGAGTTTATGGTGTTATAAATGCCATAAAGCTTACTTTTTACACATGGCTTGGAGAAAAAGAAAGATAATTACAAGTGGCTTCCATGCATGGCTCTCCACATGGACGGCTTGTAGGAGAAGCCAAGGGGAGGTTTGTGCAATTTTTTTGGCCCGGATCAAGAGTGTTCGGGCCCGGTTCAAGGGACAGTAGGGGCAAAAAGGTCATTTTTCACAGATAAAACCCAAAAATTCCCAAAAATTCTCGAAAAATAGGAAATTCATTCCTAAACTCAAAAATATAAATTTTGATGATTAAAAATAATTTTAATCACTCAAAATTCAATAAAACACACAATACGGCAAAACGATAAAACGCGGGTGTTACATACCTAAACCCCATGGGAAAACTATAATAGGAACCAAATGGGTGTTCAGAGACAAGTTATCAGAAGAAGGAAAAGTAGTCAGAAACAAAGCAAGACTTGTTGCTCAGGGCTATAATCAGCAAGAAGGTATTGACTTCACTGAAACTTTTGCTCCTGTAGCGAGGCTTGAAGCCATTAGAATTTTACTAGCTTATGCAGAAAATAATGGCATCACCTTATATCAGATGGATGTTAAGAGTGCCTTTCTCAATGGGTTTATTGAGGAAGAGGTCTATGTTAGACAACCACCAGGTTTTGAAGACACTACTTTTCCAGAACATGTTTTCAAACTGAAAAAGGCTCTTTATGGTCTGAAACAAGCCCCAAGAGCTTGGTATGACAGATTGAGCAACTTTTTAATCAAAAATGGTTTTCAAAGAGGAAAAGTAGATACAACTCTTTTCAGAAAAATGTCCAACAAAGACTTCATTCTTGTTCAGATATATGTGGATGACATTATATTTGGTTCTACTGATTCTTCATTATGCAAGGAATTTTCTGAACTTATGCAATCTGAATTTGAGATGAGCATGATGGGGGAACTTATGTTCTTCCTAAGACTTCAGATTAAGAAACAATCTGATTGTATATGGATCATTCAAGACAAATATACAAAAGAAATGCTTAAGAAATTCAATATGAATGATTGCAAGTCCATGACTACTCCCATGCATCCTTCTGTTGTTTTGAACAAAGATGAAGGGGAAGAACCAGTAAATCAAAATTTGTATAGAGGAATGATTGGCTCATTATTGTATTTGATAGCAAGCAGACCTGATATTATGTTCAGTGTATGTCTTTGTGCCAGATTTCAATCTGATCCAAGAATTACTCATTATAAAGTTGTAAAAAGAATTTTCAGATATTTAAATGGTACTACTAATCTTGGTCTTTGCTATAAGAGAAGTAAGGATTGCAGGTTAGTGGGATTTTGTGATGCTGATTTTGCTGGAGATAGAATTGAGAGGAAATCAACCAGTGGAGGTTGTCATTTCGTTGGTAACAACATGATCAGCCGGTCCAACAAAAGGCAAAGCACCATTGCTCTTTCCACAACAGAAGCTGAATATATTGTTGCAGCTAGTTGTTGTTCACAACTGCTATGGGTAAAATATCAGTTAGAAGATTTTAACATTAATGTATCTTCTATACCTGTAATGTGTGATAACACAAGTGCAATTAATTTATCCAAGAATCCCATTCAACATTCTAGGGAAAAGCATATAGAAATCAAGCATCTTTTTATTAGAGACTATGTTCAGAAAGGAGTTTTTGATATAAAGTTCATTAATACTGAGCATCAATGGGCAGATATATTCACAAAAGCCCTGACTGAAGATAGATTTAAGTTCATAAGAAATAATCTGAATATCTTGGCTTTATCTGAAATATAGTTGTTGCATCTAAATATGCATCTGAAGTTGTTGCATCTGAACATGCATGATTGTCTGAATAACATGTATGTGTGAAGAAACTCAGTCTGATGACGTGGCAAGCTGAAACGTTTGGTCTTCTTCTCTGAGTAACTACTCTAAGCATGTTTGCACGATCTCTGAAACTTCAACTGTCATCATTACTATGTGTGACGACTATTTAAGAGACGTGTTTGCTACTGTTACTGGCTACTGATCTTTCTCTCTCCAAGTGCAAACTGCTGCTTTTCTTGTGCCCTAAGTTCCTTGAACCCTCTTTGTATTCTTCGTCTCCTTGATAGTTCATAACAATGACTTCCAAGAAATCGACTGGTGGTCAGATTGTTCCTTCCAGGATTGTAGACCTGGAGATGCTCTGAGCTAGTGGCATTGATCTCACTGACACCTTCGAAGCATGTGGCTGGATTAATTTCTTCTCTGCCATTGACTGTGCATGGCATGAACAGAGTGTGGTGGACTTCTGGAAAAATGCTCGAGATACTTCTTCTCAGGATGGAAGGTATCAAGGTTTTGAAACTAAGGTGATGGGTATAAAAATCTTTGTGGATGCTGACACCATTGCTGATGTAACTGGTGTTTCCAATACTGGAGATACGTTCATTTCAGAATGGGAAGTAAAGAATGATGGAGTTAAGAGATTTACCCAGAAGTTGTACAGGATTAAAGACCCAGGTGATCTAAGAAGCTCTTACATCCATCCTTAGGCAAGGATTCTTCATGCCATCTTGGGATGTTGTATTTTGCCCAAACATGGAAGTAAGAATCATGTGTCTGAGCTGGAAAGATTCTGCATAATCCATCTTTTGGACAAAAAGCCTCTTAATCTACCCAAGATCATCCTCTACAATATGCTGAAAAGGTTAAATGATTCTGCCTCAAGCTATACTCATACCACTCTTATTACAAAGATTCTGCTGAAGTTCAATGTTCCCATTGAAAGAGTATATGACCACAAAGGTCCTGCTCTCTTCTCCTTGACCAACGTCAAGAGGATGGGGATTGCTGTGAAGAAGCCCTCACCAGAAAGGACTCTGCTAGAAGAAGCCGTTCAAACCAAGGCTCGCAGAACTGGGAAAAGTTCTTTAGAGATTCTAGAAGAGGAGTTGCAAGGTGACACTCACAAAGACAAGTTTGTGTCCGCTTTTGAAGAAGAAAAGAACAAAGCTACTTCAGAAGAAAGAATTACCAGAAGGAGAAGTTCAGTTCAGACAATCTGAACCTGCTCAGAGTATGTCTACACATACTTCTGAGATTGTGGGCCAGGTTACTAAGAAGCTTTTGCTACTCAGCCTACTCTCAACTCGGGAGGACAGGTAGAGGACAACAATAGTCTAGAGTCTAAACCAATCTTAGTTGCATTAGATGATTCAACTGAGCCTGTCAAAGTCATCCCTCTTGCTACGAGTCTACCTGAAGCTGACATCAGACAAGTGGTCGCAGAGATTGAAGAAGAAGAAAGAAAGCAGAAGGAAGAACAAGAAAAGCAAGACTATGCTCTTGCTGTTGCAGCTCAACAAGTCGTTCTTGAAGATGAAAGGCTCGAGCAAGCCAATAGGCTCAAAAGAAGAAGAGCCAGTGCTAAGACTAGAAGAAATCAAAGGAGAAGACTGTTGTCTCCTGCTGCTGATGCCCCTCAGAGGTTGACTAGAAGTAAAAGCATCCAACAAGAAGATGTTGTTGAGTTTCAGAAGGTTGCTGAAGCTCAAAGAAAGAAGAAGTTGGAGGAACTGAGGAAGAAGAAGCCAGCTACTGAAGGCTCTACGGCTCGTATTAAGAGACCTAGGGTTCTATTTGGAAATGTCTCATCCTCAGAAGATGAAGCCCCTCCTCCACCTAAAGCTATCAGCACACCAAGAGAAGTACCCCCCCCCCCACCTTCACTATCTTCTTCCTCTCTGTCAGGTTACTCTGAACTTGATTCAGATGTCGAACCAAATTGCATATGGTTTGGTGGAAACCTTCCTGTTAGTATTCTGCTGAAAGAAAAAGAAAGGAACCTATCAAGGCAACCTACCTATGATCTAGCTCTACCTATTCGCAGCAATGAACACTTGAAGTGGGCTGCTGAAGTGCCTCACAGATTCTGCAATATGCTCACTTCTGAACGAATCAGAATACCAAAGTTCCCAAACTTATATAAAGAATTGCTATTCTTCAAGGAAGCTGCCCCATTGTTGTCTCACCCACCATCGAGGTTTTTGCTGGAAACTTCCTCAGAAGCAAGAGAAAGGAGGATGCTCAGCTCAGGGGGAGGTGATCTCTCAGACGCTCTTGAGAAGATCAAACATAGAGTCATCACTCCTTGCCATAAGTGGAAAGCTTTGGATCCTTTCTCACAGGATCAACTCAATCTATCTCCTGATGAGTGGATCGCTGTCAGAATGCAGTGTCTTGAAGCTGAACTAATTAAAGTTGCTCCAGATCCTTTGGTTGTAGAGATTACAAACCCCCTCTACCTATTCATACAAAGCTGTCAACTACTATTATGGTGCAGCCAGACAGGATAGTACCTAGGTATCCTTATGCTGACTTATTTTCTATCAAAGACAAAGGACCTGAGATCGTTTCAAACGGTGTTGGACCTCCAAGGGTGTTATCTGAAGAAGACTGGAACAATCTTGCAGAATATATCTTCATCAACCAAGGCATGGATCATTCACTTTATAATTCCATGTGGGACTTTCACTGGAATCTTGTTGAGAAGGAAGGGAGCTCATCAGGAACAAGTTGGGATGACGCTGACTCTCAAGTGGTTGCAGGTTCAACTATATTAGAAACTGCTACCTTCTTTAGAGGACGCTTTCCATTGTCTGGTAGGGATCTCCATTCAGAGTGGATGGTGGCATCTCCTTTTGTTCGCCCTGAATTTTATATCCGAGTGAAGGATCCTTTGCAGTATCACCTACCTACTGGCTTTCAATACTTCAGATTCACCTGCAAGCATATCTCTCTCGTTTTCTATGAAGAGAATCTTGAAGCCGATGTTAGTGCTTTAGTTGAGGAGAATGAGGAACTTCATCTGAAGAATCACCAGCTTATGCAGAAAACATATCAGATTTTAGAGACTCAAGCTCAGATTCAAGCCAGTCAAAATCATCTCCGAGAAGCTGCAGTAGCTGAACTGGAAAGGCAGAGACTAGCTATGCAAGAATTGCTTGAGAGAGCTCTGGGCAGCTTAAGACCCAGTTCATGATGATGTCTAGAATGATTCAGACTGTGTTTCACTTTTTATATCAATACGTGTTTCCGTTTTTAATCCATAACATTTTGGTAGTTATCATTCTATGTGCTCTCTTTGCTGAAAATCAATCTTAATTGCTATCTGTCTGTTGCTTAACCTTTTTTTATTGATGCCAAAAGAGGGAGCAGTAATATGATGTAGTTAGTAGTTTGATTGGTAGTTAGTAGTTATGTAGTATGCAGTATTTACTATGGTACTACTAACAAAATCTGAAAGCAATGCAGCAAGTATATCAGAAGGAGAACAATTCAGAAGGAATATGATCATCTCGGATGAAATATCTGTTTAAGGGGGAGAATTTTCTCAACTAAAACCTTTTTCAGATTTTATCACATTTTTTATTTGTCATCATCAAAAAGGGGGAGATTGTTGAGTCTCAAAGGATTAAATATATGAAATTAAAAATATTTTGAGTCTCACTCTCTTAAGTTTTAATGAACAACAAATATAAAATATAAAATATAAAATATAAAAAACATTTATATGATACTATGCTCTCACAGGATGTTGCACTGTTTCAGATCATATTGTCTGGGTAAAGGATCATCTGAAAGATCAACTTCATCGGAAGTGTGTTTATCATCTGAAGACTTGAAGATCATCTGAAGCACTCTTTGCATCTGAAGGCTGAAGGTATCAAGTTTAAGGTTTGACTCTTGAAGACGTTACTATGTAAGAAGAACGTTCATCCCAATGGTCTAACCCTTTTCAGCATAAGAATCAGAGTTGCTTTCTCTCCTCTTTCAAATGTTTAGCATTTTTAAGGAAAGTCTGCAAAGCTGTTGTACCTGCTCAAAAGCATTGTGTGCGTAGACCTGCTGCACCTAAGACTGCTAAGAACGTGTTGGACAGAGTGTGTCTCAACGTCTCTTGAAGCATTTAATGCTATTTGACAACGGGCAACATTTTCTCGAAGACTATAAATATGCCCATGCAGATTGAAGAAAAAGAAGAAAAGCTATCAAAGAAATCTTACTCTGCGAAAACGCTGCAAAAATACTCTGATATTTTCTGTACATTTGCTTATTTTCTTATCCTGAGTAAATCTCAGTTACTTGTACACTTTTGATAAGTTCAATCTATCATCTGAAGTTAGTTGATTGAACTTTATCTGTTTTTATCTTAAAACAGTTTGGGTTACAAGCCTGGAGAGGCTTATTGTCTGAAAGAATACTTGGGCTACACTTGGATAAGTGTCTGAGAGCCTGAAGAGGCTTAGTGGAAGAAACAATACTTGTTGTAGAGCCTGAAGAGGCTTGACAGAAAAGAATACTTGGTGTAGAGCCTGAAGAGGCTTGATAGAAAAGAATACTTGGTGTAGAGCCTGAAGAGGCTTGACAGCAAAGAATACTTGGTGTAGAGCCTGAAGAGACTTGACAGAAAAGAATACTTGGTGTAGAGCCTGAAGAGGCTTGATAGAAAAGAATACTTGTAATCTTGCAAGATTAGTGGAAATCCAGTGGTGGTTTGCCTTGGGACTGGAAGTAGCTCACAAGTGGTAGTGAGTGAACCAGGATAAATTCATGGCTAAGTTTCCTTTCCCTTAAAATCTTTCAATTCAGTTCTTAAACTAACAAAGGGGTTTAGAAAAGTTTTCAAGAGCGAAAGTCTTAACATCAGACAAAACTATTTATCAAAACTGTTTTTGTGTCTGAACCAAGGTTCAGAAGGCAGTAACTAACGTTAGACGATCTTTATCATCTGAAGTTTTTTACAGAAACTTTTTAAAGTATTCACTAAAAAGAAAAGGTTTCCATTGAAATACTATTCAACCCCCCTTCTAGTGTTTCCCTGTTTTTCTCACAGGAAGGTGATGAGGTGTGGGAATGGTCTCTTTTCTTCTCCATCTTCTTCCTCAATCCAAGGCTTGGGCACACTCTATCTCTCTAAATCCTCTCTCTACAATGTGTATTGAATGTTAGAAATGGGATTTTTTTAAAACTGATTTCACACATTCTCGATCAAGCGAGAATCTCTCGCTTGAGCGAGAATGAGATAGAGGCTCTCTGGAGCATTCTGGCTTGAGAGAGAACACATTTTTTGCTTGAGCGAGAAGGCCCTCGCTCAAGCGTAAATATCAACAACAAATTTCCCCCTTTTGACTGATATTTTCGCCCAAGCGAGAATGGTCTCACTTGTGCGAAAATCCTACAGAATGGAGTCTAAATTTCCATTTTCCCTCGCTCAAGTGAGCCAATTCTCGCTTGAGCGAGAATGCGGCAGTGTTAAGCCCTTAATTGCGGTTTTAAACCCCTTTTTACCTAGTTTCTTTTATAGAACTATTTTCTACTCCTAATTTCATTTATAACTTGATTTATAAAAATCAGGATGTTACACAACTCTTCCTCGGTGTGAATAAGACATAACGTCATTGTGACTTGTTTGTCAACTTTTAGTTGTCCTCTTCAAACCCTTAAGGTGTGAGTGAATGAGACTAACAACACGGTGAAAATGTAGAGTAACGTTTAGAGTTCAATTTTTTTAATCAGATAAAGCCCCTAATTATGTAACCTTAGTTATATGCCTCATATGAGTCATGCTAAATTGTACACATAAAGTCTATATAGAAGAGTGAGTACTTCATAGGATTAGTCTTTTTAAACTAGTAATGCTAACAAAAATCTCATCTTATCACATCATCACCTATCAACAAGGAGATAATAACAAAGATTAAAAATGTTAACAAAAAATTTTTAAAATGGAAAAGTTAAAAATATTTTGAGAGACTAAAAAATAAAAAGACCTATATTTTTATGGCCTAAAAATATATTTAAGCCACATAGAAATTAAAATGATTCAATAATGTTTAGTATTTGAAACAACAAAAACTTGAATCAAACATTAGAGATGAATGGACGAAACGCAAGACCACTAACCAGAGTATGCAAGTCATTTTATTGGCAGTAAAAAAACTTGTAAATACCTCACACTTCATCAATTATTAATAACTATCGGTGGACCCGTGTTGATCCACAGGTTTTTCCTTTAATTAATTGCGTATTTAAATAACATATATATAAAGCTAAGATTTAATAAATATAAATTGATTATCTTTTCATGGTCTGTCCGACCATAAGGTTCGTAAAGCAATTATAGACCCCCAAAATACTCTTAGCTATTTTAGGCCCAAAAAAAAATTTTGTAATGAATATTTTTCTAAAATAATTCTTAAAAGAAATTAGTGCTAGGATAAAAAAGTATTCTATAAAAAAATTGAGTCCCTCATCTTATAAGTTTTTCCTAATTAGTAACCACTTTATTAATTTTATTAGTTGATTTTTTAGGATTATATTGATTTTAATTAAAATTTATATTCCATCTATAAATTATATTTTAAATTTGAGTCTTAATAAAGCTCTCATATTCACTCTCAAACTAAGGGATCTCCTATATTAATCAATGTAACTTTTTTTATAAAAAAGAATAATAATTTGAAAAGTATCTTATTATTAAAAAAGTTTAAATTTCTCCTTATCCAAAGTTATCCATGTGACTTTCCTATTTTATTTAAATTATAATAAAGTAATCAATTAATAAATTAAAAATTTTTTTATTGTTACAATAGTTTAAAATTTTTAATATCCTTTAGTTGTGTTTAAAATTTAAAATATATTGATAATTTTTAAATGAAAATCTTCTTTTAAATGTTTTTTTTTTATAATTTTAAAATACATCATCTTTTTTACTTGATTTTTAGTTATTTTAGAACTATCAATAAAATAGTAATACTTTCTACACATTATAGGAGTTGTTAAAATATTAGTTACTATTTAATTTTATAATCATTGAAATATATTAATGTCACCAAAATATTAATTACCATAAATTTTAATACTTATTTATAAAATCTTAATAAAGATTAAATGTTCTCATGTTATTTCATTGAGGATATTTTTATTTGGCCTATATCTAATGTACAATTTGTTATAATTAATATTGCAAGCAAAAAACTTCCTCACGTGATTTCAAATATTGCAGATATTTGGCATGTATCTAGTTTATAATTTCACGTGTAGCAGGTTTGAATCCTTATTCGTCCCCTAGAGATGAGGTAACTGTAAGTATCTTTATAAGTGCTTTTTGAGCCCGGAGGCTTTCCCTGCCTTGGACTGGGGCACCTTTCCCTCACCCTAATTTTTTTTTTGCACAAAAAATAAAATTGCAAATATTGTTTTTCATCAAAAAGTAAGCTATTATTTTGAATATACCAGACCTCCCTTTGATTTGGCGTTTCAACAATGTAAAATCATAGTTTCGCGAAATTGATTTTAAACCACTTCCGTCCAACATGTTTCGTAACACGTACATTATTTATTTCAACCATTAATTTTTAAAATCAATTATACTAAGTGTAAACCAATCAGACACACAGGGACGTAGCAAGGATTTTTTCGTTGGGAGAGTCGGAACAAAATACTCCCTCCATTCATTTTTACTGATTCTTTTAATAATTTATTTGGTCATTTTCTAAGTCTCTTTATAAAATTTTAGAAGCATTTTTTTTCTTCATCTTTACCTCTTATAATAATTAAACATTGTTTATGTTAGTTAATGTAGAGAATTAAATAGAATTTGATTTAAACTAAAGGTGTCGATGAAAAAAAGAGTTGCAATAAAAAGGTAATACTATAAAATTTACAAAATATTTGGAGGGTCAAATTAATTGTTAATAAAATATTATATTTGAGATATGTATAATTAATAATAGAGTTAAATATGTTTTTAGGCCCTGAAATATAGCTGAGATTTGGTTTTAGTCCTTGCAATTTAAAATCGGTGGTTTTCATCCTTCAAAAATTAAAAATACACTAATTTAGTTCTTATTGCATAATTTTACTACAGATTTTGCAACCGATTAGCTACGAATTTTTATCGACTAGAACTAAATTGGTATATTTTTAATTTTTAAAGGATCAAAACTACCGATTTTAAATTATAGGGACTAAATTTCGACTATATTTTACTAAAAACATATTTAACTTAAAAAGTCCCCATGTGAGCCCTTGGCTACGCCCCATGCGGACACGAATGCAACAGTAGTACTCAAAAGAAAACATATCAAGACGTTGCCATAGTCCATAGAGTCACAATCCATTGCTTTTTCAAATATATGGATCTAGCAATTCGCATTCTGCTCAGAATTAGCCTCGTTTGTGAAAATTAAAAATACCAGCCAATGTTAAACATTACTGAATGCATTGCCTTGTAAAATAAATCTGCAGAAGAGGGGTGTCCATCTTAGCTGCGTCATGTGTGATTCTAGAGAGAGTGAAAATGTTGATCACTTGTTCCCTCACTGTCAGCGTGCGAGAGCATTTTGGTTTTCTTCAAACCTGAATTTACTCATTCCGAATAATACTACAGTATCTAATTGGAGGAAAACAGTTATTAATAAATAATCTGGAGGTGGACCAATGTGCAGAGGCAGCCATGATACTTCGGGGTATGTGGAAAGCAAGAAATAATCTGGTGTAAAATGCAAAAGTAGAGGATATTGGTCACACACTTACTCTAGCTCAGTCAATGCTTCATGATTGGAGAAATAATCAAACTGATCACACCGAGGCAAATATTCATAGATGATAGATCGCAGCAAGCAAGGTGAAAAGCTCCACAAGCAGGTACTCTTAAGCTGAACATAGAAACTGAGTGGTCAGGAGAAGGTTCTAGGTTTGGTCTCATTTCACAGTTTGTTTCATGTTCTGTTTCTTTTACACACAGATCCTCAAATGTAGTTGCTCATACTCTTACTGTTTTAGCTTGTAATCATTCTGATTATGTCGGCGGGATCCTCTCCTGTAAACAAATAACGTGACTAGATCTCGGCCCTTTATTTTTAAAAAATCAAAAATAAAAAAATTGGTGAAAAAAAATGTCAGTCCTTAGATGCTAAAACTGCACACTCTCCAGTTCAACTCAACTGGAGAGGATCCCGGTCCCTGATTATGTGTGGGACTGAAGTCACATTTACTTGCTCTGACTTAAGAATATATTTATCTAATGATTTCATGACCGCTTGTTTTAGCGTTACACTGTGCAAAATTAAGTAAAATGTGTATCACTCATCTTAATCATTAATTTCTAGAATTAATTTCAACTAGCTTTTCAGCTAATTTTACGAAACACACTCTAGATCACAAAAAGGTGTGCTTTTACTTCAGTAAGGGTCTCTGTAGGTACCTGAAAATTAAGTACTATTCTGTTATTTCGATACACAAACATAACGAAAACTAATCATCCATATCAACTTTGGTATTGCATAGTTTGGAGTCCAGGTCCAATCCATGGTGGATTTAGGGGATGAAGAAAACAAGCAGATGCTCTGCGTTGATGGTGCAGCAATTGAAAAACGAATCACCTTAAAGCCAGGAGCAGAATGGACAGGCAGATTGGAAACTCTCATGTCCCTTGTACTTGATCTAAAGTGACTTTAATATGCAGACCCAAAGCAAATTCTAACAAAAATAATAAATAAACCACCAAGCATTGTTTTTGAGTAAATGGTAGTTGTTTGTGTAAATCTTATAACCTAAAAATCATAACACTACAAATCTACAATTGACCACAGCAAGATAGAAAGCCCTCAAAGAAATAGACCCCACGAGGCCATTCATACGGCTACATACACAGTAACAATAATTGACTCCAGAACCACACAAAAACAAAAGCCTAAATCCACATGGAAGAAAGAAAAATTCCTTGCGCCTGAAACAAAGACAAGCAATAAACAATAGCCAAGCCGAAATGCAATGGACACACAGGGAGAGTGAATTCACAAACAAGTCCAAGCAGCACTCACTGATACAACCAATACTGCAGCAGCAACTTGCCATACCAGACAGATCCCAAAACCAAGCAGAATTTAATGATTGCAGTTAGAACGATGAACACCAGCAGCAATGAAACCCAACATTTGTGAAATAACAATCTACTACAGCTTATTTCATCATTCCCAATCCCATCATTCAACCGAGAAAATAACAAACCCAATAAAAAACACTCACTAAAACCGGTTAAATGTGCAATTATCTCACTAACATGTCATTGTACTACAGCCTTTTAATAGGCAATGAGTCATTAATGTCATTAATAGGCAATGAGTAAAATATCTACGTAGGTATATAATTTGCAAAAATAACTAACCTTCCAAAACAATCTTCGCTGCATTAAGGTAGGACCAAGGCATACAAAAGAAAACATATAATTGAGGAAAAGTTGAGGAAAGTAAGTAGTTGTGCATTGCGGTATATATATCTTGTAGCCCAAATAATGACTCAATTTTTCAAGTTAATACAAAAAGTGACTCAATTTTTCAAGTTTAATCTTCCATCTTCATAGATGGAATACCTACACCTACAGAATATCAATTTCATAGAACACATACATCTGTCATGCAAAATTTGGCTTGCAATTTCTCAAATAGCATACAATGGAGTTAAGGTTTAGAGTTTAGGGTATCCTCTATTCACGATATGGATATTTTGCCATCCCTTGCTACCAACAATTATGCAAACAGCTTAGTGCAGTTACAGGATAGGTCTGAAAAATATTAAAAAGAAAAAAAAGATAGGAGAAAGTGGTGTCCGATTATACATATAATTACATCTTTTCTATTCAATTTCATGTACAAACACAGATTTACATCTATTCAAAATTACACACCCAGATTTACACCTAGAAGTACTATTTACTCTTTTGGACTTGATAATCTAAAAGGACTATTTACTCCATATACTTCCTAGGTAACATGTTACTACTGTACACAACCATTTACACTAGACTACACACATAGGTGTTTAAGCTTTCTACTGATCAGGATGTATTCCAAGCCCCTCTCTGCCGAGGGGAGGGAGATACATATTTACAATTTCTTTTAGATACATTTCTGTTTGACTTGAAACATGATGGGAAATGCTGAGAATATACAAAGGACTTAAGAGTAAGATCTGATCAACTTAAAATTCTGAAAAGATCGAGCTTTGAAAAAATTTCCAAAGAGAAACCCAATTGTTGTCGCCTGAGGGGCCTTTGGTGAAAGATTAGAGTTATGTTTCACCCGCAGTACTGTGTCACCAATCTCTCTACGAATTGAATCAATAATCTTGGGGTCAACTGGGTTGCCAGTCACATCTGTGACATAAAAAGTATCTTTTGCCTTTCCATTTTCTGTTGATATTTCTGCTCTTTTGATACATAAACTGTTCTCCCGGAATATCCTAGTGATATCTGAGAGGAGTCCTACACGATCTTCTGTGCACAATTCCAGCTCCATCCCCTGCATACATACAAACATATCTTTAGCATACCATGGAACCAAAGTTGTGAGAAGTAGAGCTTCAGACTTTGTTGTTATTAACCTCAGATGCCCTCCTTTCAATTGCTGCTTCAAGACACTGTACAAGTCGCTCTCTCTCAGCCTCTGAGCTTATGGGAAAGCCATCAACATGCCGAATATAAAACTCCTAGATAATAATGAAAATGCCAGATCAGAGAAAATCCTATGCAGAGAAGGCAAAATAGTCCACAATGGGTCAGACCAACCAAAGCTGACCAAATGAAACTCATAGTTAAATATAGGTTTGATGAATCAATCGGCTTCTATAATCATATAGAGAATAACAAGTAATACTCTACCAGCCAAAAAACATTAATATTCAAGTTTAGCTACAATAATAAATAGCAAACAACAAAATGTTGGCTAACCTGAAAAGCTTCTGTCCTTATTGTCTGGACTAGGCCATGAAAAACTACATACTGCATGTCAGTTAATGTGCAAACTATGTCAAACAACAATTTTGGTCGATCTTTTGCCCTCATGGTAATCACAGTGTAATCTTTCTCAATACAATCTACAACAGTTACATGAGGGAATGGACTTTTATCTCTCTCTCTCAGCCCTGCTTGTCCTGCTCTTTCAACCCTTTCATAGTCCCTGTCAGCAAACATAATCTGATGTAACCTTCTATCCCTATTAGTAACTCCAGGCAGTGAAAGTGTTGTTTTTGCTGTCTTCGGATCATCACTTCCCCTGAGGACATTACAAAGCAAATTCCTTATTGTAGAGAGGCGGGATGGATCCTTGACGGCAAGTCCACTGGAATCATCTGTCACATGAACTACAGCCGCAGCCCTAGTATTATGTGTCCAAATCTCAGCATTCACCACATTACAGTGAAGGTCTGCAAGAACTGCACAGATTTCAGATAGTAAACCAGGCCTGTCTGTGCCAGTAAGTTCTACTACGGTGTGCTCTTCAGTTGGTACGACCCCAACAGACTCTCTCAGTGAGGGTGCAAAGCTGGGATTGTTTTCAAGTCTCTACAAAATTAGAAAGAAATAAAAAATCATAAATTACAAGCTTTTTTGAAAGTCTATCATTAAGGGACTAGAGTTAAGTATGATGAGATTCACAGATCACTAATACAAAGAAGACATTTATATCTTAATTGACCTAAATTCAGCATCATGATGTAATGTGAAAATGGACAAAGATTCACGAATCTCACATTTGTAGAAAACAGACCATCAGGGATAGTCACACCAGATCAAGTGATTTACATGTTATGGTATTTGTAAGTTCAAACCCTCACAATATTGGTATTTAACTATACTATCAAATAAATTGGCATAATAATTACAACACAAGTTTATCATTTTCTAATAAATGCACTTCAAACTGGAACCAGCAGGTGCATACCACCTTTGCTGAAAGAATACTGGAACCAGCAGAATGTTGAAAAATAACATAAATGATCATTGAAAATGAAAAGAGAATGTCAACTATGAATGAGCATGTTCTTTCTCCATTCCACTTTTGTAAACCAGTTCATAGCAAGACCATGCAATTAGCAACTTAGAAAATGCGGGTAAAAGAACCAAACTTAAATCAGCATATTCTAATAGAAGTGCGTGCTTACTAACTTTATAGATTTCTAGAAAAGGAAGAAAAGAGAGAGAGGAAGAGAGACGAGATGAAGCAACAAAAATAAGTGGCAATTAAAGCATCCTGAAAACTGCAAAGTAGAACTTCCTACCCTCTGAATATAATCAATGACTTCCTTATCTCGGATCTTGTTTCCATTATGATCAGTCACATTAAACACTGAAAAAAATCAAATTAATACTAGGATAAGAAGCAAAGTTAATAATAACAATAATAATAATCTTACTCTCCCCTCACCCCCACCCCCCCCCCCTTTTTCTCTTTAGCTTGGTTGTAGGGAAGAAAGAAAGTTACCATCCATGAACCACGCCCCATCAGAGGAGATGTAGGCCTTTGTTATTACAAGGTTCATATCTGAAATAACTTGGACAACATCCAGGAGAATCCCATGTTTGTTGACACTGTCAACCTGCAAAAATACTTACATCATGAAAAAGTGGATGACTAAAAAAAATAATATTTTATAAAAATTAACACAGAAACAATTTTATAAAAAAAAAAAATGTAAACTGCAATCAAGGATTCTATAACACCCATTCATTAGAAAATTTGAGAAAAAAGAAAGAAAGAAAGAATCTTTCCTGTAGTCAAGTCAATTTTGTGAAACCTAAACAGAGGAAATCACCGACTTTACCTTAATAACAGTGGCGTTTTCGCTGGCATTGTTGTCAATCACAACCCTGCGTGGCAAGAAGGCAAGTTAGACACAACAAACAACACCGCCCTTACACACACGAACAGACGCACAAATTCATACATGGAGATAATGATCATCGGATAAGATCAGATTATTGCAAGTAAAAATTCCACCATACACAAACAAGCCCAAAAGGAATAATATGAACATACGAGAGAGGAAATCTGAACGTCCGTAAAAAATTGACCTAAAATACTTTTTTCCTAAGAAAAAAAGAAAACTGTTTTGGAAAGGAAGGATCGAGCAAAGATCTGTACAATCAAGGATAAAATTGAAGACTCTGAACAGCAAAACGAGGTTTAATTTCATGCCCTAGTTCTACTTGATTACAACCTCCAAAAATGGAAATACAAAAATTAAACTAAATTCTTATGATACAAAAATTTGGAAGGACTGTTGTTGATTTTCACTGTAATTTAAAATATGGCGACTTAAAAAAAAAGGAAAAACTTTCCAAAAAAGAAAAACAAAGCTGAAAAAAGAATGAGAGAGAGAGAAGGGAAAGTTACCTGGGTGGGTTCATCCTCCTAATAAGCTTAGCATATTCATCGTCCATATTAATTATGTACAGTATATGTAGAGAGTGAGAAAAGGGTCAACAAATATGCACACCCAGCAGTTCAACAAGTCAGTAATATTTATTGTTCATCAGGAACTTGAAGCAAGTACAGCAGGAACATGAACCTTCTCCCACAACCAAGGAGGAGAGAGAGAGAGGAGAGGAACAACAAAAGTGAAGTAGGTCAGTGACACACACAGCTTTGAATCCGTTTTGGGTTTTCAACTTTTAACAAGGCTGCTATGTGTGAACACGCTGAAAGAAACGACTCGTTTCGATTCCTTGGTGACGTGTCGGTTTATGATTGGGGATAAAAGCGGTTACGTGGTTCGATCGAGGGTAGCTGTGTCCGTACGAACGGAGGATGGGTTCTCTCGATTCCGATGGATGACGTCACTAATGCCACGTGCCCTCTTCAAACTTAGCCATTCACGTTGCAGCAACTCTTAAAAGTTTTTTAAATTATTATTTTATAATTTTTTCAATTTTTTTATATTATTATATTATTTTTACTATTTTAAATAACTCAATTACTTTTTATTTCCATCTCAATAACTCTTAAAAAAATTTTAAATAGATCTTACAATTCACTTATCAACTAATCACATACCACATATATTTTTTTCTTTTATTTTTATTATTAAGCATGGTGTTTCTATAAGCACTCATGCTAACATAACAACAAACAAATAAAATGCTCCATCTTACAATATTAGTAAGCACTTCTACCAATTTTTGATAAAAGGTTAAAAACCCGGGTTTAGCATCACCCATGCAGATGCCCTTAGGCGGTTTTTTCTTTTTAGTATTTATTTATTTGGCCCTCCATTTTCCAGCAATTCTGCCCTTTGCTTTTGACAAACTGTATGTTTCAGATTTCAGATAATGTTCTATGCGTTTTTATTTCAAATAAAAATATTATTTTATCTTGTTTTTCTTTTTTATTTCGAAATATCTGTGCGAAAAATAATAAAATATTATATAAAAATTTTTAAAAACAAAATAAAATAAAGTGAATCTATATTATATAATTTAATATAATATAATATTATAATATTATATTATATAATTTAATATAATATAATATTATAATATTATATTATATTATATTATATTTAATATAATATAATATAAGAGTTTAATATATATATATATTATTAGTGTAAAGAAGTTTTATGCATACATCCAATAATGTGCTGCCACATCATTTATTGAATTTAATAACACATGAGGTATCATGCTCATTAAACGATGAGGCGGGACACCATTGAATATTTGTGTAAAACTTTTTTACACAGATGGTGTATATTAATTAAATCCATGATATAATATAATGAGTAAACTAACAAATTCATACCTAACTTTTTTGGGGTCATACAGTTTAGTTCCTAAGAAATAAAAAAACGCAATATAGTCTCTGACTTCTTATTTTTTCTGTCACTATAGTCCAATTATATGTTTCCCATTATTTTTTTTATAACGTGTCATGTTTAGTGACACTGTGTCACACTATTTGCCATCAAGGCACAAAAATAACGCCATTCAGGTTGAGAACTTCCAATGTTAGAAGAGGAAGAAGAGAGAGAGAATGGGAGAGAATAAGGAAGCATACGACTGTTGGAGTTGAAGTTATCAAAGAAGAGTCCCACATCAGTGGATGATGACTAGCTTCAGTTAGATAGGAGTTAGAAAACTAATTACCAGTTTCAGTTAGTTAGGAGTTGGAAAACTAATTTTGTTTTTTGTTGCTTAGTTTAGTTTACTTTCCCACTTTCTTTCTCTCATTGTTCACCTTCTATATAAGATGATCGTATCATTACAAAGGCATTCAATTCAATCAATATATATCAAATCCTTCTTCTCTTCTCTCGGTTGTGTTCTTTGTCATGGTATCAGAGCTCTTGAGTTTCAAGAGATCTGGTGACCTTTGCCTTTATGGCTCGTGGAAATGGAAGCTCGAATGGAGCAAATTCAAGTTCAAATCTGACACCACAAAAATCCAGCACTTGATCCACTATGTGAATACTACATACATCCTAGTGAAAATCATTCTTTGTCTCTAGCTACACCATTACTTTCTATCAAGAACTACCACAATTGGGCAAGAGCGATGAAAAGATCCTTCATATCCAAGAACAAGTTTAAATTTGTTAATGGTTCACTTCCAATGCTAAGTAGTTTTGATCCCAGCTTTGATGCTTGGGAACATTGTAATAATCTTGTACTGTCATGGATATTCAATTCGGTTGAACAAACTATTACTCAAAGCATGGTCTATTCGGAGAATGCAGCAAGCAGCTTGGAAACTCTTAAGAAATCGATTTGCTCAAGAAGATAAGGTCAGGATCTTTGAACTACAGTAAGAATTAGCAACAACAAAGCAAGGAGAAAATTCATGGAATTGCTAGACACAAAACAATTCTAGGTAAACCCCAACAAAATGGTGTTGAGAACGTATGAACAGAACTCTACTTGAGAGAGCTCGTTGTATGCTCTCAAACGTTGGATTATGACATCAATGTGATTTTTGGACCGAAGCAGTCTATACTGCATGTTACTTGGTCAATCATTCTCCACACTCATCACTTGACTTCAGAGTTCCAGAAGAAATTTGGTCAGATGATCATGTTGATTATTCTCATTTAAGAATTTTTTGATGTCATGCATATGCACATGTCAATGATGGCAAATTAGCTCCAAGAGCTGTTAAGTGCATATTTCTTGGTTATGCATCTGAATCTAAAGGATATCGTCTATGGTGTTTTGAGTCACAAAAGATAATTCTTAGTAGGGATGTTACATTTAATGAGGATGCATTATTATCTTTTGGAAAACAATATTCCATGTCTTCTTCTAGTACACGCAATTTACAGGGTACTAGCGAGAAGGTGGAGTTAGAATTGAAGTTTGCACTGCCTAATGTCGATGTTCCATCTTCCTCTTCTAGCACTGATGATCATGGTGGTGATTGTGATGATGGTGTCAGTTCTCTTGCCCAACCACAACAAGATAACTACTCTATTGCTCTAGATATATAGAACAAATAGACAAAGAGACAAATAAAACGTCCAGCTAGATACATTGATGAAGATAACTTAACTACTTATGCATTGGTTGTCGCACAAGAGGTAAATGATGGTGTTGAGCCTACCAGTTATGCCAAAGCTATTTCTTATGCTGATTCTTCAAAGTGGTTTGTGGATATGAATGAAGAAATTGAGAGTCTTCATAAAATGGTACCTGAAGTTTAACAGAGCTTCCTGATGGCAAAAGGCCACTGAGATATAAGTAGGTTTTATAAGAATAAAGAAGGTATTCCCGGGGCTAAAGATCCTAGATGCAAAGTACAATTAGTTGTTAAATGCTTTAACCAAAGGGAAGGTATTGACTTTAATGAGATTTTCTCACCCGTTGTTCATCATACTTCCATTCGTGTTTTGCTCGTTTTTATTGCTTTATTTGATTTGGAACTTGAGCAACTTAATGTTAAATCAGCTTTTCTTCATGGAGAGCTGGAAGAAGAAATTTACATGGAGCAGCCTGAGGTGTTTATTGTTCCTGGCAAGGAACATCTTGTTTGCCAATTAAAGAAATCTTTATATGGCCTAAAGCAAGCTCCTAAATAGTGGTACAAAATCAAACTATTGGCTTTTTTTTTTCTAGCAAACCTCACATTTGAGTGAACTCAACATGCAATCAAAAACCTATTTCATCGGTGTTTGTTTGAATAAATATTAGTTACATGTTTAGATACTTACAAACGTTGGATTAAGTTCAATACATGTGATGTTTAAAAAATTCGTGAGTACTAGGTATATTTTACATGGGAAGAGATTATTTTTACATTAAGTTGAATTCATTTTGAGAGTCATAGATAAAATTATTTTAAGTACTCATTTCACAAAAATTTTTACATTGACATTTTAAAAATTATTCTACTTTATTATTCATGTAAAACCAATTCTTCTAATATCACTTTTAAAGTATCATTCCCAGATACAAATTAATTTTTAACATATTTTTTAAAATTAATTCTTTCACAATAATTCTTTTAAAATCAATCATACCAATATATGTTTACCCTAAACCCTAAAATGTCAAAGAAAAAGCGTGAAAAATGGTAGTATTTTGAGTAAAAATTTATCTCATACTTCAAATGAATATAACAAAATTTTATAAACTATTTTTTTACCATAATTTTTAAAACCAAATAATTATTTAAACATATTTGTTACAGAACGTACTAAATTAATATGAGTCTTGTATATAATCCATTAACTTGTGTTTAAATAAGAAAAAATTTAAGTTACTTTATAATATTACCAATGGTTATAATTCATTTACAACATTAAATAATATTTTTAATTCAATTTAAGGATCTGTTTGATTTGTTTGATTAGTAGGAGGAGAAGCCAATACTCAAATTAATTTTCAATATAGTTTATATATGATTAATAAAAGTGACTTTGAAGGTTGCAGCACTCACGTGGAAAGTTAAAGACTTCCAGCAAGAGGCAATTCTACAAAAGATGTATGTAGATTTACAAGAAAACAAGAGAATGGATTTTGAATAGTTCTTTCCAGAAATTCTTTTTGAAAATGGAAGCAAGAGCCGAAAAATTAATTTACAAAAGTTTCATATATATTTAAAGGATTTGTTTAACTACGTCTAAAGATTTCGGATGCGGAACAAAAGATAGTTTGAACAAATTTTTTTTTTTTCAAATAACAGATTTTAGAAAGTTTTTTTATAGCAACATACATTTAACCCCTTAGTAAGAACAAACAAGCAAATAAAATTAAATACTTGAGAAAGGGATTAAGAAATTTGCACTAGAGATTTTATCTCACTCAACCACAACATGCGCCCAGTCTGTAATGCAATAAGTATATATATATGGATAGAAAAAGAGTAGAGAATGAAGAGAAACTTAAGAATGAAAAAATGAAAAAAATGTTTCGAATACAAAATTCTTTGTACATCAAAACAAAGAATAAGAAATGAAATTGCAACACTTGTGCGTTTAAATTTTTCTTCAAAGATTCAAAAGTTCTTCTTCTCTTCTTTAGATCTCATATTCATAGAATTCTTGTGAGATGAACATTGTGAGAGAGCAATCTAAACATTCTCTAATAGAATTTATTGCATGCATCAGCTGAAAATGCTTTACTATGACAATTGTTTTTTTGTTGTTTTTCTTCTTTTTAGCAATTTTCACGTTGTTCCTTTGAAAAGTAGACTTTTTCTTGCTTTCTAAAGTGAAGGGAATATTGCGCGGGCTACTTTTGTTGGTATAAGGTTAACTCTCGAATTTGAAAAAGCTTTGGCCAACCTGTCACAGATGGTCTTCAGACGCTCAACTTTGTTCTTTCTTATTTATGTTTTGGACATTCTTTCATATGCTCTTCCTTTAGACAATCAGTTTGGGATGGTCTTTAGACATATTAATTTTCAGACTGTGACTTCATAATATTATTTTGCATTCCTCCAATATCCTGCAACTCAAATAGTTTGTTAAATAAAATTAATTTTCTTATATAAATTCTAAGTTGTTATCATTAAACTCAAGTAGCTGATGGACTTAAAATGTATTGAGACTCGACATGGTATTTTAAAGTATAATGACATTAGATTGTGTGACATTATTGTAACTCATGAGTTGCTTCAGCATATATTTTTACTTGTAAAAAGGTATAAGATGTTTGTCAACGAGGTTATGCTTTGATGGAGTCTCAAATGTTCTTCCAAAGGATGGAATAAATCAGGTTTGATTTATGGAAAAGACTATAAAAAATTTTGGAGTATGGTTTGGTTGGATGTAGTTTGGATTCTTTAGTTAATTAGAAATTTCAATTGTTTGATAAAGCTAAGTTGAATTTGAAAGGTTTAGTAGAGATGATAAAAGTGAAGTCTTAGTCAAGGTTAAAGGATAAGTGTAAAAAAGGACATGTTTTTTCTTTGAAAGGTATAGGAATCCATTGCTATGTATTCAAAATTATAGTTAATACATCATTTTAGTTCTTAGTTTGATTTTTTTATGTACTTGTTTTTTAGTTTCTTATTTAAAGAGATTCGTTTGCATTCTTGAAAATTTTATTTTGGCCAAATATCCATTATACTTCATTGAATAAAATTATTTGCTTATAAAAATGGTTTTGATAACATCATCCCTTATCCTTAGAGCTAAGGAAGAGAACATTTAAAGTGGAATTTTTTTATTTGAAAGGAAAGTATTTATTACATTAGGAACATAACTGTGTAATAAATACTTTTCTTTTTAATAATTTTTTTTTATTTCTTGTATTTTTACTGTCTATTTTTAGAGTTATCAAAATTGATTAAAAAATATTATGTTTTCATTTGTCCAAGTGCGATAGTCTCATGTATAATTGAACTTTTTATTTATATAAGTGAGTATATATTCACTTGAGATATATTTATATTATAAATGAAATTAATGCATCTTCATCTAAAGAAAGAAAAGATACTGATGAAGTTTTGGATCAGCTCTGCTAAAAATCAAGTGTGTGTTTCAGTTAGTGATTGTAAACTTAAGTTTACATGAGTTTGATTTTGCAAAAGTGAGTTTGAAATGATAATTTATGTTCAAAAACTATTCTTTTAAAAGTAAATTTATAGTAAAATTTAGTATATGTATTTTAACTTAATGTAAAAGTTATAATTTATTAATTACATTTACTCAAACTCAATTTGCAACCAAAATCCATTCAAAGAAAAAGTAATTAAACAAGTTTTTAATGTGAATTTGAGTTTCTAACTCGAGTTTGAATTTCACATATGTGAAATTAAATATGCACTAAGAAGATTCAATAGTAGAAGACAAACTACTACTATATAAGTTTTTTTTTAGTAAATATTTGTTTGAAATTTTTAATAAATCAAAATTTTAATTATTTTAAAAAGCTACTTTGAGTATATATCTTAATATACAAAACTGTAATCGTAACTACTCTTTAAAATAAAAAACGCTTCTTACTAATTATAATTATAAGCAAATAAAAAAAAGTTCTTCTTTATATAAAACATCTAAAAAACATTACTTTTATACATATTTTCAAAATTATTTTTTGGAACTTAAACAAACATGCCTTTGTGAAGTTTCTAATTTAATATAGTACTTTTTTTTATAATTACGGCCTATAAATTTAGCAGGTCGGCCCAAGGGTAAAGTTGCTCAAGCCCTTGCTTTAGGCCCCCGATTGTTAGTAACATCTTTTATACAAAAAATTAAAAATATTATTATAGTTAGACTTAATTCATTGGTTTAGAAATTGATTTTCCTCCTCAAGAGTTGATGATTCAATCCTAGCTAAATGAACTTTAACTTTTAAGGCTCATTTCTTTCACCTCATATATTTAAAAAAACCCTAAAATAAAGTTTTGCTTGAGACCTCATTACGTCGGGCCGGTCTTGAAATTTAGAGTGCGTAAATAAAGTTTTTAAAATAAGGTATGATACAATTTGTTTAGAAGTTACTCTTTAGAAAAATAATAAACTCATTTTTTATTTTTTTTTAAAATCCTATCCAATAATTTTAAAATTGTTTAGGTATATTTCCTAATTGAAAATTCTATCCATAAAAGAACCTCAAATATACGAGTCCTTAATGATGTGGATGAAAGGTAACAAACCGTTTTTGAAGCAAATTCAATTAATGATTCAAAAAAAAAAAAGGAAAGAAAGAAAATGAGTTATTATCTTTTTTTTTTCACTGACATTTATTGTTTATGTATGTGCTATAAATGTCTAACAATGATTCATCCTATTGTAGTAGCTAAGGGGCACATTTGGATATGGATTTTCTGCAAGGTCCAAATCACATGTGGGCCTAGTTTGAGGGACCAAGAGAGATCTCAAAGTAGACAAGGATCAATTGAACTATCAGCAAATAGCAACACTACATTGGCATGTACTCAATATACTACATATTACATTATATATGTGTATTTGCCTTATATCATAAATACAAACGAGCAATGAAACTGATAGATAAAAAGAGTGATAGAAAAACAAGAAGCGTGGTGTTTCCCGCGCAACTTATTTAGGATAAGCTTCCAAGACAGGACAACGATATTTGGAAGCTCACAATCTCTTTCCCCATTTTTTTAATGAGCATCTTCAATCTTGGTCAATCTAGCCCATTCCCTATGGGCAATTGGGCATATCAATGATTTGGTGTGACAACTTATTTTCTTTACAATTTGTTGAAGGAACAATTTGATTTAGTTCTGAAATTTCACGGTTTCAGTTTGAGTTTTGGTTGAGCTGACACTACTTATTGGTTATGTTATGTGGAGGAAAATCACGAACTTTATTTACCCATAAAATAATAGGTTAGGTATACTCTATTCATGAGTGTTGTCAAACTCAAAACATATTGTGCTAGCCGGTTCGATATTCTAAAGAATATACTAATAAATTAGTCCCCAAAAGATTTTTAATCGTGCAGTTTAGTCTCTGAGAGAGTCAAAATTCCAATATGGTCTATAAGAGATTGTTCCGTCATGCAAAATGATCAAAAGGTAATTTTTCAATGACTAATTTGCATAATTTTTTAATGTCTCAGGACTAATTTGCTTGTTTTTCAGGGACCATTTTGCACGACAAGAACCATTTTGCATGACGGAGCTATCTCTCAGGGATCATTTTGAAATTTTGACTCTCTCAGAGACTAAACTGCACGATCAGGAATCTCTCAATGACTAATTTACTAGTATAGTCAAATTCTAAATTAGTTATATATGAAGAGTGGGTCAATACTCCGATCCAGGGAGCTACGTACTAACTACATTTGTTTCCTCATTTTATGTGTAAAAACTCCATATACACTAACATACCTTTCAAATATATCAATGGATTATTTTAACTAAAAAGAAAATTTTAATTATTTCAATTAAGGGGATTTTATTTTGAATAATTTGTCCTGGTTAATTTTTCTAATTCTTGAACAAGGATTATTAGCAATTTGGACAAAATCTACTTGATGATTTGATGAACTCAACACAAACCAATGATGAAAAAAATAAAGATATAATTGAACAATTGTTGTGTTTGATTGTTGTTTTGGGGTTGGAGGTTTAATTTTTACAACTCTCAACTACCCGAATATTGAATAGGCTGTGCATTTTATTTTTTTTATTATCATTAATAATTTAGTGTATGTTTGGTTATTGGTTTGTAATTTGCAAACAATAATAATTAATTTTATTGGAATTGATTTTAAATAATGATGAAAAATTTAAGATATAGAATCCATTTGTTTAAAATTATTTCTTAAAAGAATCATTTATAAGAATTTTTAAGATATTTGTCTAAACTTTTTTCAAGAAGCGGAATCAGAAAACAATCAGTTTTCTGTTTTTTTAAGAAGCAACTTAAAGAGCTGCTTCTAGAAAAAAAAACACTAACAGCTATATTAATAGAGAGAGATTTTTTTTTAAATGCGGATGCATTTATTTTGCAAACAAATTGCTTTTTATGATTGTAACCCAAACGAAAAGTTATTTCTAATTATACAAGAAGCTCTAAAATAAAAATTAATTTTTTAAGCAATTTAAAAAAAATGATTTTTTTAAGCACAAACAAACTGACTATAGTTTAATAACTGTTGGATTTGATTATTGTTTTGGATTGAAGGTTTAATTTGTTCTACTAGGTACCCAAATATTGAATAGATTATTCTTATGCATTTTATTTTATTACCATCATTATTTAGCGTCTATTTGGTCATTGGTTGTAGAAAATCAAACGAGCCTTTAGTCTTTATTCATTTGTCAACTAAAAAGCACTCACAATATTATTCATTAATTTTTTTTGGGCTAATCGGAAACATTCACATTATAGCGGGGCTAACTCTCCTAATAGAAATTTTTTCTATCACAAAACTCAAACGCAAAATCTTACTTAAGAAGATTTAAATATGTATCACTTGAACCAATTGTGCATTTAATTAATATATAACGCTAGCTCCATATATTAATGACGGGACATTTCCATTGTTGCCCATGTTACTACTTTAGGGTAGATGGGATCAAGGTGTAAGGATTGTCTCCTGTCTTTTTCGCCTCTGCAACAGACATCAGCTACGGAACAGCTACGGAATAACTACGGATTTTAATTCCATAGTTATTCCGCAGCTGTTTCGTAGCTGATGTCTGCTACAGAGGCGGGAGACAATCCGGGTCCTGGAATCAAGTGCTTTTTGCCTTATGATGAACTCATAGGTAGTTCATCTTTTTAATGAGATTCATCTTCTATTACTGACAAACTCATATTTTTCTCACCAAAAGGAGTTTGTGTCTTCATATTTCTAGTGAATAAACCAACTTTTTCTTTTTGATTACCTAAGTCTTAATTAGAAGGGAAGTTGCCCCATTCCGATGTCAATGCTGTAAGTCCTAACGAAGACCTAAAATGGTACGTATAGCTGATCTACCAATAAAAGCCACCTTGTTGTACTACTATCTGGATCCTACCAATTAACCAACTCTCATCAATTAGCTATGAGAAATCAACGTTTGATTTGTTGAATTCATGCTGCAACTTTATGAACCTTGACTACATGTCTAAAATATAAATAAATCAAAATTGATCACTAATAGTATTCAAGGCTTTTGTTTATGCATTGAACCAATCATATCAGTTACTAACCTCTTGATAAGTATAATAATCGACATACTTATACTTATATGTATATTTATATGTATGTGATCTATTACTATTATATATAAACGAGAATAAACCATTATGCACATTTTTATTATTATTATTTTATATTTTCACTAATAATTATAATATTTTTTATTTTTATTTCCAAAATTTAGATAAGAAATTATGAAAACAATTTTTCACATAAATAAAGAAAAAAAACATACATAAACAAATAAGAACCAGTTGGAGGTTGTTCCAACTTAACCAGTAATCTCGGGTTTGAGCCTTGGGTGCAGTTAACTCGAGGGAAGAACTTTGCCACCAGAATTGCCTCCCATGAATAATACACATGTGCAATTGTAAAAAAAAAAAAGCAAATTATGACATATAAAGGAATATTAAGCTCCCAAAATGAAATACAAATTAATTAATTGAATACTAAAGACGTCACTCACATATTGCAAAGATGTTAAGTATGTGGTTAACCCCATTCGACTCGATGTTGAGGGAGGTGTAAGGATCCTCTCCAGTGTAACATCCCAAAATTTAGGCCTAGAAACTATAGTGAGATAACGTTAGGCTGTGGTTCCGGCCAAATAACGGAGATTTGGAAGTAGTATGGGATGTTGGAGATTTGAATGTGAATTTATATAGGAATTTGGTAAATGATCTAAGAGGAGTTCAAAAATTTAAGAATGGGTAAAGGGTATTAGAGGAAGAAGAACTAAGTTGGGAAGGCATGATATTAGATGAGAGTTAGGGAATTGATTTATCAAGAATTAGAGTAGGGAAGGGTTTGGATGAGAAGAACTAAGTTAGAAGAAGGTTTTCATGGAGAGGAATTAGGTTTAAGAAGGAGAGAATTGAATTGGAGCCAAGAGGGGCACAAACCGAGGTTGTTGCTTAATTTTGGGTTTTAGGCGTAATGACCTTGGTGCACTAATTCGCAAATATCTAGAGCCAAGGGTGTCCAATTAAGGTGATTCCACTTTCATTAGAAAGCTAATTTCCGGGGCTTCAATTTAATATATTATATGATAGTATTCTGAGCTCATTTGCACCCCCAAATAGCGAGTTTACGCGCTTAAACGCGCAGACGCACCCTGATAGCGTTTTTTGGCGTTCAAACACCTCGTTTGCGCGTTCAAGCGCCTGGACGCGTTCTGTTTCCTAAAAACGCGCAGACCTCTTCTTTTTCTTCATTCTTCTTCTTCCTTAGGGTTTTGAGATTGATTTATCAAGAATCTTAGAGAGAAAGTGAGAGAAAGGAGGAGCAAATCTCACATGGAGCTTTCCCCACCTCTTGGAGCTTAAAGATCATCCTCCTCTTCTCCCCTTTTCCACCAAGTTTCTTCAATTTGAGGTGAGTAAAGCCCACACACTTTCACCTCATCTTGTGTATGCCTCTATTATGACCCCCATCCTTCTATTCCTGTAACACCCGCGTTTTTACTGTTTTATCGTATTATGTGATTTATTGAATTTTGAATGATTAAAAATATTTTTAATCATCAAAATTGATTTTAAAAAGTTTAGGAATGAATTTCCTATTTTTCTAGAATTTTTGGGAATTTTTGTGCAAAAATGACCTTTTTACCCCTACTGTCTCTTGAACCGGGCCCGAATACTCTTGATCTGGGCCAGAAAAATTGCACAACCCTCCCTTTCCTTCTCATGAAAATCGTACATGTGTGTGTGTGGTGCATGAAGGACACTTGTCCTTTCCTTTCTTTTTTTCAAGACAAGTGTCATGTAAAGGAAATTATGGCATTAAACACTAAAAACACTTATTCTTTCTTTTTCCTCACATGCAAGCCTTGCAAAATTTTTCTCTCATTTCTTCCTTTCTCTCCAAGGAGCAGCCGTGAGCCCCTCCCCCTTTCCTCTCAAAAATCTTCCATATTCATTGTGAGAGCCGGAGGCTGATGAGGGCGGGGAGTGATCGCCGGTGCAAAGAGGCACGGACAAGGAGCGGCTCCTGGCAGGCTTCTAAGCTAGAAGGGACACATGGATGAACCGAGCCCACACCCGAATGAGAGGGATCTAGAGACTGTACAGGTATGGGACTGCATAGTTGAAAATAGCTTAAAGGAAATTGTTGGGGAGAACTATACCAACAAGATGCATCTTCTTTTCGGAAGCCCATAACATAAGAACTCCATAGTTAAGCGTGCTTGGCTTGGAGCAATTCTGGGATGGGTGACCTTCTGGGAAGTTTCCCGGAAAGTGTGCAAGTGAGGACAACGCATACTGGAAAGACTCGTGTTGGTTTGTGGGGACCCTCACCACTCCTGCAAGCGGCTCGGGGGCGTTACAAATGGTATCAGAGCCGAGCCTCTCCCAGTACGGTGTGGTTCGGGGACGAACCTGCCGGAAGCTGGTGGGCATGTGAGAGCCGGAGGCTGATAAGGGCGGGGAGTGATCTCCGGTGCAAAGAGGCACGGACAAGGAGCGGCTCCTGGCAGGCTTCTAAGCTAGAAGGGACACATGGATGAATCGAGCCCACACCCGAATGAGAGGGATCTAGAGACTGTACAGGTATGGGACTGCACAGTTGAAAATAGCTTAAAGGAAATTGTTGGGGAGAACTATACCAACAAGATGCATCTTCTTTTCGGAAGCCCATAACATAAGAGCTCCATAGTTAAGCGTGCTTGGCTTGGAGCAATTCTGGGATGGGTGACCTTCTGGGAAGTTTCCCGGAAAGTGTGCAAGTGAGGACAACGCATACTGGAAAGACTCGTGTTGGTTTGTGGGGACCCTCACCACTCCTGCAAGCGGCTCGGGGGCGTTACATTCATCAAACACTTTCAAGCCAAGGTTCCATTCTTGAACCTAAGCTTAAACACCAAACCTCCAAGCCTTGTAAACTCTTGTTGGTGATCAAAGGAGGGAATTTTTGGAGCTGTTGTTGCACCTATTCTTGAGGAATTTCTTTAGGTAAAAGGGGGGGGGGGGGGGAGAACCTTGAACTCTAGTAGGATTGGTGACTAGAGTCAAGGATTGTCTTTAATCCTCTTTTTCTTACAAAAAAAAAATGAACTTTGGAAACCTATTTCTTGGGAGATTTGTTTCGGTTGGATGTATTTGAATGCATGTGTGTTTAAAAAAAAAATTCTATGATGCTAAAAACATGTTTCTTTGGTGGGTTTTGATACATGCAAACTATGAAAGTTGTTAGAAAAATTTTCTCTTTTTCCCCAAAAAAGGCTCGGCCTTGACTTGTTGATGGGGCTGCATGCCTCAAAAATTTTGTTTGATGGTTGTAATGAGCTTAGATGATTGGTCTAAGAACATGCATGTAGTTGTTTGAGATTGTAAAATTGATTGGTATGCTTGGTTTTTGAAAAATGGTGTTTTTGAACCTATGAACAAAAATGTGAACTTGATAATGTTAATTGGTGTATTTTGATGAATTAGTATGATATTGTTTGGTTTAAATGCTTGTTGATGACTATGTTAAATTTTGGTGAAGATTGGAAATGGTTGGAATTTTGGTGTTTTGATGAACATTCAAAGTGTTCATCTTTGTTCTTGAATGTTCATGAGGAAATTCATCAAGGGCTTGTTTTGATCTTGAAAAGATCAAGAGAAGTTAGTAAAGGTGTTTGTGGGCCCTAGTGGCCCAATAGGCTAAAAAAAATCGGTAAAGTGAGTTAGAAGTGATTGGTAACTCGGGGTATACTCAGGATAAATAGTGATGGAGTTAAGGAATAGGAATGACAAATGTATGGTTTGAGATTGGATCTTAGCAGTTAAGGCATATTTGGATACCCTGTTGGTTGACTTGCAGTCTGAAAGGGTTTGACCGTGGAATAGGTGTCATGCTTGAAGTTTAATAGATACAATAGAGTATGATTGCTATCTCTAACGGATTGATAACATAAGGGCTTATAGAAATAAGTGGAAAACACGATTTAAGACGAAGGAAGTCGAAGTGTTGAGACCAATAGCACAAGATGTGATTCTTAAGAAATTTTGGTCGAATAGTAGGACATGACTAAGCAAATGATCTGTTAGTATCAAGATTTCGCAGAGGAGATTGAAGAAAGAAATCATGGAATAGGAAATTAGATGTATGAGTAAGCACTACAAGAACTACATTTTTATGAATTAAGTAAGGATAACATTTCCATGAGTAACAATACCCTGTATAGATAGAGTATAGTCAAATGGAGGATTCACTTCTTCTGTAACGTAGTATGTTAAAACCCCAATTTAATGTGTATTACTTCTGTTGTAAATTGGAATAATAGTGAAATGAAAATTATTGTATTGACATGTTCTTATAGTTCCATCCCAATTATAATTTATTAATATTCAGAAAAAAAGAAGAAGAAAAATCACCGATTTTCTTCACTTCTTTAAAAAAAAAAGAATTTTTCAAATCACAACCGAGTTAGTCGAGTGATACCCGTCATGGGATAAGGGTGTTACAATTCCTCTTCCTTTTAGTGTATGTATGTTGGGTTATTATTGGATTAGAGAATATGTATGATTTGAGTTGTATGAGCTTGAATTTGAAACCCTAGGTTAGGGGATTTTGGGGAATTTGGGGATTTTGTGGGAATGATTGTTGACTAGTGAATTCCTTAAAGAATATTCATGTTCCATGATGATTTTAATGTATAAGGATGTATGTGTATAGATTAGGGTTTATAATGGAATATGCTTTCAAGGTTTCTAATTGAAAAGGGTGTTTTGCTATTCACATGGTTAATATGAAATGATTATTATTAGAAAATTTAGATTCATTATATGATATTTTCTATGTACATTTGTTAGTTCTATGCATGCCATGAGACTTGTAGTAATTGTAAAGATTGAGCCATTGCATGTTTTTTTGGCCTATGGCCCAGTTAAGACTAAGAAAATGGTTTTTGGCTTCGGCCCAGTTTTGGATTCGGCCCAAGTTAATCTAAAGTGAAAAGATTGTTTTCAGAAATTGATTTAAGACTTGGGTGATTAGTGCCCAGAGATTTAAGGGGTGATTAGTGTCCGGGGTGATTAGTGCCCAGTGGTGGTGATTAGTGCCCAAGGAAGACGTTCCTTGTAGTCTGAGCTCAGGTCTAACCACACAGTTATTTCAGATTTAAGTGATAAGAACCCGACGACTGGGTTATGCCGTTCATGATAAGAACCCAGCGGCTAGATTATGCCGTTCATGAGCATGCATGTTCAGTTTATGTACTGTCAATTTATTTGAGTATTGAGGAGCCTTGATGATTATGTTGTGACTATTTGCTAAATCCATTGATTTAAGTTTTGAAGTAAGTGACTAGAATATTCAAGTATGTTTAAATGAACTGTGTTGAATGTTGCATTGCATCTGTCTGCTTTCCCACACTGTCTGTTGCATGCTTTGCTCACTGAGACCGTAGTCTCACCCCACGTTTCGGGGATATATTTTAGTCTGTGCAGGGAACTTCCAGCTAATGTTCAGGGACGGATGGAGCTCTTGGAGTGGACTCACCCACTCCTAGTGGTCAAGAGGAGTTTTAGTTTTCACTAGATGTATTGATAGTTTAATGATGTAATTACATAGAGATTTTATTGGAGATTTAATTGTAGTTGCTAGTTAATTGGTATTCAACGTAGAAATCTTTAGATTGGCCATGGAGGCCTATTTGTTATTGAAATGGATTAGTAACTATGTTATGATGAACTGTATTGGTGGTTTTGCTAGTTTTCAGGTGAAGCTGAAAATTGGGAAAACGTCCAGTTTTTAGGGGGAAACTTTGCCGGATTTTCGGTAGGATTTTCATGGACCGTATCATGTCAAGGTGAAGGTTCTTTGTGAGAGCCGGAGGCTGATGAGGGCGGGGAGTGATCGCCGGTGCAAAGAGGCACGGACAAGGAGCGGCTCCTGGCAGGCTTCTAAGCAAGAAGGAACACATGGATGAACCGAGCCCACACTCGAATGAGAGGGATCTAGAGGCTGTGCAGGTATGGGACTGTACAGTTGAGAATGGCTTAAAGGGAATTGTTGGGGAGAACTATACCAACAAGATGCATCTTCTTTTCGGAAGCCCATAACATAAGAACTCCATAGTTAAGCGTGCTTGGCTTGGAGCAATTCTGGGATGGGTGACCTTCTGGGAAGTTTCCCGGAAAGTGTGCAAGTGAGGACGAAGCATACTGGAAAGACTCGTGTTGGTTTATGGGGACCTTCATCAGTCTTGCAAGCGGCTCGAGGGCGTTACAAATGGTATCAGAGCCGAGTCTCTCCCAGTACGGTGTGGTTCAGGGACGAACCAGGCGGAAGCTGGTGGGCATGTGAGAGCCGGAGGCTGATGAGGGCGGGGAGTGATCGCCGGTGCAAAGAGGCACGGACAAGGAGCGGCTCCTGGCAGACTTCTAAGCAAGAAGGGACACATGGATGAACCGAGCCCACACTCGTGTTGGTTTGTGGGGACCTTCATCAGTCTTGCAAGCGGCTCGAGGGCGTTACAAATGGTATCAGAGTCGAGCCTCTCCCAGTACAGTGTGGTTCAGGGACGAACTAGGCGGAAGCTGGTGGGCATGTGAGAGCTGGAGGCTGATGAGGGCGGGGAGTGATCGCCGGTGCAAAGAGGCACGGACAAGGAGCGGCTCCTGGCAGACTTCTAAGCAAGAAGGGACACATGGATGAACCGAGCCCACACCCGAATGAGAGGGATCTAGAGGCTGTGCAGGTATGGGACTGTACAGTTGAGAATAGTTTAAAGGAAATTGTTGGGGAGAACTATACCAACAAGATGCATATTCTTTTCGGAAGCCCATAACATAAGAACTCCATAGTTAAGCGTGCTTGGCTTGGAGCAATTTTGGGATGGGTGACCTTCTGGGAAGTTTCCCGGAAAGTGTACAAGTGAGGACAAAACATACTGGAAAGACTCGTGTTGGTTTGTGGGGACCTTCATCAGTCCTGCAAGCGGCTCGAGGGCGTTACATTCTTCCCCAGGTTTTCATTAAGAATTGAATTGATATCACCATGTTTGGATATTGTGGAAGTCTAAGCAAACATTGGATTGCTTAGGCAATCGTGTTCTTTGTATCCCGATATCGAAAATGGCACGAAATAATTTCAGAAATTCGGAATAGTGTTTTCCAACGGACATTGTTCTTGAATTAAGAAATTAGGACATTACATCTAGTCTCTATAGCCTCTCCAACCAAGTTTAACTATGAATAGCTACGGATTAGCTATGGATTTTGATTTCCTAGTTATTTCGTAGCTATGTCGTAGCTAAACTTGATTGGAGAGGCTGTAGAGACTAGAGAGGATTCAAATCCGTTGAGGGAGAGGCAAGTTGACTTACTTTTGAAATGGGGGTTAGAAAGTTAATCCTGACCCATTGGTTGTTAGCGAGTTGGCCCACTAATAATTAAACATAAAAAATGGTTAACTCACTCTTAACTTGTAAAAAAATTTAAAAAAAATATAGGAAGAAAAATAAAATAAATGTTTTTAAAAAAGTAAAATTGATTCAACAGGTTGCTTCCCATGGAGGATGGTTCATAACAAAACACATTATTGAAGTGAGAATAACAAATAAATGAAAAAACGCAAGTAAAGAAATGTAACGCATGTACTAGGGAAATAAATTTAAGATAGAGTAAATAGAAAGAATAGATAAATAGAATGGATTAGAGAAATAATAATTGAAAAATTTAATGAATAAAATAGATAGATAAATTATATATTGGAAAAACACATTAAATTAAAGAGAAATAGTTTTAATATAATAATAATAATAAATAAAATGAAAGTGTGATGAAAAAAGAAAAAAAAATAAAACGGCAAGAAATGTCTCATGTAGATGATACTTGTGGTTCATAAAAAAACTTTACTGAAGTGAGAATAAAAAAAACACAAGTGAAAAGACGTAACAAATTTAATATAAAGTAAAATAGATAAAATAGATAAATAGAATAAATAAGAGATATAATAAATAAAAATATTAATGAATAAAATAGTGAGATAAATGAATTATTAGAATCAACATATTTAATATATTTCTTAATTTATGTTTTTATGTAATGAAAAAGATAAATAGAAATGGATAATGAGAGAAAGTGTTTTAATATAATAATAATAATAATAATAATAATAATAATAATAATAATAATAATAAGTGTGATTAAAAAAATGAAAATGTGATTTTTTTTAAAAAGAGAGAAAATGGGAGAGTTAACATGTGTATCCCGGTGGAAATTTTTTTATATATTGTAATAGAAAATAAAAGAATATTCAGGGTTAAATAAGTTTTTATCTCTAAAATTATCATATTATTTTAAAATTAGTCTCTCTTTAAATATTTTTAGTCTTTAGTCCTTAAAAGATATAAAATTTATTTACTTTTAGCCCCTAAAAACACTCTCCATAGAGACTAAACATGCTTTATAAATTATAATTTTTGTTAATGTAGGGACCCAATACAGAAAATGTTTAAGAGGGACTAAATCCAAAAGTCACAATATTTTTAGAGACTAAAAATATGTTTAATCTTAAATTATATTATGAATTTTAATTTTAAAGATAGAGTAAAATATATTTTTTGTTCCTATAAATACACCAAATTCAATTTTTGTCCTTACAATTTTTTTACCTTAGTCCTCATGGAATAAAAAAAATACGATATTTTAGCCCTCGTAATTAATTTTTGGTCTTTATAAAATACACTCACTTCAATTTTAGTCTCTATAAATACTTTTTTATTTTAGTTCTCACAAAATAGATGGATCATAATGATTTGTGGGTGTTAAAAATATTGAGGACAAATATTAATAATTTCTTATTTTGTGAGTATAAAAAATGATAAAATTAATGATTATATTATTTATCTTGGCTAATAAAAAATAATAATAAAATAATAAGTAATGACCACCCATATGGATCTTTCTAACTTGATATTGAATTTTTATTTTATTAAAAATAATTTTAGTTAAATTAATTAAAAATAAAATTTCAAAAAATTTTAAAAAAAAAAGAAGTTGACAGATTCAAACTTATTTTTTACCACTATTTTTTTCTTATTTTCAATTATTTTAAACTAGATCAACCGAATCTTTACTGATTTTTAGATCAATTAATCTTCTAGGTTCAACGAATTAATTGATCACCAATTAAACTGCCCAGTCGAATCTGATTACCTTTATCAACAATTTCACTTGATGATTTTAAAAATTTAGATTATATATCACTTATATGACGCGTAATGATGATGTCATCATAACATAGGTGTATGACAAAATATCTATATATTCCACTCAACTTTTGCCACGAAGGATGCCATCTCACATGATATTCCTTACGTGGAATCACAAAAGCTAAATATCTAATCAGAAAGAGGTTTCAGTTCTCCTTGAATTAAATGAAAGAAAAAAAAAACAAAAACATGAAATGGATTGCAAGAGAGAGTGAAAGATGAGAGGTGTGGCTTTGGGAGTGGATGAGAATAAATTAAAGAAAAGGAATTAAAGGGAGAGAATGAACATGACCCAAGAGCCGCCCATGGGCCCACTACCATGGATTCTCTGGGTTGTGCCCATGGGCCCTATTCCCTCAACAAATAAAAGATATAGTTCCCTCTTATCATAAGATAATAATGCAACCACGCCACCCACAAACCTTTATAGCCAAGTAAAATGTCAATGTTACAAAGAATAATTTATATAACTCAAAGTCTAATATAGAAACATGAGACACACACCGGTAAACACACATAATCTATAATATTAAAAATATGGTTTTCTTATAAATAGTCTTTTATGTATTTTATTTATGATAATGTCGATGTGGATAGGATTTGAGGAATTGAGGATGGTACACTTTTCCTTTTCCCATTAGATTTTTTTTTTCTCTCTAGGAGTCGTTGTCAATCTTAGATTTAATAACTTAGTATCTTCTTGAAATGGCACACGTGGCTTTGCTATTGGCAACTTGCCATTAATTAAAAAGTGTTGAGGAAAAGCATCAAACATGCTTGCTTGCTATGTTTGGGCTGTGAAATGGTTGTAATATTATGGTAGAATAATAGAATTTGAATTTTAGAATTTAGAATTTAGAATTTAATTCCCCTATCCTCCTATGCCGTAAATGAATCTGGGTTTTATATATTCTAAAGCAAAGTGCCAAAGTCAGAACTAATCTGATCTATGAAAGCATGCGTGCATCATTCTTGGCTGCTTGGCTTAGCTGTAGAAGATAAAACTATGCAACTTTTTAGGGTATTCCCTTCATACAACTGTCATCTCCTAAATTCCTTTATTCTATCAAACTTAGTAAAGAAAAAACACATCATCCACAATTTTATTTCTATATACACCAAAATTTGAAGCTTTCTTTCTTCCTATTGTGGGTTTGGTGTTTGGATTATTAAAGCATGCGCCGGAATTATGTGGTAAACAAAAATAATTAGCCTTTGTCCCTTGCAATTGGGCCTGATGTTGGATTAGTCTTCTAATATTTCATGAACAAAGAATATTTTCAACCCATTTTGACAAAAAAAAACCATAAATATTTTTTGAAATTCACGCTATATGTTTTTTTTTGGTCGAAAGATATCCATTAAATGGGCAAAGCCCAAGCAGAGAACAAAGCAACACGGCCCAAGGCCTAACAACGAAGAAACATGGCCTAAGGCCTAACTACAGAGAGAACGCCGAATCTAGACAACAAAGAGTACAATAAGACCCTAGATTCTCTCTCCGACAAGTAAATTTATCTAAGATCTAACCCTAACAAGAAGGAAGTCTGCAAGTCAAAGAAAAACAGATAAAGCAAGAAGATACAATTTAGGGAAAGAACTAATCAAGTTGAAATCGCAACATGCTCCTGGAGTGGAGAAAAAATTGGATCAGGGCGACTAGAGCCACTAATTGACATTCAACTTATCCTGTAGCAGGAGCTGAAGGAGCGAGAGAGGTGGGTTGACAACCCAGTTATGCTGCAAAGTTGCTGAAGAAGCTGATGTAGCCAGAGCATGGGCAACTTGATTAGCTCGACGCTTTATCCAGGTAAAACCACAGTTCTGAAAGCTTGAAGCATGTCTCCATATATCCTGAAGAATATTTGCGATCTCACCCTTTTCAATTTCCTTCCTGCATGCTTTAATCAAGTTCAAATTATCATTCTAAAAAACTACATTGTCAATACCCAGGTTTGCTGCAGATACAATGGCATCCCTAACAGCCAACGCTTCAGCTACTAGAGGAGAATGGGTAAGAATTTTCCTTGCATTTTCCGAAAATCATTTCCCCTCTGTTGTTCCTAGCAATAAAGGCTACGGCTCCCCTCCCTGAATCTCTATGAAATGTTGCATCTGTATTTACTTTAGTGTAGTCAATTCTTGGGGGTTTCCACCTAACCCCTAATAAGGGGTTCTGGGGAGGATTCTGCACTGGCTGTCTAACATTGATGAGTTGAGAGAAATCCTTCATCTGGGCATTGATCTTTGTAATGGTTCCTAGGGTATTAGGAGTAGATCCTCTAAAAACAAAAGCATTCCTTTCCTTCCATATATGCTAGAGCGTGCAAGTTAGCAGGCTCTGTGCAAACATGCCTCTATCTTCCCATGTTTGAAAATCCTGAAATTTCCTCATCAGTGTAGATGCATATACTTGTAGATATATTATATGCAGGTTTTGATGATGCCAATGGAAAGAAAATGAGTTCACAAGATTGACAAAAAGAATTTGGCAAAAGAAAGAGAAAGAGCAAGGAGCAAGGTCAATGCAAGATCAAGACTACAAGTGATGTTAGATAAATATTAGTCTAGTTAGATATTGTGTTAAAAGAATTCTAGACTTTGCAAGTAATTTGGCCTTTAAAATAAAGTTTATGCAAAAATGTTTTATGAACCAAAATTAAGTTCAAAATAAATATTTTGAACTGGTAATCGATTACCAGTTGGATTGTAATCGATTACCAGCAAGCATTCAATTTCTGGAACGAAATTTTGGTTCTGGTAATCGATTACCAGATGTTGTAATCGATTACCAGTGTGCAGAAAGTTCAAATTTTGAATTCCAAGCATAACAGTTCACAATTTTGAACTGTGTAATCGATTACCATATTCATGTAATCGATTACCAGAGTCATTTTTCTGAAAATCTTGAAGAGACATGACTTCTACTCAAAGGTTACAATGTTTTATCATCATCCTTATATATGTGTGTCTTCATTTCGAAAAAATTAGGAGATTACAATGTGAAATAACAAAAAGTGAGAAATCTCTTTAAGAATCTTTTTGGCCAAACACTTGCAAATTATTAAGGATTCTTATAGGAACTTTAAGTTGTATTATCTACTCTAAAAGAGAGTTTATCTTGTACAAACAATTGTTCTTATACAGTGTGGTTAAAGAGAGGGTGTCTCTCGTGGTTTGTGGGTGAAACTCAACACAAGGGAAGGGGTTCCAAGGTGTGTGAGTGTTCATCTCTTGTAAAGGGTTTTTACAAGAATAGTGGAAATCTCAAGTGGGTGACTTGAGGACTGGACGTAGGCAAAGGGTTGGCCGAACCAGTATAAATCGAGTTTGCATTTCTTCTTCCCTTAACTTTTTACTTATTGGTTGTGATTGCAAATTTATTATACATTAAGAGATTAGGAGTTTTGCATTCATATTTCATTATAAAAGAAGAGTTTTAATTATAGTAAAAGATAAAAGAAGTAAGTAAACGAAAAAGAGAGAATTTGGATTAACTTAATTCACCCCCCCTCTTAAGTTATTTGAGGCCGCTTGTCTAACAAGTGGTATCAGAGCTTGTATCTTGTATAAGGATTAGAAGCCTCAAGATTAACTATGGCCTCATCCAATTCCCTTTTTGGTGAAGGAAACTCATTCCATAGACCCCCAGTATTTAATGGAGAAGGATTTCATTATTGGAAATCAAGAATGCAAATCTTTATAGAGTCAATAGATCTATACATTTGGGATGCTGTAGAAAATGGTCCTTTTATTCCTTCGATACAAGTAGGAAATGAAGTCAAAATTACACCTAGAGATCAATGGAGTAAAGATGACCAAAGAAAAGTTCAATACAATTTAAAATCCAAAAACATAATTACATCTGTATTAGGCATAGATGAATATTTTAGAGTTTCAAATTGCAAAAGTGCAAAAGAAATGTGGGATACATTAGAAGTAACACATGAGGGTACAAGTGATGTTAAAAGATCTAGAATAAACACCCTTACTCATGAATATGAATTATTTAGGATGAATCAAAGTGAAAGCATACAAGACATGCAAAAGATATTTACACATATAATTAATCATCTTGCATCTTTAGGAAAAGTCTTTCCTAATAAAGATCTTATTAACAAAGTTTTGAGATGTTTGAGTAGGCAATGGCAGCCAAAAGTGACAGCAATTGCAAAATCAAAGGATCTTACAACAATGTCTCTTGCTTCACTATTTGGGAAACTTCAAGAACACGAATTGGAACTATTGAGACTCAACCAAAATGAAGAAAATGACAAAAATAAGAAAAGCATTGCACTTAAAGCATCATCACATGTCTATGAAGAATATGACAACGAAGACATCATTGAGGAAGAAGATTTAGATGATGATGAAGAATTTGATCTCTTTGTAAAAAGGTTCAACAAATTCCTAAGGATTAGAAGAAATCAAAAGAGATCTACATTCAATACAAAGATGAAAGGACAAGATTCCTCCTCAACCCCAAGGTGCTTCGAATGCAATCAACCAGGACACTTAAGACCAGAATGTCCAATCTACAAGAAGAGAATGGAAAAATCAAACAAAAAGACATTCAAAGATAAGAAAGCAAAGAAAGCCTACATCACATGGGATGATAATGACATAAGCTCCAGTGACTCAGAGAATGAAATAGTTAACTTGGGACTTATGGCTAGAGACTACGATAGTGAAGAAGAGGTAACATCTCCTAACAATAACTTATCTATTTCATTTGATGAATTACAAGATGCTTTCGATGATTTACATAAAGAATCATTTAGACTTGCAAAACTAGTATCATCCTATAAGAAAACTACTACAAAATTAGAGAAAGAGATTTCAAAGTTAAATGAAGAACTAGAAAATCTTAAATCTGAATTTATATTAATAAATTCTAATAATGAAAATCAAAGTTCTACTAATAAGTTAGAAATTGATAAAGAAACTCACTCATGCATATCTTGCCACAAATACAGAGAAGAAATTAATAAGTTAAATACTACACTTGCAAAATTCACCTTTGGTAAAAATAAGTTAGATGTTATTTTAGGAAGTCAAAGGTGTGTCTTTGATAAAGTAGGATTAGGATATGATCCTCCAAAGCAACAAAAACTTTACAAAAATTTCTTTATTTCATATAACATGTCTACTAGCCCATTTATTAAATGTAACTATTGTGGTAGAAAGGGACATAGTGCATATACTTGTAATATAAGAAAGAATGGTGTTCAAAATGGACATATGATTTGGGTTCCAAAAAGCACCCTCCCCAAAACTAACATTCAAGGACCCAAGATGATATGGATACCAAAAGTTAAGAATTATGTTGTAGGTGTGCTTGATGGCAAGGCACTCTCAATGGTAACTTAATAGTGGATGCTTCAAACACATGAAGGGAGATACTTCAAAGCTTATCAACATTACTCCCAAAAACAATGGACATGCCATTTATGGAGACAACAACAAAGAAGCCAACATGGATCTTTCAAGAGAGTAGAAAACTTTAAAGAGATCATCCTCTTAACAACATCATTGGAGAATTTTCAAAAAGGGTAAACTAGACTCTCTCTTAAAGGTATATATGGCTTTTGTTTATAAAATTGAAATAAAAATATTGATGAAGCCTTAAAAGATAAACATTGGATTATTGTTATGAAAGGAAAATTAAATCAATTTGAAAAGAAATCATGTATAGAAACTAGTTGATAGAACAAGTGATCATTCAAATTATAGGAACTAAATGGTTATTTGGAAATAAATTTGAAGAGAGTTAGGAATCTTAGATTTCTCTAAGTTAAAAGATACATTATTTGGCTACTACTTTACTACCTATGGATATATATTGTTTAGTATTTGATGCTCTTGGATTATTTTTGATGATGCCAAAGGGGGAGAGAAAGGGAAAGAAGAGAAAAGGAAAGAAAAGGAAAGGAAATGATTATAAAATTTTATGAAAAGGAAAGGAAATGATTATAAAATTTTATACTATCCCCAAATATTTTTAGAAAGAAAAGGAAAGGAAATTATTATAAAATTTTATGAAAAGGAAAGGAAATGATTATAAAATTTTATACTATCCCCAAATATTTTTAGAAAGAAAAGAAAAGTATTTTGTCCCCAAATATTGTTTGACCCCAAAATATAGCATTATTTCTAAAAAGACAAATACTAAGGGGGAGACTAAAGGGGAAATGATCAATATATGTATACTTGAAATTATTTTCTTTCTTCCCTTAAAGATGGTTGTCATCATAAAAAAGGGGGAGATTGTAGATGCATATACTTGTAGATATATTATATGCAGGTTTTGATGATGCCAATGGAAAGAAAATGAGTTCACAAGATTGACAAAAAGATTTTGGCAAAAGAAAGAGAAAGAGCAAGGAGCAAGGTCAATGCAAGATCAAGACTACAAGTGATGTTAGATAAGTATTAGTCTAGTTAGATATTGTGTTAAAAGAATTCTAGACTTTGCAAGTAATTTGACATTTAAAATAAAGTTTATGCAAAAATGTTTTATGAACCAAAATTAAGTTCAAAATAAATATTTTGAACTGGTAATCGATTACCAGTTGGATTGTAATCGATTACCAGCAAGCATTCAATTTCTGGAACGAAATTTTGGTTCTGGTAATCGATTACCAGATGTTGTAATCGATTACCAGTGTGCAAAAAGTTCAAATTTTGAATTCCAGGCATAACGGTTCGCAATTTTGAACTGTGTAATCGATTACCATATTCATGTAATCGATTACCAGAGTCATTTTTCTGAAAATCTTGAAGAGACATGACTTCTACTCAAAGGTTACAATGTTTTATCATCATCCTTATATATGTGTGTCTTCATTTCGAAAAAATTAGGAGATTACAATGTGAAATAACAAAAAGTGAGAAATCTCTTTAAGAATCTTTTTGGCCAAACACTTGCAAATTATTAAGGATTCTTATAGGAACTTTAAGTTGTATTATCTACTCTAAAAGAGAGTTTATCTTGTACAAACAATTGTTCTTATACAGTGTGGTTAAAGAGAGGGTGTCTCTCGTGGTTTGTGGGTGAAACTCAACACAAGGGAAGGGGTTCCAAGGTGTGTGAGTGTTCATCTCTTGTAAAGGGTTTTTACAAGAATAGTGGAAATCTCAAGTGGGTGACTTGAGGACTGGACGTAGGCAAAGGGTTGGCCGAACCAGTATAAATCGAGTTTGCATTTCTTCTTCCCTTAACTTTTTACTTATTGGTTGTGATTGCAAATTTATTATACATTAAGAGATTAGGAGTTTTGCATTCATATTTCATTATAAAAGAAGAGTTTTAATTATAGTAAAAGATAAAAGAAGTAAGTAAACGAAAAAGAGAGAATTTGGATTAACTTAATTCACCTCCCCTCTTAAGTTATTTGAGGCCGCTTGTCTAACAATCAGCCACTTATCAAAGGAATCAACTTCATGTAATTTTGGAGGTTTCAGAACATTGACCCCAAACCATATTGGTTTGGTCCAATCACATAACAGAAGCATATGTTCAACCGTTTCCTTCTCCTTGGAGCAAATAGGGCATATATCTGTGGGGGCTAGGTGTCTAAATGCAAGGGTAGCTTTAACAGGAAGTATGTTTAGGATTGCCTTCCAGAGGAAAATTTTGATTTTTGGAAATTTTCCAAATTGGGTTCTGATGAGCTAAAGAAGAAGAGGGAGGATTATGATCAGCCTCTTCTCTCTTCTTTAGCTTATAGTACCCTTATTTAACACTATAAGTTCCAGTAGAAGTGTGAGGCCAAATAAAAATATCTTTCTGATTAGACAGGCCTATAGGGGTCTGAATTACCTTCTGAATCTGAGTTGAGGTTATGTTTTCCCTAATAGCTTGTAGATTCCATGCCCCTGAAGAGGTATGAATAAGATCACTAACCCATTGAGTTGTAGCATTCTCCTGAAGAATAGCATTCTCCCCATTGTAGAGCCAAATATCATTTGCAATGTGTACATCTTTCCCAGAATTAAGGAGCCATTTGCCAAAGGATTTTTAGGACAGCTGCACCCTGTAAAAGACTATACCAGAGCCAAGAACCTTGCCTCTTCTTCTTAGCATGAAGAAGATCCACATCAGGGAAATAAATTCCTTTCAACATTTGGGCTCAAAAAGCATTTGGATTCTGAATGGCTCTCCAGGCCTGTTTGGCAAGCATAGCCTCATTCATAATGCTAAAATCCTTAAACCCCATACCTCCATCAACCTTGTTCCTTGTTAAGAAGTTCCAACTCTTCCAATGGAGTCCCCTATTCTTCCCATTTGATTTCCACCAAAATCTGGCTATATGAGAGCAGATTTGGTCACACAGCTTCTTGGGGAGTTTGTAAATCCCCATGACATAGGAATGAATTGCTTGTAAAACAGATTTGATCAGAGTCTCCTTCCATGCTTAATTCAGAAGGTTTTCCTTCCAGCCTTCCAGCTTCTGTAGTACTTTGTCTTTAATCCATGTCAGGTTGTTAACTTTAGATCTTGACGAGTCGCTTGGAAGTCTTAGGTATTTGCCTGGGTCTGGCCATTCAGGGATGCTGAAGATGTGAGTAATTTGGGTTCGGATTGTATCAGGGGTGCCTTTAGAGAAGAAAATCCCTGATTTTTCCAGGTTAATCTTTTGGCCCGAAGCATTGGTAAAAATATTTAGAATCCTTGTCAACTGTAGTGCCTCCTGAGCTGTTGCTTCTCCAAAGAGGATAACATCATCTGCAAAAAACAAGTGGGTTAAAGTAGGAGATGAGGGAGCTAAGGATATACCCCCTATGTCCCTCAAGTCCTTTGCTCTATTCTGTAATTTTGAGTGACAATCCATAGCTAGAATAAAAAGGTAGGGGATAGTAGGTCCCCTTGTCTCACTCCTCTCTTTGGTTTTAGAAATTTTGACTCAAAGCCATTGATCTTGTATCTATATGTCACTGTTGAAACCAATTTCATTACTCTATCCACCCAGATTCCCTCAAAACCATAGGATAAAAGAGTTTTTTCCAAGAAGGTTCGATCCAGCCTGTCATAAGCTTTAGTTAGATCAAGCTTGATTGCCATCCAACATTTTTTAGATCTTTTATTTTGGCGCATCTAGTGGAAAGCTTCTTGGGCCACCATAAGATTGTCTTGGATCTGCCTTCCCCCCACAAATGCACTTTGTTTTTGAGATACCAGCTTTTCCATATAGGGCTTCATTCTCTTAACAATAATCTTAGACATAATTTTGTAGAGGAAGTTGCAACAGCTAATAGGTCTTATCTGGTTCAGATTTTCTGGATTGGGAATTTTTGGTATTAGGGCCACAATAGTCTCATTCAGCCTGTGATTCAGATTCCCATTATTGAAGAAATCTAAAATATTTTCTATAACCTCTTTCTTCACAACCTCCCAGTGTTTCTGAAAAAATAGTCCATTGTAGCCATCAGGTCCTGGGGCCTTTAGGGCTCCCATCTGAAAGACTGCCTCCTTTATCTCCTTTTCTGACACTTCCTTTCTCAAGCTTTCATTCAGGTTTGGTGGGACAATCTTTGGAACTGCCTGGAAACACTCCTGAACTTGGGAGCAGGGTTCCTTTGAGTAGATGTTATGAAAATGGTTAAGGATTGCAATAGATAAATTTTTTTGCCCTTCAATCCACTCTCCATTAGCATCCTTAATTCTGACCAACCTATTCCGATCCCTTCTCAGAATTGTGCTTGCATGGAAGAAGGTCGTATTCTTGTCACCATACTGAAGCCATTTTAGTCTAGACCTCTAGGCTCAATAGGCTTCTTCTTGTTTCCAAAGCTGATTGATTTCCTCCTTGATCTTCTGTATCTGAGCAATATTATCCGGACCAGTAGCCTTATTTTGGAGCACTTGCAGCTGCTGTTGAAGAGTGAAAATATGCTCATCTGCCTTTTTGAACTTTTTCTTGTGCCAATTTTTTAGGTTTGCTGAACATCTTCTAGTCTTTTTCCTCCAAGTATCCCAGCAGTCGTCTCCCTCTCCCGCTTCTGACCAAGCATCCTTAATGACATCACTTACCTCCGGATCCTCTTCCCACATGGCCTCGTATTTGAAAGACCTCCCACTGGAATCCTTGGGATGAGGCCAGAAAATAATGGGGGAATGATCAGATGATATTGCTGGCAAAGCAGTGGCTATTGCATGTTCAAACAGGTTCCTCCAAGCCCAATTCACCAAAACCCTATCCAGTTTTTCTTTGGTAATAAACCATTTCTTGGGTTGCTACAACAAGTGAACTTACACCCTTTTAGCTCCAAGTCCATAAGGCCCTTGTCATTTAGAAAATCTATGAAAAGATTGATGCCATTGTAATTAGGGGGCTGTAACCCAATTTTTTCAAAAGGGGAGAGGATCTCATTGAAATCTCCCATGCAGCACCATGGGATAGTGTCTCTAATATTAAGCAATCTAATACTATTCCACAAATTTCTTCTCTCCTGAAACCGAGGATGCCCATAAATGAAAGTACTTTCCCACTGTTTCCTTTCAGTTTTGTCATAAACCGAAACATGGATGTAATTCTGAGACCAGTAATGAACTTGGATGTCTAGATCATTCTTCCACATGAGACAAAGACCCCCAGAAAGACCTCTAGGTAACACAGTAAAAGATGATTGGAACTTCAGCTTTCTTCTCATATCATCAACCTTGTCTTCATTTGCATGAGTTTCTGAAAGGAAGACAAGATACGACTTATGTTTAACACAGAGCTCCTGGAGCTCTCTAACTGTCGAGGCTGCCGCCAATCCTCGACAGTTCCAGCAAAGCCAACTCATGGTTGAGGTGGGGGCATGGATTGGCCCGCCTCCTCAGCCTTTTTTTATCGCAAGAGTTGAGTTGCTATTGTGCCGTGAAAATAGCAGCATAGTGCGCTGGTTCAATCAAATGGCAATATGGCGATAACTTCCTTACTTTTTCCTCCTTTAGATGGGAGCAAGTTTCCTTTTCATCTTCCTCCAGTGTTTCTTGGGCACGTTTTCTTTTCAAGGATAATGCCTTGTTCCACCCAACAATGAGTTGCTTTTCTTCCTCATTAGGAAGAGTTGGGTGTAGGTCTCTGGAAGTATTTATGTCTTCCTCAACATCACATTCCTCTTCTGGGAATTCTACATAGTAGCCTAGCTCCTTCTCCCTTGTCTGACAGGCTTTTTTACACTTAGAAATATCCTCCTTCGAGATGAGGACTTCCACCCGCGCTTCCTTAATAGGGCTTGGATAATCCAGTATGACTACTAGTTCTCTGATCCCAATAAACTCTTTTTCAATATGTAGTTGATCCATGTTTTGTGGGCCTAAACCAACTCTGGGTTTGCCTTGTTTTAGGTCAATAATAGTGGGGGATGGGCTCATGGTAGAAGATGGGCCAGGCCTGGTAGAATTTGTTTCTATTGGGTTGGGGGGCTGCACATTCTTATTGGGCTGATATTCAGAATCACTAGGACTTGTAAAAATACCTGGCTTTTCAAAGTGGGACCCAGAAATCTCCTGCGCCTGCTTTTTGGTCTCCTCTGACACATGGGACAAAACAGTGTCTCCCTGAACCTTAGTGGAAATGGTGCTAGGACAGAGGGGTGGACCCTCAAGATCCTGCAGCTTTAACGGATCATCCATAGTACCTTTGTCTGTATTATCATCTTCTTCCTTGCCTTATGGACTTTTGTCTTTCTCCTTCCCTGTGTCACCTTTGGCCTTCATGGTTTCTGCACCTGAGGATGAAGTTTTCCTCCAAAGACCTTGTTCCTTCATCAATGAAGTTATGGTTTTTGCTGGGGGGAACCCCCAGTTTTGGGCCAAATTTAGGAACAAATGGATTAGAGCTTTCCATGATTCTCTCTTGACTACAATCTTTCTGTTCATGACCAATAATGCCACATTTATAACATAAGCTCTACAGTCTCTCAAAGGGATCCATGCTCTTGGCATTCCTTTTCGAGGCACCCAGCATCCTGTAGTGAGAGGTTTGTTGATATCAATGCGGGTTTTGACCGTTATAAACGTCCTGATTAGGTGGTTCCCAACAAATGGGTTTTCTACTTCCTGAACCTCACCTATCTTGCCCATTATCTTGGCTGCATTGGTGGTGGTCATCATTTCCAGAGGGAGGCCGTATAACTGTATCCAAAAGGGCACTCTGTCAAAAAGAATTTCATGAGCTGATATTTGAGGAACCCAGTATTGCAGGCTGATGATATTCCCCATAACATACCAAGGATCTTTGTCCATAACCTCTTTAGCCTCATCCTTAGTAGTGAAGGTGAAGAGGAATTTTTTTATCCCCATATCAGTAACCTGCACCTCATTTGGTGTCCTCCAGGCTTTCAGGAGGATATTTTTCACTGCACCTTTATTAAGAGTCTTGGACACAAGGATTTTTCCAACAAGCGATCTTCTAGCCAGTTGTAAACTGTGGAGGTCATCACTTTCAAGTTCAATAGTGATTTCCTCATTCATCTGGTTGGTTGAAGGAACAAGGTTACCAGGACTGGTTGCCATGGATAAGAGGCTAACAGAATGGGTAGGGAAAGGAAGAGGTGGAAATGGTTAAGGTGTAAAGGTTGGAAGGGTACATGGGTTAAGGTTGGGAAAGAGCTAGAGGTAAAGGTTAAGGGGTGGAAAAGAAGGCTGCGAGGAGAACAGATAGGGTGAGGAAGATGATTTATCGGGAAACAGTGAAGCTGAGAATAGAAAATGGTGTCAACAGTGAGCACAAATAAGAAAGACAAGATCAATCTCCCTAATGGAGATGGCAAGAACTCTGGCTATTCCAGAGAGAAAAACTCCGGCTATTCCAGAGAGAACCTATTCACGCTATATGTTTGAAACATTATTTTTTATGTGATGTGCATAACGTCTGCAAGATCAAATTTGAAGGTAAATGTCAAAAGCCTATATAACCCATGTTCAAATTTTTCCTTCTTATATTTAATTTTGACTTACATCTAGTTTAAATTATGTGTAATTTTGATCTTTTAATTTTTTTGAATAAATTAAATTTTTATATTTTTAAAACTAAATAAATTAAGTCCCTCGTCAATTATTTTCTATTTTAAAAAGGTCGTTTATTTTCAAAAAATATTTTATTTCTATTTCCTATTTTTTAGTTTATATTACAAAATTACTTTTAGTTTTAGTCATATAAATATTACATTATTTTTATTTTATTTCCTATTTTTAAAGTTTTATATAGAGAACAACAAAAATAATTTTTTATTGGTTTTTTTTTTCTCTATACAAATATTTGAAAACAAGAAATAAAATCAAAGAAACAAGTTGACATTTTATGAATTAAATTAGGGTTAAATATATTTTTAGTCCCTGAAATATAGTCAAAATTTGGTTTTAATCTCTATAATTTGAAACTGGTGATTTTGGTCCTTCAAAAATTAAAAATACACCAATTTAGTTCTTATTGCATAATTTTGCTACAGATTTTGCTACGAATTAGCTACAGATTTTTCTCAATAAGAACAAAATTGTTGTATTTTCAATTTTTAAATGACCAAAACCACTGGTTTTAAATTATAGGGACCAAAACCAAATCTCAACTATATTTCAGAAACTAAAAACATATTTAATTCATTAAATTAAAAAAGAAAATGAAAATGAAAAATGTTTTCTAAAATTAAACGCCCCCTAATTTTCATTTTCAATCCTAATATTTTGAGAGTTTAGGATAGATTTGAGATATGAAATATTTTTAAATATTCAAAAGTTAAAAAGTTTAGTAGAAATTTGATAAAATTTGAAGGATTTTGTATGAGGTGGAATTAGAGTTTAAAGAGGACAAAAATTTAGGAATTTCCAATTTTAGGTGAAATTTGAATTTTTTAACTTAAAATTTAAAATGATTTAGTCAATTCTATTTATGGGGAGTAAAGTAGAAAGTGAGAAATTAAGGATTTTAGGTAAAAGATTTTCTATTTTATTTTCCGGTTTTTCAGCTTTAATTATTAAAATATTTTTAATTTTGATTATAAAAATATAATTTGTTTCTTATTTTCAAAGTTTTGTATAAGAAACAGTGAAAATAATTTTGTATTAATTTTTCTATTGTTTGTACAAAACTCTTAAATATGGAATAAAATGAAAAAAGAATAAGTTGATATTTTTTGTAATTAAAACTAAAAATCAAGAAATGAAAAAATGTTTTTTGAAAATAAACAAACCCCTTGCTCGAAAAAATTCTTGAGGGGTCAAAATTGTACATAACTCCAATTAGAGGGATTAAACTGCAATTAAACATTTAATCCTTTAAAATATTTAATTCAATTACCTAAAAAGTTTACCCCTAATAAATAAAGTGTAACACGAGGTAAAAGAAGTTCACCTATGAATTTAATTATTAGATTTGAACCCTGCAGGATCATATTATATACTTCGTACCTTCAAAATTTAAGTTATCAATACTATAACCCATGTTTGATTTTCTATATATTATATTATGCATAGTATATAATGCACAATCATAGTCTTTATTGATATTTTCTTCTTCTGATAGAAGGAAGAAAAAAAAAAGAAATAAAACTCTAGCAAGTGTCTTTTCTTTGAGTTTGATTAAACCTAATTAAAATATGCTTCGTAGTCCGTGACTTAAAACTGGCCAAATAATATTGTGGCATATTAGGTTGCCACTATAACTCATTGCCACCGCAATCTTTGGAATAATGAGTTTGTGAATTGTAATTGTCATGTGGAGATTAGGTTAAGGTTTGGATAAAGAATATGCATATCTAATTATATCTACCAACTTGCCTTGTCCACTAGTTGTTTATTATATTTTAATTTTATTACGAAATCTCTTGAGACCGGACAGAATCTACACACTTAAATTAGACATGCCCAACTATCGTAAAAAAAAATAAAAATTAGACATGCCCAACAAACCGAGGCACTAATTATCAAATTGCATTATAATATTATTAGTTGAATATATGTAAGCTATATGTTCTGTTTGTTTAAAATTATTTCTTAAAATAATTATTTTTTTATTTTAAAAAATTACTTATAAATTTTTTTAAAAGGTTTGTCTAAATTTTTTTCAAGAAGTAGAATCAGAAAATAATCAATTTTCTGTTTTTTTAAGAAGCGACTCAGAGTTACTTCTTAAAAAAATAGTTAAAATAGAAGAGAGAAAAAAACTTTTAACGATATGAAATCATTTATTTAACAATATAAAAACATTTATTGTGAAAAACAAAGTATTTTTTTATGATTGTAACTAAACGTAAATTTATTTCTGATTATACAAAAATCTTTAAAATAAAATTAATTTTTTAAAACAATTTAAAATAAGGGGGAAAATAAGCTATTTTATAATTGTACACCATTTTATCTGTATAAATAAATAATACTGTAAATTGAATAACAAACAAAATACTTTCTTTCAAGTATAAAAAAAGAGAAATTATATTTATAACACTATTATTTAGATATATGCTACTTTTTTTTGGTGCACTTATATATGCTACTTATAGTCATACTAATCATACTTATAGCACTATTATTATTTAGTTTGAATACTACGTGTTTAATTAATTAGCCTAAACTCTAATTAGTACTTCACTTATCACACTCATCTAATCAATATAAGTACCTAATCATACTCATATTTTATGGTTAATAACCGGGTTAGGATTTTTGACATTATATCAAATATTTTACAAATATTCTTTTTTCAATGGCCTCTTTAAACTTACGTGTATAATAAGTATTATTTTCTCATTTAGCCTCCTCATGCTCTTAACCTTAAAGGCTAAAAGAATAAATGTTTTTCTAGGTTACTGATACAATAATGGATTAGCAATTAGAGAAAATAGGGAATTGCTAAGAAAGATAAGGAAAAGAAAGAAATATCTGTTTTCTGAATTTTCCAGCCTGCCAATTCATTCCTCACAGCAGATATTTATAACCGTTTACACATATTGATCATAGAATAATGGATCCTATGACACTTGTTATCTCCTAATTATATTGACCCTCCCATTAAATCAAAAGTTCCTCATGAACCCCATGTTTGGTTTGCACCCTCCTACGACTTAGTAGATGCAAAGGTGTCACAAGAGGATGTGAACCAATAGTGGCAAGTGGTAGAGGGAAAATTTGTTGAGATGGATGTCTAGTACATGGCTTCAACAAAGAGAAATGAAAAATCGGGTGAATGGGCGTCGTTGCTGGGAGTTCCAACTCATAGACCACAGTACCCACGCGTTTGAGAATTCGAAAGGGGCTATAGAAACGCCGTGCAAGCTTCTGGGAGGTGCGGTGGTGGACAGAGACTTGACGATATGGTTGGAGCTTAAGGTACACCCAATCTCCCTCAGAAAATTCCTTATCGAATCGTTTAGCATTGGCTTACTGAATCATTTTGTTACGAGCTTTGTTGTGGTTGAATTTTAGAGTCTTCAAAATATGAGAACGTTGGGCAAGAAGAGTATCTAAAGAGTCAATATTTGTGCTACAAGAGGCATAGCCTGGCAGTGATGGGGCCGGACGACTGTACAGAGCTTTAAAAGGAGTCATGCCAATAGCTGAGTGAAAGGACGAGTTGTACCAGAACTCTACAAGCAGAAGAAATTGGGACCAACGGTGGGGTTCATCACTAACAAAACAACGAAGATAAGTTTCTAAACATCTATTCAATACCTCCGTTTTCCCATTAGTTTGCGGTTGGTACGCGCTACTGAAAGCGAGAGTTGTTCCCAGAAGTTTGAAAAGTTCGCGCCAAAACTTACTGACAAGTACCTTGTCTCTGTCACTGATAATAGTCTTGGGTGCCCCATGCAAGCGATAGATCTCACTCAAAAAAATAGAAACCAAAGAAGTGGCAGAGAAATTGCTTGGCAATGCAACCAAATGTGCAAACTTAGTGAGTTTATCGACCACAACCCAAATTACTATTTTACTTGCTGAATTGGGAAGCATGGTAATGAAATCCATGGAAATTTCATCCTAAACTTGAGTGGGCATAGGCAATGATTGGAGGAGGCCATAGAGAGAATGAATGGAGTATTTGCTCTGCTGACATAATTCACACTTGTTCACAAACTATTTAACATCCCCATATGTTCCCGTCCAATAAAACATAGCAGAAAGGTGAGAAATAGTAGCTTTTATTCCTGAATGACCCCGACGGGCAAGGCATGAAATTCAGCTAAAAGAAAAGAAATGAGGCCAGACGCCTTCGAAATGAAGATTCGATCATTGAAATAAACCAGTTTAGCTTTGTAAGCAAACTTAGGTTGCATAGTGGGGTCAGTTGAGAGGCCCAGCAATGTTGGCATAACCCTGTACATAGCGGCGGTAAAATCTAGTCAAACCCAAGAATGCTCGTAATTGGGTAAAGGAAGCAGGTACTGGCCAGTCCAAAATAGCCTGCAACTTACTAGGATCTGCCTGGACACCCTGACCTGTAATTAGGGGTGAGCAAAACTCAGCCCGTCGCACTGACCCGTCCCAATTCAAGCTACTCGGGTCGGGTTAGACCCTATCCAACATGAAAGATTAAGGTTAAATAAGGTCTCATTCAATAACCTAGTATCAGGTTGATGATGAGTTCGGGTTAATCTTTGGGTTATCCAACCCGTCCTATATATGTGTATGTATAATATTTAATATTTATAATTTTATATTACTCTAAGCCTTAACAACATATTAACTTTTTGGGGATTTTTTAATTCAACTTTTCTCTATGATAGAGGCTATATCTACTTTTAAAACACATTTCATACATAAAGTTATATAATGATATATGGTGTTTGGTAGAACTAGCTGATAAGCTAGTTGGTAAATGTAAAATGACATAAAAGGACATACCTACATAAGTTTTATTATATAAATTCTATTTGTGTTTTTTAAACAAAATATATTATTATGCAATTATAATTTTAGATTTTAAAAAAATAATTAGATTCTCATTAAATCTTTTAGTGATAAATTATTTAATTAAAAATTAAAATAAACAGTGAAATTGATAAAATAAATTGTATAATATAAAAGCAATTTCATAAAATAGTAAAAAAACAACAATTTAATTAATTCATAATTTTTTAAATTATTTATTATATAGGTAATAATAGGTAAAAAGAAATTGAAAGTTTTTGTTATTATTATTAAAAATAGATAATAATAGGTAAAAAGAAATTAAAATAATAAGGTAAATGTATTAACATATAAGGGATAGTGATGGAAGAAAATTAAATAAGCTACAAGCTACAAACTATAAGCTAGGTGAAGTAGCTTGTAGCTTATAAGCTAGAAGCTCCTAAAATAAGCTACTTTGAGGTACCTTACCAAACACTTTTGTGTTGGTCAAACTAGCTTATAAGCTAGTAGCTAGCTTATTGAACTTGCAAAACACACTCATAGTGATATTTTTCTCTTAACAATATTTGAAAGTTAATAAGAAAGTAAAAAAATTAGGATTTAGGGTTTGTGGACGGGTTTCTTCGATTTTGTGGACGGGTTCGAGTCTGAAAATTTGGCCTGATTAAAAAAATTGGGTTGGGTACAGGATGAATAAAACCCGTCTCAACCTGTCCCACGCTCACCCCTACCTGTAATTATGTGGCCCAAATAGTCGACAGAACAAACCCCAAACTGAAATTTAGAGAGCTTAGCATAAAAATGATGTGTCTGTAAGAGGCAAAGGACCTGTTGTAAGTGCATTAAATGTTCAGCCCAAGTAGGACTAAAAATCAAGATGTCATCAAAGAATACCAAGACGAATCTGCGGAGGTACGGTCTAAGGAGGTCATTCATGGCGGCCTGAAAAGTAGAAGGAGCATTCGTGAAGTCGAAAAGGCATCACAAGGTATTCATAGTGGTTGTCATAAGTGCGAAAAGCCGTTTTAGCAATGGCATCGTGATCCAAGTGAATCTGGTAGTAACTGGAGCGTAAATCCATCTTAGAAAAATAGGTGGCGCCATGCAACTCATCCAGGAGCTTATCAATGATAGGAATTGGAAAATGATCTTTAATGGTAATGGTGTTGAGGGCCCGATAGTCCACACAAAATCTCCAAGTCCCATCCTTCCTTTTAACCAAAAGAACCGACGACAAATAAGGACTAGTGCTAGGACGAATGATGCCTTCCTTTAACATATCTATAATGAGGGTTGCCATGGCTTCCTTCTGAAAGTGAGGGTAGCGATATGGTTTGATGTTAACTGGGGCCGAGTTGGGAAGCAAGTGAATGTGGTGGTCATGGGCACGGTCGGGGGGTAGGTCGTGAGGGGTAGAGAAGATTTGGTTATACTGATGAAGCAAGGCTGCGATATCTGGATGGAATAAGTCAAAAGTAAGATGTTCAGTGGAGGGGGTAGGAGTGGTAGGAGATGGAGTAGGGACCATAGAGATGGCATGAAAAGTAGCAATGGAATGTGTATGAAGCATTCTATGAAATTGGTTATACGAGGCTGGGGTCAAAAGAGGGGTAGCAGAGCCTTGGAAAGTAACAAGAGGGCCCTCATGGTAAAATTGGATGTATGGAAAAGTATAATCAGAAACATAGAACCCAAGAGTTTGTACCCATTGAACCCCAAGAACAACATCAATGCCTTGAGTTGGAAGCACATAAAAAGGAACACGAAATGTGTTGCTGGAAGGATAACGGAACATCAAGGCAAGATCCAGAGTATTGTAAATAGGCACCATTACCCACCGTAATAGAAAATTGAGAGAGCGGTTGAACCGATAGGTTCAAGAAAGAGGCAATCCGAGGTTGGATAATATTGTGGGAACTGCCAGACTCCACAAGCACAGTAACAGGATGACCATGAATAGTGGCAACGGACCCTTAAGGTCCTAGGAGAAGGTTGTCCCGTGAGAGCATCTAAGGAGAGGTGAAAATGCTCAGGTTGCGATGTAGTAAGGGAGGAATGCAGGTCTTGAGGTGGCTGGGGTGGCAAGAGTGAAGTGGATATAGGTGGTGGGGATGTGTCGGTGAAGATGTAGAGGTCATCGGTAGAGGGAATAGGGTCAGGGGAGTCATCATCAGCAAGGAGTAAGAGAAGCTGTTTAGTTTTGCAGCGATGCACGAGATGGAATCAGTCATCACAATTGAAATAGAGGCCCTTAGCATGACAATTTTGCATTTCGACTGGGGTCAAATGACGGACAAGGAATGGTTGTTTAGGTGGAGCTGTTGGTAAGGGTAATACTAAACGAGGTGGTGGTGTTGGAAGCAGTGGGGGTAATGTTTTGGGGGGTTAGGCTCTGGCTGGTGTGTAAATGGGGAAGCAGTTGTCTTGTAACTTGGACTCCAATAACTTGGCCAATCCAATCACGTGAGATATCGAAGTAGGATGCAATGGTTGTCTGAAAATGCTCATCCATCTGAAGTATAATTGTTGTTTGAAGAGCTCAACTGTCTGATGGAAGACTTTCCGAGGAGAAAAATATTCAGACTCTGCCAAAGTCAAATCAACTCTGCCGTGCGCAAAGTACCTTTGCTGAAGATGGGAAGATGAAAGATAGCTTTATGGGGATCTTTCAAAAGTGAAGCACAAAAGAAGTCTGCTTTGCAACTCTGCAAAGGTTCAAATGAACGTTGCTTCCTTGTACCCGCTTGTTATAGTGTCTCACAACGGCTTCAACGCATTTAATGTTATCTCTAAATGGACATTTCTAGAGAGAGAATGTCCCTAAAGCCTATAAATACATGAGCTCGCTCAAGATGAATAAAGAGAACTTACGCATATTTTCAAAGAGCCCAAACGCTGCTGAAAACTCTTTGTGCATAAACTCTGATTTCCTTTGTACATCAAATTTTCAAATCATGTACTAAATTATAGTTATCTTTGTACACATTCAAGAACTAGAAGTTTTCTAAAGTTCATATTTCTTTCAAAGACTCGTAGAAGTTGATGAGCCTGAAGAGGTTGTGTAGAAAACAATACTTGTATTTGGTTGTTGAGCCTAAAGAGGCTTGGAGAAAAATAATACTTGCAACCTTGCAATATTAGAGGAAAATCTAGTAGTGGGTTTGCTCTAGAACTGGACGTAGCTCAGAATGGAAGTGAGTGAACCATGATAAGTGCAACATCCTAAATTTTAAACTCATTTTCATAAGTGAAATTATAAGTATAAGAGGTTTTTATAAATTGATTTGGGTTGGAAAGGGTTGAAAACAGTTAAAGAAGGAATAACACTATCCCTTTTTTGCTCGAGCGATAAATGGCTTACTTGAGTGAATGAGAATGGAAATTTGGTAAACGTGTTTGAAAAGGTACGTGCAACAGAGGTTCAGAAAAGTCTTCACAAGCTTCAGCAGAGGGTGCCACATCATAAGTGAGACTTCAGACGGCACTGATACTTCAGACGGGTTGAACTACTTCAGACAGCTTCAACTCTTCAGACGAGTTCTGCTTCTTCAGACAACTTCAACACTTGGTCTTTTTATGTAGGCTCATAGTGACTCTTGCTGAAATCATAGATGAAGCATTAAAGCATGTGTGTATCTATGATAAGTAATTTAAGTCAAATTTGTCAACCATTAAAACTTTGGGAATCTAGTTGTCTATAAACAACCTTATGATATTTTTGAGACTCAACATTCTCCCCCTTTTTAATGATGACAAATTTGGTTAAAATGTACAAATCTGTAATCAGTTTTTTTTTTAAGAATAAGAAAGCTCCCCCTGAGATAGAAATATCCTTTAACAGGATCTGTTTAAGGTATATTTCACTCATTTGTTCAGATTTCTCAGAAAAACATTTGTACTCCCCCTGAGTCCTGTAATCACTTCAGATTCAGATTTTGTTAGATTTTAATACTCCCCCTTTTGTCATCAATCAAAAGAGAGTATAAGAGCAAAACAGTAACAGAGCAATAATTTAAGATAAAACCGATATCATAGCATTAACAATCAACTAAAAAATTATGAGATAAGCCACTGATTGTATTTAGGGAATGTTCAGATAAAGAAACAAACAATCAGACACTTGTCATAAACATGAAAATAAGCAAAAGACAATGGCTAAAATTAACAGTTTTAATCTTTCTTCTTCAGCAAGGCCTCAGTCAAAAAGGAAATCAAGTCGTCCTTGGCCTTGTTTATTGCGGCTTCCACTGAGGTTTTCAAGTCTTGCTGACCAGATCTGATAAGCTGTTGTTCTTGAAGAATCTGCTCTTGTTGAGCAATTAGATGCTTAGTCTTCTGCTCTTGATCAACACACTTCTTTTCAAGTTTCTTCACTTTGGACTTCAGCTTCAGATTTTCCTCAGCCAAGTCTTGCTCAGATTCATAGAAGATGAGCTGGATGTAGGGGCAAACAAATCTAAGCACTCCAAATCCTGGTTGCAATCTGTAGTCAGATGGGCTGAACACAGGGCAAAAGAAGGTGCCAATAGGATTCAGCAGAACCCAATCTTCATTGAAAGAGTCAGCAGGTGGGGGAAAGTGATCTCTCATATAGTGATATTTGACATTGGTTGACTTTCCAAGTCCAACATCAGAATCAGCATCAGGACCAGTTGATCCAGAAGAAGATCCAACATCTTCTCTGATTTTCCAGTAAGAGGACCACATCAAATCTTGAAGTAGATGATCCAGGCCTCCTCCTTGGTTTCTGATGAATTCTGGTAAAGATTCCCACTCTGATGGACTCATCACTTCAGACAGAGGTGAGTTTTTCTTTGAATAGATTTTAGCTCCTTTGAATTTCTCTTCCTGTAAGGGATACTTAGGAACTATTCTATCAGGTTTCACCAAGATTTTAGTGGTTGGCCTGATTGAACAAGTTCTAGGTGGCCTGTAGCCTCTCATCCCAACTCCCTTGTGCAGATCCCTCTGAAACAGCTCAGACTCAGTGTTCAGCTGCCTCACAAAGCTCCATTCATCATTATTCAGCCTCAGGGAATCATTTGAGAATGGATTGATGGGAGCCCAAATATGTGCAGGAGGGACACCTTTCCTGATCTTTTCTAATCCACCGGAAAGAGCACTGTATTGATTTCTAACTTCAGCAGCAGTTTTCCTGATTAAGCCATGATGCAAGGATACAACAGGTGCTGATCTGAAATACTGTAGCTCTTCAGACAGGGTGCTAAACTTGGGCAGTGAGCAGGGATCAGAATGAAGGAGAGATAACTGTAGAGCATCAGCAAGCACTGGCTTTTTTTCAGCAGAGAGCTCTTCTTCCAGAGAAGGTGTAAGTGGTGGAGGTGATGAAGGTAAGAGTGGTATCAGAGCAAGGTCATGGGTTTGTGGGGAAGGTAAGGTAGGCTCAGAGAGTTGATTCTCTGAAGGTTGTGGTGAGGTAGGTTCAGAGGGTTTGGAAGGTTCAGAGGGTAGGTTTTCTGTTTGTGGGGGTGGTGATGGTTGTTTTTCAGGTGATAGGGGTTTTGGTGAAGGTTGTGAGAGTTGATGAGGTGTTTGTTTTTCTGGTGAGGAGGGTGGTGAAAGAGTTACATTATCAAATCTCACCTTAATTCTCTTGTAGGGAGGCTTGGTTACCTCAGATTCTTTTGCCTTTGCTTCTTCCTTCTCCCTTTGTGCTTGTTTTTCTTCCCTTTTCCTTTTAAAATACTGTTGAGCTTTAACAAAATTTTGATACTTCTCAGCTTCATCTTCTGCTATCAGCTGAGAGGCAATACTTCTAGTCACCCTAGGTTCAGGTGCAGTCTGAAGTAGCTTGCTCTTGGTTCTCCTTCTCTGAGGTGCACTTGACCTCTTCCTTTTCTTTGCTCCCTCAGCTATGGTTGCTTGCCTATCATCTTCAGCATAGGCCAATTGTGAAGCAATAGCAATAGCTCTATCAGTCTTCTCTTGTTCTGCTTTCTTCTCCAGCTCCTCCTGCTCCAGAGCATTAGCCAATGCTGCTACCTGAATGAGTTCAGGATCAGATGGGCATGCAGCCAATGGCTCAGCTACAACTGCATCACTTTCATCTGCCTCTTGAGCCTGTCCTTCCATTTCAGAAGTAGGTTGTGGAGGCTGTACAGGTTCAGACATCTGATCCACAATTTCAGATGGCCTTTGTGATGCCTTCTAAACAGGTTCAGACACCTGACTTTGCACAGATGCAGATGCTATCTTAGCAGCACTCCTTACGGGTAGCTTCTTCAATTTTGCCTGAGGAGAGGGTTTTGATGGCTTGAACTCATGCCTCCTTATGTCTCCTCTGAGTTCATTCTCAAGAACCTCCATTGTTGTCTTCCTTCTTGCAGCTTTCTCAAGAAGAAGGCTCTCCTTCATGGACGGAGAGGGAGGTCTTGGAGTCAGCTTCACTCCCATGCTCTTGAGGTTTGATTCTCCAAACACAGGTTGTGAAAGGCGATCAAAAAGCCTCTCAATGGGGACTTTGAAATGCAGCAAGATCTTGGTGATGATGGTATTGTGAGCTAAGCTCCCAGCAGAGTCTCTGAGACGCTTCTGCATGTGGTACATTATGATGTTGGGGAGGTTCACCTTCTTCTGTAGTAGGTGAATCAGACAAAATCTCTCCAACTCAGAAACATGGTTTCTGCTTCCATTCTTAGGGATTATAGAGCACCCTAAGATGGCATGCAAAACCCTAGCCTTGTCTGACATATGTTTTGCATCCAAGCTTACTGGTTCAGAGGTGCCATACAGAAACTCTGTGAACTGCTTCTGTCCTCCATTTCTTGCTTCCCAGCCAGGAGTGAATACAACTCCTTCAGTCCTGACCTCACATATGTGAGCAAGGATATCTTCATCAACAAAGACAGGAACACCGCGTACTGTGGCCTTGATGCTAGTGTAGATACCCTGAGGATTGGGTATTCCTCTGGCAGTAGCCCAGAAATCCAGCACACTTTGCTCATGCCACTGTGTCAAGTTGTGATTGAAATACGGGGTCCACCCAGCTGCATCGAACTCAGCAAACAAGTCCATTCCCAGAGATTGAAGATCCTCCAGAACTACACCCTTAGTCTTCACGATGTTGCTTCCAGCAGATTTCTTAGGGGCCATTGGAGAGTTTTCTGAAGAACTTGAGAGAGAAAAAGAATTGCTTGTAGAAGAAGGATCTCAAGAGATGACTAAATAATAATGAACGGTGAAATTCTGTGACCCACTAGCTTCTGTATTTATAGATCCATAAAACAATGATGGCATGTACTGGCTGCGCAGACATAGGAAAACGTGCGAAGTGGAAGAGACAAAATAAATGGAATTAAACCGTCTCATAAAGCCACATCATTTGTTTACTTCAAACAAGTGACAGAGTTCAGACACCCATATGGATTTCAGACAACCCAAAATTTCAGACAAGTCACTTGTTTCAGACAAGCTGAAATTTCAGATGCATCATTGTTGACAGATCAGATCACACACATTCAAAATGCATGTATGTTTAGATTATTTCTAATGAACTTAAATCTATCTTCAGTCAGAGGTTTTGTGAATATATCAGCCCATTGATGCTCTGTATCAATAAACTGAATATCAAAAATACCTTTCTGAACATAGTCTCTAATGAAATGATGTTTTATTTCTATATGTTTAGCTCTAGAATGTTGAATGGGATTTTTAGACAAATTAATAGCACTTGTATTATCACACAAAACAGGTATAGCAGATATAGTAATGTTAAAATCTTCTAACTGATACTTCACCCATAACAATTGTGAGCAACAACTGGCTGCTGAGATGTATTCTGCTTCAGCTGTTGATAAGGCAATTGTACTTTGCCTTTTGCTTGACCAGCTAATCATATTTTCTCCAAAGAAATGACATCCACCACTAGTGCTTTTTCTTTCAATTCTGTCTCCAGCAAAATCAGCATCACAGTAACCTATTAACCTGCAATCCTTACTTTTCTTATAGCACAGACCAAGATTAGTAGTACCTTTAAGATATCTGAAAATTCTTTTTACAGCTTTGTAGTGAGTACTCCTTGGATCAGATTGTAATCTAGCACACAGACATACACTGAACATTATGTCAGGTCTGCTTGCTGTTAGATATAGTAATGATCCAATCATTCCTCTATACAAAGTTTGATTCACTTGTTCTTCCTTCTATATTTATTTAAAGATGCAGAGGGATGCATTGGAGTTGACATGAGTTTGCAATCATGTAAGTTAAACTTCTTAAGCATTTCCTTTGTATATTTTTCTTGATGGATCCATATACAGTCAGAATCTTGCTTAATCTGAAGTCCTAAGAAAAATTTTAGTTCACCCATTAAACTCATTTCAAATTTTGATTGCATTAACTCTGAAAACTCCTTGCATAATGAAGAGTCAGTTGAACCAAAAATAATGTCATCAACATATATCTGAACAAGTATAAGATCTTTGTTAGACTGTTTTCTAAAAAGAGTTGTGTCCACTTTTCCTCTTTCAAAACCATTTGAGATTAGAAAATTGCTCAATCTGTCATACCAAGCTCTTGGGGCTTGTTTCAGACCATAGAGAGCCTTTTTGAGTTTGAAAACATGTTCAGGAAAGGCAATATCTTCAAAACCAGGGGGTTGTCTAACAAAGACTTCTTCTTCAATGAGACCATTGAGGAAGGCACTTTTAACATCCATTTGATATAGCTTGATGTCATTATTTACAGCATAAGATAAAAGAATTCTAATTGCTTCTAACCTGGCCACTGGGGCAAAGGTTTCGGTGAAATCAATACCTTCTTGCTGGTTGTATCCTTGAGCAACTAATCTTGCCTTGTTTCTGACTACCTTGCCTTCTTCAGACAGCTTGTTTCTGAACACCCATTTGGTTCCAATAATAGTTTTCCCATGGGGTTTAGGAACAAGGGTCCAGACATCACTCCTAGCAAACTGATTCAGCTCTTCTTGCATGGCTAGGGTCCATCCTTCATCATGCAGAGCTTCATCAATGTTCCTTGGCTCTATTTCAGATAGGAGAGCAAGAGAATTCAGAATCTTGAATTTTGATCTTGTCTTAACTCCTTCTGAAGTGCTGCCAATGATTTGCTCTTTAGGATGATGTGATTTGTATTTCCAATCAGGTTTCTGAGGAGGTATCACATCTGTTTGATCTGTCTGAGACTCAACATTTGTCTGAAGAGGTTTAGTAACAGTAGGTACTTCAGACAGCTGCTCATCCTTCGAGCTGCTGTGGTCATTCAGCTCCATTCCTGCAAAATCATCCTCTAGATCTGATAGTTCCCTATCAGTCTCTTTGTTATCATTGAATTTAACATGAATAGTTTCTTCAACAGTTAAAGTTCTAGAGTTATACACTCTATAGGCTTTAGATGTTTCAGAATATCCAATAAAAAATCCTTTATCAGACTTTGCATCAAATTTTCCAAGATCATCCTTGGTGTTGAGTATAAAACATTCACATCCAAAGGTGTGGAAACATGATATGTTGGGTTTTCTTCCTTTCCACAGTTCATAGGCAGTCTTTTTAAGAATTGGTCTTACCAATATTCTGTTTTGAAGGTAACATGTTGTGCTAACAGCTTCTGCCCAGAAGGTTCTTGGTAAGCTGCATGAGTTGAGCATGGTCCTTGCCATCTCTTGCAAACTTCTGTTCTTCCTCTCAACAACCCCATTCTGTTGAGGTGTTCTAGCCACAGAGAAATTGTGTGAGATGCCATTCTGATCACAGAACATTTGAAAGTTTGCATTCTCAAACTCTCCACCATGATCACTTCTGATAACAGAGATACGGAATCCTTTCTCATTCTGTACCTTCTTGCAGAATATTGTGAAATTCCTAAAAGTCTCATCCTTGCTTCTTAGGAATAACACCCAAGTAAATCTAGAATAGTCATCAACAATGACCAAACCATATTTCTTACCACTAAGACTTTATGTTCTAATAGGACCAAACAAGTCAATGTGTAAAAGTTCTAGTGGTCTGCTAGTTGAAACAACATCTTTACTCTTAAAAGAGTGTCTTGTTTGTTTCCCTTTCAGACAGCTTTCACATAAAATGTCAGATTTGTATGAAAGATTGGGCAATCCTTTAACAAGATTGTGTTTTGCTAATCTTGAGATTAATCTCAAGCTGGCATGCCCAAGTCTTTGATGCCAAATCTGTTTTTCATCTTCAACAGAAATGAAACACTTTACATTTTGACTTGCTAGATCCTCTAGATCAATTTTGTACACATTGTTGTGTCTCTTAGCAGTAAAGAGGATTTGCTCAGAGGAGTCTTTGACTATGCATCCTTCCTTAGTAAAGGATACCACATAACCACTGTCACATAATTGACTTATGCTCAGTAAATTATGTTGTAGTCCCTCGACTAGAAGTACATTTTTAATAAGGGATGAAGGAGATATACCTACAGTCCCTATTCCAATGATCTTCCCTTGCTGATTTCCACCAAAGGTGACCACTCCACCAGCTCTAGGTCTAAGGTTTTGGAACAAAGACCTTTCTTCTGTCATGTGTCGCGAGCACCCACTGTCCAGGTACCATTTGTGGGGTCTCCTTTGTCCTGTTAAACACATCTGCAACAGGAATAATTAAGTTTTTAGGTACCCATATTCTTTTGGGTCCCTTCTTGTTAGATTTGGGCCTTGTCTTTTTCCTGTGTTTGCACTGAGCCTCATTGTGTCTAGGCTTACCACAGTGAGAACACCCAGTAACCTTCTTTTTAGAAAAATTTAAGACAGTAGGAGGTTCAGACAAGTTATGATCACAAAAGCCTAGTCCAGTTTTGTCAAGGGAATGCCTTTGATTTCCAAGCATTATATTCAGATTTTTAGTTCCTTTGACAAATTTGGCCAGATCTTTTGTCAGTTCCACAACCTGCTTCTGAAGTTTCTCATTTTCTTCAGACACAACTTGTGAACTGCAGTGTTTAGTCTCAAGAACTTTTTCTTTGAGCATAATATGTTCTATCTCAAGTGCCTCATATTTGTTACACATTTCTGTGTGGGCTTTGGATAGATTCTTATACTCTTGGAAAAGTTCTTGAGAACTTTCCACCAGATCATCATACATCTCTTGTAGAGTAAGAGGAAATACCTCAGCTTCAGAGCTGTCTGAGGATGGTAGACTAGCCATGAGACACATATTTGCCTCTTCTGAAGTGTCTTCTTCTTTTTCTGAGGTTGATTCATCAAGGTCTTCCCATGTTGCCATAAGACTTTTCTTCTTTTTGAAAAACTTCTTCTTGAAGTTGTTTTTCTTCAGTCTTGGACAATCAGCCTTCATATGTCCTGGTTGCTTACATTCAAAGCAAGTAATTTTATCAGAGTTAGACTCTTTACCTGTCTTACCTGATTTGGATGATAACGGTTGGTTCTTTCTGAACTTTCCTCTGTTCTGCAACATTCTCTTGATCTTTCTGCTTAAAAGAGCAAGATCATTTTCATCTTCTGAGTTGTCTTCAGAATCTTCATCTGCTTCTGAAGTGTCCTCAGCTTGCATAGCCTTCATGCTGCCATGCCTAGACTGTTTGACCTTGGAGTTTAGAGCTAGAGACTTCTTCTTGTTGTCATCTTCTCCAAGCCCAAGTTCATGGACTTTGAGAGATCCCAACAGTTCTTCCATTCTCAGAGAGTTCAAATCTCTTGCCTCTTGAATGGCAGTGACTTTGGGTCTCCAGGACTTAGGTAGACTTCTTAGAATCTTTCTGTTGTTGTCTCCAGATTCATAGGTTCTTCCTAAGGACCTGAGTCCATTGGTTATGGTCTGAAACCTCCCAAACATTTGGTCAATAGTTTCAGTTTCTTCCATCTTAAACATCTCATACTGATGTATAAGCATGCTGATTTTGGATTGCTTAACAGTTTCAGTCCCTTCATGGGCTGCTGCAAGAGTATCCCAAATCTCCTTGGCAGAAGTGCATCCATGGACCTTCTCATATTCTGATTTATTCAAGGAACATATCAGATAGAGTTTGGCTTTAGCGTTCATCTGGACTCTAGTCTTCTGCTCCAGGGTCCATTCAGTCTTAGGTATAGGCAAACCATTTTGCATAGGCACATAATCTCCATCAGTGACCACCTCCCAAACATCAATGTTGTTGCTTTCAATGAACAACTTCATACGATCTCTCCAGTAGTGGTAATCCACTCCATTGAAATCTGGGGGTCTTGTGATAGAGGCTCCTTCTGTGATGTATTGCCTGTTGCTGTTAGAAGCTTCCATTTGGATCTTTCAGTCCTCAAACACTTGTTAGGTGCTTCAACCCTGAGTAGAGCTCTGGTACCAACTGTAGGAACACAGGGAAACACTAGAAGGGGGGTTGAATAGTGTTTCTGAATATTTTAGAAAGCTTTTCACAAACAGGTGTTAAAAACACGATTTCAGACAGGCTCTTAAAGGACTGTCTGAAGTTTTTAGACGGTCTAAAAATACTGATTTTAAAAGATGTTTTTGTGCCTTTATAAAATATCAGATTAATTACTCTAACCCCTTGATTAGTATAAAAAGAATTGACAAGAGATAAAGGGTAAGAAAACTTAGCCAAGGAATTTATCCTGGTTCACTCACTACCACTGTGAGCTACGTCCAGTCCCAATGCCAACTAGCACTTGGATTTTCTTTTAATCTTTCAAGATTACAAGTATTCTTTTACAGTCAAGCCTCTTCAGGCTCTACACCCAAGTATTCTTTTGCACTCAAGCCTCTCTAGGCTCTACAACCAAGTATTCTTTTATCAACCAAGCCTCTCCAGGCTCTATAACCAAGTATTCTTTTATCAACCAAGCCTCTCCAGGCTCTACAACCAAGTATTCTTTTATCAACCAAGCCTCTCCAGGCTCTAAACAAGGTTTACAAAGAAAGAAGTTTAAGCTTTTAACTATAAGAGTTTGAAGCTCAAACCAATACAATGTACAATAAAATCTGAGGTATGCTCAGGATATACAAATGTGTACAGCGAATTTTATCAGAGAGTTGTTACAGAGTAAAAACTTGCAGCGTGATGTTTCTCTGGGCTTTCTTGTATACTTAATTTTTCTTTTTCGCTTCTCTCTGTGTATAATGGTCTTCATGGAGGGGTATTTATACCCAAACTTCAATCCGTTGAAATACCACCGTTTAGAGATAGCATTAAATGCTATTTAATCCGTTGTGAGATATGATTCTGAGAGCTCTGATGTTTCTGACACGGTGCAAGGTTTCTCTTGCCATAAGGTTGCTGCAAATGTTGCTGCAGAGACTGCGTTGCAGAGATTTCCTCAGTGGTGTATGAAATTCAAAAATCACCAGGAAAAGGTCTCTGTGTTCCTTGCTATAAACGTGTTTGAAAAGGTACGTGCAGCAGAGGTTCAGAAAAGTCTTCACAAGCTTCAGCAGAGGGTGCCACGTCATAAGTGAGACTTCAGACGGCACTGATACTTCAGACGGGTTGAACTACTTCAGACAGCTTCAACTCTTCAGACGAGTTCTGCTTCTTCAGACAACTTCAACACTTGGTCTTTTTATGTAGGCTCATAGTGACTCTTGCTGAAATCATAGATGAAGCATTAAAGCATGTGTGTATCTATGATAAGTAATTTAAGTCAAATTTGTCAACCATTAAAACTTTGGGAATCTAGTTGTCTATAAACAACCTTATGATATTTTTGAGACTCAACAGATTCTCCAAGGAAGAAGGAAGCTAAGGAAGTCCATCCCACTCCTCAAGGCTATTCTTTTCTACTCTAGAGGTAAGTGTGATTCATCCAGTCACTCTCATTTTGTGTGGAATCCCTAAATGACCCATATTCTTTTTTCCTCTTCTTATTTTTCTTGTGTTGGCTTGATTGTGAATGTCTTATGTTTGCCCTAGGAATTATGAGATGATTGTCCATGGTATTGTTTTGGGAATGATTCTTATTCTAGGGTTTGTGAGTTAGGGTATGTATAAGTGTTGTATGGTCATGCTTTAACTATCATGCAAATGTTTAATATAATATTGATGATCTTACACATGATTCATGCCACATGCCATACTGCATACAAAGTATCTTATAAAAGGAAATTCATGGGTCTTTGACCAAGAGGAAAAGAGGAATTGAAAAGAAAGAAAAAAGGGAAATTCATGATTGATTGTTAATAAGACATGAGGATTAATGACAAGGTCTTTATGGTCTTCAAGGGAGACGTTCCTTGTTAGAATTATGAGCTCAGGTCTAGCCCCAGTTAAGTTATAAGACCCCGGATGATGGGTTAAACACCAGAGGACTAACCATTACATGTTTGACTAATTATAAATGTGTTGATGATGAGATTGAGTATATGACTCTTTGTTGCATTTGCCTGTTTACCTATATTGCTTGCGTGATTGCAATCATTGGGACTTTAGTCTCATCACACGTTTGTGGATTTATTTAGATGTGCAGGATTCTCAGCTGGATGCCTAACTGGATGACTTGGGAGTTCAAAAGTGGATCCCTCCACTTATCCCTCTCCCCTTTTGCTTTAAGATTATACTTTTTGGTGTATATGCATTTTATTAACTTAATTGAATAATTATGTACATTTGAGACACTTAGTGGCATTAGCTTGTATTTATGACAATGTATTGAGATTGAGACTTATGTAATCGTTAAAGAATTATAGTTTTATAAAACTAAAAAACATTAAAAAGATTGGGTTAATTATGTTTTTGGTTCCTGTAAAATAGGCAAAAATTGGTTTTGGTCCCTATCTTTTAAAACCGGTGGTTTCAGTCCCTTTTTTTTAACCACCCCCAAATTAGTCCTTGTCGTTAGGTGTAACACCCCAGCCTTGAGCTGCGGCCCACTACTCGAGCCTAGGAATTCATTGAGTGTGTTAACTAAGCTTCATCCACCCCCCTAAGGTGGATTATTCCCCGAAGGGAACCTTCCGTGGTTCGAACCCAAGACCTAGGGACTTAGTCTTAGATTCCTTAGAACCACCACCAATTGAGCTGCAGTTAAATGTGAGAGCTTTGGGAGTAGGACTCATAATGAAATTCAAACAAAACATTAACCAACAACAAATGGTTAATAACTCAGAAATCAAAACTTTGTGCATCAAAGTTGAACTTTCCGATTTCGAAAATGCCAATCTCTTTCACCCGTAAACACAAACACTAGAACCACCACACACCTCCACTACATCCATCGTCACCACCACGCACCTCCTCCCTTTGACGGAGCAAAACACTCAATACTCACCACCAAGCTTACGGAGTCCTTCGTCTCTAAAAAAATATGACATAATGAATTTAGGGTTTACAATTCACTTTACCCTATTTAACACAATAACAATTAAAATAAAAATTAGGGTTAAAATAAATGATAAATCAAATTTATATTACTAATTTAAAAAATAAAAAAGAAACACTAATACACGTGTCAGACTACTAATCCAATGTAGGAGTGCTGAGTTGGATGTCCGTCAGCCACATCATCAGTTAAGAAAAGACACTTAATGATAAGGATTAAATTGAGGGTGTTTTAAAAAAAAAGGGACTGAAACCACTAGTTTTAAAAGTTAGGGACCAAAACAAATTTTCGCCTATTTTACAGGGACAAAAAATATATTCAACCACAAAAAACTCATATACACTAATAAAACACATTCAAATAAACAAATGTGTTACCATAAGAGAAATTAAATTTACATAAAAATAATTTTAAATTCTAGAGAGTAAGGAGGATAATAAATCCTAGATAGAAATAATTAATTTCACATCTTTTGCAGCCTAAGATTGATTGGCCTAACTGACCGTGTGTTTTACATTAAGCACTTGAAGAATTTGTGTATCTAATAATATACCCATTACGTAAAAAAACAAATTCCCATCATGATTTATACATTAAGCACTTGTAATATGCGTGTGAGTTCGCGCCTTGAAGACCATTTTGCATACTTTTTATGGATCAAATTGCATTTCATGTAAAGTTTAAGCACACAAAATGAACTTTTCCCATTTTTTTTAACAATGACCAAATTTTGTGATTATATGTATGTTTTTCACTACAAAATGTAGTTTCTTTTACACAAAATAGAAAGTTAGAGTTTTTGAAAAAGTAAATAGGCTAGTTTTACTTTGACACAAAATAGAAAATTAATAATAATATGTTACTGTGTGTGCATTTATCCTGCAGTTTTTTTTTACATATATACGGATGGCCTAAAAGTCCATCAGGATACTCGACCCATACCAAGAATTATTGTAAGCTTATTATTTTGCACTAAGAAAGACAAAAATTTAGGTTTCAAAATTCAGTGCTAATATCTTTAAGAGAATTAATTTTTACACATATATTTTTAATCCCACACTTCCCATTTCTTTTTTATTTCCAAAAATATTTCATTCCTAATATTAAACGCATAAATTTATTTCTTTCTTCAACATTATACCAACCCCTTTATCCCTCCCTCCCACCATTAAAAACATTATTTCTTACACTTATTATCATCATCTCAGGTCAAATTTGTATATATTTTTTTTGTTTCAAAGAGTTCATTGAAAATTAAGTTCCAGGAATACTGAAAATTTAATGTCGGTAACTACCGAAAATATATTTCCGGCACTATCTAAATGAAGATCTGGTCACTACTTGAAAATGTGCATGTTTTTTTAATACACTTCTGCAGAAAAACTTCTAGAAGATATTTGAGCCTGTTTGGATGAAACTTCTGCAGAAGTACTTCTAGGTGATAAAAATAACATGAATCAAAGAGGTCTAATACATTCAATTTTTTCATAAGTTAAAAGTAGTCTTTGTAGCCCACCTACTCCCAAAGCTCTCGCATTTAACTTCTCCATAAATAACTAATTTCAACTTATGGAGAAGTTTAATTCATTTGACCTCTTTGATTCATTCTATTTTTTCTTCTTCTAGAAGTTGTTCTGCAGAAATGTATCCAAACTGGGCCAAAAATAGAATGAATCAAAGAGGTCAAATAAATTTAACTTCTCCATAAGTTGAAATTAGTTACTTATGGAGAAGTTAAATGAGAGAGCTTTTGGAGTAGATGAGCTACAAAGACTAATTTCAATTTATGAAGAAATTAAATATATTTGACCTCTTTAATTCATTATATTTTTCTTCACTTAAAAATACTTTTGTATAAGTTTCATTCAAATAGGCTCGTAAATAGCCAATATTTATATAACTGTTTATTGCGCGCGCGCAGATATATATATATATCGATTCTGATATGACATTTTAAAACCCTATATGAATGCGATTTGTTGTTTCCATGCCACGATAAGTTCTCAAAATGCGATTTGGAACACAAAACTTAATCCAATTCTTTATTCCTTTACATTATAATTACGCCAATCCAATCCCCAATTTTAGAATTCTAAAGTTAAAACAAGCACATGAAAATTGCACTAAAAATTTCCAGATAATTCCGACTATAAATTTCTGGTTCTTAATGGAAATTGGGTCTGTTTGGTTTGTATTTTTATTTTCTGTTTCCATTTTTTGTTTCCTGTTTTCTGAAATTTTACAAAGGAAAAACTGGAAATGATGGAAATAGCAAATTGGATGATGATGGAAACAACAAGTTTTTATTTCCAGTATTTTCAGTTTTTCCTTTGTAAAATTTCAGAAAATAGGAAATAGAATGAAAACAGGAAAATGAAAATATAAACCAAATAAGGAAAATAAAAAAAAAATGGATGTGTGGAATTAAAAGAGTGATGTGTAAAAAGCAACTCCCTATCCTTAAGAATTCCGATTTGGGCGTGCCGGCCCATTTTGCGTCTCTACACATTTCTGCACCTGAAGGGTAGTTCCCAAATCAACACACGAATATCCCTGCTCTAATTCGAAATCTCAAATGGGCGTTCCTCAATCAACACCACAACCCAAATTTAAAGTTCCCTCTTAAATCTTTGTTCATTCTCTTTTTGCCTTGAATCTCGTTCCATGCACGAAGTCACGAACCAATCGCTAAGCTAGTTGCAGCGCTCTTGCATTGTAAGTCTTCTCCTCCGCTGGAGTGGTTACTTGTTCTATGCTTTTAGCTTGAATGTCTATTTATTCGAACATTGAACTTCGAACCCTACACTTGTTCTTCTACCTGTTCTTTTTCTTCCATTATAGTTGTTGTCATTATCTTAATATATTCTTGTCGGTGGTAGCTTGTGGTTTTCCATGCTTTTCATTGCTTGCTGTTATAATTTAAAACACAAATTATAGATAATATAGGTAACTTGAATATTCAGCTCAGAGCAAGTTTTTGCCTATTAGCAACAGACTTTTTATATAAATATTGAAAGAATTTTGCTCCAGAATACTTGATGGGTCGGTAGTTTTAATTTGATTGTAATTCTGAGCTCGTCATACTTATTATTGGAGTTCAAAGAGAAATTAATTGGCATGTGTAATGTAAGTTGTTAATTTCAATTCTTGTGTTATGGTCCCTATCAAACAAAAAATCATTATTTGGTTCAGAAGTTAATGCACTGAAGATGGAACATATATGTCATTTTAACCCTTAAATTTATTTGTTGTAATCTAGATTAAGTGTTTGTTTTCTTTGTTTCTATGAATCTGTTTGCTTGAAAATTTACTTTGAAATGCCATTGAAATCTTGGTAAGAATGTGTGACTCTTTTAGCTGTGAAAGTCTATGCTTATCATAGTAGTAACTTATGGTAAATCTATGCTTATTATGAATGATCCAAAAGATTGTAGTTTCCTTATGGTAAATCATGCAATAATGCTTGTTGTCTCTAATTTTAGGAACCCCTTTTTTGTATTTGTATTTTGTACACATACTTTCCCCTCTTTTTTCAGAATGTTTGTGATTGTTGGCTGTGGGGCATGTGCATGTTTCTTTCTGTTGTTGACTTTTTGCATAAGATGAAGAGACATTTTTTAGTTTCTAAATTTGCATTTATGAAAATTTTAGATTGTGAATTATATAGTGTTACTAACAGGGCAGAGGAATGGATGATAGTCTGAATTAAAATTTTTACTACACTTTGTTAATTGTTTAGAGGAACTTCTGAGGAAGTGTCATTTGAATTTTGTGGATCAGGTGAGCAGAATGACGAGTTATAGAAAACAATAAGAAGACTTGGTAGAGTGGTAGCAGTAGTGTTCTTCTTTAAAGTGAGATGGCTAGCCCTTTTAATATTATTTTCTTCCTTTGTTAATCCTTAGCATATTGTAGTTTGGTGGGTATTGATGTCTTAGTTTTGATTTTTGGAATTGATTAGCGTTTAGCTTGGTTTCAATCGTCAAATTTTGGATATTGATGGCTTAGTATATTTCTAGGTGGAGCAACCTTAGCCATGAAAAGGATTTTGGGTTGAACGTCTTTGGTCTATATGCCTATGACACGGTTTGGGTTCTTGCTTCTGCACTAGGTGCACCTTTTTACAGTGGAGGAACTTTGTCATTTTCAAATGATTCAAGTCTAAACATGTTAAGGGGGGACACCTTTCATCTGGATTCTATGGGGGTCTTTGTGAATGGTCATGTTGCCTTAATTTAGAGATGTAGAGGTCTAGTGTAATGAAAACTGGTTTTCCCATTTCCTTTTTCAGTTGTTGCACAATTTGGAGCATCATTTGGCCAGTTTTTTTTTTTTTTTTTAAAAATCTCTATCATGTCAAATAATCTTTGTTCTTGTTATGGGGGAAACAATCTATGATACCCCTTTTCCTTCCTGCATTCCCAATTATAATTTTTCAAGAATTTTCTTTTTTCTATATCTGATGTTGGCTGATGAAATCTTCTTTGGGGCAATATATATGCATGTATTGATGTATGTATGGATGTATGCATATTCTCTTTTTGTTTTGACTTTTTGGTATTGTGGATCTGCTGAAGTGTTTTGTCATGGTTGAGGCTTCCCTTTTCTCATTCCTTAGTAATGAAAAGCAATTGGCTTCCCTTGTCTGCTGAAGTGAGTTCTTTGCTGATTTTTTTCATGGATAGCATAATTATTATTATTATTATTTATAATATCATTTTTTCTCCCTTTGGATAATTACTTTACTTATTAGGATTTGTAGTTTCAGAACCCTGCCTACTGCAATAGCAAATCTTGGTTAGAGACAAGTGATTATATTGGTGCTGAGATTTATTTATGGTAAATTTTCAAAAGTTGTTTGCTCAGACAATCACTAATAACCTGGGTAGATTTGTCTGCCAATTTTTTCAAAGTGTTAATGTGCTTTATGTTGGCAAAGCTTGTTTATCAACTTCTTCCTTCCGTTTTTTTTTAAGTAGCATGCTTGTCTTCTTTGTATTGACCTTTTATTCAGTGTGATCTTGCTAATAAATCCTTTGCTTCATTATTTGCATTCAGCCCTTCAAATGAATCATATTTTTTATGCTTGAAACCAGGAGAACAGTGCTTGAAACCCGTTCAGAAAACAGGATAAACCAGTTCGGTTCTTATGAACCGTTTTCTGGTTCAGTTCGGTACAGTTTTCCCAGGAGAACCGAACCATGAACAGGCCTAGTTCCTCTCCTCATTCAGCTGCAAGCATTGCAACCCTCCTGAAGGCCTGCAAAAGAAGTGAACATCTCCAGCAAGTCCACGCCTGCATCATCCAAAGAGGCCTCGAGCAAGACCACTTCCTCATTTCCCAGTTCATTTGCCTCGCAACCTCCCTCTGCACTCTCGCGTATTCAGCCACTGTCTTCGATCGCGTTCTCAGACCTTCCTCCGTCCTCTGGAACACTCTCATCAAAGCTCACTGCCAAAACAGTTGCTTTTCCAATACCCTCTCCGCTTTTGTTCGCATGAAAGCAGAGGGGGCTCTTCCCGATCACTACACGTACCCTTCTGTGATTAAAGCGTGTTCCAGCATGTGCAAGGCCTTAGAAGGAAAATCAGTTCATGGGTCAGCGTTGAGGTGTGGATTGGAAGAGGATGTGTTTGTGGGCACCAGTTTGATCGACATGTATGGTAAGTGTGGTGAGATTTGTGATGCTCGCAAGGTGTTTGATCGAATGTCTGAAAGGAATGTGGTTTCTTGGACGGCTTTGGTTGTTGGATATGTTACTGTTGGGGATGTGGTGGAGGCAAAGAAGCTGTTTGATGAGATGCCGCAGAGAAATGTGGCTTCCTGGAATGCAATGATGCGGGGTTTTGTAAAGGTTGGAGATTTGATCAGTGCTAGGGGTGTGTTTGATGCTATGCCTGAGAAGAATGTAGTTTCTTATACCACCATGATTGATGGCTATGCAAAGGTTGGTGATATGGCAGCTGCAAGGTTCATGTTTGAACAAGCTACGGAAAAGGATATTGTTGCATGGTCTGCTTTGATAACAGGGTACGTTCAGAATGGTCAGCCAAATCAAGCGTTGAAACTGTTTCTTGAGATGGAAGCGAAGAATGTGAAACCTGATGAGTTCATATTAGTTAGCTTGATGTCTGCTTCGTCTCAGTTGGGTCATTTAGAACTAGCTCAATGGTTTGATTCTTATGTAAGCAACAGCTGTATTGATCTTCAGCAAGAACATGTAATTGCAGCACTTCTGGATATGAATGCAAAGTGTGGAAACATGGAAAGGGCGTTAAAATTGTTCGAAGAAATGCCTAAACGAGATTTGGTCTCATATTGTTCAATGATACAAGGGTTGTCAATTCATGGGTGTGGGGAAGATGCTGTGAATCTATTTAACAGAATGCTGATGGAAGGGCTAACTCCAGATGAGGTGGCCTTCACAATCATCCTGACAGCTTGTAGTCATTCTGGTCTTGTTGATGAGGGTTGGAACTACTTCCAGTCCATGAAGCATAAATATGGCATTAGTCCTTCACCTGATCACTATGCATGTATGGTTGATCTTTTGAGCAGGTCAGGGCAATTAAAGGATGCATATGAACTTATAAAATCAATGCATGTGGAGCCTCATGCTGGTGCTTGGGGTGCACTTCTTGGGGCATGTAAACTATATGGTGATTCGGAGTTAGGAGAGATTGTTGCTAATCGACTTTTTGAGCTTGAGCCTCAGAATGCAGCTAACTATGTGCTTCTGTCTAACATCTATGCAGCAGCAGAGAGATGGATAGATGTTTCTGTTGTGAGAAGTAAGATGAGGGAAAGGAGAGTGCGGAAGATACCTGGTTGCAGTAAAATATAGTACAGAGCTGAGTTTATTTTGATATTTTTAAGCTTTCACTATTCCATTTGTGAAGTTCTCAATATGCAGAAATGGAAAATGATGCAAAATCTTTTTCAGTTGATCTGGAAGCTTAGCTGTTGCAGCTCCATGGTTGTTAACTTGTACATGGAGTTGACAGGATTAAAGTTTATTCCTGTTTTCACTCACGTACTGTCACGTCAACCAAGCTTTGGGTCTTAATTTTGAGATTCAGATACTTATATAGTAACTTCATTGTTGCTGTGGATTTTTCAGAACTGAAGGTAGAAAGCAAACAGGTATGTACACAATTCTGGCTGAGGGATTATCAGGGTTTGATTTGAAGTGCAGTTATCTGCATGGCGGAAAAAGGTATTATTGTTAAGACTTTGTTTTAAATTGCACTAGTCTGCAAGGCAGAAAACTAGTTTAGCATTGATTTAGTTGAAATCTGTAGCCAAAAACTGTAATTACCATAGTTTTAATTCAAGATAGATGTTGTCGCTTCCATTTTATAAACTATTACGATCAGGTTGATATAAATTTACCTGTATAGTGTTTTTTTATTCTTTTTTGAAAAATAAACTAGTGTTTTAGGGGTAAGAAGGAAAAACAGGAGATGTGAGATAGAGAAATAACAGAAGCAAGGTTTTTATGTTTGAAACAGCACCTTATTTCAAAGCCCTTTTGGTTTAGAGTTAACTCTTCATTTTACAACCTTTCTTAATTTATTGAGGGGAACTATGTTCTTGGTAACCCAAAGACAAACCCTTTAGGATATGTTTGGGAAGAGGGAAATGGGGGGAAGGAAAAGGGTTCTAGGAAGTTCTTTCCCCCTAAGTGTCTGGGAATGTCTAATCATTTATGAAGTCTCACTCACCCCTCCCTCCCCCTAATCCTTCCCTTCCCTTTCCCTCCACATTCCCAAACATACCCTAATCATTTACAAAGTTATTTCATTTCTTTCCGCAGCTCGTCGAATTGTTGGTTCTCAAAAGATCAACACAATGCAGGCATAAATGTATTGGACTTGCATTGCCAGCTACTAAGTGAATGGGATAGTTCAAAAAAGGGATTCCTCATGCATCATGCTTTGTTATGGAACAGTGGTCATGTTTTGGTGGGTTATAGAAAATATTATTTAACATTTTCTAAACCTAAAAGTAGGCTAAACAACCTGTTCTTTGCATCTGCTGATGATGGTGTGACTGTCAATGGGAATCCCCAAGCTAGCTCAAGTACAGACCTTGAAAAAATGAGGTTGAAACTGAATAGTTCACTGGTAGATGAAGACTTCTGTGATGGGCTTCTCCAATATTTATATGATGCTGCCAGGGTTTTTGAGTTGGCAATTAAGGAACAGAACTCATGCTCAAGACTATCTTGGTTTTCAACAGCTTGGCTTGGGGTAGACCAAATTGCATGGCAGAAGGCACTTTCATATCAGGTAATGGCAAGACTATTGGCTGATATTTTTTATTTGGGCCATATCATGTGTAATGTATGACATGCATATCTGAATGAAAAATTTTGATGGACAGGCTTTCCCATGGGACGTCAGTCTGTTGTCTTACTTAGATTAGATAGATACATGCTAGATGAATAATAAAAGAAAGGCTTAAATTGCACTTTTGGTCCCCCTACTATCATCAATCCGCGATTTTGGTCCCCCTACTTTTTTTTTTTCGCGATTTTGGTCCCCCTATTATTCCAAATTCGCGATGTAGTTCAAAATTTTAGTCCCCCTATACCTCCCAAGTATGTGTTAGAGGGACCAAAATCGCGATTTTGGAATAATAGGGGGACCAAAATCGCGAAAGAAATAGTAGGGGGACCAAAATTGCGGATTGATGATAGTAGGGGGATAAAAAATGCAATTAAGTCTAAAAGAAAAAGTGCGGTTAATTGGCCTTTGTTAGTGTTCTGAGATACACATGCGTTAACATATTGCAATATTCAAGCATATTTATGATTATGTGAAGAAGTTTTCCATAGGCATGTACTTGAGGACATGGATATCAGAATCAATAGGACGTGTTATCCCTTCTTCTTGCCAGTCATATCTTTGAGCTATATCTAGTTCCGGTATGTGCATGTATCCGTGACCTTTTCATCTGTAATACTAGCTCAGTTTTTAATAACTTGAAATATACTGCTTCATTTGTGATATGATAAGAAGGAGAGTGCATCAATATGGCAAGAAATTAATTGTCATTTTAATGACGGTTAAAAGCATGGTATGATACAAATACCTTGGCCCCCTCCTAGAACCCAGGGACACATTCTAAGCAAACTGGTTCAGACTCAGTAGTGACTGATTTGATATGACAGAAAGGTAGAGTATGACTCTTCAAAGTCATTATTACTTTAACATAATTGGACTGGTAGTTTTTCGGTGACTTATCTCTTTTTTCCTTTTTACATGTTTTGTTAGTTCTATATTTGGAACCAGTGCTTTATTTCTAAGATGACCTCATAGCTTCCGTTAGCAAATTTGGAGGGCCAAGTTTAACAATTATGAATAGCTAATATTAATTTTGCTAAGGTTCTCAAGAGACCCCTTATTATTGACACATATTCTTTCTACAGCTTTGGATAATTTAGCACATTGTCTGTGTTTTTACTTTTATTGACCTAGGATTATTTGGCGTTACCTTCCTTCATACATTATTTCTCTTTATACATTAGAAATATAAGCCAGATGAACATAATTTGTATTGATGGCACCAACTTGTATATTGCTGATGCATTGATGCTCATTGATGAATCTGGATAAATTTCTTCTGTTGCCAACTTGCCATTGCTACAAGAACTGATACTATCTTTTTCCAGCTGTCCCATTTATGAAATTTCAATTGGACTCATTATTTCCACATATTCCAATAATTTACGAAAAACTGAGAAACAAGTTGCATTAATTCTCTCAGGCTGCTGTGTACTCCTTATTGCATGCTGCAAGTGATATTTCATCCCAAAGTGATGTTAGAGAGAGAAACGTTAATGTATTTGTTCAAAGGAGGTAGCAATAGCATTTTGCTTTATGTTTTGGTTGGGATTTTGTCTGTTCTATTCAGATTAATCTTTGCAAAAACATCTCATAATTTTATCATAAGGAAATAGAAATGCCACGCTTAAACTTGTTTTTGACTGTACAAAACACCTCTGCCTTTTATTGAATTTATACCTTATTATTGTGTGAAGAACCTTCTTTTTGTTAATTTCATGAACATACCGAAAAGCTTAAGCTATGCCTATTAGGTGAGTCATATAAGTGGGTTTGCTTTTTTTTAATATTATGTATTAACACCCTTTCTCATGAAAGAACCCTTTGGGTCTGAATCATGGACAGTGTTGGAGAGTCCCACATTCACTAGTGATAAGGCCAAGTTAAAGTATATAAGCCTTGGGTAATCCTCACCCTATAAGTTAGCTTTTGTGGTTGAGTTAGGCTCGGTCCAAAATCTAAGATGGTATTAGAGCCTATCCTAAATCCGTTATTGGGCCCCCACCCGTAGATGTCCATGCTCCAGATATCCAGCCCTGGGCGTGAGGGGTGTGTTGGAGAGTCCCACATTGACTAGTGATAAGGCCAAATTAAAGTATATAAGCCTTGGGTAATCCTCACCCTATAAGCTAGTTTTTGAGGTTGAGTTAGGCCCGGTGCAAAATCTAAGAGACAACACATAGACCCACATCTTGTGTTCAACTTCAACTTTATAATTAATCGGGGAAGCAAGGATTGAATTTTAGATCACTGGTTCATTGATAGGCAGCAGCCTCCAATTAGGAGGGTATATGTGAGGAGAAATAGGGGGAGAGCACAGAGGATTCTAGCCTATGGATTAGTCAAGACAATGTAACTCAGTGTAACAACAAACTAACTAACTGCTAGTTAGTTAAGGTAGTTAGTGGGGGAGAGAATTATTAAAGGAGAAAGGGGAGAGAGGGAAGGCATCGGGTGTGATCATTGGTTGGGAGAGTTCCTGGTCTCTCAAACATCTAGGACTAGGAGGTTATTCTTTCATTGTATCTTCTACCCTAGCCTTGTTCTGCTAGCTCACTGGTACAGAATTTGGGAATTAGGGTTCCTCAATAGAATTTAATTCATTTTTTTTTTCCAAATCCAGTTCTCAGTTGTGAAGTTTCTAATAAGATACTATGAATTAACTTCCCCAAAAGTTTAAGTTGTTAGGTGAAGCAACATTATTATTATTTTTTTATCATATCCCGGACAGACTAAGTATCTGAAATTTTTTATTACATGATAAGTTAGTATTTTAATATTTTATATATTTGAGGTATCTGTTATACAGCTTGTGTGCATCTTAATGTTAAAATTATGGCGTTTGAAATATATACTTTTTGTTTTCCTGTTGAAATCTGGTAATCATTGAATATTATGAGGACCATCTTGTTTGAATTTATGGTCTCATGTTTAAGGTAGATACTTGTGTTGTACCTTTCATAAGAAAATTATATGTCAAATAGATACATTCCAAGATTGATCCTGTACTTTAGTTTGCCATCTGTACAAAAAATGGTTGTACTTGAAAACTACTTTGAATTCCTGCTGATCTTGATATGCTTTTGTCATTGATATCTTTTATGGTTATTTCATTCTTTATTATTTCTTTCTATTCTTATTTATTTAGTTTTAACATTTTATTCTACTCCCTAGCTTATTTGGTTGGGGCTTAAACTAGTTAAATGTTGCATTGATCTAATTTACTTCGTCTATGTGCTTCTCTGGAGAGTTTAGTTAGAGAAAAATTATCAGCCAAACAACCTGAAGCATATGAATGGTTTTGGTCCAAGCAAGTTCCAGCTGCAGTGGCATCCTTTGTCAATAAGTTTGAAAAGTATGTATGCTTTACTGTTGCCATTGCTTTGTATATTCCATCTTAAAATTTGTTTACATTGAAATATTAGCTTTTATTAATCCTTTTTCCTTCATATTCCATCCTCCATATTTTATTTTGAAGACAATACAGAAATGATCTTTAATGGATTTCCCAGGTCTGGAAAAAATGTGTCTGGATTTAAGCAGTGCAAGCGACATATCACTTCTTATGCTTGCACTAACATGCATTGCTGTAATCACTAAAGTTGGTCCAGCAAAAGTTTCTCGTTCTCAATTCTTTTCATGAGCATGGAGATAACTGGTAGTTTGATGGATATGCTGGTTGATTTAATTCCTATAAGCCAAGCCTATAATTCTGTTAGGGATGTTGGTCTGCATAGAGAATTTCTGTTCAGTTTGGTCCTCGAGCTGCAGCATGCAGAGTGAAAATTGAGCACGGTTCCGAGAAGGTTGTTTCTGGGTAAATATTGCTCAGAGGCAGCTGTAGAAAGCTATTGATAAGGAGAGAATATGGTCAAGACTGACAACACCTGAAAGTATAGAGGTTAGTTATGTGCAATTTTGAAGTCAACATGGTTTTAACCTGCAATTCATGCAAGGGTTCTGGTTATTTGTTTTGTATTGGTGAGATTTGAAGCTAAAAAGTATTTCTTAACGTCTAGAAATAATTTCTTACTATGTGAAAGAATATAGATAAATATCAAGCTGAGACTTTTATCCAAAAAAATAAGAGTTAAGATTAGTTTATATTAAAATATACAAGAGAAAGTACTTAATGTAAATAAAATAAAAGGAATTGAGAAATGAGTTGAGTATGGTAGAGGTATTAATTGTTTTCCATTCATGTATATACTTTGTTATAAGTGAAGCTTCTATTGTAAGTTAGCATAATGCAGGTTTTGGAGAAGGATTTGGCTATATTTGGGTTCTTTATTGCTTTGGGCAGAAGTACATGATCCTTTCTTTCATCTAGTGGTTTCAATATTCTAGACGATTTAGTTGAAGATTACATAAGGTACTACTTCTGTTATATGATATTTTTTTAATTCTCCTAAACTTGTTTTGATTTCTATATTTTTTGTTTATTTATTTGTTGATTTATATACCTTTTTATTACAGGTATCTTATTGGAGGCAGTGTTTTATATTTACCCTCAGCTCTCATCCATAAGTCATTATCAATTATATGTGGAGGTTAGTATGTATGGTCATTCGATCTGATAGATCATAGATATGCTTCATTTTTCAGTTATGTCAAATGATAAATCTCTTTAACTTAATAGGTGGTTTGTGAAGAGTTGGATTTGCTTCCTTTTTATCCTGGAATCATCAGCTCTACAAAACAATTACATATGCATCAAAATAAACAGGAAAGTCCTCCAAATGCTGAAGCGGTGGCCCAAGCACTAGATGTTTTCTCTCATTGGATGCAGAGCTTTATAAAATACAGTACATGGCTGGAGAGCCCTTCTAATGTGAAAGCGGCTAAGTTTTTGTCAATAGGGTAACTACACCAATGCTCAGTTATCAATTAACAAAATGCCGGTTTCTCACTTAAATTCTTATGAGTATCATCTTGTTTTATGTTAGGCACAAGAAGTTGATGGAGTGTATGGAAGAACTTGGGATGATAAAGTAAGCTATCAGGGCAAACACTGCATCTACACTGTTTTTTGCACTCTCATAAGACATAGTTGCATGCACGCATATTAATTAGAACCAGGATTAAGTCTTCAAAACTATGTATATTTTTAGATGAAATTGTGAGATATAAAAACTGAGTAGTGTTAGAACAATTGAAAGAGATTGGTATAATAGCTATAAGTTATAGTTAGTTGTATATGCTTCTGTCATGGGCATGCAATATGAAACTTACAGTAGCTCATAATATGTTTGGGTGGATTGTCAAATGTGCTTGGTTGTTAATATTTTTGTGTAACTGGTTTCGAACACATGAAATGTGGGGATTTTCACAACTTTAGCATGGCTTTTGTGATAGACATTTCATTGTTTATGATATTTGTTTTATTACTGGATTTTATGCTACACGACTACACCTGTTATTCTGGTGGATAATTTGCTTCCACCAATAACGTCATTAAAAATGTTAATATTGTGTGTGATTATTCTTCAAATGACATCTAGAATAAAGATCCTGAAGACAGATGCCAATTATTGAATTTTCATATCATGTCTCTTAGATTTTGGATCTGGGCTTAATTCAATTCTAAAAGCTAGCTTATAAGGTGAGGATTGTCCAAGCCTTATATACTTCCAGTTTTGACATGCACGTAGCAAACAAGGATGTTGACTAGTGATGAGTTGTTGGAGCGGCTACCTGGACTGCATCAACTTCTTTACCGATTTATCTGTTGTCAGGTAAGAATTTATCGGGAAAACTAGGTTTGGTATCTTTATGCTCCTAACCTGTTATGCCATATCACTTAACATTGAAATTGCTGCATTTTGTTTCCCTTGGATAACATTTATTTTGCTTTAATATCTTGCATCCGGAAGGATTAGCTTTCAGCAATAATCAAATACAGTATGCATTGGCCCTGGTATGCACGTTTAGTTTGTACTTTCACATAATAGCAGGTTTTAAGTATGATCTGAATGTTGTGTCACAGGATAGAATTACTAAAACATTTTTTTTTTTTTTAAAAAGGTTACCTGTTAGCGGGCAAAATTTATCATCATGTAAATTTATCCACCAGCAAGTAAATTTATACAGTAAATATAGGTAATAAAATGAGTTAGGGGATAAGGATTGCAAGTAAATTTATCCACCAGCAAGTAACCGGTTTGTTTTGTCTTTTGTTCTGTTTATTTTCTTTTGGAATGCTTGTAGGAATCTGCACAGTGTATCATCATGTCAGAAATGTATTAACTAATTTTTTATTATTATCTCTTAATATTTTAATTAAAGTTAGCACTAATTATCCTCTTGCATTCTTTGCGGCAACGGTAATATAATCTATAATTTATCTCTAAACTCAGGTTTATGATATATTATTTATTCCTTCTAGTTTGCAGGTAAATATAGGAATTGGAGTTAAACCTGTTGTGACCCCCATTAGAAATGGTGGGTTTGAATACAAATGTTGGTGGTATACAGGTGAGGCCAATGATCCCCGCTTGTGCCCTCTTTTTCGGGGTTTTCTTTTTTTTTTTTTTGCGAAGCATAGTATAATTCTCTATATGGCTTTCAAAATTAGTTGATATAGATTCTGATGACAGCAAAGATTAAAAAAAAAAAGTTATTTAGTAGCGGTCATAAATGCCAAAGCTATTAAATTTTCTGGCGGTTTGGAGCCCCAGTATTGGTCAAAGTGATTTATGGCGGTTCAGCGTTCCAGAAAAAAGCGACACAAAGCATGCGTCGTGTTCCTTGACCGCTAGAATTGTCTTTTGTGGGGGTGACAAACCGCCAGATATTGACAATTTACCTCCTGAATCAGATTTTTTTTTGTAGTTACTCTAGTCTTTATTGATATTTCTTCTTCTGATAAAAAGAAGAAAAAAAGAAATAAAACTCAAGCAAGTGCCTTTTCTTTGAGTTTGATTAAACCTAATTAATATGCTTCGGAGGCCGTGACTTAAAACTGGCCAATAGTAATGTGGCATATTAGGCTGTCACTAACTCAGTTGCCACCGCAATCTTTGGAATAATGAGTTTGTGAATTGTAATTGTCATGTGGAGATTAGGTTAAGGTCTGGATAAAGAATATGCATATCTAATTATATCTTCCAACTTGCCTTGTCCACTAGTTGTTTATCATATTTTATATGAAATCTTGAGACCGGACAGAATCTGCACTTAGACATGCCCAACAAACCGAGGCCACAAAGCTTTAAACCTGATTATCAAATTGCATTATAATATTATTAGTTGTCATTCAATTAATTAGAATATCTAAAAGCTATATGTTATTATATTCAATAATAATAATTCATATTATAAGCTGTGTTATATGTTTTTTTCAGCTTTCTCTTTAAGAGGAAAATAAGCTATTTCGTTATTGTACACCATTTTATCTGTATAAATAATACTATAAATTGAATAACAAACAAAATACTTTAATATCTTTCAAGAAAAAAAGAGAATTTATATTTATAGCCCTATTATTTAGATATATGCTACTTATAGTCTTATGTAACTCGTAAAACTAGTTTGGATACGTGCTTAATTAACCTTAACTTTAATTAGTACTTCACTTATGCTCATCTAATCAATGAGTACCTAATCATACTCATATTTTATGGATTTTATATTATTAGTAAAAAAAACATTAGGTTTATTTTTGATAGATTTGGTAGGTGTGGGATAATTTAATTATTAAAGTGCATTGGTTTTTTTTAAGAAAAAAGTATTGGTTTTAATATTATAATAGGATGTCACCATTACTAATTAATGTTTAGCCCTGATATGCACCGATCAATGCCTGTTCTCTTTAATTATAAACCTATTTCGCTTACCAACTCATAATTTGTGGGACTAGTGTTACGCACCAACTAAGTTCCTTTTGTAAAAACACACATGAAACATTAGAAGGGGGTTGAATAATGTTTTTATAAACTTATGGTTTTTATGGAAACCTTTTGTAAAACTAAGTTTAAAGGGCTTTCAGACAGTGACTCAGACGCTGTCTGAAGTGTTGTTCTTCGTCTGAAGATTTCAGACAGAGTTTTGCAACAAACTTTTCGTAAAGATGTTTTCACAAAACTGTTTACAAAAAACTTAGTTCAAATTTTCTCTTCTTGTTAGAATAAACTGAATATATAAAGATAAGGGATAAAATAACACTCAACCAATTATCCTGGTTCACTCACACCACCCGTGAGCTACCTTTAGTCCTAGTGCCAACAAGTTACTGGATTTTCTCTTAATCTCAACAAATTACAGATATTCTTTTGTTCACAAAGCCTCTTCAGGCTATACACAAGTAGTTTTTGTCCTACCAAGCCACTCATGACTCTAACAATAAGTATTCTTTGTCCTACCAAGCCACTCTTGGCTCTAACAACAAATATATGTTTACAGAGAAATTTTGAACTTAGAACACAAGTTCTTCGTTCTGGGTGTACAAGAAATAACAGAGATCTAACTATAGATATGAAAGTTGATTGTACAAGAGTTTTTACAACAAGTAAATCCTTGAAGTATAGAGTTTTGCGAAGCTTGGGTTTGTAAGATATTCTTTTCCCTTTCAGCGGAGACACTCAACTTTAGGAGACTTCTGGTATTTAAAGGCTTCATTTAGCTTGAAGAACGTCGTTGAGAAGTCCATTGTGAGATAACATTAAATGCATTTTATCCCGTTGAGACACAACCACTGTCACCGTACTAGGTTGCAACACTGTTCTGACTTCTGCGACTGCTATAGAAAAACATTTCTCCTTTTATGCTTCCATTTTGAATCGCAGCCAAAAAGTTGCCTTTTGTCTTGATTTTCTGATGTACTAAGGTTGCGTGTAGTTCTGGTACTGGTTTTACTTTCCACGTCACATGCCCTTGTACTTTAGACAGACTTCGCCTTCAGGTGGGGACCATCGTCTGAACCATTCTCACTTCAGACAAATCCTTGATCTTCAGAACTTGACCAACTTCAGATCTTAGCTTGACTTCAGACAGACTTTCTTCAGAAGGTCTCTGAAATAACAGAATTTTGAATTTTTTGATTAAGCATAAAGTTTTGAGTTTAATTAAGTTTATAATCATCAAAACTAAGTGTTGGGGTGTCTTAGACTTTTAGGTCTTGAGACTGTATCTACTTTTAATTACTGTATCTGCTTGTTAGATACAGTAATGAACCGATCAGTCCTTTATACAATGTTTGATTAATAGCTTCTTCTCCTTCATCTTTATTTAAAGATACCGAAGGATGCATAAGAGTTGACATGGGCTTGCAGTCATTCATTTTAAACTTCTTAAGCATCTCCTTTGTATATTTCTCCTAATAGATCCATATATAATCAGATTCTTGCTTAATCTAAAGTCCTAGAAAGAACTTAAGTTCTTCCATCATACTCATTTCAAACTTAGAATGCATTAGCTCAGAAAACTCTTAGCATAAAGAAGAATTTGTTGAACCAAAAATAATGTCATCAACATATATCTGAATTAGAATGAAGTCCTTATTAGACATTTTTATAAAAAGGGTTGTATCAACCTTTCCTCTTTCAAAACCATTTTTGATGAGAAAACTGCTAAGTCTGTCATACCAAGATCTTGAAGCTTGTTTCAGACCATAAAGAGATTTTTTAAGTTTGAAAACATAATCTGGAAAGGTGATGTCTTCAAAACCTGGGTGTTGTCTAACAAATACTTTTTCCTCAATGATTCCATTAAGGAATGCACTTTTGACATCCAATTGATATAGTTTGATGCCATTATTTGCTTCATAAGAGAGTAAAATTCTAATGGCTTCAAGCCTAGCTACAGGTGCAAAGGTTTTAGTGAAATCAATACCTTCTTGTTGATTATACCCTTGAGCTGCAAGTCTGGCCTTGTTTCTGACAACCTTTCCATCTTCATCCAATTTGTTTCTAAACACCCATTTGGTTCCTATGATAGTTTTCCCATGGGGTTTAGGAACTAGGCTCCATACATCACTTCTAGAAAATTGATTCATCTCTTCTTGCATGGCTAGGATCCACCCTTCATCACATAGAGCTTCATCAATGTTTTTGGGCTCTATTTCAGATAGTAAGGCAAGATTGTTTACTTGTTCAAGTCTTGATCTTGTTCTTACACCTTTATAGATATCACCTAAGATTTGCTCTTTAGGATGAGCATATTTGTATCTCCAGTCCTTCTGAATAGGAGATACATTTCTGATTTGAGACTCAACATTGGGTTCATATGGTCCAGCTTCAGAACTTCCACCAGACTTGTTCTGAATCTCCTCAGATTGCTTGTTCAGATCCATACATGCAAAGTCATCTTCTAGATCTGATAGATCACTATTAGTCTTTTCCTTGTCATTGACCCTTACATGGATGGTTTCTTCAATTGCTAAAGTTCTAGAGTTATAAGCCCTATAAGGAAATGACCTAACTCAGACTTAGCATCAAATTTTCCAATGTCATCCTTGGTGTTGAGTATGAAACAGTCATACCCAAAGACATGGAAATAAGATATGTTGGGTTTCCTTTCTCTCCACAATTCATATGGAGTCTTTTTGAGAATAGGTCTTATCAATATTCTGCTTTGAAGGTAACATGTTGTGTTAACAGCTTCTGCTCAGAATATCTTGGAGAGAGAGCTAGAAATAAGCATGGTTCTTCCCATCTCTTGCAGACTTCTATTCTTTCTCTCAACAATTCCATTTTGCTGAGGTGTTCTGGCCATAGAGAAATTGTGAGGGATCCCATTCTTTTCACAGAACAATTTGAAACTTGTGTTTTCAAACTCTCCTCCATGGTTGATAAGTGAAAAATATATGATAATTTACCATATAATTTCTGCACTTATCAAGGATAAAATAGTAAATTTATGCCCCAAATTATCTCTTTTTAGTAATAAATGCATATTTTGTAATTATTTGATTTGAATTTGATATGATGCTATTTTGATAGAAAATCTGTTGATTTTGCAGATAAAAGGGCAAGTTTTAGATGAAGAAACAAGATAACATCTATTTGAAAAGAGAATCTGCAAGATAAGGATTTAAATGGCAGCTGATCAAGATACAATAAAAAATTATTTGGATAACGATTCTGCAGATTAAATTCTAAATTCAAATCGAAGATCAAATCAGCACAGGATCAAGCTAAAAAGAGAGAAATAAGGAAAGCAAAGCAAATAAGGATAAGATCAGGAAGAGATCAAGCTGAAAAAGAGGAAATCAACGAAGCTGGATCGTGTATCACGCTCCACCTGCGTTGAGCGTAGGTGGAGCGCAACAATTAAAATACAATTTGGATCCTGCGCTTCAAACGCGCTGAGCGCAGGTTGAAGCGCAGGAATATGGAATCAGTTTTTCAAAGGATTTCAAAACAGATTTCTTCCAGATTTCATATGACTTTCCAACTTCTATAAATAGAACCTTTTGCAAAGATCAAAGGAGCTTTTGGAGAGACGACAGAGCAGAGCTAGGGCTGGAGAAAAGTGTGACAGTTTCTCCGTTGGCTTGTAATGGCTACCATGTGTAGCTAAACTCTGATAGGATTGAACATAGTTGATTCAATCCCCAATTGTATGTGAATTCTCTTTAATATCTATGAATCCCTGTTTTTATGATATCAGTATTTTTATTCTGTGCTTAATGCTTAGCTTCCGCCTGTGGGAATAGAGCTATAGGGCGAACTGATAGTTTTAACAAACGGAAAAGTAGATCTTTAAAGCCGAGGTAATTTGTCGCTTAGGAGAACCCGCATGGATTATTTCTGAGTATTTTATCGCTAGGACACTAGGGTAAAATAATATAGTTTGGCTAAGGTATTATAACTACATAGTCATAAATATTTTTGGGATTCACATACGAAAGGGGTGCGATGATACGAAGTTCAATCCTAGTCCAAGTAACTATCTCTATCCATCTCACTTCAAGTTCAATTTTATTTATTTACACAATTCTCAACAAACAAACATACGCTCTTACTTGATAGTTGTGACCACTAACCTTTATAAATTGAACCGTTCCATGTGGATACGATACTCTTACTTACTATTATACTGCTGAGGTTTTGGTACACTTGCCAGAATTTCAACAAGTATTTTTGGCGCCGTTGCCGGGGAACAGTGTATCAATTTTTAAAGACTTGGGAGGTCTATTCTATCAAGTTGTATATGTTTTATTATTTTTCTTTTTTAGGAATTTTAATTTTAATTATTTTATTTTTATTTCTTTTCTTTTTATTTAGGATTAAAAAAAAATATTATTTTTTATTAAAAAAAATTATTTTTTTAAAAAAATATTATTTTTTGTTATTTTCCGAGCTAACATTTGTTTAAGCTTCTTGATTTATGCTCTTGTGAGGATAGGTGTCTCAAAATCAATTGATATTTGATCCTGAGATAAAAGGGACATCTAGAAGGAACAAAAGTAGAAACAGAAAAAGGGGCAAGGATAAGCTCTAGGAGACAATCTCAACACTCTCTGTTCAATCACCCCAAGTGAAGTAAATGTTGAATGGCTTCTGAATGGCAAAATCCACCAAGAAGAACCCTTGGAGATTATGTTAGGCAGTAAGAACCAGAGTATTTCTCCCACACACCGATTCAAGGTAACTTCTCTAATTATAACAAATATTCTAACAATTTTTCACAGGATTGGGGAAGTTACCAGAATCAAAATTTTGGGTGGCAACAAAATGTTGTTTCGTCGCATAAGCAAACTTCTGCAGATGAATTCAGGGCACAGAATAAGAGTATAGTGCAGCAAATAGAAGCACTCAACAAGCTACTAGATAACCTTCCTCAGCAATTGCAGGCAGTGCAGTCTCATCCTGGCCAGTCCCCACAATTAACTTGTGATTTTTGTGGAGGTGACCATCCCAATGGAGATTGTTGTTATCCATGCACTCAAGAAGAGCAAGTTGATTATAAGGGACATCAATGAAGATTAGGCGACTTCTCCAACAGTAACAACTTTGTAAACAATTACTTACAAGATTGGAGAAATAACCATAATCAAAATTGTAGGTGGCACGAAGATGATGTTTCATTCCGTATGCAACCTTCTTCCCAACAGCAACAAAGCTACTCTTCAGTTCAACCATGACATTCAGATGGGGAAGATCCTATTGAAAGAAAGTTGCAAGAATTGATACAATTTCAGAAGGATTGTGAAGAAGCAGGACTACCTGCTGACCCATACTAGCTAAGATAGTAGAAAATATGACCAAATATCGGTCAGAACAAATTTCAGCAAATGCACAGCCCAACCCTGAAGAATAGTATGATGACATGACCACCATAAGTGTTCAACTGATAGGGGAGGAAACCAATGACAATTTGGCTGATAAAGAAGATAAAGCCGAAGAAGAGGAACCAGAAGAAGCAAAAGAAAAAGAAGAAGAAGGTGAAGCAGAAGAAGAAGAATAAGAAAAAAAAGAAGAGGAACCTAAAGAAGAGGAAACTGAAGAAACACAAGAAAGAGAAGCTGAAGAAAGGGAATCAGAAGAAGCTAAAGAAGACAAGGAAGAAGAAGAAGGTGAAGCAAAAGTAGAAGAAGAAAAAGGAGAGGATGAAACAGAAAAGACTGTGCTAAAAGAAGAGATTGACCGTGAAGGGGAGGAAGAGAACAAAACATATGAGAGTGTACATGATTAAAAAGATCAAGAAAATGAGAAAAAGATTGAACAGGGAGATAGTGAGTCAAAGCCCGAGAAAGGAGGGGAAGTGGTACCAAGACCAAAGACCTTGCCTTATCCAACCAGCCCTCCAAAGGAAGATCAAGAAAGGCATGGTGCAAGTGTTAAACCTTCCAAACCTCACAAAAGAAAGGCATGCGAATAAACTGACCTGACCAGAGAAAAGAGAGGAAGAATCAGGCCAAGAGAATCAAATTCAAAGCCTAGAGCCAGATTGAAGACAAAGTGGTCATGTGTGTTTCATATTAAAGACCCTTGTGAAGTAAAGAAATGGAGAACATTCAACTGTGAATCATCCAAGCTTCAGGAGAAGAAGACTCATGCACATTAGAGCATGATAATAAAGAAAAGAAAAGTCAAGCCAAGGGAGTCAGAAGCATGGTCTAATTCCAGAAAGAAGCCCAAATGGTCAAAGTCATATCACACTACATATTGTTCCAAGGCAAGATTATGGGGAGGTTTATTGGTCAAAGAAAGGAAAGGTGCAACACACAAGCTCACCAAAAGATTCCAGTTTCTACCATCTTGAGAGAACAGGCGTCAAGCTATATGACGTTAAATGAGCGCTTCCTGGGAGGCAACCAAGAGATTTTTAAGTTTTTAATTGTTTTTAGTTTTGTTTTCTTTTGTTCTTGTTTGTTAATTAGGATTTTTCATTTTTTTTGGATTTAGGAAATTTTCAAAATTGATTGGAATAAGTTTGTGGAAAATAAATTTTTTAAACAATAGAAAGTAGCAGAAAACTTAATTGAAAATTGCAAAATTTCATTATGTTTTCTGCGCTTCACTTGCGCTGAGCGCAGGTAAAGCGCAGAATTGCAATTTTAGTCACTGTTTTCTGCGCTTCACCTGTGCTGAGTGCAGGTGAAGTGCAGTGGTACAGGTTTTTGAAACTGAAACCTGCGCTCCACTCACGTTGAGCGCATGTGAAGCGCAGGTACGCATTGTTACTTAAATTGAACAAAAAACAGGGGGAAGTAATTCGTTCTTCCTCACCTGTTTTCTCTTGTACCGTATCATTACTTCCTAAGCTCTTCTTTTCACTTTTTCCACTCACAAACCTACATCAATTTTGAAACTTTCAAGTTTCAGGTATGTTTTCTTTAATTTTCACCAATTGAAATATTCATTTACTCTGTTTTTATGATTTGAACTTTAGGATAGCAACCTTAGGATTGTGAATGAGTATATTGTTGATTATTGCTATCTTGAAAGTGATTTTGGCTGTGTTGAACATGAAGAACAATTTGTTTGATTGGAATGCTATTTGTTTTGTAAGTTATTGAGCTTGAAAGTGTTATGCTCTGTTTCTTGCAAAAATTTTGAACTTTCACTTTCCATGGATTATTTGAATGCTTGCAAAACAAATAAGTATATTCTGTTATGTGGAAGTCATTATCAAATTGCAAACGAGTATTTTTATGTAAATTGATGGATTCTTTTCAAGAATGCATTTTGAATTGTGCATGCAAATTGGTTAATGGTAGGCTTCCATGTTCTTCGTGAATTAGTGTTTTCAATAAGGCATCATTAAAATGAATGTGTTTTCATCAACTAACTGTTTCTATTTGTCTTTTTAGATGCCTAGGATTAAATACATTGCTGGCCATTCTCGTGGCTATAGCTCACGAAGAAAAGGTATGGGGAAGAGTGTAACGCCCACATTTTTGCTTGTGTGTTTTTTATTGTGTGATTTATTGAATTTTGTGTGATTAAAAATTTTTAATCATCAAAATTGGTTTTAATAAGGTTAGGAATGAATTTCCTATTTTTCTAGAATTTTTGAAAATTTTTGGTAAATTTTGGAATTTTGATGCAAAATTACCATTTTACCCCTACTCTTTTTGGAACCGGGCCCGAATACCCATGATCCGGGCCAGAAAAATCTGCAGCATCCTTCCTTTCCCCTCTCCCAAGGTCGTGTGTATGTGTGTGCATGTGGGGAGCTTCTTCAACACACTTCCTAAGCCAAAAAGTCAAAAAAGTAAGGAGAAAAAGCTTAACGCCCTGTTTGGTGCCTATAGAAATGGGGGGAAATGGAGGTGGGTGGGTTGAAGTGGGTAGAAATGCACCTCCTAGCCCTGTTTGGTGAGCCTGTGGAAATGGAGAGAAATAGCAAAAACTGGTGGGGCCCCATACAAAAAACATTTCTCTACTCTTTGCTAGAGAAAAGGAGAAAAATAGCTGCTGTCCCAAAATAATATATTACTGGCCCAAAGAAATCGATTATTGACTACAAAATAATCGATTATTGGAAAAAAAAATCGATTTCTCTTCTATTTCTGGCAAAAAAAAAAAATCGATTTTTGACAAAAGAAAATTGATTTCTGGCAAAAAAAATCTATTTCTCTTCTATTCCATCCATCACACCAAACAACCTATTTTCACATTTCTCTTCTATTTCTCACCTATTTCACTCACACCAAACAACCTTTACTTCTCCTCTATTTCACATCTATTTCTCTTCTACTTATTTCTTTTCTCTCCATTTCTCTACTCCCACCAAACATAGCATAAGTGTCATGAAACCATGAAACACTTGTCCACTTTTCTCTAAACCATTACATGAAAAATTGTTTTTTTCATTCCTCATTTTGTCTCCAAGGAAACCGTGAGCTCTCCCTTCCATTCTCTCCATTTTCCAAAATTTCTCCATTACTTCTAAGTTAAAGGTTCCATTTTTTAACCTTAAGCTACAAAAACCTACCCTCCATCCTTTGAAGAATTTTGTTTGGGTGATCAAGAGGAGCTCAAAGAGGGAGTTTGTTTGGAATTTGATGCAACTTGTCAAGATTTTTCTTCCTTAGGTAACGGGGGGGGGGGGGGGGAGAACCTTGAACTCTAGTAGGATTGGTGACTAGAGTTAAGGATTACCCTTGATCCTTGTCCCTAAGCCTTTTTCCCTTAAAAGATGAGTTTATTGGAACCTATTTCCTTGAGAAATGGTTCAGTTATTGTGTGATGATTTTGTATGCATGTGCTAAAATCTTGTTTGATGATTGAAATATGCTTATTTGGTGATCTTGGATGCATGAGGGCCATGAGTTTTGGTTGGAAAATTTTCTCCTTTTTCCTTGAATACATTCGGCCAACACATATTAAGGGGGCTGTATGTGTTTAAAAATTTATTTGATGATTGTAACATGTTTGTATGATGAATCTAAGTACATGCATATGATTGTTTGGAATTATAAAATTGATTGGTGTGATTGAATCATGAAAAATGATGTTTTTGGACTTATGAACAAAATATGAACTTGATGATGTTGTTTCGCATATTTGGATGAATTAGTATGAAATTGCTTGATTAAAATGCTTGTGGATGATTATACTTGAGTTTGGTAAATTTTGGAAATTGTTGGATTTTGATGTTCTTGATGAACATTCATAGTGTTCATCATTTGTTCTTGGTGTTCTTGAACACATTCATGAGAAACTCATGAAGGAATTGGTTTGATCTTGATTTGGCAATGAGAAAAGTGTTAAAGTGTTTATGGGCCCTAGTGTCCCAATAAGCTAAAAAGTGTAACCATTTAAAGTTATAACTAAATTAAAAGGAAACAAATTTTTGGTAAATCATATAAACCAAATTCGGGTACAAAAATAAACCTATATAAAAGTCACCCTAAAATCCTTAATATTTGATGGTAATGTGAAAAATTGGACTCCTATGGGTTACCTAACCATTGAGCCTTTAGTTTAGGCCCAATGCCTTAAAAAAAAAAAAGAAGAGTCAAAGGACTCATCACAAAGTCAACCAAAAATATCATGTGGACTTGGGCTTCAACTCTAATCCAACTTATTAAGATCAAAACTTTGAATTTAATTAGTGGGTTTATTAATCCAACTTTCCTAAGATGATTAACCCAACCCACTTAAGTTAATTAAGTGAAAAAGAATTAATTTAAGATTAATTTTAATTAACCTTAAGCATAATCATTAATTACTAATGAAGTATTAATTAAATAATTAAGACTTAATGGTAATTAAGAACTAACTAATTATGATTAACATTAATCAAATATAATTAATAGCTTAATCCAAGATTAAAGAAGAGATTAAGGAATAATTATGAATTAATTAGGATCTTAAGTAAAGATTAAGACTTAATCAAGGATAATTAGGATTATTCATAGTCTAATTAAGGAAGATCAATCATGATTAAGGGATAAACCTAATCCTAATTAGTGATACAAGATGAATTAAGATAGGTAACACTATTCACAAGACACATCCATAAGTCTTAGTAAGCTATAGGACTTAAGTGAAAGTGATCATTGATTTTAGGAAAAACATTAGTACAAATTACCTTAAAAGTTTATAACAAACACACTCTTCTTGCATAAGACTTGAGAAGCCTAAGTGAGAGAGTGCGGATTGTAACATCCCGCTAATTAAGACCTTAATTCACATGAGATTTTTTAACTTAAAGAAGAATGAAGAAAAGATTAGGCACATAAAAGCTTAAAGGGGTAAAAATAAAGTTTTTAGTCATCAGGTAATTCGCTCAAGCGAATTCTGCAGCAAAAACTGCAAAAGTTCGTTCTGCAATTTTCGCTTAAGGGAATAGCAATTCGCTTAAGCGAAAAACAGGGGAAATTAGAGTGCTCTCTGGACGTTTTTCGCTCAAGCGAAAATGAATTCGCTCAAGCGAATATGAGAGGGGGAAGTGAAATTCGAGCAATTCGCTTAAGCGAATTGGATTCGCTTATGCGAATAAAACGGTTACAACATTTTAATTTTCGATATCAGGCCATTCCAGTCAGTTTTCCCTTCTTTTTCTTCGTCCTTTCAGAGAGAGAAAACGTGGTTCTAGTGAGAGAATGCACCAGTGAAGATCAAGTACGACTCCTACGCTTCAAGAACGAATATTTCATCAATCTTTCCTCCTTCAACGCTACCTACTCTCCGTTCTTTCTCCGTTTTCTCGACTCTCAGGTGGGTGTGACTCTCACTTGTTTGTCTTGATTGTTCTCACAACATGTTCCCTATTCTTTTTCCCCTTTTCTTTCATGGAATGATGATATATGTATGGTATGAGTATAAGAATTATGAATGCAGTGATAATTGTTTGTATTGAGTTGCCCAAAAACCATAGGATAGATGACTTGGATGATTATGTATGATGAATTTTGATTATGTTATTCTGAAATCATGGGCCTTTGGCCATCACAGCCATGGAATTATGAATTTAAGATATCACAGGGCTTATAGCCATCACAGAGCCTCCGGGCTATCACAGGGTCATTGACCGTCACAGACCTTCGGGAAATTTAATTAAGAAAGACGGGGTAACCACATCGAACTCATGGCTAAGAGGGAGATGGGGTCCCCAATCACAGAATGAAATTTAAACATTATTTAAGACTTAATCATAGGCAGCCTTGGACGACGGTCCTTGGTTACATGGCCGAGCGCTCATCACAGTCACGTTACAGAGAAAAGACCCCGGGTGTCGGGTAACAACACCTCATAGTCATGCATTGCATCATAATCATTGATTTTCAATATGTTCAATTATGTTTAATTGTCTCCATTATGTTTCTTGAATTAATATGTATGCTATGGTGGTTCTTGGTTGTTTTCCCCCACACTACACACACTTGTTACGCTCACTGGGACATTGGTCTCACCCCATTCCATGGGAACAATATTTCAGTGGTGCAGGATACTGATCAGGATTATGACGAGCAGTAGATGACATGTGGAGGATATTAGTTTAGTGTTTGCATACTTTGATGTATTTCATGTTGCTTAGTACGACTTTAGGAATTATTATGTTAGTTTAATACTCTGTACTGGAGCCTTTATGGCGACCTTATATTGGTATTTTCTTTGAGTTATGTATGTATTGTTTGGAGCTTTAGTAATTGTTGGGTTACTCAAGCCAATGTGTTGTATGCCGAAACGCAAAATTAACGAATGAATTTCACGAGTTTGGAAATGGTGCTTCCAACAGGCATTATTTCTGAATTTAGAAATTAGGACGTTACATGGATTAACCCGAGACGGGGTTTGGATCTCCTTGTGTTTGTGAAGGAAAGACATTGAATCGGACCGTACCACGGAGAGTGGTGACGTGGAATGATTCAATGGGTTTTGCCTGTAAGGATGTGTATGCTGAGAAGCATAGATTGTGTGACATGCATCATAAAGCATTGATGAAATTCAAGGTTGAAAACCTTACGACCTAATATGACAGTGACACTTTGGTACAGTGTGAAACCGGTTGGGATGGGTACACTGGGTTTTGCAAAGAACTCCAGCGGGTCCTGAAATGGGACGCTAGCCCTCAGGATAGTTGAGTTCCAGAAAGAACTCAGGGGACGTAGGCTCGCTCCCTATTGTCGAGTTCGAAGGGGATCAAGCTTGACTATCTTGTCGCTCTTAAGGTTTCGGGGTCAATTGATATTGTGTGGAAGACGTATAAAAGAATTTGGCCAAAAGAAAATAAATGAGAAATGCTCTTTGTACCGCTGCTAGTACAGACTCTAACTCCTGATACATTGTACATATATGGTCGGGCAGTTGTTGTGTGCATTGTGGATGATGATTTTTCCCCGGGTCCTCATGCATCAGTTATAGCATTGTAGTTGCAAAGTATGCAATAGTCTGTGTGCATCATGATAATGTCATGTGTGATTACTTGTTTGGTTGGACTGTGTGGGTTTTTCCTGTGTGCGTGCTCTAATACACTATATCCTATGTTTTGTGAGTTCATGTGATGTGTTCTCACCCTTCCTTTCTGTTATTTGGTTGTTGTGTCTTTTCGCTACGTCGATAGCTGGCATCAAAGATCTTCAGCATGGCGTCAATGAGAGTGGAGCTACACTGGATGCCCAGGGGTTCCTGGAGGGTGATAGACATCCCTAGAAGATGTGTTTTCACCAGAGAGGTTCGAGTCATCATCACCCACCCCGGCCTCCCGTTAGTACCTGAAGTGGACTTCGTTGTACCGGTGACTCTCGAGTTCCAGACGCCACCAGAGTTGGTGCGCTACACTACCTTCCGTCGTTCTCGCCATCGCCCTGCATCTTCGGTGGCTTCTCGGTCATCACAGATAGAAGACCTGGTGGGGCCTAACTCCCCCAGATACTCGCCTGCTTCTGAGGCACCTGGTTCACAGTCTCTGCGTTCTAATGCGCGGGACCGTTCCCTCTCGGACGAGTTGGAGATGATCATCATCGAAGACACGTCAGAGGAAGAGGAGCCGGAGGAGGAGCCAGAGGAGGATCCCTCCCAGTCTAGCGACGACGAGTAGGGTGGTTATTGATTTAGTCCAGTAGTGACAGCTCTGGGTTGCGACCTCTCTTTTTTGTATTTTGTTAGGGTCATGTTAATTATTTGATTCACTGCTAAAACTCATATTTTCATATTACTGTTTGTACTACTCGAGACGTACACTGGTTATGTATATAATTTCATGCACTGATTATTTCACCTATGATGTTACGTAGATGCATTTATGTATGTGTACGCGACGTGGTAAACGTTCTTGACGCTTTTCGAGAACGAGTCTTTTAAGTAAGGAAAGATTAATTTTATAATACTTAAAATGGAACTAGAGATGTAGTAGGTTGATGGCTACTAATCCATTTTTAAAAAAAATTCCGCATTTTTCTGATTTGTATTCATACTTCCGTTGGTCATGTGTAACACATGTGGCATTCTTAGTGGTAACTAGGGGTGTCGCATTAGGTGGTATCAGAGCTGTTATTTCCTTTTGGCCTCGGGTATGGTCTATGATACCCTTCTCTCTGTGTCTACTCTGTGATTGATTGCTTGTTTGTGTGAATTGGATTGCCTTATGTGAATTGGTTGCTTTTGTATTACTACCTGTATAAAGGTAGTAATATGAGGATCTGTGTAGCGTTACTTATTCTTGCTTGAATGATTCGGCATGAAACAGATGAAGCTGATTTGTTCTGTGAATGCAGGATTTCATGGCAGGAAGAGGTAACCCTGTGATGAACGATCTTCTGGGGAGGATTGTGAACGTGCTAGAGAACCAGTAGCAGACGTTGGATGAGATCAACCAAGGCCGTAATCAGAACCAGAACAACATCCCTGATGCTTACCGTGGACTGTTCACCTTCTAGAAGAACAATCCACCACAATTCAAAGGAGGTCATGATCCTGATGGATCCCAATTGTGGTTAGAAGAACTAGAGAAGATTTTCTTGGCTATGGGCTGTCCTGACGAGCAGAGGGTAACGTTAGCCGTATTCATGTTGGTTGGGGAAGCTCAACATTGGTGGGGGTATGCCAGGCGTCAGTTAGAAGCCACTGGGAGGCTAATTACTTGGAATCTGTTCAAGGAGACTTTTCTCCAGAAGTATTTCCCGACTGATATGAGAAAGCGCAAGGAGGTGGAGTTTCTGAAGTTGGAACAAGGAAGCATGACTATTGGGGAGTATGTTACGAAGTTCGAGGAGTTGTCCAAGTTCTTTCCAAACTTCCAGAACACTGTAGATGAAGGATCCAAGTGCTCTAAGTTTGAAAGTGGACTGAGGCTAGAAATTAAGCAAGCCATTGGTTATCAACAGATCACATAATTCTCTAGGATGGCCAATATGTGCCGTATCTTTGAAGATGATACCAAGGCGAGGCAAGCTCAGTGGAAGAATTTCGACCCGCAGAGGAACAAGCCCAAGGTTACACAAGAAAGGAGGAAGCCTTATTTTGTCCCGAGGAACAACTTTGGCTCATCATCTGGGAGCGCTGTGAGACCACAATCCATGGTTGCTAGTGGGGGAGGTCCAGCGAGCAGTACCGACAACAACAATGCTAGTTGTCCGCGCTGTAAGAAGAACCATCCCCTGAAGGACTTTCCGTACAAGAACCAACCTGCAAACCCATCCGACGGACCCATCTGTTATCATTGCAAACAAGGGGGCCATATGAAGAGGGACCGCCTTGCTCTGAGAGGATGCGGTAGCGGTGTTGCAAGTGCACCTGTTTCAAACCTGAATGCACAAGCTGGAAGGCCTAGGACCAGAGGTAGAGTGTTCACCATGAGTGGTGCTGAAGCTGCTGAATCTGAGGATCTGATCCAAGGTAAGTGTGTCATAAGTGGAATTCCTTTAATTGTATTATATGATTTGGGTGCGACGCATTCCTTCATTTCTCTAGATTGTGTGAAACAATTGAAATTTCCTATTGTTAAATTACCCTATGATCTTGTTGTTTCCACTCCTACTGCTAAGACTTTGACCACTTCCTTGGCTTGTTTGAATTGTCCCATCACCATCAGTGATAGGACTTTTTCTGCTGATTTAATTTGTTTACCTCTTTCTCAACTCGATATCGTGTTGGGAATGGACTGGTTATCTTCCAATCGAGTCCAATTAGACTATTATAATAAATCTGTTGTGTTTGATTCTTCTTCTCCCTCTATTCTTAATTATGTGAGTTTGAGATTCTTGTCCGCCAACCAAGTGAATGCTTCTTTGAGAGAATGAGCTCAAATCTACTTGATACTTTCTTCTTTAGAGGTAGAGCGGGAATCTGACATCAGTAAGCTGCCTGTGGTGAGAGAATTTCCTGAGGTGTTTCCGGAAGATATTCCTGGTTTGCCACCAGAGCGAGAGATAGAGTTCAACATAGAGTTAGTATCTGGAACCGGACCTATTTCTATAGCTCCGTATAGGATGTCCCCATTAGAATTAACTGAGTTGAAGAAGCAGCTAGAAAAGTTGTTAGAAAAACAGTTTGTTAGGCCTAGTGTGTCCCCTTGGGGAGCACCCGTGCTGTTAGTTAAGAAGAAGGATGGAAGTATGAGACTGTGTGTGGATTATCGTCAGCTAAACAAGGTGATGGTAAAGAATAGGTATCCCTTGCCTAGGATAGACGACTTGATGGATCAATTAAGAGAAGCAACTGTATTCTCAAAAGTTGACCTTAAATCAGGTTACCACCAGATACGTGTTAAGTCTGAGGATATTCCGAAGATGGCCTTCAGAACACACTATGGGCATTATGAGTACTTAGTGATGCCATTTGGTGTAACCAATGCACCCGCAGTTTTCATCGATTATATGAACCGAGTTTTCCATCCCTATTTGGACAAATTCGTTGTAGTCTTCATAGACGACGTCCTCATATATTCCAAGAGTGAGGAAGAGCATGCGGAACATCTTAGAATAGCCTTACAAACCTTGAAAGATAGAAAGTTGTACGCTAAGCTATCTAAGTGTGAATTTTGGTTGAAGGAAGTAAACTTCCTATGTCATGTGATCTCAAGTGGAGGGGTTAGTGTAGACCCAACTAAGATAGAAACTGTGTTACAGTGGGAAGCACCTAAGACTGTGACGGAAGTGAGAAGCTTTTTAGGGTTAGCTGGTTACTATCGTAAGTTTATTGAAAATTTTTCTAGGATAGCAACCCCGTTGACCCGTCTGATTAGAAAGGACCAACCTTTTGTGTGGAGCCAGAAGTGTGCAGATAGTTTTCAAGAACTGAATAGGAGGTTAACTTCTGCGCCCGTCTTAGTTTTACCTGACCCGCAAGAGAGTTTTGAAGTGTATTGTGACGCTTCAAAGCAAGGTTTAGGTTGTGTGTTGATGCAAAAGAGGAAAGTAGTGGCTTATGCCTTTAGGCAACTGCGAACACACGAAGTAAATTACCCTACTCATGATCTAGAGCTGGCTGCTATAGTTTTCGCCTTGAAGTTTTGGAGACACCACCTGTATGGCGCTAGGTTTAAAGTCTTTAGCGACTATAAGAGTTTGAAGTATCTGTTTGATCAGGAAGAGCTGAATATGCGGCAGAGGCGATGGATGGAGTTCTTGAAGGATTATGATTTCAGTTTGCAGTACCACCCAGGGAAAGCCAATGTAGTGGCTGATGCGCTGAGTAGAAAGTCATTACATCTGTCGGAAATGATGGTTAAGGAGCTAGAATTGATAGAGAAGTTTAGAGACTTGAACTTAGTTGTTGAATTTGCTCCTAAGAGTGTGAGATTAGGAACATTGAAGATTTCGAATGATTTCTTAGAACATATTCGTTTAGTTCAAGAGGTAGATCAACCTTTGCAAGTTATGAAGGATCTAGTACCTAAGAAAGGAGAATATGAGTTTAGTAAAGGCACTGATGGTATTATTAGATTCAAGGGTAGGATATGTGTACCTAGTGATAAGGAGGTAAGAAAGTTAATTCTTGAAGAAGCCCATAAGAGTGGATTGAGTATTCACCCTGGAGCGACTAAGATGCATCATGATTTAAAGAAGATGTTTTGGTGGTCTGGAATGAAAAAGGAAGTAGCTGAGTATATAGCCTCTTGTTTGGTTTGTCAGAAAGCTAAGATTGAACACCAGAGACCGTTAGGAGAGTTACAACCTTTAGATGACCCTGAATGGAAGTGGGATAGTATATCGATGGATTTCGTGGTAGGTTTACCTAGAACTCCTGCAGGTTTTGATGCTATATGGGTAATTGTTGATAGGTTGACAAAATCTGCTCATTTTCTACCCATTAACATTAAGTTTTCCTTAGAAAAGTTAACTCAGTTGTACATTAAGGAAGTAATAAGGTTACATGGGATTCCGTCTAGCATAGTGTCAGATAGAGACCCTAGATTTACATCCAAATTTTGGGGTCGTCTGCAGCAAGCTTTAGGAACCAAGTTAAGACTTAGTTCAACTTATCACCCTCAGACGGATGGTCAGTCTGAGCGAACTATACAGTCTTTAGAAAATTTGCTAAGAGCGTGTGTGTTAGAACGTAAGGGAGGTTGGGATCAGTTGTTTCCACGTATCAAGTTTACCTACAACAATAGCTTCCATTCTAGTATTGGAATGGCACCGTACGAAGCCTTGTATGGTAGGAAGTGTAGGACACCCTTGTGTTGGTTTGAATCTGGTGATGGACTAGTGTTAGGGCCTAAGATGATTCAGCAAACCACGGAAAAGATTAAGATGATTAGGGAAAAGATGAGAATACCACAGAGCAGGCAGAAAAGTTACTATGATCGGAGGAGGAAACCCCTCGAATTTCAAGAAGGAGACCACACATTTTTTAGAGTTACACCAACGACTGGGGTTGGTAGGGCAATGCGATCTCGAAAACTTACACCTAAATTTATTGGTCCCTACCAAATCTTGAAAAAGATTGGTCTTGTTGCTTACCAAATTGCTTTACCACCTTTTCTTTCCAATCTTCACAATGTATTCCATGTTTCACAACTCCGAAAGTATATTCCTGATCCTTCACACGTCATAGAACCCGACGTAATACAATTAAAAGAAAATTTAACTTATGAAGTATTACCTGTGCGAATCGGAAACCAAGGGACTAAGCAGTTGCGAGGAAAGGAGATACTGTTGGTTAAGGTTATATGGAGTGCAACTGATGAAGGGAATGCAACCTGGGAGTTGGAAGAGCAAATGAAGATGTCTCATCCTCATTTATTCCAAGAAGGTACGCTCAAATTTCGAGGACGAAATTTCTTTTTAGATGGGGAGAGATGTAACACCCGCATTTTTGCATGTATGCTTTTTATTGTGTGATTTATTGAATTTTGAGTGATTAAAAATTTTTAATCATCAAAATTGATTTTAATAAGGTTAGGAATGAATTTCCTATTTTTCTAGAATTTTTGAAAATTTTTGGTAAATTTTGGAATTTTGGTGCAAAATTACCATTTTATCCCTACTCTTTTTGGAACCGGGTCCGAATACCCTTGATTCGGGCTAGAAAAATATGCAACATCCTTCCTTTCCCCTCTCCCAAGGTCGTGTGTGTGTGCATGTGGGAAGCTTCTTCAACACACTTCCTAAGCCAAAAAGTCAAAAAAGTAAGGAGAAAAAGCTTAAATGTCAGGAAACCATGAAACACTTGTCCACTTTTCTCTAAACCATTACATGCAACATTATTTTTTTCATTCCTCATTTTCTCTCCAAGGAAACCGTGAGCTCTCCCTTCCATTCTCTCCATTTTCCAAAATTTCTCCATTACTTCTAAGTTCAAGGTTCCATTTTTGAACCTTAAGCTACAAAAACCTAGCCTCCATCCTTTGAAGAATTTTGTTTGGGTGATCAAGAAGAGCTCAAACAGGGAGTTTGTTGGAATTTGCTGCACCTTGTCAAGAGTTTTCTTCCTTAGGTAAAGGGGGGGGGGGGAGAACCTTGAACTCTAGTAGGATTGGTGACTAGAGTTAAGGATTACCCTTGATCCTTGTCCCTAAGCCTTTTTCCCTTAAAAAAATGAGTTTATTGGAACCTATTTCCTTGAGAAATGGTTCAGTTATTGTGTGATGATTTTGTATGCATGTGCTAAAATCTTGTTTGATGATTGAAATATGCTTATTTGGTGATCTTGGATGCATGCAAGCCATGAGTTTTGGTTGGAAAATTCTCTCCTTTTTCCTTGAATACATTCGGCCAACACATATTAAGGGGGCTGCATGTGTTGAAAAATTTATTTGATGATTGTAACATGTTTGTATGATGAATCTAAGTACATGCATATGATTGTTTGGAATTATGAAATTGATTGGTGTGATTGAATCATGAAAAATGATGTTTTTGGACTTATGAACACAATATGAACTTGATGATGTTATTTGGCATATTTGGATGAATTAGTATGAAATTGCTTGATTAAAATGCTTGTGGATGATTATACTTGAGTTTGGTAAATTTTGGAAATTGTTGGATTTTGACATTCTTGATGAACATTCATAGTGTTCATCATTTGTTCTTGGTGTTCTTGAACACATTCATGAGAAACTCATGAAGGAATTGGTTTGATCTTGATTTGGCAATGAGAAAAGTGTTAAAGTGTTTATGGGTCCTAGTGGCCCAATAAGCTAAAAAGTGTAACCATTTAAAGTGATAACTAAATTAAAAGGAAACAATTTTTTGGTAAATCATATAAACCAAATTCGGGTACAAAAATAAACCTATATAAAAGTCACCCTAAAATCCATAATATTTGATGGTAATGTGAAAAATTGGACATCTGTGGGTTACCTAACCATTGAGCCTTTAGTTTAGGCACAATGCCTTAAAAAAAAAAGAAGAGTCAAAAGACTCATCACAAAGTCAACCAAAAATATCATGTGGACTTGTGCTTCAACTCTAATCCAACTTATTAAGATCAAAACTTAGAATTTAATTAGTGGGTTTATTAATCCAACTTTCCTAAGATGATTAACCCAAACCCACTTAAGTTAATTAAGTGAAAAAGAATTAATTTAAGATTAATTTTAGTTAACCTTAATCTTAATCATTAGTTACTAATGAAGTATTAATTAAGTAATTAAGACTTAATGATAATTAAGAACTAACTAATTGTGATTAACCTTAATCAAATATAATTAATAGCTTAATCCAAGATTAAAGAAGAGATTAAGGAATAATTATGAATTAATTAGGATCTTAAGTAAAGATTAAGACTTAATCAAGGATAATTAGGATTAATCATAGTCTAATTAAGGAAGATCAATCATGATTAAGGGATAAACCTAGTCCTAATTAGTCATACAAGATGAATTAAGATAGGTAACACTATTCATAAGACACATCCATAAGTCTTAGTAAGCTATAGGACTTAAGTGAAAGTGATCATTGATTTTAGGAAAAACATTAGTACAAATTACCTTAAAAGTTTATAACAAACACACTTTTCTTGCATAAGACTTGAGAAGCCTAAGTGAGAGAGTGCGGATTAACCCGAGACGGGGTTTGGATCTCCTTGTGTTTGTGAAGGAAAGACATTGAATCGGACCGTACCACAGAGAGTGGTGACGTGGAATGATTCAATGGGTTTTGCCTGTAAGGATGTGTATGCTGAGAAGCATAGATCTTGTGACATGCATCATGAAGCATTGATGATGTTCAAGGTTGAAAACCTTACGACCTAATATGATAGTGACACTTTGGTACAGTGTGAAACTGGTTGGGATGGGTGCACTGGGTTTTGCAAAGAACTCCAGCGGGTCCTGAAATGGGACGCCATCCTTGAGGATAGTTGAGTTCCAGAAAGAACTCAGGGGATGTAGACTCGCTCCCTACTGTCGAGTTCGAAGGGGATCAAACTTGACTATCCTGTCGCTCTCAAGGTTTCGGGGTCAGTTGAGATTGTTTCGAAGATGTATAAAAGAATTTGGCCAAAAGAAAATAAATGAGCAATGCTCTTTGTACCGGTGCTAGTACAGACTCTAACTCCTGATACGTTGTACATATATGGTCGGGCAGTTGCTGTGTGCACTGTGGATGGTGATTTTTCCCCGGGCCTTCATGCATCAGTTATAGCATTGTAGTTGCAAAGTATGCAATAGTCTGTGTGCATCATGATAATGTCATGTGTGATTACTTGTTTGGTTGGACTGTGTGGATTTTTCCTGTGTGCGTGCTCTAATACACTATATCCTATGTTTTGTGAGTTCATGTGATGTGTTCTCACCCTTCCTTTCTGTTATTTGGTTGTTGTGTCTTTTCGCTACGTCAATAGCTGGCATCAAAGATCTTCAGCATGGCGTCAATGAGAGTGGAGCTATGCTGGATGCCCAGGGGTTCCTGGAGGGTGATAGACATCCCTAGAAGATGTGTTTTCACTGGAGAGGTCCGAGTCATCATCACCCACCCCGGCCTCCCGTTAGTACCTGAAGTGGACTTCGTTGTACCGGTGACTCTCGAGTTCCAGACGCCACCAGAGTTGGTGCGCTACACTACCTTCCGTCGTTCTCGCCGTCGCCCTGCATCTTCGGTGGCTTCTCGGTCATCACGGATAGAAGACCTGGTGGGGGCTAACTCCCCCAGATACTCGCCTGCTTCTGAGGCACCTGGTTCACAGTCTCTGCGTTCTAATGCGCGGGACCGTTCCCTCTCGGACGAGTTGGAGATGATCATCATCGAAGACACGTCAGAGGAAGAGGAGCCGGAGGAGGAGCCAGAGGAGGATCCCTCCCAGTCTAGCGACGACGAGTAGGGTGGTTATTGATTGAGTCCAGTAGTGACAGCTATGGGTTGCGACCTCTCTTTTTGTATTTTGTTGGGGTCATGTTAATTATTTGATTCACTGCTAAAACTCATATTTTCATATTACTGTTTGTACTGCTCGAGACGTACACTGGTTATGTATATAATTTCATGCACTAATTATTTCACCTATGATGTTACGTAGATGCACGTATGTATGTATGTATGTATGTATGTATGTATGTATGTATGTATGTATGTGTACGCGACGTGGTAAATGTTCTTGACACTTTTTGAAAACGAGTCTTACAAGTAAGGAAAGAATAATTTTATAATACTTAAAATTGAACTAGAGATGTAGTAGGTTGATGGCTACTAATCCATTTAAAAAAAATCCGCATTTTTCTGATTTGTATTCATACTTCCGTTGGTCTCGTGTAACACATGTGGCATTCTTAGTTGTAACTAGGGGTGTCGCAAAGAGGATCAGTGATGAACCGATTATGATCCCATGAGATTCAAGAGTGCACCGGTTGACCTCAAACCAATCAGGAGTTACCAGAACCATACCCATGCATGCTTCTTGAAGAGTTCCGAATATTCTTGCACTGGCTTGGGGACAGGCCTATTCATCTATGGGGAGGTGGAGCAGTAGCAGCTGGAGAGCAGGACAAGGACTTACAAGATACAGAGGATGAAGATTGATACTGGTGTTTTTTTTTTCTTTTTTATTTTCTATTTTCTTAATTTTTTTAGTTAATTAGGATTTTTTTTTTGTATTTCAATTTTTTTAGGTTTTAAGTTTTAGGATTTTCTATTTCAATTTTTTAGGTTTTAGGAATAGGGATTTAAGGAATTAATTTTAAAATATCAAAACTAGGCAGTCTAACTAACCTAATTAGGAAAGAAATAGGAGTTTTGTGATTAAATCCATAATCAATTAGGATTAGGATATTGTACTGGAAAATATATCAGGGTAGTTAATTAATTTCAATAAGTGATTTCATTAAGGAAAATTAGCCAAAAGCCGGTGAGTTATGAGATCAAACACTGAACTGAGAGTTTTCACCGCTGCTTGTCAACTGCTATTGCTTGAGTTTTTGGATTTTATTCTGCACATGAAAAATATGGAAGTGATAAAGGCAAAATTTTGTGGTTTAATTATTTGATCAGTGCCAAAAAGCCAACCTTTGAAAAAATTTTCAATTTTTTTTGGTAACCCATTTGAGCTTCAATGTTTCTTCTTATGCACCCCGACCAAAATTAATGTCTATATCGTGTCCCTTACACACTTGGGATAGAGAGCAAAGGTGCAATTTGATAAAATGGGAGAAAGTGGTTGGTTACTTGAAAGTGAAAAAATACAAAGAGCAGGCACAAGAAAGCAAAAGAGGACCACTCCCTCAAAAATCAAAAAGAAAAAGTGAATAAAAAGGGGGAGTAAATCATCAAATAAAGAAAGAGGTCAGCTGAATGATACAAATCAAGAATGAAGTGTAGAATGGAGAGAAATTTCATGTCAAGAAAAATTCAAAGATGCTCTCTATTCCTGTGTTTCTTTGCATATCCAGAAAACCATGAGTTCTTGATAGCCCAGCCTCATTACAACCCAAGAAAGACCTTTTGATCCATATTGACCATGTGGATGTTTATTAACCAGAAACGACTATCAATTTTAGTTGTTCAACTGCTGTGAAAAATTGAGGGAAACACTTACCCGTGAGCATGAGAGAATTTCTTGATTTTTTCTTCACTTATTGTTTTGGTTGCTATTTCTGAAAAAGTTTGAATGTATTTTTATCCTGTCCTGATTGAATACTGGTAATATCACTTGATTCTGACTTTTAATATGATATTTTTAAAGTGACAACTTCCTAGCAAGAGGTGATGAAATTATTTCCTTATTCTTGAGAATCTTAACAGGGGGATTGAATCCATTTTGATTGCAAAAGGTTTTCTTGCTTGAGGACACCATATATGGTCCCCTCAACATAATAACTTTGATAGTCAGCTAGTGTCCTCATTAATAGATCATAATACCCATTGGTGGAGAGAAGAATTAATCAGAACAAATTTCCCAGATTTTGAAGCCTCTCAAATTCTGTCCATCCCTCTATCTACATCAGCCTCAGATGATTCTCTTTGTTGGGCTCATACAAAGAGTGGATCCTTCTCTGTGCGCTCAGGGTACCATTTCATCATGGAAAGGTTAGATTCAAGTCTTCCTTCTGGTAACAGTGTGAATAGCACCATGCAGTTAATGTGGAAGAAACTTTGGAAAATTAATACTGCTCCAAAAAATAAAAACCTATTGTGGAGAATCCTCAGAGGGTGTATTCCGGTCAGAGCTCAATTGCTAAAAAGGGGGATGAACATAGTCCCAATTTGCCCAAGATGCTACAATGCAGATGAAACTATCGACCATACTTTCTTTGAATGCCACTGGTCGATTGAGCTCTGGTTCTATTCTCCTTTGGGGCTTCGGTTAAATCCTCTCATGTCACATAGTGCATCTGGTATGATTGCTCATTTTATGCAGGTGAATGAATCGGATGCAGCGAGCCTCTTTGCATCACTGATATATAGCATTTGGCACAACAGGAACAAATTAGTCTTTGAAGGTGAGATTATCCCAATACTACAACTAATTAACAGAGCGGTCACTCAAGCTACCCAATTTGGTGAAGATGCAATTGTTCATGGCTCTGGTTTACTCCCTATATATATCCGTGCCTGCGAAACACTCATGGTCCCCTCTGCAAGAAGATAAATAAGGTTATTGAACTAAGAAAAAAATTATTAAAATTATTAAAAATTAATTTAAAGTTTTAAATTTTCTTATTTGATAACATCGTATCTTAGGACTGAGGATAAGATAACCGAAAATGGATTTTTTTATTGAAAAAACAAAATGTTTATTATTCTTTTATGTTTCTAATACAATAAACACGTTCTTTTTTAAAAAACTTTTCAATTGAGATGCTCTTGTCCTCATATCTTAGAGTTGATATTATCAATAACGTTCAATTTTTCAAGGATATGAAATTAATTATTAAATTTTTTAATTAATTTTATTTAATACTAGCGGATATTCGTGCCTGTCTATTCGCATTTTTTTTGTGAAAAGACGTAAAATTTATTTATTTACATTTTCAAATACCTTAAAAAAGGATTTGAATTTGAATTATTAATCTATACTTTTCAAAATTATTTTAAAAATTCACGACTTAAATGATAAGGATAATATTTTAAATTTAAATTAAGAAATAGGGATTAAAATTAGAATAGAAAAAATAGAATCAATCAGGATTTGAATTTGAATTGTAAAAATAATGATTAGTGTTAAAAAAATTATCATTAAAAAAACCAGAATTCAGTATATCCTCCAAATTTAAAGAATGATTTAAATTTGAATTATTAATCTACACTTTTCAAATTACTTTAAAAATTCTCGACTTAAATGATAAGGATAATATTTTAAATTTAAATTAGGAAACAGAGATTAAAATTAGAATAGGAAAAAATATAATCAATCAAGATTTGAATTTGAATTGAAAAAAAGGATTAGTGTTGAAAAAGTTATCATTTAAAACAATCAGAATTCAGTATATCGGAAAGGGGCGTAAATCAGGGGTTTTATTGTCTGAAAAAAAGTGGAAACCAAAAAAAGAGAGCTCCATTTATATATAGGTGTAGATAATTCCTAAAATTGATAACAAGGTCAATTAACTGGAAAAATAAATTAAGTAAGGGAAATATAATAAATAGTGATTTGTATTTTAATAGAGAAATATTTATTTTTTTGCTAGGAAGAAGAGAGTTGATTAAAATGGAGTATAACAGGTGCTCCAACCCATTTTTTATTTATCTTTAAATTTTTGGTTTTGAATTTATCTTTAATTTAATGAAAAAAAATAAAATAACAACTAATTAAGAAGTAGAAATATAATAAATTAGGATTTTTATTTTAGTAAAAAAATATTTAATTTAACTTTTTTTTTTAATTTATAATGAGGTCAACTAAGAGATAAATATGGTAATTAAACTAAGCAAAAAAACTTTATTTAAATTAAGTAGATTCTACGGTGCATTTTAAAAAATATGGGCATTGATACATTATTGACTTGTCTTTAAATGATTGATACACTTATTTAATGTTTTAACACATCAGCTTTGTTTAATGTAATTATAATTTGACCCCTGATTATTTTAAAATGCAACACTAAATTTTTCGTATTATCTTTTATCACCTTTTTCATTGTAATCCCAATTCATGCACCCGATTTCAAAATCACCTAACATTGTTGTTCTTGAACCATGAAGAACTTGGTCGCGTTCCATTAGCAACTGGGTTTTCATCAATTACAGATTCAGTTTAATTATATGAAAGTTACAAACATGTTTGTGAAGTCATGGAAATGATGAAAGGAGCAATCACCGGTGAGAGCGGTGGATGGACCGATGGAGCAATCGTTCTGGGTCGCGACGGCAACATGAAGCTCTTCTTCTTCGGTCATCCTTGTGTTCTGATCTCTCATGGTCGCTCACCGGAGGGCTGCCGGAAGGGATGAAGCAATCTTTCTCGGTTGTGACGGCAGCGGGGAGCTCTTCTTCTTCAGCCATCCCCGTGTTCACTCATGGTAGATCACCAGAGGGAATCTCTACCGATGAAGAAAACGAAAGCGAAGATGAATTCAAGGAAAGCATTCCAACTGAATCTTCGCCGCCACCACCGTTTCCTCCGTCTTCATCTTCTTCATCTTTGATACTCTCCTCCGAAATGTCTTCCTCATCATATTTTCTACTGTTGTACATCACCTATTGCTCCGATTCAATCGATGTCTCTCCCTCTTACAGCTCCATCGTCCTATCTTTTCGTTTTTTGTACTAAAAAAACGCACAAGCGTGAGATAATCAAGGATTTGTTGTATTAAGCGCTTACCACTAGGCCAAAAGCTATAACTGTTAGCAAGGGCGCAACTTTATTTCCTTAAAGATTCCCAGAGCTGCATCTAGCTTAAGGGGTTGCGCCCATTATAGGCGCCATGGGTTGGGATGTTAAGCTCATCGAATCCTAAGGGTGACGCTGACAATTAAGCCAACATGATTTTGAAGGAGAAGTGGAATTAGCATTTAGCACTTAGGCCAAGTTGCTTGCATCAGAACATAGGCTCCTC